>JAENPR010000282.1:0-721468 GCA_018135685.1 Themeda triandra | reverse complement strand
GCCCACCGGGAGGGCGCACCAAGGTGTCCGGCGACGACGAGATGCTGCGGACGGGCTTCGTCGACGGCACCCCGCTGGAGGGCGGCAAGATCGCCGACTCCCAGCGCGTCGACCTCTTCGCCGCCGCCCACCACGTCGCCGAGGCCCCGGACTCGCAGCCAGCAGCAGCAGCAGCAGCAGAAGGAAGAACAGGCAGGCGAGGGGACGGCCAACAAGAACGACGTCGGCGCGGAGGCGACGCCGGCGACGGAGCAGCCAGGCCGCCGGCAGGGCGTGGCCGAGCGGGCCACCGCCGGCGGACGTCGCTTGGGAGTGGGACGCCCGGGCGTTTAAGAAATATGGTTGATTTAATGACCAGCACTACTGTACTAAGTACTCGTACTCTACCACCGTACCACTACAGTATACCTCCTGTTCTGCTGGTGTCGATTTGTTTCCATTTTCTTTCTATGCAGGTTTTTATTTGGCAGACTTTGATACTTGCAGTGCAGGAAGCATGGTGATGAACTATGTTTGTATATTAGGAGAGAATAAATTAATAAAATGAAGGCCACCGGTCGTGTCGATCGATCCGCTATATGTTCCTTGGCACCAACAATTTGTCCTCTTTTTACACCACCAAGTTCTCCTAAAGCATCTGAGAGAATAAATAATGGCCACGTCCACTAGCTAGGGAATATATAAATAGTGGTCTCCAACTCTCGATCTCAATGTGAAAAACAAAGTCTCAATTGTGTTCCAAGAGAGCATCTCTGAGAGAGAGAGAGCATCAGATCTTGTTGCCAATTTATATTTTTTTGACCAACCGGTCGGAGAGTCCCCGACCCTTTTTTTTTTCAATTGAATGAAAGAATGGTTTACAGAATTTTTACAAGGCTTTCAAGCCCAAAAGAAAAAAGGAAAAACTCTTACAGGTTGTCTCTCCAGATTTCTAACCGACTACTCCTAGGTGGCTTGCACTTGATACACACCAAGCCAAGCTCTTGAACAAACAAACTTTTCCAAAGTTGTAAGCATCTCTGTCCATTGTTGCCAATTTATTAGTAGCTGATGATTGTAATCCGGTTAAAAAATCATAACAGACCGACGTGGATGCTCTAAGGTGGCGATATAAGAATCAGTGTAATTAATTAGTGCTCACTTGCTCAGTGCTGACGATAGTTACTGCTATAATAAACTAATAATTAAGTTCAAATTTGAGTGCTAATATGCATCTAGGAATAGTAGTAATTCGATGTATATATACTCATCAGTGTTTGTCACACATCATCCACATCCACATCCAAAGGTGAACATAGCAGAGCAGGATTTGAATTAGGATTCGTTCATGGGGTGGGCGCTGGCAATGCAGGGCGGCGGTGGGAACATCCCGCGCTCGCTGCCACCGGACATCACGGAGCCTCGCCTCGCCACACTGCGCCGTTGCCTGGACCTCGGCGCCGCCGCCCTCCGCGCCGGCCAACCTGCCCTCGACGTCGTCGAGCTCGTCGTACGTCATTATCTTGTCACTCATGTCGCCGGCCGCGCTCACTGCCCACTCACGCAATGCAATGCAGCAGGTGCGGGAGCTGGAGAACTGCCCGCACTTCAACGCCGGCAGGGGCTCGGTGCTGACGGCGGATGGCACGGTGGAGATGGAGGCGTGCATCATGGAAGGTCACACCCTGCGTTGCGGCGCCGTGGCGGGCGTCTCCACCGTCGTCAACCCGATCTCTCTAACCAGGCGCGTCATGGAGGCCACGCCGCACATCTACCTCGCCTTCCACGCCGCCGAGGCGTTCGCCAGGGCCCAAGGCCTCGACACCAACGACGATCCGGCCTACTTCGTCACGGACGCCAACGTCGAGCGCCTCAGGCAGGAGCAGGAGAAACAGGCCGCCGGCCAGGACGACAGCCTGCAGACCGGCACGGTGGGCTGCGTGGCTGTCGACGCGGCGGGCGGGCTGGCGTCGGCGACGTCCACGGGCGGGCACACTAACAAGTGGGCCGGGCGGATCGGGGACACGCCCATCGTGGGCGCCGGCACCTACGCCAACGCCGTCTGCGCCGTGTCCGCCACGGGCGTCGGCGAGGCCATCATCCGCCACACCGTTGCTCGGGACGTGGCCGCAGTCAGGGAGCACCGCGGCCTGGACCTGAAGGACGCCGCCAAGCGCGTCGTGGACGCCACGCCGCCCGGCACCGTGGGGCTGGTGGCCGTGTCCGCGCGGGGGGAGGTGGCCATGCTGCACAACACCGCCGGCATGTTCAGGGCCTGCGTCACCCAAGATGGACACACCGAGGTCGCCATCTGGCCGCCGGGTGACGACTCAACGGATGCTTATTAGCAACCTTCTTCTAAATAAGATTACCCGTCCATCAATCAATTATACCAAAATAGGTTGCATTGCATCGATTAAACCTGGATCCTGTATGTGCTGCTTCGTTGTAACTTACAGGCCATGAAGTCAACAACTTATTCAGTTATCATGAACGGTTTCTCCTTCATATTTTTTTGTTGGCGCTAAATTATCAAAATTGTGTACTCCTCTAGTTTCCAAAATACTTGACCTTCTCTATTTTCAATGTACAATTCTCTTTTGCAATATACCTTTCTCTTTTTCACAATATATCTTCCTTTCTATCTCCCTTCTTACTTTGGTCTTTTAGCTACAATACTAGAACATCTACGATTATGAAACAGAGGGAGTATCTTTTGATAGTTTTTGTCTAACCGTCACTTCAATGGTTTTATTTGCATACAATATATGACAGATTTGACCATCTAAAACAGGTGACATATAGCTACTCTAAAAAAAGGGCTGTTGGGTGTAATTATAGACACCACTCATCAAAATAGTAGAGCGTGCTTGGGTCCCATCTGGCCTTAGCTCGGCCTTAGCTCGGCTGGCACCATCAACAAGACACTTTGCCTTAGCTCACCTAGGCCTTGTTTAGATGCAACTTTTTTAATCCAAGACACTGTAGCATTTTCGTTTGTATTCGACAAATATTATCCAATTATGGACTAACTGATTCGTCTCATGATTTATAACAAAAATGTGCAATTAGTTACTTTTGTACCTACATTTAACACTTTACGATGCTCAAATATCGATGCCAATTAGTAGAGAGTGAAACCTACACTTTAGGGCATCTAAACAAGGCACTAGTAAGGCACAAGTAAAATCTACCAGCATAGAAATTGAGGTCCGGTATTAAACATCCAAACACATTGCTTGCTCCAATTTCTAGCTTGAGAGGCAATCCAGTACCAGAAAAAAAATTCAAACATGTCCATACTTTCTCTCTCCGTTTTAAATTATAAGTTGTTTTTACATTTGATCGATGTCATTGAGTAAATATTTTATTTTTGTTAAAAAAGAGGTGTCCAAGTGAGGAGAGAAGCCTCAGCAATAATAAACAAAAGAGAAGTGACGAGAAACCACATGGCAGCCAGCTGAGTTTGGCGGCAGAAAGAGAGCAGGGATGGCAATCCTCCTATCCATGTCCAACCACCGCATCCCCATCTCCATCCATCCCCCACACCACTACCCTCGTGCTCCGCCACCGCCATTGCCCTCGGTTCGTTCGCCCCTTCCAAGCTCCAATTCCCAATCGTCTCCTCCTCTGCCTCGATTTGATTGATCCGGTCGGTGCTGCTGCAGATTCGCCTTCACCGGACCTTGCATTTGCCCACCGCCGCGCATCATCTCGCGGTCACTTTACTCTGATGATCTGATCCCCGAGGTGGCGATCGAGTCAAATGGATGGAAGGGAGGCAGAGGTGCTCAAGGAGCAGGACGCCGCCAGCAGCCTGGAGGCGGCGGCGGAGGAGGGCACCCTGATTTTGCCTGACCACGGCGATTGCTCGGCGGGGCCACCGGCCGCCGTGGTTCTTGGTTGCCGCAGTGGCGTGCCGGGCAGCCCGGAGCACGGCGTAGCAGCACAAGGTGCCACCTTTCGCGGCGAGGCGAGCTCTGAGCCTGCGCGCGCGCAAAAGTCAACGGCAGAGCAGGATCAAATTGGGGAAGCAGGAGATCGTTGTTACAGCAAGAGAAGGCGCGATCCCAGCAACAAGGCGGCCGTCTCCACCCAGAGCACTCTGAACAGGGACCTCCCCGATCAGTTGGAAGCGCACGCGCGCCGGCTGCTCATGGACGCCGGGTGGCGGATCAGGCCCCGGATAAGGCGACCGCCGCAAGGTGGCGTACTACTTCGCCGCGCCGCAGGGGCGGGGAGGCGGCCGCGGTGCTGGGCTCGCTGTCGCAGGCCTGGAGACTCTGCGGCCAGAGGCTGCGCAATGCCTCTGGGGGCTTTGAATTGGGGCAGTGTCCTTCGGAGTGGTCTGATGTCAATCAGTTCTGGAAGGACCTTGTGGATGCCATGGACAGTGTCGGGCATGTGGCCGTGGATGATGGCTTGGCCACGCTTCTGCGCCGGTGGCGGATTCTGGACCCCTTTGTGGCTGTCGTGTTCATTGATAAGAGGATCACTGCCTTGCAAAAGCAGAAAAGGATTAGAGTTGTTGACAGTTCAACTTGCTTTGTTGATTGCTATGGTGACAATGGAACCTCAATAGACAAGCATACTACTGCTGCTGCTACTAAAAGCCCCTACTCTGGCTATAGCCATGTAGCAACTGACATCTGCGATGGGGTTTCTGGCCAAGCAGAAAACCACATTCAGTCAAATGCTGAACCGGCACATTCTGATTCTGGAGCAAACCTCGACAACAGTTTGGTTAAAAGGGTGAGGAAGAAGCCCAGATGGCTATCCGACTTTGAGTCAACTGGATTGAATGGCCTATATGCTCAGAGCTTTATGCAGCCCTCTGTACCTTTGAGTGAATCTGGAAGCTGTTCAGCTGGCAATGGCACGTCCAAGGAACATGTAAAATCCAGGAACAAGTCAATGCCTTCAGAGTCGAATGGATGTTCTGTAGCTAAGTCTACTGTGACCGAGGCAGATACAAAGAAAGATGTCTTTGCTGAGAAGCAACAATCTAGATCACCAAAGAAATCACCAGCCAGGGGTTTGTCTGAAGATGGGGTTACTGTTTCTGATGTCAGCAATGTAGTTGTCAAATTATGTCAGAAACAAAATGATAGTGTGGTGGGATGCAGTACTTCTCTGGAAGCGCAAAGCCATAAGGAACCCACCATTTTAAGCAAGTCTGAATTTTTTGAAAAGCAGGAGAAGAAAAGGCATTTTGAGATGCATTTTAATGATGATGACCTTTTGATCACAGATATTGTTAAGAAAAGGGACATAAACTCCTGCCAGAAATATGAACTAAGGTTCGTATCTTCAAAAGCTAAGTTTAGAAGCTAAAAACCTCAAAGAAAGACAGCAGGCTTCTTATAAGAAAAGGGGGCACAGATGTCCTGGATGGAAGGCAAATAGTTTTAGCACGAAAGACTGTGTTGTGCTGGTTGATTGCTACTGGTTTTATGACTCTAAAAGATGTTGTGCAATGCCGAAATCAGAGAATAATGAAGTACTCAAGGATGGGTGGGTTACCTGGGATGGCATTCTGTGTAGTTGTTGCATCAAGACATTGTCAATTTCAGACTTCAAGGCTCATGCTATGATCAGTCTTCCTAGATCCCAGTCCTCCTTGAATATGTGTCTTCAGTCTGGCAAGTCATTCACTCTTTGTCAAATTGAGGCTTGGAATGCTGAATATATGGACAGGCAGAGTAATGCATGTAGTAGAAAAGTGGAGCGACCGATGAAAATGATGATACTTGTGGTTTCTGTGGAGATGGCGGTGAACTACTTTGCTGTGATAACTGCCCATCAACATACCATCAATCTTGTCTGTCAGTCAAGGTATTTTAACTTCTCATGCGAGATTCTTTTCTTAAAGAATTTATCAAGTAATAGAATGCAACTTTGATGGAGCAGATCTCCTCATTTTGGATGATGTAGCTATGCTGTATGAACAAGTTGCATTCTTACAAATGATTTAGCTAAACTTTCCTATTACCCTTCTTTCTAATGTAGGAGCTCCCAGATGATAGTTGGTACTGCCATAACTGTATATGTCGTATTTGCGGTTGTCCAGTTAGTGAAAAGGAGATCTCAAGCTTCTCAGCTATCTTAAAGTGCTTACAATGTGGAGCTGCACGTAAGCACTGCAATTTGTTCTTTTAAATTTTAGATGCTTTGATTTGTTTCCAGATGTTTTTTCCTATTAAAACTTGGCATTTAATATCATGTGGCTCCTCTTGATACTTATTATTTTTGGTTTATCATTTTATATTCAGCTTTGGTACCACATAAAAGTCATGATTGTGTGTTGTCTCACCATAGAAGTAATTACTGTGGTATAGTAGGGAAAAGGGAATTATCATACAGTATTATTGTGGTCAGTTTGATGTATTCTTCTATAATGTTTCCTGGCAGACCATGACACTTGTGTTGAGATGGGGACAACAGCCTTTGAGGAAATGGACTCTGACGAGTGGTTTTGTGGAACATCCTGTAAAGAGGTGTGCGTTTACTTCACAAGAACATTGATCCTGGTAGATCATACTTGAATGTTTACATGTAGTATGATATTATCTATAACAGACCAACTTCAGAATCACTCAGTGTTGTTGACTTGGAAGTCTATCTCAACCCTTTGCAACTAAAACTGCCATCCATGTCAGAATTACATGTCATGTTTTGAGTCTACCTCTTGTGTTAATCGTTTGCCATTCTTTCAAAGCTTAATGTGACTGCCATTTCAGTTTGAGCTGGTTACCACTTGAAAGATCTGTGTAAAGCGCACAACCTCATATGCGTACTTTTTTTAATGAACATATATGTACTTAACAAATTGCTTTATTAATACTTTTTTGTGTTGAAAGCCCTGTTCCTTTTCTTCATTTCCTTGCCTCAGGCTTTATCTGCCCCCTTTTTTTTTGTAACAGATATACTTAGGACTGCATGGTCGTGTTGGAATGGAGAGTTCCCTTGGCGATGGGCTTTCATGGACCATATTGAGGTGCAACAGTGGTGGGCAGAAGCTGCATTCTGTACAGAAGATTGCCCATGCGATAGAATGCAATTCAAAATTAGCAGTGGCTCTAACTCTTATGGAGGAATGTTTTGCTCAAATGGTTGATACTAGAACTGGCATAAACATGATACCACATGTCTTGTACAATCAGGGGTAAGTTTCATGTTTTTGTTTTGGCTATTTATTTGCTCAAAGGTGCTTTTGCTATATTCTAATTTCCATTTGTGTTAGTTGCACATCAACATTCATTGCAACAGTCTGATTAGTAATGTGGTATAGTGATTGACGAAACCATTAAGTTAGGAATGATCAACGTAAACATGTAAATCCAAAGTGCCATAGTGTAGTTCGAGTCTTAGGGAAATTAAAGTTCTTCTCGGTCCTGAAACCATTAATAATAATACGAAATTGGTTGATCATATTGAAGTGTGATGGCATATCCTGATTGCACATCATACTGATGAATCCATATTGTACTTGCACTGTGCAAAAGAAAAGCCAGTTAACTATTGTTTAAGTTGAAGATTGGGATGAGAAACTTAGAATACAAGATTTCACATTCTTGCTTTAGTCTTAAAAATCTTAGAAGTGTAATATTAAGAGTTCCGTATTTCTCCTTATAAATGAGAATTGCTGCTATAGATTTTTGTTGTAGTAATATGCTTGTGTATATGTTGTTTATTTTCTTCTTTTGCCCTAGTGTTTGGTGTGCTTTTTATGTTTATCTGGCACTGGTTTCCATTAAAACATGACTTCAGTTATGCTACTATTGATATGATAAGAAGGGGAAAATCGATGTCAAGATGATGTATATCATCATATCAAGTTGCTGAGTTGATAACTGTTTTCTTGGCAATATATCTTTTGTTGTCAATTACTTTTATTCTAGTTCTTCTAATTATTTGCAAAAGCTTTGACTCCACTGATGCAGAAAACTCTTTCCTCTATCCAGATCCAAATATGCACGTTTAAATTATCAGGGCTTCTACACTGTGATTTTGGAGAAAGGTGAAGAGGTCTTATGTGCAGCATCTATCAGGTAATCTTTTGGTCAATTTTTTCTGTTATGGACATACCAGGACTCTTTTACCATTTCCTGAAGATTGGCACAAATCCATCCCTTCCCTAAATGTATTTGCATATTCAAACTTTACTGTTGATTATTATTTTGCAAGAATTTCATATTCACTTAATGTTATGATGAATAGGAATGTGTTTGTTTGACAATAGGAAGTGCAGCGCTTTTATTATAAGTGAATAAGTAACAGGCTTACAAATGAAATAGGTATATCATGCTGGGGATAGCAGCTGATATTTCTGATCTGATCAGAGATTAGAAAAAAAAATCCTCGCAAGCCATCCAACATTTAGTACAGTAGCCCCTTAGCATGGCCAGCAAGTTATCCATGTTCAGTTGATCTTCAAGAGCAACGTCTTTGTTAAGTTTTAAATGGGATGATGCTTTACAGTTATAACAGACATATGTTCTTAGATTAACTAACTGCTATCAATGCAATTGCAACAGTAGTTATTTTCTGAGACTGCTTGTCAACTATATGTAGTTAAGATCCTAGTGGTCGCAAATGGTGTCATGATGTGCACCATGTTGCTAAAGGAGCCTTTTCTCAGACTGGTTGCCCTTTTTTGACACAACCTTGTGTGTCATGAACTCAGGACTTAAGATTCATTTTTATGGCCTTTGCAGAGTGCATGGCGTGAAAGCAGCTGAACTGCCCTTCATTGCTACTTGCAGAGAGCATCGTCGTAAAGGAATGTGCCGAAGACTGATAAACACCATTGAAGAGGTACCTTGTTTGGAGAACATTGGATTAATTTAATCCTCACTAGTTAAATTGGTAGAGTTTTTTTAGGAAACTTGCTAGTGTATCTTTTATTTTTGTATTGTTCTTGATATGTACCTTTTTTACAATTTTAACTCCCCCTTCCAAAATCACTCTTCCCGCAGAAACAAAACATTGAGGCAAGCTCTTGTTTGTGGTTTTGAAGTTGATAACCATCTTCTATGTGTTTTTTTTAATGCAGAAACTGAAATCCTTCCATGTAAAGAAGTTGGTGCTTTCTGCAATTCCAGAGCTGGTGAGTACATGGGTATCAGCGTTTGGCTTCAAGCCTATTGAAGAATATGAAAGGAAGCAACTTGATACCATAGACTTAATATTGTTCCCTGGTACATCCTTACTAATAAAGAGCTTGGAGGATGGCACATTAACTGAAAAATCAGGTCTTTGTTTTATTCTTGTACCATTCTCAGTTTTCCAATTTCTTCTGCACAAGTGGATCCATGTATGCAATCCGTTTGTCACCTATGCCTACACATAGATGTATTTGGTTCTATGCAGGAGCGGGAAATGACACATATGATGTGTTGGGGTTACCAGATGATTATTGCATCCCTAATGGGAGTGATAATGAGCATTTTGAAGAAGTTGGCTCAGATTTCATAAAGTCAGACAAGGAGAAGCTAGCAGTCGCTCCCGAAAATCGAAAGAAGAATGCAAATTTGCAGAATGGCATCGTTCTGCCAAGGTCTGTCCTTTTATCATTAGTTCTTCGAGTTTCCTATGATTTCTGAATCATTTGAAGAGTTGCCAATGATTCTTTCTCATGTGGCATTGTATAACAGATTACTCTAATTCTCCAAGTTTAGGACCAGTTTAGGGAACGACCAATAGGATGGTGTGTGTATTGTACAATTGACATCCTAATCTGTAGTGTTTTTCTTCGCTACACTGGTTATCTAAATATACTCGTAGAACCATCACTCATTTCAACATCATAATATAATGACTGGCAACTCTTCTCCCAGTTCGGCCATCTTTAGTTCAGTTTTTAGTCTCAGTTCCTAGATGTGTTTACTTGTACTCTTGTGTTGTTTGTCAGTATTTTGCCAGATTATTGCAATAAGTGTTGGTTGGCTTAGTTGTTGGAGTATTGTGCAGCTATTTTCATGATTCATCTTTGTGTCCTCATTCACTGATTTACTATCCAAATATTCTGTTGAAGATGTGAATCATTACTTATCTTGCAACATGTTTCAGTTAGCTAAGGGAGTGTGATTACTTGTACATTGAATTCAGATATCCTACATATTCGAGAGAAAAGAAACATTGAATTCAGAGAGACATACGTTGTGCACAGTTGCCGCCTGCTTCGCGTCCATGTCTTAACAACAGTTGCGACTTCATGCATCTTGTGCAAGTGCTGCTATATAGCAGTTGTTTCCAGGTGCTTCCCGAATGCTTGTATCATTTGCGCTACTGTTTATCCAGTGCTTGACATGTTTTTGCTTGCTCAAGTTTCAGGAGGAAAGCTACATATTTCCTTTTAGAAATGCTTACTATTGATCATACATGTAGATTTTTCCCCAGTTGCATGTGTCCTTGTTTTGTTCCTGGCAATGTGGACTGGACTACTGGAGGGTTTTAAGTTGCTGCTTGATCTGTCTCTGCAACTTGAACTTTCAAAGGCTGCAGGCTGCCCATTGCCTGGCAAGAGATCTTGCGTGTTTCTAGTAAGCAAAATGGGCCAAATTCAAAGCAGCTGGACTGGAAGAGTGGAAGTTGTTGAAAGGTACACTGGTGGAAACACCCCTCTATTTTTGTAAAGGAAAGATGGTATTCACATAAGCCAATGGTGCCCATTTGTTCAAATGAAAAAAAAAAAAATCTACAATGGGCAGAAGTACACCCGTTGATCCATAAATCCAAATACCACCATGCATGTGATGCACAAACCTTTACCCTTGGGGTCAAAAGTCAACGATGAATTGCAGTTTGCCTAGTACCAGATCCAGAACCATTATGGAAATGAACAGAAAGTTCTGGGTATACAGTTGGGTTGCACCTTCGAATTCAACCATCATGCATACGTACCTAGTGAGTTCCGGTCCCTTTGCATTAACTGCTTCCACGATACTTTCTTGTGCTTTGATCTAAGCCTACTTTTCTTTCGTGACATTTCTCTCTTCAATTACAGATGTACTCAGAGAGATCGATAGGTGTTGATTACGAGGTAGGTATGCAATACAACCAGCGGATAATAACTTTTGTATGCTAACATTACCAATACGCTGCTGCCTGCTGGAGAAGCTTTCAAGTTGACCACAGGAATCACTTTGTCGCGGAAGAACATGTGCAGATTCAGGATGGGGCAAAATAATTCTTTCTCCAGCAACAGGATATGGCAAAATACTTGTTGCTGCAGTCACAGGGATCATTGTCTGTGTGTTCATCCGTATGCGTGTATTTTTTCCATTTCTTTTTACCTGAGGACTATTGTTAGAGGAATTTGTATGCTAAGTTGCTCAGTGACCTGTGAAGTAAACGTATTTTCTCACCCTTTTTACTGTGGGTTAATCCTATTCCTATTGGACAATCCATTGCTGATTCCAGTTTCTGTTGCAAAATGAATACATACTCGGTTTCTGTCAGCTAAAATGATCTCAATCAACCACATGAATAAATGAATAAAGCTGAAAATGAACACTATACCAGGTTTCTGTCAGCTAAAACAACCAAATAAATGATTGAAGCTGAAAAGTGCACATTATACCAATTCATTTAACTTATCTTATTTTCAATATTTCTTTCAGGTCATGGCTGCCATGGCAGTGTAGTCTGTTACTGCACGAGTGGTACCTATAAATAGAGGGGTGTATCGGTCTATATCAATTCTGATACTAAACGGGAGAACAAAGTGCCTCAACCCTTCTATTCATATTTCAATGCCCATATGAACTAATTAAAAAAAAACGTTACAGGCTCAAACCTCAATAGACAAACAGCATCTAGGATTCCTACAAAGTTATATCAGTACACGCTAAACGCTCGTGAAACCAGACAGGGGCATTTGCTTCTTCAAGATGAAGCAACACATCAACTATTGAGCAGAAGTAACCTATGACACAGAATTACATGCCTCAAAGTAGGCAAATCCAAAACTACTCCAAACTCCCTGTACACTCAACAAGTAAAATTGCTCACATTCTGAGGCTGCCGGTTGTCTCTTCTTACAAGCAGTTTTATCACACCTTATTTCATCATCATGGTGAATTATGTTGACGAAATCAGATCCACATATCAATTCGGCACCAGAAAAGATTTCTCATGGGAGCTTACTGGAGCCCACCATCAGTGTTAAAATGGTGAATTTTGCAGCAAGAATCAACACCCTGGAAGCGACTGAGATGACGTGTCAGAATCAGGACAATGCTGCAGGTAAAGTTGACGGAATGACTGAGTTGATGCAGCAGCTGATAAATTTGTTTCCGAGTCTCCACCGTGCTGCAACTGGTTCTGTTGCGGTGACTGGGGCACCATGGTGAACAAGCTCGGGCCTGATAACGTGCAGTGCCTCAGGTAAGGATGCTGCCCTGAAGATCCAACGTAGTAACTCTGAGATCCATGGGACATTTGTGCTGAGCCTATGTAATGACTGGGAGATCCATAGGCAGAACGTGAGATGTGTGCTGAGGTATTCCTGATGCCGATCGGTGGAGACAAGTGGCCACCGTGCAAAGAGTGAGCAGATGCAAGGTGCGAAGTACGAGACCATGGGGATGACATATTTGCAAGGTCCAAATTGCTTCCACTTGTGCAGATAGGAGATGAGTTCGTATAAAACCTAGGGTTAGGGGTGCGAGGGATACTGGAACCTGAAATGGAGTAATTGCGAGATATGGACTGTGATGAAGGATGCCGACTAATTGGCCTGGGGGGAGATGCTGCTACTGTAGACCGGAAGGAAGCCAAAGCAGTTGATTCTGGTAAGTGAATGGCAGGTGATGAAAGCAAAGGGGTAGACTCTGATACAGGAGGGTTTGATGTTCCAGCATTTGCGTCCCGCTTGCATACAGGGCAGAATGTTCGCCAGGAGGTGAGCCATAGGTCCACACAAGCTGCATGGAACTCTGCAAAGTGCAAAGTGAAACAACCAAGCCTCAGGTCATGAGTTAAGGAGAGATTTATAATTGTATAGAAGAGGGATCCATAAGAATTCAGTTAACAAGTATACCAGGTGATGTTTAAAATGCATGGACCACTGGTTACATAGTGGAATCAAATTTGCATCTAACATTCAATATATATATGCACCATCATTAAATCAGAAAGCAAAATAAAGTTGTTGCATGCATGTGGAATGTTGTATAATATACAACCAAGCTGAAATCTCAAGCTGGCAAGAAAATACAGAAGTGTTGTGATTGCTTTTTTTCACCCTCTACCATGACATTCTCTTACTACCATTCTTGTAGTGTTATTCTGCATTTGCGTCTGTAATACCTACTTCCGCTTATGACAGATATTACTAACTTGACGCTTTTGGACAAGCAATATATTATTAACTTGACTTGAAAAGAAACAGTTGTACATTGTTGAAGTAGTCTCCTTGATGAATCTAGTAGCTCCAAGCTAAAAAGGCTTGGCTTAGGACAAACCTAAATGTCGTTTTTTATGAAAAGTAACAAGAATAGTAAACAAAGCATATACAGTAGTGCCAGGAAAAAGAAGTTTGGGATAATCCTAGATGAATTTACATTTGTGATAAAAGGAAATAGTAAAGAGCAATAAACAATACATAGACAGTAATGGTTAGTAAGCCAAATTCAGCTCACGTATAAAATGCATAGACCACAAACTCCCAAACCATCAGTTAAATAGATGTGAGAGAACATACTGTGTCGACAAGGTAGCACTCTTAGCTTTTCTCCAACACTGTAGTCTTCCAAGCAAATGGCGCATGTTGCTGATGTACAGTTGTCTTCTTGCACTTTTGTGAAAATAAGACTTGGCATTGCTTTAACTAATTGACTGCTCATTCCGTGGAACTCCCGAGCTTGGGGTAGTCGAGCCCTGTCCCGTCTTATCTGGTGTCTCCTCACAAAGAAACAAGCAGCTAGGATAGCAGACATAGCAAGCAGTGATATGAATGAAATTGCCATGATTGACCAAGCTGAGTTCTCGTATGTTGGTATTATCCACAACTCTGCATCGGTTTGGCCTGAATATTTCATCAACTCCTCTCCCGATGCCTTAGAGACGAACACTGCATATATGTGGACTCCAGACGAGCTTCCAGCCACTGCAATAATCATGCTCAATTAATAGGGTATTGCAAATATATGCACTCACCAAATGGTGTAAATGGTAAAGTTTTACAATTAAGTTTGATCACTTCAGTTCTCTACCTTTTATTAGTTGCAATGAAACTAATCTAATAGTTTAGCACTGCTTTGCAAAATTATTTTTCCTCTTCTCAAAAATTTAAGGACTTGCAGCATTTCGGACAACAGGACAAGACATACTGAAATGATTACAGAGCAACACCCCTTTAAGTGCACTGATAAAAGATAACATGTAACTGAAGCTATGGTAAAAAAAAAAACAGTGGTGTCTGGATCATTACTTGAAACAAGGATACCACTGTCTTCATTATCATATACTACAGCAGCCTTGAATCCAGCATCCTGTGCATTTCTAACTTTGTCATCGAATTGGCAACCACCTCTTATAACCAACGCAAATGGTGAGACAGAGCCTTGAATCGCTTTTGTTCTCAATGGACTGCATGCATCCATAGGTTCCACAGCATAAAGGACACCATTTATACCTGAACCTTTCAGTTCTGGAGCTGCAGGAAGATTGAAAAGGTCAATAAGCTTTGCATTAACAAGATAGATTGGTTGAGGCACTAAAGTAACATTGCACATTGTGGATCATAAAGATACAAGATTGATGCTAGTATATAAGAAGAAACTGGAAGAGCCATCTAACTGACAGGGCTAAAGGGGGAAAAGAAGAAATCAACCCATTATTCGGTAATCACTAAAAACAGGGCAATTTAGCATTAAAGAAAACATAACATAACAACAACAGCTAATTAAGAATGTGCTATAGTGTGTGTTTGATTTAGGGATTTCTTATACCGTCTTTCATCTTCTTACTATGACGATACACAACTCTCTTGCGTGTTTTGAGAAAAACAACAGCTAACTAAGAATGTGTCATAATTTGAAAGTGGCATTAACCAGGTAAGCATAAAACTTTGCTTATGCTGCCATTAGAATACCAGATCGTTATTGACATGTACAGAGAGACATGGACATAGTGTGATAATGTGTAGCACTCACTAAAGGTTGCCTCGACGTCATCGAATGACAAGGTAGTGTTGTTCGCCATGAGTACAACATTGCAATCTCCCAGCTGAGCCATGAGGCCAACCATCAGAAAGAAACAGAGGGGAAATGATGTCCTTCGTCTTGGACATGCCATCTTGACAGAACTCTGCTCCTTCGGCCCAGCAATTCAACAGAAGGCACTAATGCACGAGTACCAGGTCGAAAGCACCAATCACCTAAACCACCTGCAATCATACAGTAGAAACATCAATAACACTGAAATCAAAAGGCGGGAGTGGCGTAACTTCGCAGCAATACGAACAGTCTGCACAGTTCTATCATCACATAGATATTAGAGTAAGTGGTGGAGAGGCCTAGAATGACCAAATCACAGGTCAAAGTGATTCATTCTTTACACAACCTGCTTTCAAAAAGCAGTAGGGATTTCTTTTCCACGGTCACGGGAAAAGGGCACTTCCATGGCAATTCTAGAATTTGCCCGAAACCCAGAGTCGTCCCCAGGGGTACGAGAAGTGAATTGGCATGGTTAAAAGATGTCAATTTGAGCACGAAATCACGCCCAAAGAAGGAAAAAAGAAGCCTCTGAAAGCGGCATCAGTCCCGCCACAAATTCCGCGGAGGAATCCCACACATCAAATCGGGGCCTTGTTTAGATTGCAAGTTTTTTCACTCTCTCTCCATCACATCACCATCACATCAATTTTTTGACTCATTTATGGAAAGCGGTAAATGTAGGTAAAAAATTTAACTAATTACACATTTGGTTTTAAATCACGAGGCGAATCTTTTGAGTCTAGTTATCCATAATTAGATAATATTTGTCAAATACAAACGAATGTCTTTACAGGAGTTAGAATTCTAACTTTTCACTTTTCAACCTCAATCTAAACAAGGCCCGGGTGACGACGGCGTCTCCCCGAAAATTGATACAGGCAGAGCAGTAAAATCCTAATCTTTGCGGGAATATTGCGTCAGAACGAACGCGCCGAGGAGGAGAAAAGGCCGTACCTTGACGCCAATGATTGGGTCTTCCCGGCAGCAGCGTCAGCCAGCGTCAGCAGCAGGGCGGCAGGGGAGTGACGCGAGGAAGAAGATGAGTCGGCGTGCGCAGGAGAGAGGAGGAGGAGGAATTAGCGGATGGTTGAGGCGGATCCAGTGGGGATGGAGACGTCGGCTGCCATGGAGAGGATTTCGAGTGGCAGAGGACGATAGGGGGAAATCAGAATTGAAGGTGGTTTGGAATGGAAGGAAGCAATCAGAATTGATTGAAATGAAAGAATCTCTGATTTGATCTTTCCTTCTCACGGATATATTTATTTGTGTAAGTAGATGATTCTTGAATTGACAGGAGGAATGGTGAATGTGAAACTTTTTTTTTTTCCTCCTGCAAATCCGTTGCTTTGTCATCCGTCTCTATCCGTGCCGGGGTCCCAGGGTCGGATATTAGGCTAACAAACGCTGCGCCACAGTTTGCCACTTGCCATATATAAGCACCTTCCAGAGGAAAAAAAAAAAAAAAACACCTACAAGTGGGGGTGACACCTTCCAGAAAGATACCCATTGCTTTTATTTATGATGTTATTCTTAATCAGCAGAAACGATAGAACTTAAACAAATGGATCAATCATCAACTGATTTTTTTTGTTGAAATGGAAGAAGATATAGCTCAGCTCACTCATCACCCATCACCTCATTCAATGTTCGGTGCACCACGTCATGGTACCATGTCGACAATATGAGACCATCCTCTTCTTCTGTTTCTCCCGGGGCTCATCCACAATTTTTGGCTATATTTTTAGTTCAGCTTCTTGAAGGTACTTTCACGGATCGTTAATCTAATGGATGGCATATAAAAATCTTTTTCTAGAAGATGTTGCTCTCATATATATCATTTTTATAGCACTTTAGATTTTAAACTCTAGTACTTTCGGCTTTTTTCTTTACAAATGAATGGAAATACAGAGATATATAAGACATTTTATTTTTTCTAAATAAATAGCTCTTATGATTATATATTTAGATATACATTATTATGTTTGATTATCAGTCAACAGTGAAGCATCTATAGGGTATCAACTACCAATCTCAAGAATATCCGTGGATGAACGAGTGGGAGTGATGTGCTCTATAGATCTACAGTGCGATCACAAAAATATATATCTTTATAGATGTGCATGCTTTAGGAAAACCTTGGTTGGGCACGATACCGTACCTACTCCTCAATGATTCGTCAAATATAGACATACCCCTCCCACCAATCGATTAGCATGCATGTATTGAGCTATTCAATAATAATCAACCTATAATCATCGACTAATAAACTAGTCATCATCAAACAACGATCAATCAAAGTTACATGTCAATACTTGTCGGTGCTTGATGAAGGCACATATACAGACATGTCGATACTTGTCGAGCCTTCGGACCTGCGTGCACCGATATCGTCATCCATGTTTTCACATTGCTTGCGCATGGACTACATGATACTTCTAGACAAAACATTTTACAACATTATTTTCATTTTTTTTGTGAGTAACATTTTTACCATTTGTTGTGTGGAACAAGCAGTCAATATAAGGCTCCCTGCTTTGACACAAATCTCATCTAATGCAGCTTTATAAGTTATTTTGTGTTCAGCATGTACTTTTAAAATAGCTTCACATGTAAAACCATTAAAATATGCTCTCGCAAGATTTTGAGATGGGATGAACGTGAAAATAGTTGTTTCACTCAACTTCAACCTGCTTTGGTTGGCCTCTTCGTAAGTAGAGGTCAACTTACTCTAGGCCAAGCATGGGCCATGACCGCTATCGGACAGTGCGGGCTTAGCTGCCATTGAGCGCTGGCACAAACAGGGCTAGGCGAGACGACCACCATCAATAACTTAGCTCATGTTCATCAAATAATATTGATTGGCAACATATACATAGTGTATGCAATGTGATTATACCAAGGGGTTGGGATTTTTCTTCAAGAACATGAGCTAAATTCAAGTTTGTTTTTTCTATGCTATAATGTGTTTCTTGTACTAGAGAAGTTTGTTGCTAGAGTCTTATTCATCATAGCATCATATTCATCTTGTGCTAGGTATGCAATTTTTTTTTTTTTGCATTATGTTGTACTTCTACTGAATGGTTCGTTGCTACTTGTAGGGTTTTCATGGGCACAGGGAGCTGCATAAAACATGTGGAATGCCCCCGTCATTGCTATCACTGTAAAACAGACTACTACTGAAGCTCATCAGGATCTTGTCGATGATTGATACTTTCAAGCAATACCACTAGAGAATGATAGATTCTTTACTTCTTAATGGGTCAATGTAGTGCTTAGAACTAGTAGTACAAAGTAACTTTTGCACACTATAAGCGACCCAAATAGAGTCAAGATGAAACATCTTATCTTTTGCCCAAGGACAATGAGAAGATTGTATGATGTGTGATACATCAATTGAGTTATGAACCTAATTAATCTACTGCTACTACTACTATGATTATGTTGAGTTGGGAACCACTAGCGCTATGATCATGAACTAACTAGACTTCACTAGAATGAATAACCCCTGCCTTATTTGCCCATGTCTAACTCTGAAGCGTATTACCTTGTTGGGCACTTGACTGAAGGGCTATGGTGGGCACTCGAGCCATCCCTATTGTGGATGCTCACGCTGCCTCACGTCATCTCTCCGAGCTCTACTCACAAACGTGGAACATGAAACTCACCTGGGAATGAAGTGGCGGACGCAAGGATTCTATTCCAATCCAGAAGATGAGGTGTGACTCCCAACTCCCAAGCCGACAAGATGGACCCACATGTCAGACAAAGAAAATCAAAAGAGAAACACATGACGTGGATCAAACGACACATAGATCAGACGACAAGCAAATTTGGTTGACAAAAGTAAAAAAATGCCTAGGCAATGTATAGATTTTTTGTTTAATAACAAATGATTATGCATCTAAATGATTAACCTCTCTCTACACATACAGATGCTATGCAAATTCAGTATTTCAATGTTTGTCCTTCGCGGAGCCACTTGCCTCACATCTCTTTCACGATGACTAGGGTGAACATTGTGTGTTTGTCTCACTCGTATCTCATACATATAAAGAATAAATATACAAAAACATTTATAAATTATTTGAAGTACTCAAGAGTGTTTCACCCTAGTCTCAATCCGCCGCACGATACAAGGCATAAGTAAAAACTTCCCATGATCGAGCTTAGATCCACCGCATGTTCTAAGCTAAAACAATGAGACTACTTGCATCATAATCTAAATCCACCGCATGATACTAGACATGATAGCAAGTTTGCCGGGACTTACGGAGGTCGACGGATCGATTGTTCCTCTCGAAGAACTCGACGACACGACTAAAAGGACTCGAAAAGGTGGCACGGGGCCGGTTGTATTGATTTGGTTGTGAACCCTTATTACAATGGTCGAGGGTTTATATTTATACCCTGGACGAGACATGAGTCCTAAAAGACTACGAGCTATCAAACAAAATTGGAAAAATACATGATCCTAATTCTAAACTTAATCGGAGTCCTTGATCATCACGACTCCTTCCCTTTTCGGTCAGCTCCCTCTTGCCATTTTTCACTTCCCGAACGAAGTCATTTGCTCAGCTGAGGATAACCGACCGCCTGATCACTTGTCGAGTCATGAAAAGTTAGCCGACCGCATACGCATTTGCCGAATCCTTCTCTCTGCCAACCATGGGCCTACCTGTCATATCCTTTACCAAATTTTGGTGTTAACACATGCCCCCTCAATTTCGAGATAAAAGAGATTTTATTTTGAAATTGACCATAAGCGCCCTTCGCCTAGGTCAAGACGCCAACACCCACACCGCCACTTGAGAATTGAGTTTGCATCATTCCTTCAATGGCGACGGAGGCTTCAATCCGCTCCACTCGCGGCGACGGAACCCAAGAGGAACTCCCCGGAGGTAACCCTACTTGCCTCACTCATTCGGCAATTCTCTAAATTAGTTCTTGATGTGCCTTCAACTTATTCATCTGCCTCTCACTCGAAGGAAATGAGAAATGAGATTCGATCCCCAATCTTGCCCAACCTGAATCCTTCTTTCTTGGTCCAATGGGAGATCCCAATCCGAAGGATTTTATTGAAAAGGAGACCTTGAGGATCCCATTTAAATCTAGGATTGCTCCTCCAAACAGGTGGCCAAACACTTTCAAAACCTGGCCCCTTCCTTCAATTTCAGGATGGCGTAACTGGTACCGCAGGATGCAAACCAAGAACAATGATCTTTGGGAAACACAAGATATTCAACACTGCTTGGAGTTATCGCTGGCTGACATGCCAAGAAATGATTCCCTCCTGATAACTGCTTCACATTTTTGGTCTGATGTAGTCAATGCTAGAAAACACCTCCCAACATTCCCACGGCTCCCAACATTCATAAATAGGACCACCTCTCGGCTCCCATCATCACCACATCCAAGCGAGTTTGCTATTCTTCATCTCTTCCTCTTCCACTTCCATCTTGAGCTAGAAAACCCCAAGCACCACCTATGGCGAGCGGCGGCGACCGTGGGAAGCGCCGGCCGAGGACGCAGCGGAGGGAAGCAACACCCGGCGCCGGCGGTGAGATTCCTTCAACTCTTTGAGTTTTGCTGCTCGACTTCTTTTACCCGATCTTGATTCCATTCCTTCCCGCCTTGCGGTTATTCATTCGCTTTCTTGATTTCATCCCAGGGGCGTAGGGATCACCGGCGACTACGTCTCCAACTTTAGGAGGGGGGTTGCCCGGGCTCGCGCTCGCGCTCGCGCTCCTGCTCCCACTCCGGCAGCGGGTGTGGCAGAGAGGAGCAACCACAGCGGCCGCCGTCTGAGGTAATGAAAATGACTTCTTCGCCTTCTCTGCGGTTTCTTTTCATTAGCCGATCTTGATCTTCTCCTCTGTTTCAGGACCATGAGGATGGGCTCCGGCCAATGGCACCTCCTCGAGCCCGGCCGCGCGGCAGCCTCGCTCGCTTCCTGCTTCGGCTCCGCTCCGGCTCCTGCTCCGCTCCTTGGCTCCCGCCTCATCGGGTTCGTCCTCCGCAGTTCGTACCACCCCTATCCGTGGGGTCGGGCGGACGAGGAGATCCCGAATCCGTACAGCGGCGACGACGCCGTCCGCTTCCTCCGCGAGAGGGATGAGATGAAGGAGCTTCTTGGTGAAGAGACCAAGAAGCATGGGATTGCCGAGCTGGAGTGGGAGGACCAGCGCAGGCAGCTCTGCGACATCGTCACCAGTACGACAGCTCTTGAACTCTGCTTCAATCTTCTTTTCCCGATTCACTTGTTTATCGGCTTGTCTTTTTTCTGTTTTGCAGACCTCTCCGAGGAGCTGAACCGCCTGAAGGCGGCGGCGACGGCGGTTGCCGACCAGGTGAACGCCAGGGGAGCGACGGTTGCGGACCGTCTTGAGGCGGTGCCTGGTCAGATTGACCAGGCCGCCATCCACGGTGTGCGCCTCGGCACCGCCCTCGGCCTGGCGGGGATGTCGTCCTGGACTGGGGACGATTACGACTCCATGCCGGTCGGCTTCCAGGGCGGGCTGCCCCACGAGATCGACGACATCGACGGTCGTCTGGCGGAGTACGAGGACCACGCCCGCGCCATGGCCGACGCCACCCACCCCCAGTCAGTCCTGAACAAGCTGTTCGCCGGAGAAGAAGACTCCGAGTAGTTTGTATCTAGGACTGCTGCGGGTGTAATAAAAATTTTAATGAAGAATGTTGGTTCTCCCCTGTCTTCGCTTGCCTCTGATGGCATTTATCTGTCATGTCTGTTCTTGCGAAATTTTTCGTTCCTTAGTTAGAATTTGACCGCGACTTTCTCCCGAATGCAATCTTCCCGAACGCATGATGTCACTTTAGTCGATTAGATCTCGGCCCTGTACCGCGACATGACAGTTTGTAGCATAGCTCTTCAATTCACTTTATCTCCTCCCGATAAACCTACCGGCTGAAAGACAGAATTGTCGCTGGTCATATTACTTAAAAAATTGCTAAAGGCGATACAACTGTATCGGCTATTTTTGCTCTAAAGACGATACACACGATATCGGCTATTTTGTGCTAAAGGCAATATACACGATATCGGCTATTTCCTCCAAATTCTCTCCTTAATTCTGAAGGCGATTTTCAGTTGATCGGCTGTTTTGTATCCAACCTAGGTCACGATCAAGGTCCAACTTCAACACTTGGATAAAATTTCTTGAGGTATCTCGCCATTGATAGCTCTTGTAAGCTCCTCTCCAAATAATGTTTTCAAGATGTATGCGTTACCGTGTGCACAACTCACAACCCGAAAAGGTCCTTCCCAATTTGGAGACCATTTGCCAAATGTTTTATCCTTTGCACCAATTGGCAATATCATTTTCCAAACCAAGTCTCCTTCCGCAAATTGTTTGACTTTAACCTTCTTGTTGTAGTACTTGGCAACACGCATTTTGTTCTTTTCAATATTTTCCAAGGCTTTGAGACGGATCAAATGCAAATCTTCTACCTCATCCATCATTAAACCTTTATAATCTTTTCCTACCAAGTCTTTCTGTAATTCAACTCGTCTCGATCCTGATTGTAACTCCCAAGGTAGTACAAACATTGTGTCCATAGACCAATTCATATGGAGATGCTTGCGTGGATCCATGGCAAGCCATTCGGTAAGCCCACAATGCCTCATTAAGGACTAAGTGCCATCTTCTTGGCTTCTCATCAATCTTCTTTTGGATGATCTTGATCATGATCTTATTTGACGCCTCTGCTTGGCCATTGGCTTGTGCATAATAAGGAGAAGAATTATATAGCCTTATTCCCATGCTTTCTGCAAAATCATAAAACTCTGAAGAGGTAAACTGAGTCCCTTGATCAGTTGTTATGGTCTGTGGAATCCCAAATCTGTGAATTATATGCTCTTTAATAAAATTAACCATATTCTCTGATGTAACCGTCTTCAAAGGGATAGCCTCAACCCATTTGGTGAAATAATCTGTAGCCAATAGCACAAATTTGTGTCCTTTACTAGATGGAGGATTGATCTGTCCAATTAAATCTATGCCCCATCCTCTGAATGGCCAAGGTTTGATTATGGGGTTCAATGCAGATGCAGGTGCTCTTTGAACGTTACCAAATATCTGACAATCTCGACATCCCTTGTAATATTCAAAACAGTCCTCTAATATAGTCGGCCAAAAATATCCAGTCCTTCTGATTATCCACTTCATTCGGTAAGCCGATTGATGTGCATCACAAGCTCCCTCATGAACTTCAAACATAATCTTTTTGGCCTCTTCTTGGTTCAAGCATTTGAGCAATACCCCATCTATAGACTTGTAATATAACTGATTATCAAGAAGCACAAATTTGAGGGTCTTATACCTGAGCTTTCGGGAAACTTTCTGAGATGGATCCTTTAGATAATTGATGATATCACACCTCCAATCATAACCTGTTTGCTCAGTATTGCGAATACCTTCTTCTATGGCAAAGACTTCTTGATTTTCACGATATCCAGAGGCAGTTTGAGCTAACTTGTTTGCCTCTCCATTGTGCTCTCTAGGGATATGATGCAAGGTAACTATTGAAAATTTCTTCAAAAGTTCTCTACATTCTTCGTGATATCCTCTTAATATATCATTCTTGCATTCATATTGCCCCGTCAATTGGTTGATCACCAACTTAGAATCACCAAATATCTCAATGGCAACAGCTTTCACTTCTATCAGTAGCCGAAGCCCTCTGAGTAATGCTTCATACTCTGCCTGATTATTAGTGACATGATATTCAATTGGAAAAGCATATTCAAATATTTTTCCACGTGGGAATATCAAAAGAATACCAGCACCACCACCCTTGTCACACGATGATCCATCAAAAAATAATGCCCACGGGGCAATACTAATTGCCTCAACAGAAAGATCTCGGTGGCGAGTAATGAAATCGGCAATTATCCGGCCTTTCACTGCTTTTGCCAACTCATACTTCAGATTGAACTCTGACAGTGCTAATACCCATTTGCCAATCCTTCCATTCAAAATTGGCATTGATAGCATGTGTTTGATTACATCAAAACTAGATACTATCACACATTCGGCATTTAACAGATAGTGCCGAAATTTGGTACATGAGTAATAAACACATAAACAGAGTTTTTCTATAGCCGAATACCTTGTTTCCGGATCCAACAATTTTCGGCTAAGGTAAGCTATCACTCTTTCCTTTCCATCAAACTCTTGCATATGAATTCTTCGAGAGGAACAATCGATCCGTCGACCTCCGTAAGTCCCGGCAACCTTGCTATCATGTCTAGTATCATGCGGTGGATTTAGATTATGATGCAAGTAGTCTCATTGTTTTAGCTTAGAACATGCGGTGGATCTAAGCTCGATCATGGGAAGTTTTTACTTATGCCTTGTATCGTGCGGCGAATTGAGACATGGGTGAAAATAGTTATCGGCTCTTTTAGATTTGGCAAGATCTAATAGATTCATTAAGTTATCACGTGTTGCATGCTTAATTTAATGTTTATTTATTTGCAACACTCTTTTGCCCAACCTAGATTGATACTCTTTCGGCTCTTGGTTACTCTTTCTTTCGGCCCAAACTAGTCCGCCCGACCATGGGTTTGTTGCTCGATCATAGGAGGCTTCGCATTTTAGCGTAAACCGCTCCATCTTTGCTTGTGCTGATCATGTCTCCTCCTCCAATCGGCTTCACTGAAGACTTTTGTGTGTTGAAAAACACTGGTCCACCAATTGCACCAAAGTTCTCTTCAAAACGCTCGTCGACCGTTGGACCGAAGGTATCAACCATAACTTTCCGAAAAGTATTCAGAAAAGCTGTATTGTGGTTCAGCATGGTATCTCCTACAACTTTATGAATGATCCCAACTACCTTCTGCATTTCTTCTTCATCAGTAACATCAGTTTGATGTGCAAGAAGAACTCTTGGTAGTGCTTGCTTCAAGATCACCTTACTGCTCTTATTCTTGGAGAAAGACATCAAGCACTTTTGTTGGTACTGCTCAACTGCCAGTTCCACCATCTGTTTATGTTCTGGTTGCAACTCGTCCATAGTCACATTCAGAACGTGATTATTGTCAATCTCTGACATCATGATCTTGAAAGTGGTCCCACCGGGCGTGCCAAAAAGTGTGTTGACACAAAAAGTGACGCTCTGTGTCTCACACACAGCAAGCCGGAAAGCCTAGCTTCAATCGGGTGCCCGGGCGTCTGAATCCGGAAGCGTGCCAGTCGATTTGACCTGAAAATCGACAAGGGACGAAACAAGAAGATCAAAATCGGAACATGTCAGGTGAGACCAGTGCTTCCATATTTACGCCCCCGAAGCCACTTACGACGACATATAGCTATAGAAGCTATCTGCCAACATGTTTGCAATTCATTCGGCTAATCCAAGATAAATAATGTAAAGAGAAGTAACTGTCGAAAAACGTGTACATGAAGACATGTTTGAACAAGATCAAAGCATTGAGCATAACAAATCACATCTTAAGCTAGAACATTATTAGTTCATGAATAATTACAAATAGGCAACTTGCAAATATAAATCTATCAAGATAACACATGCATAGGCTAATCCAACTAGTCTGCCGCACGTCTAGCCTTCATAAACCCATCAAGCATAGAACCATAGTAAATTAATCCACCGCATGATACGACCTACCACGATTATATGCCACCCTTTACTCTTAGATCAATCCACCGCATGATACAATCTAATAATAAAGAGCTAAAAGCATGCGATTGTCTAGACAGTTCTATAAATGTTCATTGCTCGTGTAAGCTTAACCGTATCGGCAAGATTGCCGAATCGGGGTCCACGAAGAAGGAACAAGCAAGCTATTACAATTTAGATCTAAGCAAAGCCTACACCTGCCGTACGATATCCAGCCTTATCCAAGATCTAAAAGTTCTAACATGCATGAACCCGCAACATGTGACAACCATGATTGATCTAATTCGGCTATGTGAACTCGATCTACTTAATATTGAGTAAAGCATGAAAGAGTAACCAAAAGCCGAAAGAGTATCAATCTAGGTTGGGCAAAAGAGTGTTGCAAATAAATAAACATTAAATTAAGCATGCAACACGTGATAACTTAATGAATCTATTAGATCTTGTCAAATCTAAAAGAGCCGATAACTATTTTCACCCATGTCTCAATCCGCCGCACGATACAAGGCATAAGTAAAAACTTCCCATGATCGAGCTTAGATCCACCGCATGTTCTAAGCTAAAACAATGAGACTACTTGCATCATAATCTAAATCCACCGCATGATACTAGACATGATAGCAAGGTTGCTGGGACTTACGGAGGTCGACGGATCGATTGTTCCTCTCGAAGAACTCGACGACACGACTAAAAGGACTCGAAAAGGTGGCACGGGGCCGGTTGTATTGATTTGGTTGTGAAAACTTATTACAATGGTCGAGGGTTTATATTTATACCCTGGACGAGACATGGGTCCTAAAAGACTACGAGCTATCAAACAAAATTGGAAAAATACATGATCCTAATTCTAAACTTAATCGAAGTCCTTGATCATCACGACTCCTTCCCTTTTCGGTCAGCTCCCTCTTGCCATTTTTTCACTTCCCGAACGAAGTCATTTGCTCAGCTGAGGATAATCGACCGCCTGATCACTTGTCGAGTCGTGAAAAGTTAGCCGACCGCATACGCATTTGCTGTATCCTTCTCTCTGCCAACCATGGGCCTACCTGTCATATCCTTTACCAAATTTTGGTGTTAACAGGGAGCGGGTGTGTTTACATGCCACTTCGATGGTGCTAGTTAGGCCTCTTCAAGGGGACATGGCCCATATGATCGTAGGATCCCCCAATGGTAGCCCCTCAACTACTAGCACTACTACATATTACTTTTTGGAGGTGAGTGTTTTCTATTTTTCGAGGCAGGCAATGCCAAAACTGTCGCTATTAAAAGTAATGATTAATCCATGATTTATGAAGGCGGTTGCCTTTGCCCGCTTCAATAAATGAAATAATGGAGGTGGACGTCTTATACATACCCGTCAAGGTTAATGAATTTAAAAAAACAAAAAAGGAAAAAATCTAGCCCATCAAGCCCATCTAAGGCTACCACTACTAGGGCTAAATAGATCGCCACTAAGAGCGCCTCTCGCGCCGAGTTCCATGCCTTTGCGCTGCACGTGGCCCCTGATGCAGATCCACCGCCAAGGGCATTGATCCACCAACGGGGGCATAGTTCTGCCACGGGGGGGGTGCGTTCCAAAGCCTACGAGGAGGCCGTGCCACTGTGGCCCCGCGTCGGAGGGAGAGCCACGCCCCCCACTGCCACTAGAGAAGGAGAGAGAGAGAGCTGATGGAGAGGGAAGAGAGGCCCCGTGCACCACCACCACTGCCACCCCGTGCCCTATGCACACCGCCGTTGGTGGGGGTGGAGCGGATTTAGGAGGAGGCCTTGCCTTGCCTCTGCCACCACCCAAAGGGACAGGGTCACAGGGAAAGAGAGGTGGGGCATCGCGAGACTCGATGCCAAAGGGAGAGGGAGAGGTTAGGGAGAGAGGAGTCGTGAGGTAGGGCGCCCTATAGGGCAGAGTGAGTGAAGCCGGGTGTAGCTCGGCGGAGAGAGGAAAAGAGTGAGGCAAGAAACCCTAAGTGCCTATATAGTTATACTTGAAGGAGGTATTGGGCCTTGTTTGGGCCAGTTGGGCCTCAGCCTTTCCAGAGGTAGGTATTATACAATGTGTACGCCTCTGAAAATAGGCTTTGAGGAGGTTGGATTTTGAAGGCTTCATAAATAGCTCAGCTTTTTGGAGGTTGTTGGATTTTGCGCCGGTCTCTATTATGTTTTGGGTGGTGTCTCGCAAAATCAATCATATAGTAGTGTAGTTATGTCAGGTACTACATGACATGGTAGTTGCTCATAGAAAAAGAGACACAAATACGAAGGGCCTTGGTTGCGAACATTGCCCTACGCAACCTATGTGTGTCCTCCTCAAAACCCTGTGGAAAAAGGGGATAGAGAGAAGAACATGCGCAAGACTCTAGCCTACACATGTGCTAACCCCTAAGGCTTCTAGAACCAAGTGCCTTGATGTTCATGTTCCCATATTTTTTAGATAATGGATTTCATTCAATTAACCTCGCCTCTATATCCACGAGGGATATACACAGCCCAACGAAGAAAAGAGCACTTAGACTCGCACCTCGACAAAGAGGAGGATATACAACTAAAAAAACTATAACCTTGGTACATCTGTGCTTCCCGACACGCTCTCATGAAATGGCTGGATTCGTGAACAGAAGTCGTCAAGTCGTCACCGCCCCTAGTGCGCCACCGCTGTGAACATCTGTTGTGTCATCTTGATCCACTTAAAAAGAGATGACGTAAAGTGTCACTAGTTAGCCCGCCTTCATACCTTCATTTGTCGTCGTCGTGCATTCGGAACTAGCCGATCATGCATGACCGACAGGATCCTCTTTCGCTTTGCTGAACTCATAGGTCATCATCGTCACTACCACTAGGACACCGCTGCCTAGAAAACCTTCAAAGCCACTCCACTAGATCCACCTTCTTCCTTCTTCTTGTAACACACAGAGACGCTTCGGCGAGAGGAACGACATGGCAGATGTGCTCCAACAAGGCCTTCAAGAAGGAAATAACAGCCTCAGATGCCATCAATGTTGGAGAAGCGCACGAGGACTTTTGTCCTAGAATCTGCCCCCATCCTTCGTGATGAGTAGTGACTTCGACGATGTCTCCAAAAAGAATGTGACGCACTGCGCCACCACCGTCAGCCCACCAGGCTAGGTTTCCACCAAGAAACTACTCAACACCACAGACATGAGGGGGGCACCCTATGCCAACACCAGAGCAGACTCCGACAGTAGCAACAGGGGAGCCATGAGCTGCCGCCGTCTTCGTACCCATGTTTCGTCGCATTGCCTGCTCATGTGTAGGGCCATCGAAGCCTAAGGACGGAGTCGTCCCCAACACCGTGGTCCACCAGGAATGCGAAGATCCGGCCTCCAACAACCGAATCCGGCTACCGCCGCCGAATCGAGTCCCTGTGCTTCCAGAACCGCCACCAGAGGAGATGACCGCCTCCAAGAAAAAACTCTGGAGAAGGACCGCCCAGACGAGCTAGGGAACAACGATGCCTCGCCGCCACCATCCTTGCGGCCACCTGCTACTAGAGGCTCTCCAGCGACGGCAAGGTGAGGGAGGAGGCAAGAGGAGCCGCCCGAGGGGGCGACGTGGGGGCTAGGTCCTGATCCGATTCTAACGCGGGGGCTAAGTCCCGAGATGGACCACCCTGACATGCCTTTATATTCATATCTTTAGGCTTCGACTTGCTTTTGTTCCCAATATCTTTAGGCGCAAGACCACTTTTGTGACATGGTTCGTCAGTTTCAAATTTCTATACATAGAGCAAATTCAAGGGAAAATCAGTATTTTTTTAGTTGAATTGACACTGTTAACTCCTATAAACGGAGGATGGTAAACTTTGCCTTGGTTTTGGAAAAGCAGGAACAAAATCATAAGGTTAATAAATGAGGAAAAATCACAATTAGACTTCCAAACCCGGGTAGGAACACAAGACGCCCCTTAAAATTTTGAAATAATACCTCTGAATTTGTTCTTGTCTATAGAGTTTTCATTTTATTTTGTGCTATACATGTTTAGTTACAATTAAAATTGTGAATTGAGTATGCATGGATGTACACTTTGAAGCACAAAAGTCCTGATTTTGTGAATAGCATAGAACATTATATAGTGAAGGCCTCGAGGCACGTATAACACAAATAGTTATGGCCTTGTGGGGGTGCTGGATTTGTATACTACCCATGTGTTGATTGCAAGAACTAGAAGCAATTTAAAAACAATAAGCAATCCATGGCCTTGTGCGGATGCTGGATTTGTATACTACCCATGTGCTGATTGCAAGAACTAGAAGCAATTTTTTTTTAAAAAAAAAAAGTTAAGCAATCCGTTGTCAAAATTTTGTGATGGGTTTGAAAGGACACTATAGGACTATGGCAAGATGATAACAAGTTACCTGTTGAAACTGCGAAACTGGTGTCAGTCAACCATCATATCAAAAGCATTTTCCTAATGACAATTGTTGACTGTTCTAACTCGTCGGATCATAGTCCTATTCTTGTCATGAGAACTTGACAAGGTTTTTGACAACAAGAATTTGCTAAATCGGTGTGATCTCAAGAAAAATGTTACATTGATGTTGACATGGAGCACATATTTCACTAATTTTCTGTTATGCCTTAAGGAAGCATTTATTGAGCACTAGTGCGATCAATACTTCCTTGGTTCTGAAATTTAGGTTCTTTTAGTTTTGTTCTAAAACAAACTTATAATTTAGGCCAAGTTCAAATAAAAGTATAAACATCTACAATATTAAATATTTTCACTAAATCTACCATTGAAGCATGTAGCTAGATTTATTTAGATTTTAATATATATACTTTTTTGTAACTTAGTTTAAGTTCGAGAGTTTGACTTAGATTAAAACTACATCAGTAACAATTTCAATATCTATGTCCATGACTCCATGTATTGTTTGATGATGTGCATTTCAATGTTTGACGGCGCCTCAGGCATCGAGTTTTGTTCGATGGTGTCTTAGGCGTCGAGTGATTTTGATGGATCATCAGGCCATGTATGGATCATCGAGAGCTTTGCCATGGCTGATCAAGCTCAAGAGAAAGCTACATGTCATGACAAAGCTAGAAAACAACCTCAATATCTTTGTCCTTATTAACTATATTTGTTTGAGTTCTTTCATGGTTCGGTGATGTCGTAGGTATCGAGTGCTTTTGATGGATCATTCATCGGGCCACATTATGTTTGGCGCAGGCATTGACAGTTGTATCTGGTACTAGACCTCATTATGGCTAAGCTCAGGCAAAAGCTACGTCATGGCAAAGCTACAAGATGAGGTCAGGAGGTTGGCCGAGGGACAAGAAATGAAGAAATGGCCACAGATTATAAAAAATCATCCTCACTCTCCGCTTTGTTTTTTTAGGCAAAATTTGCTCCAATACACAGAAAGTGGTGCGCTTTTGCTGAGACACACAGAAAGTGGACGCGTTTGCTAGAACACACGATAGTTTGATGTAAATTTGCGAGAACACACAATAGTTTGCCAGAACACACAACAATTTAATGCCAATTTGCCCGAACACATCAAACTATTGTGTGTTCTGGCAAACTTTTATGTGTTCTGGCAAATTTACATCAAACTATTGTGTGTTTTAGCAAACGTGTCCACTTTCAGTGTGTCCCAGCAAAAGAGCACCACTTTCAGTGTGTTGTGGCAAATTTTCCCTTTTTTGTAATGTGAAGCGTTCTCCAATTTCTCATGAGCTGACGAACTATTTATTCGCTGAGTCCGGGTCTTAATAAGTCCAAGACTGGGTCATAACTTTTTTGGGATATGGTCAATCTCCATATCACTCCGGATGAGCTATTGTACAACACGTTCGCTGTTGAAGCCACCGCCTAGCAACCCTAGGCTGCAGCGGGCTCGTCCGGCAAAGCGCAAAGGAACCTTTTCTAGAAATATTGTAAATTTTATATAATACTTAATCCATTCTAATTTATAAGACGTTTGATTTTTTCAACCTTAAGTATGACCGCTCGTCTTATTCAAAAAATTTGCATAAAAACAATCAAATTTAAGTCATTGTTGAAGAACTTTTATTAATAATGGAAGCCATGTCAAAAGAAGTGATATTTTGAACAAATATTTGAATAAGACGAACGGTCAAAAGTTCTCAGATAAAAAAGTCAAACGTCTTATTAATGGAATAGAGGGAGTATATTTTTGTACGATAAAGCACAAAGAAAAATTTCTTTATATTGTAGAGAAACCTAAAAATTTCTAGCTTCGCCAGCGATAACGTCAATGTCTCAATGAAACGGACCTACGTTCCAGCTGAGCGAGAAACGAGAATGGAGGGAGCGTTTGGTCCATTGGCACTTTCTTCTTTTGCAGGAGAGCCATTTTGGCTAGCTTAGCCTGGTAAGGCAAGGCTTGCTGGCATGGACAAGGCGACGATGAAACAGACGCTGAAACCAAAAACGTTCACCCGTGGCCGGCCGGCCTTCAAGTGGACCGACAGATAAGACGATGCAGCTGGGAAGATCAGATCGACTATGATTCACTGCTTGTTTCAACTGACGTCCAAAATCAGGAAAGATCGCTGCGCAACCACACTACTCTACTTTGAACAACGATTTCTAACAAGTCACTTCACTTCAGAGTTTACATATAAATGATCACATCACATACGGAGTACAACAAACTGTCAAGCATTGACGGATCTGATTTTCAGGGAACGCCCATAAGATCCTGCCACAACACAGAGAAAACAAGCAGGGAGTCTAGAGCAAGAAATCACACACCAGAGTCCAGGTTCACTAATCTCCTTTTTTTTTCCTTTCTTAATAATAATGTCGTTAAAACTAACACATCTTATAGTCTTTTCTTTCTTTTCCACAAAAGAAACCACCACCATCAGAATGCTGCCTGCAAAACTAGCTTTTCACCCAACGAAACTAGAACCTAACTATTCATTTTTTTTCTTTTTTTTTTAATGACATAGAAGCTAGGAACCACCAACCAAGACAGGCATTCTACCAAAAGAAAGGAAAATAGAAGCCTCGGGCACCAAAGATTATAACCCAGAAGGGCAAAAAATTGTGAAGCCAAAAACAAAAGCTCCTGCAGGCCACTAGACGTCAGAACTGTCAACCCGAACCGGCATCGAGCCGATTGTCACCACACCAACTGTGTTAGTCTTACGGTCAGCCTCCACTGCCTTCGAACCGTTTTTTAGGGAACCAAGTTTGGCAGTGACCTTCTGCTCCTCGCCACCCTTTGGAACTGGGCTCACAGAGCTGCTGACTCCATTTAGCCGCTTCTCCACGCCAACTGTGTTAGTTTTATGGTCAGACTCCACTGCCTTGGAACTGATCATGAGAGAAGCAAGTTTGGCAGTGGTCCTTTCCTCCTCGCCACCCTCTGAAACCGCACTCGCAGAGCCGCTAACTCCATTTAGCCGCTTTTCAGGTGCTTTCATTGAGCCCTGGGCAGCACCACTGTCTGCTTGCTGCTTTGGATTTTCGACCTTCTTCCAGTACTGCTGTTTCCCCTCTGCACCTGCCTTCAAGCTTGAAGCTGGTGGATGGTTACTCACAGTTTTTGCTGCATCCTCTTGGCTCTGATTGCCACGGCAACGACTTTCCTGTGCTCCATTCTCTTTTTCAGCCTCACTGGCTTGCTTTTCAGAGACGCACGGTTCCTGAGGTTTGATCACCTTAGCATCATGCGGTTTCTCACACACATTTTGTATCTCAGATGTTCTGTCTACCAGCACGCTGCTGGATTTTGTCTGCTGAGTGTCAGAAGCATCTTTTGTACGCTGAGAGACAGGTACAAAATCTGGAGCATTGTAACTCAGCTTGCACCTTCTGTGTGTCTTCTTTTGCGCCTCTTCTGCCTCATATCTCATAAAATCATCAAACAGGCAGAACCTCACTTTGATTTCTTTGAAGATCTGGATCATAGATATTCCAGGGAGATATGGTATCTGCAAATGAGACAGATCATTACATGAGGACCCTAGATTCATACGAGAGAATTTACAGCAGCTGACTACAGAAATGCTCAAGAGAAATAAATATACCTCCTGGAATCAACCAATTTAACAGTACTAAAACAAAATCAATGCAAAACAGGACATAAAACACTTACTTCCTGTGTATCTCTGCTGTGTGTCACAGGCTTGTTTTCATTATTCTGCAGTATGATATGCTGCAAAGAAGCATTTGGTATATCTTTAATGATGTGCCATCTCACAGGAAAGCATCCGGTCCATTTATCCTGACACCAGATGTCCATGTCCTTGTGGAAATCAACAGGTCCAACCATCTCAGCCATGCCACAGAAGTGCCCACTGCCATTGACCTGATAAATGTAGTAAAAAATCAATTATTGAACATCGAGGACAATAAATTTTATGGATGTTCAATAAAATCAATACTCACAGAGAAGAACAAGAAAACTGGGCACTTAGTAGAATGCCTCCTTGATATCCTGTCAGCATCCCTGAATGCACTATCTAGCTTGCTGTTTCCATTGGAGGAACTTGACCATACACCATACTTTATTGATTTGTGCACATCTGCCTCACCAATTGACTTGATAACAAAGAACTTTGCATATGTGTAGTCAATTCGGAGATCATCTCTGTTGTACTGGTCGGTTCTAATAGTGATTGTCCCATCCGGATTACCAACAGGAAGCCTTGATGTGTGAGATTTCACAATTATGGCAGAGCTCTGATTGCTTGGTTTCTCAGAATCAACTAAGCTATGCACTTTTTGGCCAGTACCATTTAAATGACCACCTGACTTTGAAGATGGCTGGAATTTCTCGGCGGCAGCCCACTTCTGAAGATCAGATCCAGCAACACAGCCAAGGCAATTGTTTCCAGACAAATGTGCCGAGACCTATCATAAACAGGACACGTCAGTTGGGGACAGATGACACAGCTTACTACAAGTAAAACATGCAATATTAACAAAAAATCAATACAATTTATGTAACATGCATGGGCTCGCCACTATAGATACAGTTTTCTAAAGAACTCCCTGAACTAAATTAAGACCAACATAGAAATAGGAGGACTTCTCAAAAGGTCAATTTAACTCCCCTTTGGGTGGTTTAGATAAAACAAGCCCCCCCCACCCACACACATAATCATGTCCAAAACATTCATAGACAGAATGTGTTTATAATTTCAGAATTTATATTTAGCTAAAAATATTCCCAAAAACAAAAAGGTAATACCGTTGTAAGTTACTGAAAGTTAACTTCGGAACGACTTCCAAAGCTTAGGTTAATGAACTACCAGTACCATGCCCGAAGCAAATCCTAGGAAAAACTTCAGAATGAAGACGAGACATCCAGTAGTGTGATACACTGAGTGAACTAAGTTGCCTAATAAACATTCCACTAAAAAGTTAACTTTGACTACAGCGGTGTGAACATGTTCAATAAGGATGAGATTATCATGTGGAGGAGGCACAATACAGGCTCTACCCAAAAAGGCGAATCTTGCAATGGTTCAGGAAAGTTAATAATTCCTTCTATAGATAAGAATTGATCACAAATACACTGTATCTTGACAAAAGAAAGGCCGATCAGTAATAATAACTTGTAAATTTGCCTACCTGAGAAGCATGAGGGAGTTTAGCTGGCACCATGCACCTATCTGGCAACTCTTGCTTTTGTGGAACCGAATTGTGCAGTTGAACCTTTGGCGGTTTTGCATGGTCCTGGAACTGCTTTGAAGGTACAATAGTAGACTGTACAGGTGGATGCATAACAATGTCGCTTTTTGTAGTGACGGGAGCAATTAAAGGAAATGTTGTGTTTGCAGATGTTGCAGCATAACCTGGTATGCTTGGAACAAATGTAACATTGGAGGAGTGAAGAGGTGTGGTTGCACTTCCTGGGACACTATCTTGTGCATATGGAAGAACAGCTGGAATGTAATAGGTTGTTGGAGCTATTTGGCATGTGGAGTTAGCAGGGTCAGCAACATACTCCTGAGGCAAAAATGAGCCATCAGGTATGAAAGAAGGATCGGAAGGGTAAGGACTGTAGGTAGGATGCATAGATCCATTGTCTGGAGCTGCGTAGTATACACATTGCATGCCTTCAGCCTGCAAATAACCCGAAAGGAACAAACATGTTAAAACTAATGACTGTAATATAAAGGGAACCAATTAAGTATCCAGTCTTTTATATTGTATATATACTAATAATACTAACCGGATAAAAAATATCTTGGCCTTCATATCCTAAAGAGCTCGGCTGGTTATACCATTCCATCGGTGATCCAACTTCTGCATTTGACAAATTGGTTATCATCAAATGAAATACTGAAAGGAGGCAAGCAGCAAGGATAGGCATATAATAATACAAAGAGAGGACATTTCCTTTTACCTGCATAACCATATTGGTAGGGACTTGAAGTAGCAGGAACAAAAACATTTTGTCCATACATTACTTCAGGAGTCATTCCCATCTCCATGCAATTCACACTTCGAACAAGCACCTTGTTCTACTCCAATGTTCAGAGTCAGCTGGAATTAAAAGTGATAGAGCTGTTATTGACAATTTAAATGTGTCATTCCATGCAAAAAAATAGATAAATACAAATGAAGGTCTGATCACTAAAAACATAGCAAGGTGCTGCATCACATCATTGTTTGTAACCATTTTGCATCAATGCTCAACAAACATTAAGGACACATCTAAAGTTTCGAAGGATACAAGCATAGGTTTCCTTTGGCTGTTTCCAATTTTAACGTGGACCTCAAGGGACAGTGACCAAATCATCTCCCCACGCAGAAAGTAAGGACTAACTGTTACCAAACCCCTCCCAAAAATTAATCCCTATCTGACTAAACCTACGACTGTGTCCAACCACTTGTAGGAAAATTGAACCTAGGGTTTGCCATCCTGATTTTGTCTGTTTCAGTTAAGGGACATAGGTGACAGGTGTTGCATGCGCCTGCACGCCTATGCACAAAGAGCGTGTACGCACACGAAGTAGCAACAACACAAGCAGCCTAAGCAATGATTTTACGCCGCTTGATAGCTCAATGATCAATCTAGATGTTTTAACCGAGGGTAAATTGGAATGAGAAACTGGTACATGCAAAGAAGATCCACACATGAAAGGATAACAAGGATTAAAACTACCCAAGTTCTAGTTAATGGCTCAAACAAAAGCACCATGTTCACACCAGAACAGAAGAATGCTAGTAACCAAAGTTATTTTCTTCTGTTGTATAATGGCAACCACATATCTTAGAAGTATAAAACTTGGACCAATTGTTGGTTTTGAATGATACACAGGGTTCAGATTTCGAACACTTTAACTAGTGCATTCATCAAAAAGAAAGCAACAGGCATGTTGACTTGATTGCAATAATATCTGGACTAGAGTGAAGAAAAGGTTTGTAATGCTGGCTTTTACATATACTAGATAGATATATATTCCTCGGTGAATCCTTTTTCTTTTGATTTCATTCAGGATCGAAGTAAGCAACGAAAGGACAGAATTTGCAGCTCAGAACTAATCCCAACGTAGGGCATATAGCATATAGCACACAGACAGATACAGAAGAAGCTAGGTTACGTTACCAACCTCGCTGCCCTAGATGGAGTAGCCTCCGATCCTTTGCTTGGCTGGTGATACAGAGGACGGCCTGAATCCGATCCTTTGCTTGGCTGGTGATACAGAGGAAGACCTGGAACCGAGAAAGGAGAGGTCAGGCGAGCAGGATCTGGGCGGCTGTCGAGGAGAAGAGACAAGGCGGCGGCAAGGGCAGCCTAGATCCGGCAATCAGATTCAAACAAACCGCATCCGCCGATTGACTGGCGAAATCGGTGCCGGATCCGGCCGGAGAACGGGAGAAGGATCCGGTGTGTGTGGACTCACCCGAGACGGAGCGGAGGGAGGGAAGGCGCCGGCGGGGAACGATTCCGTGGCCCGATGAGACGGAGAGGACGACGAGATCCTGGAGGCGAGGGCGAGGGCGAGGAAGAGGAAGAAGGGGAAGCGCGTGGGGGGGGGTTGGATTGTGGTTGAGAGACGGTGGGATGGGATGGGGGCGCCCGCGAGTAACCCTAGCTAGCGCCACCGAGGTCGGTTCGGTTCCAAAACATCGGTCGGTCGGGCCTTGGATTTGGGCCTCCGGCCTATCAGGCCCAGCCAGGCGTGCCTGACGTGACCTTTTTGGGCTTCAACATGGGTTGGACCCACCTGGCAGTGGCCAAGTACTTTGCTTGCTTGCTTCGACGCCAAGTTTCAGCGAATGCTAAGGAAATGTACGCCCCCTGCCGGTCTTTCCAGTGAAATGCATGCTCTTTTCCTGCCGGTTTTCAAGTGAAACGTATGCCCTTTTTTAAAACAAAATAAGAGTTTATAAGCTTGAGGGTTTCTGTACTAGAGAGCCCCAAAATCAGGCCGCATGGTCTAACTCTTTTTGCCATTAATTAATAAACCCGGGGTAGAGAGATGGACCTATGCTTATTATATACTTTGATTGACAACATAGTAAAAAAGCCATCGGATTTTCGGTTCTAGGTACCCGCTGCCATCTCTAGGTGTGGCCTTGTACAACAAGATACTTGTGTACTTTCTCTGTACTAAAATGAGTATTCAACTCGCACTTTCAACAGTTAAATAATAATTTCAAGATTGGCTGGAATTATAGAAAAAATAGTATTACCAGTTGTATCTCCAAGTAGGATTAATATGAAATACATGTTGTGATCAACCTAATGGTGATTATTTCAATATTAATATTTGTCAAATAGATTTGGTCAATGCTAAATTTGTTTGACTACTCAAAATGCGATAAACATGAGATGTGTGTACATAGTCAAAGAGAAATAGTTTTTTTTTGAGATACAGTCAAAGAGAAATAGTTAGAACAAAACAACATGACACGTGTAAAAAGGACCTTTGAAACAAATACACCTACTACTACGTGAACTGTATTGTTGTAGGCTTCACTTCTCGTCAAAGTACCAAAAGGGCCCTTTAAAAAGAAACCATTCTCAGGCACGTTGTTGACGTGGCATAACCAGCCCTTCTGCTTGACGGATGGCGATGGAGACGCGGGCCAGGCTTTCAAAAATCAGTCGGGCCAGCAGGCTGCGGAGCTAGATATATTTGGGCTGGGCCTGATGAAACCCAACCCCTCAAAAATAGCCAGCCGGCAGTCGTGAAGTGGTTGCTTCCTTCTTCGACAAGTTTTTCGTCCCTTTTTGATTGTGCCCTTTTCCCTGCCGGATTTTCGGTAGCCTGTTTCTTTTTAAGGAGATGAGGGAGCCCTAGCTCGAATAATCCTGACACCATCCAAATAACAGGTCCGTTTAAGGGTATGTGGTTTCCGTGTCAATGGCATGTCTTCGGTGATCGAAACAACATGGAGGTGTTCGAGAAAACAATGACGATGAAATGGTGAAATAACACCGGATACTCACTCACGGCACATATATTACGTACAAAGGAAAACAAATTATTCAACTGGAGAGAAAACAGAGAAAAAAAATCATGAAGGTGTGAATAAAATAATTTATACATTAACAAGTCTTGAAACCAAGTGTGTACATAGTACTATGTACTATAGCGTAGTGATAATGATAAACAATCAATCAATCATAGAGTGTGTACTAGTATGATGACTCCCTCTCTTTTTTTCCTTCTCTGTACCCAAATATGAGTACTGTTATATACAAATATACAATATTAAGAAATAAAAAAAATCAATCACGACGAGGTGGCGGCGGCGACCGCGCCCGCGGCGCCGTTAGCGACGACGGGGTATCCGATGCCGTGGCGTCTGGTCGGAAACGCGACGAAGAGGAGGCTACAGATGACGCCAACCCCGAGCGGCAGGACGTCGATGAGCTCCTGGGTCTCCCTGCCGGGCTGGGGCCCACACAGGCACGCGACGACGTTCCTGTCCCTCGACGCGACGACCCCGAACACGGCGGCGGACAGCGCGGCGTGCACGAAGTCGATGAACGCGATCCTGTACTTGGCTGTGGCGCTGGCCGGCAGCGGCGGCGCGTCGGGCGGGTAGTCGACGAGCCAGAGGCCCCGGAGCGTGGCGACGCCGTAGTAGACGCGCCCGTCGTGCGGGGACTTGAGCGAGTCCGTGAAGCACGCCAGCGCGCTGGCCGCGGCGAGGGTGACGAGGAGGATGCGCGTGAGGAGGGAGGTCGTCGCGTCGCAGGCGCCGTGGTTCGTGAAGGTTGGGGCTAGGAGGTTGAAGGCGAGGAGCGTGCCCGTGGGCAAGAGGTTGGCGAGATTCGCTGTTGAGGCTAGTGCTTGGGATAGCGCTGATGGTTGAGGAGGAGGTGGTGGCGTTGTGGGTGCCACGCCGGTGGCATCGTCGTCTTGCTGCTGTTGACCGGCCGCGGCTGGCCTCTGCCGGAGCGAGGCGGAGGAGGAAGAAGATGCCATGTCTTGGGGCTTGGGCGACCTTTGGCTGTGATCACGATGATGGATGTTCAGTCAGGTCAGACAGAGATGAAGAAGAAGAAGAAGAAATGGGACGGGGATGAACCACGATGTAGCTTGTATTTGTAAGGAAGCGACCGGGACCGAGCAACTAACTTAAAAAAAGAATTTGATTCGTCATGTATAAAACAAGGTTGTGGAATGCGTGAAGCAAAGGAACAAGCGTCTTCAGTTCCCGGCGCGTGGGCGGGAGATTGCTGTGCCGCTTCGTCCATCCCGTGTGTGGCATTGGCATGGCGGTTTCGCCACGCGACATGCACCGACCGGCCAGGTCATCGCCAGCGGCCAAACCACTCACTCATTCAGGGCTTCAACTGCTCCATGTGCGATCGATACATATGACGATGCTGGCTCAAATAGGAAATATAATGGTATCGCTTGTTGCTAACAGCAACGCCTGTATGAAGATGGATGCCCGTATGCCGCAGCTGCTTTATTTTAATTGCTCCAACCAACCTATAATACAGTTTCAACAATTCATTAATTCGTTCAATACCTAGTACTAGCCCCGATCCAAAAATAAGCAAGACATATTTGTTACTGATAGTGAGGCCTGAAACTGAAAGTGACCCATAAAAAATGACGTGGCGAGAGGTTTCATTTTACAATGTAGAACAGGGGCTACAGTTTTTTTTTCTTCTCTCAAATGATATCAGCTGAAGACACAATGTTGATTCGCAAGAAGGCGTGCATTCCTCTGGGGAGGAGAGGCCCAAACTTCCTCTGCCAAATGTCTTGTCGCCTGGGAAAAATGTTGTACCACCAAAGATCTTGGTGGCCTCGGCATCAAGGACTTTGATACTCAGAATATTTGCCTACTGCTGAAGCTTATCCACAGAATGCATTGCTCTGAAAACTCAGCTTAGGGGGACGGGTGCGTGGTCAGGCCAACCTTGCAACCCTTCGGGGGAATCTGCAGAGGCACCACTGGGAAGTTCTTCGATCTATACTACCACTCTACCAAGCTTTGTCGACAGTGCAAATCAAAGATGGGACTGCCACCTCCTTTTCGAATGATGTCTGGTGCCTTGATGAAGCTTTGGCTGACAGATTTCCTGCAATCTACAGTCACTGCACCAAGAAGGAAGATTCAGTTGCGGAGGCCATTCAGTCACAGCTAGCCGGCGCCTTTGTCCCCAGACTTACCATCCAGGCTGCCTCTGACCACTTCAGCAAATACAAACAATCATGGAACAAACAACTTTGTCACCGGCAACGATCGAAGAAAATCACAGTTTGACTGTGGACACGGCAAGCTGGACTCATCCTCGATATACAGACTACTCAAAGCCAAACAACACCTTGCCGACTCTCTATCTGTGCTCATCTGGAACAACACTTCCCACCACGAGTGCAGTTCGTTATGTGGTTAGCCACCAAGGGAAGACTTCAGTGTCAAACAAACCTTTTCAACGAGAAAGTTGTCACCGCCCCGAACTGAAGTCTGCAGCGCACTTCAAGAAACCTCAGATCATATCCTGCTGCACTATGCCCTTTCTGTACAAAAAAATCAGCGCCGCCCCCCCCCCCCCCCCGGTTGAATGGTAAGAAAAAAAAAAGAGACGAAGACACACTGTTGTTGTTTGCAGCAATTATTAACCGGTTGGTTCGCTTCAGAATTCCGTATATGCCGGCCTGGCTCCACAAAACTTCGTTCTCTCTAATTGGGTACTAGCTACTTTCCACTTCCACGGTACAGGAACAGAAGCCGGCCTCACCTAAGCACATGCTTTCGCCTTACCTTACGGGAAATACTAGAACCACTAATCCTAACAATCAATAAATTAATAAAGGAACATATCGTTGAAGACAAACAGGTGTAGCACAAGAAAAATCCATTAACTTGTTTTTTTCAAATGACATCAGATGAAGACAAACTTTACAAAGAAAAAGTTTTCGAATTTGAAGAGATATATTGACAAAAAAGATCTGACCACATACAAAAACCAATTTCGTAGTAGTTGGTAAGCATCAATTTGAACCTTTGTTCAATTTGGCATGATTTCAAATGTTTCCATCTCCTGTGAATCTCATACACAAAATGGAATGGAAAAGCAGTGAAGCCAAAAAAAACTTCATTTTTGTTGACCCCGAATCCGGTCCGTGCTAACACTCCAACGGGCTTTGGACGCCCAAGGAGGTTGTCTATGCAACTCCGCAACGCAGAACAACGCAGCGGCGTGGGCGCGCAACCGATCTAGAGATCGATTGAGCCGATGTGGAGCTCGTTGATAGCTGAAAAGACTCCCGAACCACCTCCGGAAGGATCCGTCAGGAGGAAGCACGTGGAGGATCTCTTAGGATCAGCAAGGCCGCCTAAGATGCCAATAAATCTTGCGGAGAGAGATGCTGGACAACAACTAGAGGGGTTAAGGAGAGAATTAGGACAAAGAAGATAGGTTTTGTTGTGTTTTGATTGATGATTGATAGATGGGATCAATCGGTCGTGATCCTCTCATATATATAGAAGGGGGGTGGTCTTATCCCAAAGAGGAAATAACTTCGATCATAATCTCCAAGTTTCCCACGATAAAAAATTGCCAAAACACGATTTAGGGAAAATCGGTTCGGACTCTGGCCAGAGCCGGCCTCACCGGTTTTCACGGGCACCCTGACGGCTTAAGTAACAGCCGGCCTGGCCGACTTGGTGAGCCGGCCTAGCCGGCTCGGGGTGGCACAGTCGGCCTGGCCGGTTTGGCCAGCCGGCTGAGCCGGCTTGATGGCCGACTCCGTGGCTCGCCGTCTTCTCCACGAGTTTTCTCGCTCCGCCATTTGACCTCGAGTATGTCCAGCATCATTGTAACTTGTTCATGGCACTATTTCATCACTGGACATTTTTGCGTGTCAACAATTTTCATCGGCTTTGGCTCTTTCAAGTACTATATAGCTAAAAAACTAGAGAAAAATGACACCTTCACATGTATTTTGACTAATTCTAATACTTGTGCGGGTGCATGGTTTTAAGGATTATCATGTAATAGTTTACTATTTAGTAATTTTGAGTAATTAATTAACGTTTTTGAGAATTAATAACTTTTTTGAGAAGAACTATTTTGTTTTTGAGAATTAATAACTAAATTAGGCTACTTGGAATTAAAAAAAAACTAGGCATGCTCTCGAAGTGGGCTGCCCTAACAGGCTAACAGTGCGTCCACCGGGCCTTGGATCATCGTCTTTCCTTGTCCTCCCCATATATGTCTCCCGCACGACCCATTGGACCAAGCCTCAAGGCCCAAGTACGTGCAAAACTCTCTCCTCTAAACAAAAGTAACTATTTCTCAAAAAAAAAAAAAAACATTCGAAACTCTGCCTGTTATATAGTGCCGATTTTGCTCAATGAAAAAAATGTTAGTAGTTTAGTACCAATGTTCATTCATTTTTTTAATAAAATTGGGCAGGAGAACTGGAGATTATATTGATAACAAAATGTTAGTACCAATGCTCATTCATTTTTTAAAAACAAATTGGGTAGGAGAACTGGAGATTATATTGATAATAAAATGTTAGTACCAATGTTCACTCATGAGCTAATTTACGAGCGGTGCTATCTACTGTATCTACATACATATGGTTTTGGCGTAGGTATCTTAATGTTCATTATGCTTGAACGCCATATCGTTCTACATTATAAAACATTTTATTTTTTTAGATTCATAACGATTGTTATGCATCTAAATAGGTTCATAATAAAAAGCTAAAACATCTAATAATTTGAAGTTGAGGGAGTATATGTAGGCAAGTGCCTAATAAAATATTTACAAAATTTTAAATTTTATTTAGATAATAGATAAAATTCTAGTTTAGACATAATTCTATATTTCAAAAAGTTGTTCATAGCTTAATGATAAATTATCATGTTTGTTTGAACTTATCAGCTATTATATAGTGTTTTTTTGTCACAACAAAACAACATCAATCGGCTTATCAGCCGCAGAAACCATCTGCTCTCGATAACAACTAATAGTCCTCCTACATCCTAGTCCAAGTAGAAGTACTTTTCATGCAAGAATTTTGTGGAAGCTAGCGGATAGTAGGCACGTACATATACAAACCCATCTAATCAAGTTTGGTGCACATGGTAGTAGAAGTCCAACTAAACTCTAGCTACTGTCCAAGACATGGGAATAAATAATGCAAATGCCTCGAAATAATGTTTCAAAAATATGCATCCATTGTGTTGACATCGAGGCAGCTAGGCGGCTACAATTAGCACACGCCTACTTCACCAATCTGCTGCTGACCAACGTTGTGGTTAACTGAAAGTCTGAAATCCGGTACGGCTGGACCCAGCAGGCCAACCTTTTTTGGTTTCTATTACCTACCTTCTGCCTGCTTCATCTGAACTAGAGTCAACGCTCACCAGAACCACCGAGCTAGAGATGCCCCAGCTGTGTTGACGACCAGCAGAAGATGATAGAGACCTCGTCAGCTTGATCAGGTGTTAAATTTTAGCAATAATAACAAACTATATAGTAACCTATAATTTAATTTGTGTCAAGGACCTGGCTAGCTAGATGATGATCGTACATATATTCATTCGTGTCATCAATCATAGAGACAGCAAGGTAGTAGTATAATAAGATAATCCATTTTTGGTTTGGTGTAAGTCAAACAGCTAAAGCGACCAAGTTTACATACACACATATACGACATAAATGTTAACAATTTTCTTTGGCAAGCATCAATCACTTGTAATATAAGTTTGTTTGTACTAGGAGTCATGCTTTTCGTAGCTTATTAGACTCAAGTTTCACAATTATAAATTTCTTCCATACATCGCAAAGCCTATATATGTTACTAGTGCATAATTCAAAATTCCCCCCTATGATTGTACGCTCTCTTCTCTGCTTTCCATATTAGAAAAATAATATGCTCTAGGTCAAATCGATAGCGAGACAAAAAGATAATAAATAAGTAAAATAAAAAATTGCACGGCGTCATCAACTCCCCTGCCTTAAAAAAAAAAACCCAGACCGTTCGTCACTGATCCGACGTTGACAGAGCACGTAAATTCCTCTTAGCGCGGGATCACCGGGCGGCGGGCGCTGCCGTCATTCCCGTCAGAACACAGCTCGGTGCAAGCTGCTGCTACTCTACTAGCATAAATCTGATCACTCCTGGTTCTTGGATCTCCCACCACCCCACATCCAAGAAATCCTCGCAACCCAACCACGATGACGACCAAGACGAGGTAGGAGGAGGCGTCATCTACACACAAAGGCAGGCAGCCAGTCCAAAGATTCCGTCCCAGAACACCGAGGTGCGCCAGCTCGCTTGTATGCAGAGCGCCATGGCCGTGCAGCCTCGCGCCACCACGCCGGAGGAGGAGCAAGAGGACGACGGCGACGACGGCTTCACGTTCCCCACGCCGCCGCAGCTGCTGTCGTGCGCAGAGCGCGGCATCGGCGCGCGCGCCAGGGACTTCCTCCACTTGGCACCGCCGCCGTGCGCGGCGTCGGCGTCCTCGTCGCCGCCCGTGTGGCTGCTGTCATCGTCGTCCCCGATCCGCCGCAGCTTCTCCGCGGCCGACTGCGCCGCGTCGCCGTGGCGCGACCGGGTGCTGCTCGCCCGCCACCGCCGCGGGCTCAACGGCGGGTGCTCGCCAGCGCTCAGCGACTACGGCGCCCGCGCCGGGGACGCCGGCTTCTGCGACGAAGGCGAGGAGGAGGAAGAGGAGGAGGAGAGGATGGACAGCCTGTGGGAGGACCTGAACGACGACGACGCGGCGGCGTACCGTGGCGAGGACCTGCTCTTCGGCCGGTCCATCGACGTGTCGCGCCGCCGGTCCGTGGCCGCAAACGCCGCCGAAGGGGCGAGGTGGGTGGGCAAGGATAAGCACCAGCTCGGCGGTGGTGCCGGCGGCGCGGTGCTCGCCGCGTCCAGGAGCTCCCGGCGGCGTCCCCCGGGTCTGGTGACTATGATGCGCGCGCTCAGGAAGATGTTCGTAGCGCACAAGGGCAAGAGCCGGGTGCACAGAGACGAGCAGGGTACCGCCTCCTCTGCCTATTCTTTCAGCAGGAAAGGGTGAGCTCTGCTGCAGCTGCCAGCAGCACAGATGCCAATGCATTGTTGGGTGCAGAAGCGTCTCATTTCTTGGCTGGATTGTTCAGGCAGGCCATGGTGATTATGCATCACCTACATTTATGTTTTCGGATTTGATATATACACTAATGTCCATCGTTATGTATAGATTGTAGATAGTTGTATCTTCTGTCTTTAGTTACAGAGAAAGAACATTTTGTTCTAGATAAGAGTGTACATGCTACATGGACTTATAATTGGGTTGGAGATTGCTCGGATTAACTCTTCTGTTTGCGGCTCTCTTTCTTACGGTGTGTTTAAAACTCCTCTGCTTTTTATTTGGCAGAATTTTGGATCTTAGATGCATGTTCGACTCATGTTCGCAGTTTTGTAAGACATGTTCATAGTTTTGTACTAGAACCTCCTGTGACTCCAACGCATACTGCCAACGTGCAGATCATGCATATATCCTTTTCTTGGATGATCTTTTTCTCCAGATGGCAACAAAACCTTTTGCCACGAGTTTTTTTATTACAAGAGAAAAAAAACCCCAATTGTTAGTCTTGTTTTTGAGCAGAACTGTAAAGCGGACACATAAACCATGTAACTTCGGAACTTTGGGTTCAAAACCCACAAAATTTTTTAGACAAAAATGAATATGAAAAAAATAGGCACAAGTCCCATTTGGCCATAGAAGTTGAATGATTAGGATAAATTATGATGAATTATATAGTAGGTCAATACTACTCATCCAGCTTAGGTTCGACCGTGTGCACAATGGACAAAGTCGGTTAGGCCATGTAGTTGACTGATTGATGACTTGTCAAAGTAACTAGCCTGTCCCCAAATAAGCTTATCTCATTCTTATATTCTTATCAAATGTGGATAGATAAACAAGCACCAATGCAATTTGGTAGTAGCAGGTGCCAAGTGATTGTTGACATATTGATACTTCCTTGGTTCTTGAATAAAACAATTTTTAGAGTTGCTCCAACTCATTTTAATTTAAATAATTTTCAATGTTTAAAATAGCGATCTAAGCCTTTTAGGGGATGAGTTCTTAGAGGCTATATATTAAAGGCTCCCAAACAAGCTTATCTCGTTCTTACACATATATATTATTATCATCATCTATGGCTGGGCAATATGGAAGGCACGCAATAGTGCTTGTTTTGATGGAAAGCTGATTAAAAATCCTATTGAGATCATCTGTCATGCCGGGGCTTTAATGAGGCATTGGGCAGGTTTATATGCAGAGGTGGACAATCAGCTTGCTGTCAATGGAGTCAATACCATGATCAGGGTGGCAATGTCTCTTCTTCAGCAACAAGGGCGTCAGGAAGCTGGTGGGAGACTGATGAACAGGGCGCAAGACGAAGATCAGAACTGAAGAGAGATGCAACCGTGGTGACAAAAAATGAAGACTGGAAGTCTGCAAGGGACCTGGAAAAACTCTGACAAACTTCTATTCTGTTGGGGCCGAGTGTGGCTTCCATTTTGCTGGTGAAAAACCATGTCTATAATAATATCTTGAATGGTTACTTCTTCTCTAGCTGGGTGCGAGTAATGCCCCGGTTTAGGCAGTGCCGTATCTTCTTAGCTCTTTGCTCTTTTCCCCTGTTGTTTTCTGACTCTGACGCAGAGTGCAGGAACACAGAGAGGGTAGTCAGCTAGCTCCGTTCTCCTAGTTTCTGTCTAATCTCGGTCTAAACTCTTGTGTTTCCGTTAATCATATTAATGGAAATGGGGCGTCGTCCTCTTATGGAAAAATCATCATCTATGGCTAGATAAATAAACAAGCACCGATGCAATTGGTAGTAGTATGTGCCAACTGATTGTTGACATCATAACTGATACTTCCTCCGTTCTTGAATAAAACAAATTTTAGAGTTGTTCCATCTCAGTTTTTTAATTTAAATAATTTCAGTGTTTAAAATAGCGATCTAAGACTTTTAAGGGATGAGTTCTTAGAGGCTATAAATTAAAGGTTATAGCCAGTTAAAAGAAAATGTAAATTACACAAAATGTAGCATTTTATACACATGCGTGGATGGTATCAAAACCAATTTTGGCGTGACAATAACTTGGATCTAACTCAAATTTGTAATAGATGAATATCCAAAGTTACAAAATTACACCTCTACAACTCTGAAGTCTAAATGAAGCAAAGGGAAGAAGAACACTAGAACAGGGAAGAAGAGTAAAACACTACTACAAAGTTCAGCTTAAGTGTAGAAGTGTTTAACAGAGGTGGGCACCGCTGCCGCCTCTTACTTCGTCAATGTAAATCAAGGAAAACATGTTGTCTTTTGTGAATAATAAAAGAAATAGCTTAAATTGGTATGTCTCCTATGCCAGGGAGCCTCGTATTAGTGTAGAAAGGGCCCAATAGCTAGCACTAACTGCATGTTTGTGAGCTTCCAAGGGCCTATTTGTAAGTTATAGAGACTTTATTGGAACTAATACTTACCAAACAAAATAATTAAAACCACCACCTCCTTCCTTCCCTATAAAAGGGAGGCAAGGGCAATGTGAGAGAGGGACTTAACCTCTCACTAAGTGTCTCACTTCCACCCTTTCTCTAATCCTTCCCCCCTTAGGATTCCAATGGACCAACAATAAGAGCATCTCTATGATGTGCCTGCTACTCATATTTTCTTGGCTTGGAAGTCTTAGATTTAGTGATGCTTGGGGTAGCCTTAGGCTTTGTCTAAATGTGGTGTGCCTTGAATTATTCCATTAGTCATATGTTGTTGGGATTTGTTTTTATGCCGAGAGTTATGCTAGCTTACTAGTGACTCTGCAGCATTGATTCCAAGAGAGGAATACAACACCACAGTTTACCACTACCGTGTTGCATTTTGATAATGCTGCACTCCTCTGCTTGGTGAGACAGGGTGCATTTGGGGTATGATGGTACCTACACCACTAACTACTCTCACCCTACTCAGGACCATTTCACTCAGGATCACCTCGCTCAGGACCATTCTACACAGACTCGCCATACTCATACTCGCCCCATATCTAGACATCCTGCTTCGAACCACTCTACACCAAGATCTGGCAACCAAAAGGACGTTGTGCCAACACCTACAAGCAGTGAGCCTATCACTTGTTTTGGTTGTGGTAAACCGGGTCACAGAGTCATCAACTGCCCGAGGAACTATAACACTCCACCAGCTGAGATCCAGTTCAAGCCAATTCAAGGTTCAGCAAAGAAGATTCGAAGTGCTACACGAGCTGCCCGCTTTCAGCTTACCCACCTAGCAGCACATAGTGCCCCTTGATATGGAGAATGTAATTACCTCATGTTTTATCTAGTACCATTCAAGCTACAATGATGTCTTATCTAGTACCTCAAATTCATGTATGATCCTCCATATTTGTACCAGGATTTGGTTTACCATGAACACAAGTTTACCCTTGCATCAGCAATTTACCTTTTAAATATCAAATTGTTCTTTTTTTGCACTTCGCCCAATAAGCCCTAGAGAAGTAGGTTAGGAGTAGCCTCGCCCTTTTACGACCCGTCTCAATCAATTCCACTTTACCACATCCTGTGGCCCAGATGATCATCTCAGTTTAGAGAATGCCTACCCAGATAGAAGACAAGGAGGTTATCTACGCTTATCAAAGTAGCGCAGCGGAAGTGTGGTAGACCCATAACCCACCAGACCCTGGATCGAAATCAGGAGCCTAAAGCACACCTCTTAAACCAGTAGAACCTAATCTAGTCTAAATTAATCTGTGATCCTTCCATACATCAACCACACTCCCTACCAGTGCAATTACCAGAGTATTGTCGAAATGTTCCTTTGGAAATCCTAAGATCCAGCTGGAGTAACTTCAACAAGCTACATGGAACAAGTAGTCAGATGACGATTAGACTTCACTTTACCACTCACGTAGTACTACACACCTTAAATCTCGGGGACGAGATTCTGATAAGGGGGTAGGACTGTAACAACCCGAAAAATTCACCAACACAAAAATCCCAACTACAAATTTTTTTTCTAAACAGACCCATGTTTGTTGCTTGTCACGTAGAGAACCCTACCTAATTGCACAAATAACACTCATCATTAGCTGCTAATTATTATGATATAACATCATCACATGTGTCTTAACCTCCCCTTAAGCCACATGTGAATAGAATCGATAGGACCAAGGAGATACATGCACACATATGCTACCCACTAAACCCTAGAACCAACTAGTGTCTTCGACTAGTTTTACATTTCATCTATTTAGGTACCACGCCGCTAGGGTACATGCACTAGTAGGACCCATGCTAGAACCTAGTCCTAATTAAGCATTATATCATCATGTCACATGTGTGACATTTATGTTTGGATCGTGCTAGTTCTATTAATGTGATATGCAACATGTGTGATTTGGATTTTTATTGGATTCTTTTGTATTGATTATAATAAATCGACAACACCCATAATTATTTATATAATAAATAAATATACTAATATGGGAATTATGTCCCAACATAACCTATGACTACCATGACACTTGGTTTAATTAGCTAGACCACAGTTAACTAGTTAACTAAGGTTTAGGTGGCTAATTAAATAAAATATAAAATAGAAAAGGAGAAAGGAAGAGTCGGTAAATGGAAAAGCCATTCGGCCCGTGACCACGAAATGAACCATCGGCCCAGCCTGCTTCCTCTCCCTTTTCCATTCTTTACCTGCCAGCCCATCTTCCAATCCGGCCCAGATCGCTCCGCTGGCCCAACCAAACCGATGGCCCGCTCGGCCACTCCCACGTGAAGACAAGGGAGCTCCACCACCGTTGACAAGCCGGCCCCACATGTCATAAGTCTACCTGCTCCCTCTCCCCTACTCTACTTTTTGACCGAGAGGACGACGCGTCGCCGCCACGCCACCTCCCTCCTCCGTTCGATTCGTTACTCCGGTGCATCAACGGTCGTCGCGCGCGCCAGCTGGAGCCGACAGGCCGACAAGAACACGCCCACGGCGTGGGAATTTTCCTCTCGCGCGCGCGCCTCCCGCTCTAACACCGGCATGGAGAATGTGCCCCTGTTCCCCGCCTTCCTTGGCCGCGAAGGCAAATTGGTGCCTCTCACAGACATCTGGAGCCCACACGACGACGACAGCGACCCGTGGAGCCTTCCTACGCCGCCTGATCGTGCTATAGCCAAGATCACCGTCCACCGGCCATGCTCTACCGCGACCGCCTATAAGTAGTGCACCCCGGAGTTCTTAGGGTTCCTCAGCCCCGCCGCCGCTCAGGCGGCCAGCAAGATCGCCAAACCACCACCAAGCAAGAGAAGAGAGAAGCGAGGAAAGGAGAAGAGGGAGGCGGGGAAAGAAGAGGAGCCGGAGCCGCCACCGGAGAAGGAGACCTCGCCGGAGTACGTGCTGCCACCGGACTGCTTCCGCACGCTGTACCACGACATCGGCTACCTGCACCGCCTCACCGTCGCGCTACTCCGCCACGCCACGCCTCTGCTCGCCTACACGACTCGGTGAGCCGCCGCTCCCGCTCGCCGTACTTTTCTTGTCCGACCCACCATGGACGCCGTCGTGCCTCGCACTGAGAGCGACGTTGCGTCGGAGCCTTTCCGCTCCTGGTACACGAGCACATACAGAGAGCACCGCCCAGCCCTGGCCAAACGGATCTCGGCGCCTTACGCGCCGACAAGGATGAACCGCCATGCCCGCCGCCGCGGACACGCCCCTCCGCGGCGAGCCACCTTTCTGGTGAAGTCCAGCCCCCTCTGGATCACCTGTTCCCCGTCCTGGACTCGCCACGCCGACGTGCACCCCGTGCGCACCATGGACCAAGAAGATGACCCAGGATGCCATGCTTTCCCGGACCATGCCGCCATGAACGCGCTCTAGAGCTTCCGCCGTGGCGCGCGAACCCTCCATCGGTCCGGCCATCTCGCGTCACGGGAACTGGCCGTCGTGCGACATTTCGGACTGCGGCATCTGGCCGCCTAGACAAAGGGAAAGAGAGCCCCGCCTTGACGTCCCTACCGTGCGCCGCCGCCGGCCATGACCGCCGCCGTGCCGCCTTGTGCACGAGCCAGCCGTTGCGGACCCCCGCGCCTCGCAAAGAAGATCCAGACGACCTCGCTAGGACCCCACGGAGCCGATGCGCTCAACGAGGAAGCCGGAGACGCACCAGAGCCCCGCTCGGACGACCATGCCGCCGGCGAGAGACACCGCCGTGGGCAGAGCAAGAGGTTGGGGAAAGAAGATGGAGTCGCTGTGAAGGAGATGGACCTATTTCCCTGTGGACCGTGCCACTGCCGACGGGACCCACTGCTGCTGTCCACCGTACGCCGCACGCGTGAACTAGAACCCCACCTGGAGACTGCCCTGTGAACTCGGTGCATGTGAGCTGAGAGAGGAAGGGAATGAACGGACATGGTTCACCGTAGATCGCGTTGTGGTCTATGGACCAACAACACCGGTCCACCGTGAGCCAACTGTGCGGGTGAATCGGTAGACAGAGCCCAGTTGAAGCCCAATTGACACGTGGCCGCTCTGTTTGTTGACACGTGGCGGGCCGAGCCCGGCCCGTATCCAGCCCACAGGCCCTACTCGGCCCGCTTTGAGCCCATATGGTTGACCGCGGTCAACGATGACGTCATGCTGATGTCATCTGCCACGTCAGCAGCCACGTGGTCCATCCAGAACGTGACACGTGTCGCCACCAGAATTATCCCCCTCTTTTCTTTTTCAGAATATGATTAAATCTTGTAAAATTCATAACTTATTCATACGAGCTCCGAAAATTATGATCTTTATATGTAAATTCATCTAAAATCGAGATGTACAGTTTAAGATTATGTTTGATTGCATTTGGATCTTCTATATTTCATTTGCTTCTTTGTGGCTTCTATAGGAGTCGCTAACGCGACTATTACGTATCGGTTTCAGAGTCGATTCAGGAGAGGAATGGTCTGACGAATTAGATTACGTACGTGAGGTGGAGAACCTACTGAACAACTACGGAGGAGGACTTGTACCACTACTATCGGACTCGTACCACTACTTCCTCGACATCGCAGGTGTCATGGCAGCACCTTCTTTTAGAGAATCCTATTAGACATTGCAAATAGAATTGCTAGCGCTTTATATTTATTCCTTTGCTAGTATATTGATGCATGCTATTGCCTGAACCATTATTATCTTGATTGAAACCCTTTACCATGTCACCCAGCTTTGCGCTCGCACTTATATATTATTACCTCTCTGCTTGCTTGCATTTTATATCACCATATATACTATAACTCCACTTCGCATTGTATCGGAGATGTGATGCGGGTGGTGAACCCCTGGGAATGGTTTGGCTTGGAATGCCAGACTTGGGTGGACTTGGTGGTGAGGATCTGGAGGTATTGTGCGTGTGACTTGGGTGCGTGGAGGGTGAGGGTTGAGTCGACTGGACAGGATCTACGACGAGTCTTGAAGGCGAGCCTTCGGACCAGTCTTGCCGGGGGTGCATCCTAGGCATCCCGATCAGAGGTACCTGTGGCGGGTACATGAGACTTGAGAAGACCCCGCTGTGGAGAGCCCTCGGGACGGAAGATATGTGACTTAAGGAGATTTCCCGCTGTGGGGAGCCCTCGGGAAGGAGGTGCTGTGGTGGCACAGTAAACTCAAACCCTGTATGAAGATATCCTGTCTGGTCCTACCTAAGGACTGATATATCGGGAGAACCGGAACCACGGACCTTTCGTACACACCACTCGCTCTTGCTTCCGCAAGAGACGGAAGTTCGACTAGACTGGACGATGCCATTGATGCTTGGAGTTGAGGGGGAATGGAAAGTGGTGAGCCTGTACCATTTTATTCAACAGTACCATTGGAGGGGTAGCCGGTTACTGTTGATCCCAGTCCCAGTGTGTTCTGGTAAGCCGTTACTTTCTAGGGCTGGGTGGCAGGATGGTATTGTCCAGGTTAGAAGGTCGTCCGGAATCAGCCTAGGCATGCGCACGTCTATGATGGCGATCTGGTGGGTACAGGTGTACACACTCTGCAGAGTTGATCGATCTATGCGCATACCGCGGCCTCGGTTATGGCCATTCTGTGACCTACGTTTCTGTCGACTAGTGAGAGGAGTGTTCTACCTTCCCCGAGAGATGATTCAGGCCGTGAGCCTTGGTTTGTGGCTGCGGGCCTTTGAGACAGGCCGAGAGGGAGTTGGCCTGCCGACTTGAGTGTGAGTGTTGTGAGATAAGGTGATGGAGATGTGGAGATGGATTTGAGATGGACTTGAGATGGATTTGAGATGGACTTGAGATGGATTTGGAATGGATGGGATGCGTGTGTGTGGGAATGGAAATGTGTTAAACATGACTATTATTACTATTACTATTACTACTTGTTGCTATTTTGCATGCGCTAGGATGCAAACCACAGCCAAACTATAGGATCGCCAGATCCCTTTTTTTTCTCTTTTCCACTAAAGCTCATTCGGTGCTGACCATAGCCTGCACACATCTGGCGGTGTGCAGATTTTCCTGCTTCTCAGAGGTATCAAACGGATTAGAAGGTCTCGTGCCTGCGCTCAAGTTGGAGTTTGGAGCTGCTTCCGCGTTCTACTTCCGCCTTCTCAAGCTGTTCTGGATGTTAGATATACTTGTTCCGCCTTGTGGCGTTGTAAATATTAAAGTAAACCCCTCTACTTGTACTCTTTAGATTTGTAATTCGATGTATGGAATTGATTATCGACTGATGTATATCATTCTGTGAGATTTCTCTTCGTGGAAATTTGAGAATGTTTCACAGAGCACCGCCTCTGCCTTTGCAGCATCTGCCTATTCCTTCAGCAGGAAAGGATGAGCTGCTGCTCTGCTTGTTCTTCAATTCGTGGATGGAATGTTCATGCAGGGCATGGTGATCATGCATCACCTACAATTCTGTTCTGTGATGCGTTATAGTAATGTGCATCATTTTGTATAGATATTTGTTCTAGTTATTAAGAGTGTACATGCTACAAGCTATATGGACGTATAATGGGTTGGGGATCAACGGGATTTTTCTATTTGGCTCTGTCTTTCTTAGGCTGTGTTCACAATTCCTCTACTTTTTGTTTGCCTAAAGTTTGGATCTGAGATATATAGGAACTAGTGAGATTGTGTTTTTTACTGAATAATTCTACTTAGCTGCACATTCATTTGACCAACTGTAACCCACATAGTTAGATCCTTTGCATATATACAATACCTACTATCCCTCTCCATATATAGTTAGATCCTTTGCACGATTGAAATTTGATAACCAGCCTGAACGTCTCAATTCGTAGTTTTGTACCAGGCACGTTCATAGTTTTGTACCGGAACCTCCTGTGATTACCATGCATACTGCCAAGTGCCAACGTGCAGATGCATATATCCTTTTCTTGGACGATTTTCTTTTTCGAGAGGTCAATGAAATCTTCGCCACGAGTTTTTATTACAATTACAATAGAAAAATGAAAAATCAATTGTTAGTCTTTTTTTTTTTGAGTGGAAAGCAGAAACAAAAACCACGTAACTTTGGAACTTTGGGTTCAAAACCCACACTATTTTTTTTTGACAAAATTGAACATGAAAAAATTAGGCACAAGTCTACTCCCATTTGGTCATACTAGTTGAATGATTGGGATAAATGATGATGGATTATATAGTAGGTCAATACTGTTGGATAATTAGGCAATTTCCAGATTAATTTCCAGATTAAAACCAGAATATAGATCATGACAAGGTGATCAACTAGATTGAGCATGGCACGATTACTAGCATGGCAGATCAGTATATCACATATACTAGCAGGACAAATCATGATATCGCATAGCATGAACATGATAACTAGCGTAAACCCAACTCGTACACTAGTTAGATTTATACCTGCCGATTGTAGAAGTACTTGGTGGTGAAGATGCATACGATGATTGCAACGTGAGCTTGTCGCTGAGCGTCTCCTGTAGACGATCCCACAAGCCTGACGACGACGAGACGACGTGCTGCCGACGACGATGAGATGACGTGCTGCCGACGACGATGGCACGAGCTTGTAGCTAGGCGTCTCTCGTAGACGATCCAGCAAGCTTGATGACGACGAGACGACGATGTGTCGACGTAGAAGATTTGGGAGCAGTCGCGCTAAGAGCGCTTCCCAAAAACCTTATTCGCCTTCTCCCGGTGCAGGATCCCAAAGACGAGGGTTTCGGAGACCTGCTCTCCCAGTCGCCAGTGCACGCTGACGATCGGGATGGAGTAGCTACGGTGGCGCAACAGCGAGAAGAGGCGAAAGCTCTAGTTCAATTGGATTCATAAATCCTAGCTCAATTGGATATGTTTTGGGGTGGCCGGTGGGCTGCTTATATATCCCAGAAAACCGACCTCGTGTCGCGATCACGAGCCAAATCAGTTCAGGACTCTAAACTCGTATCCGTTTAGAACTCTTGCAGGCTTGACCGCCAAGAAAGCCGAATGGGCCTTTGAGATTTCTCTAGGAATTTTAGGATTTGTTATTGGGCCAAACCCATATAAATTCCAACAATCCCCCACCAGATCTCAAAAACCCATTTAGAGATTTGCCTGTTCTCCCGTTCGTTTAATATACTAGTATTTCGGCGAGAGACCGTGAAGTTGAACTTCGCCTAGGTCCTTAAGCTACACTTATCCACAACTTGAACAATGGACTATGCCTTGAATTGCAAGTTTTGTGCGAACAAGTTTCACTTAAAGCCACACTAGTACCGGCTACCGGTAGCCTTACCCCGTGGGTGGAGCATATACGTCGTACTCCCCGGTCTCTTCATGAGCTTACTAGAGACCACCCAAGTCTCATAGATCATGCGACGTTTAACATCAACTCATATAGGTATGTTCATTCAAGAATGCTCGTAGGATAGCATTTTCGCTTGTCAAAGCCAATAGAACATATTAAGGCATTAGCCAACCTGCCATACAAAGCCTCATTGCATTGAGAGTATTGCATCTTCACTTAGAGAGGGTTATTATTATACTCTCCTCGGTTTACCAACAGCTTGTTTTTTCCCGCATCCTTAGTCACGGGATCTCCGATCAAAAAGGTTGGGTTACTACTTTTTGTAAACTTCACATGGGTCTCATTCCCATCTCCCTTGATGCGATTTCTATCACATTCCGTGATAGCCCTTTTGTAAAGGGATCTCCAGTTTTTGTCTGTTTGGACATAAGCCACACTAATTACTCCGGAGTTTCTCGGCTTCCCCGACAGTTTTCAAACGTCTTTAACGTGTCTTGTTGACTTCGCATTATCCTTAGCACTATTCACTTTAGTGATCACCGTTTGATTGTCACAGTTCATCGGGATAGCCGGTATTGGTTTTTCAACCACCGGCAAGTCGACAAGAGCTCACGCAGCCACTCGCCTCTGCGATGCTTGTATCCAAAGCAAGTAAGTTCTGCTTCCATGGTTGATTTAGTCAATATAGTCGTTTACAAGACCTCCATGACACTGCACCACCTCCAAGAGTAAATACATACCCACTAGTGGCGTAGATTTGATCAATACTAGAAATCCAGTTAGCATCACTATATCCCTCTAGCACAAATGGGTGCCCGAGATGAATCCCAAAACTCATTGTACCTTTAAGATAACGCAAGACCCTTTCAAGTGCATGCCAATGATCATCACCCGGGTTGGACATGTACCTACTCAACTTGCTCACAAAGAAAAGAGATGTCCGTCCAGTTGCGCTAGCTAGATACATGAGTGAACCAATTATCTCGAGTATCTCAATTGATCTTTAGTAATTCTCTTGTTCTTTCTCAATGTCACACTAGGATCATAAGGTGTTGGAGAAGGCTTGCTATCCATAAAGCCAAAACGGCTTAAGAACTTCTCAACATAGTGAGATTGCAACAAAGTAATCCCACTCTCTTCCTTAATCAATTTGATGTTTAGAATTACATCAGCTTCTCCTAGATCTTTCATGTCAAAACTCTTAGACAAGAAGGACTTGACTTCATTGATCACATCAATGTTTGTTCCAAAAATCAGAATATCATCAACATATAAGCACAAAATAACAGATTGGCCCCCACCATGTCGATAATACACACACCTATCGGCCTCATTAACAAAAGCCCGCACTAGTTAAAGTGGTGTCGAACTTCTCATGCCATTGTTTGGGTGCTTGTTTCAAGCCATACAAAGATTTCAATAATTTACACACCTTCTCGCTCTTCACCTTTTACTACAAATCCATCGCCGATCCATGTAAATCTCCTCATCCAACTCTCCATTAAGGAAAGTGTCTTCACATCCATTTGATGAATGATAAGACCATATGAGGCAGCCAAGGAAAGTAGTACTCGAATAGTGGTCATTCTAGCAACAGGGTGAATAAGTGTCAAAGAAATCTTCACCTTCCTTTTGTGTATAACCCTTAGCCACAAGCCGAGCCTTGTACTTATCAATAGTACCATCGGGCCTAAGCTTCTTCTTGAACACCCATTTGCAACCAATAGGCTTACACCCAAATGGTAAATCGATAACTCCCATGTTCCATTAGAAAGAATCGAGTCGATCTCACTCCGAACAGCTTCTTTCCAATCATCTCGCATCGAGATGCATATGCCTCTGTAATAGAGGTGGGAGTATCGTCCACAAGGTACACAATGAAATCATCACCAAAAGATTTTGCAATCCTTCGTCTCTTGTTCCTCACAGAACTTCATTGTCATCCTCCTCAAGGACTTCTTCAAGTGGTTGTTCAAATGGCTCAACTTGGATGCTCGATAGGTGTAGTAAAATCAGAGCTAACTCGGTAGAAAATTTAGCATTGCTACATATATCTTTCATAGGAAATATATTCTCAAAAAATGTAGCATCACGAGATTCAAAGATTGTATCAATATACATATCGAAACTTCAGATTTTACTACTAAAAATCTATAGGCAATGCTCCGATGAGCATATCCTAGAAAGACACAATCCACGAGTCTTTGGTCCAAGCTTACGCTTCTTAGAAATTGGAACATTGACTTTCGCCAAACATCCCCACGTGCGCAAGTATGAGAGTGATGGTTTCCTTCCAACCCATTGCTCATATGGAGTTGTCTCTTTATTTCGTTTGGAATTCTATTCGACATGACTCGCAGTCAATAAAGCTTCCCCCACCATGCCTTAGATAAACCAGCAGTGTCTAACATGGCACTCACCAAGTCGATCAATGTGCGATTTTTCCTCTCGGCAACCCCGTTTGATTCGGGCGAATAGGGAGGTGTCCTCTCATGAATAATACCATGTTCCGCACAAAAATCATCAAAAGATGTAGGAAAATATTCACCACCACGATCGACCTTAGACGTTTAATTTTTCTCTCTAGTTGATTCTCAACTTCCGCCTTATAGATTTTAAAGTAGTCAAATGCTTCATCTTTAGTTTTCAATAAGTAAACATAGCAAAATCTAGTTGCATCATCAATCAAAGTCATGAAATACCTCTTTCCACCTTTTGTCAACACACCATTCATCTCACAAAGATCGAATGTATGAGTTCTAGAGGTGCCAAGTGTCTCTCCTCCGCCGCCTTGTGAGGCTTTCGAGGTTGCTTAGATTGCACACAACTATGGCACTTAGAACCTTTGGCAATAGTGAAATCTGGAATCGAGCTCAAGCTAGACAATCGTGACATTAAACCAAAGTTTACATGACATAAACGAGAATGCCAAACACTGGAATTATTATTAACGGTGCCACAAATATGATTCACTGACTTATTACATAAATCTGCCAAAGATAAACGAAACAAACCTCCACAATCATAGCCTTTACCAATAAATTGTCCATGCTTAGATATTACAACTTTATTGGATTCTAGTACCACCTTAAACCCATCTCTCAAAAGAAGGGAGGCACTAACAAGGTTCTTGCGAATAGTAGGAACATGCTGCACGTTCTTTAGTTGCACAATTTTTCCTGAAGTAAACTTCAGATCTACCGTGCCAACACCATGAACAGAAGCATGTGACCCATTCCCCATCAAAACAGAGGAACCTTGAAGCCCATGATAAGAAGAAAACAAAGATATGTCGGCACACACGTGAATATTAGCACCTGTATCAACCCACCAACTTGGGGACTGAAACACTGAAAGTACGGTATGAACATTACCACACTCCTCATCGTCTTTGCTAATAGTCACGAGGTTGACATTCTTCTTTTTCCCACTTGGAAAAGTGACCAAGCTCTCCACAAGTGAAGCAAGGCAACTCTACTTTAGTTTGCTTCTTCTCAAAGGTAGTTACTATCTTGGCATTGGAAGGTTTATTATTCGGGATTGTTCTTCCTCTAAGAACAGTGTGGTCTTCCCGGAATCTTCTCGATTTTCTCTAGAGATATTTCCCTCACATGAGCCAACACTAATCCAACACTTTAGCCTTTAGCCGAGCATGGCCTTAACTCGCCACCTCTTTAAATGTGCACTAGAACACTTTTCTAGTCTCGGACGTCAAAAAAAACAGCCATACTTAAATCAGGAAAAAGCCTATAATAAGGTTTTTGGATTGTTGGATAATTAGGCAATTTCAGTTAATTTCCAGATTAAAACCGAGAATATAGATCATGACAAGGTGATCAACTAGATTGAGCATGGCACGATTACTAGCATGGCGATCAGTATATCACATATACTAGCAGGACAAATCATGATATCGCATAGCATGAACATGATAACTAGCGTAAACCCAACTCGTACACTAGTTAGATTTATACCTGCCGATTGTAGAAGTACTTGGTGGTGAAGATGCATACGATGATTGCAACGTGAGCTTGTCGCCGAGCGTCTCCCCCGTAGACGATCCCACAAGCCTGACGACGACGAGACGACGTGCTGCCGACGACGATGAGATGACGTGCTGCCGACGACGATGGCACGAGCTTGTAGCTAGGCGTCTCTCGTAGACGATCCAGCAAGCTTGATGACGACGAGACGACGATGTGTCGACGTAGAAGATTTGGGAGCAGTCGCGCTAAGAGCGCTTCCCAAAAACCTTATTCGCCTTCTCCCGGTGCAGGATCCCAAAGACGAGGGTTTCGGAGACCTGCTCTCCCAGTCGCCAGTGCACGCTGACGATCGGGATGGAGTAGCTACGGTGGCGCAACAGCGAGAAGAGGCGAAAGCTCTAGTTCAATTGGATTCATAAATCCTAGCTCAATTGGATATGTTTTGGGGTGGCCGGTGGGCTGCTTATATATCCCAGAAAACCGACCTCGTGTCGCGATCACGAGCCAAATCAGTTCAGGACTCTAAACTCGTATCCGTTTAGAACTCTTGCAGCTTGACCGCCAAGAAAGCCAGAATGGGCCTTTGAGATTTCTCTAGGAATTTTAGGATTTGTTATTGGGCCAAGCCCATATAAATTCCAACAAATACTACTCATGCTTGGGAAACTTAGGTTGGACCATGTGCACAATGGACAAAGTCGGTTAGGCCATGTAACTGACTGATTGACGCCCTGTGAAAGTAGTTAGCCTGGCCCCAAACAAGCTTATCTCATTCTTATATTCTTATCAATCGTGGCTAGATAAACAAGCACCAATGCAACTTAGTAGCAGTTTGTGCCAACTGATTGTTGACATCTTAATTGATACTTCCTCCGGTCTTCGAATAAACCAATTTCTAGAGATGTTCCAAGTTAATGTTTTAAAGTTTAATTTTTTAATGTTTAGAATAGTGGTCTAAGCCTTTTGCGGTTGGTTTTTTAACGCTATAATGGTTACAGTAGCTATAGTCGATCTCAGTTAGCTATGTAGCAAAAAAAAAAAAAAAAAATTACTAAAATTGTAACATTTATACACATGCATCTATCTGTACTATAATTGAAATCTTCTCAAGGTGTAAGAAGCCTTGCCCTTACACCGGACCCACAGCCAGGCTCCTACAATCACGGATCCAATTCAAATTTGAAACCAAAGCAACGCTACTGGTTAATCACGTCCATCCGTCAAGCATCCGTCAGGGAATTATATGTCTACTATAATAACGGGACGTCTATAAGCTAATGCCTTTAATCAGGGAACAAATTGCTTCGCCTTCTCGGCGTGCTGGAACCACCCCATCTTCACCCAAGCCGTGTACCGGCTGACATCACACAAGGACGCCGTGTATAGATATAGATGTGTTACTGATTGTTGTTACCGTATTGATTCTCTTTATCTCCTTGTAGGACTGATGAAATGGGAACTCATGATTTATGGATGGTTTGTGGCATTTTAGATGGCTTCTTTGTGCTTTTATATATTTTTCCCATATGAATGTTGTGGGCAAAAATGTATGCCTTAGATTTTTTTGTTCGCACTCATTGTAATGGAGGATTTTGGATGGCACTCATTGTAACAGAACAAAGGCTTCTTAATAAATGGTTGTGTTTCGATTTCTCATGTGTGAGGCTCTCTATTTCTCATGAGTCCAAGTTAAAATAATTTCCAATATCAATGTTCGTTAGATGATTTAAAATTCCTAGCTACAAATACATGTGTTGCAACAACCCAATTTTATATGTAGTAATGAGCTATAGAAATCATTCGTACATGCTTAGTACAAACACATATAAGTGTTGCCATAACACATAATATCTGTTGCAACTTTGCAACGCTTATGTGTAAGTGTTACCAACACATAAGTGTTGCAACAGACCCTTGAATCGTCTTCTTTGCAGTGTTGTTTCTTGCCTCTGGAACGCTGGGAAAGTGTTCTGAACTTTGTCGTGCTCCTGTAATTGTAAGTTGAATTGGTTTCATCAATTTTCTCTGTTGTTGATGTGATGATTGTATGGGCACAAGTGTCTGAACTCAGAACTAACTCATGTTAAATCTGTTGCAGAGTGATCTGAAGATTCATGCCTGGAATGTCTACGATTTGCTTCATTGGTCAGATAGAGAATACAAAGAAGCTATGAACTGTATAGAGATGCATTGCAAATTCATCCATGTACCAAATAAATCAATAATGCAGAATGATGGATCAAGAGGTACTATATTTCTTTACCGTTAGCAGCAACTTGTACACTGATAGAGAAACAATCTTTGGTAGTAACTTAATATTTAGAAACTTGCCTCTGCTAAGTTAGGCCACCATGCATTTCAGGAAGGATCTAGAGGCAGTGGTAGCAGTTTATGACCATAAGTCCGATTTTGCTCTATGTGTTGTTAGCGGCCTCCTAGGGCAACCTGGGAGCATTGGTTGATGCCGTGCAGGGCCGCCCCGATGAGCTGCGCGCTGCGACGGCCTTGTCCAGCGCCTCTACGGCTCTACGTCGCTGCCGACGGCCTTAGCAAATAGGGTAATACACACAGAGGTGTTCTTTTTGGTATGGCAACGCACATACATGTTTTCAAATAGCAATTTTGTGTAGATTCAGTTGGATACAATTGAAACAACACTATGAAGCCTGTTTCTGCAGCCCCTACAGTTGAACCAAACAAAGTGCTCCTTTCTTGTTCAGGGGACTCAGATATCTCCCTGAGTACAAGCCTGAACCAATAATCAGACATTGGTCATGAAAGTAAGCTCAGTAAGCAGTATTCCATCATTGAATTCGTGCAAGACTTTTAGATATTAGTGGCTACATTTATGCTGTACGCTATGATACTTTTAGGTATTGTTTGAACCAGGTGTTTCAGGGTTTTAGTATTCTCCCGGCCCAGAGGCGTAGTGAGTGCCATTTATCATCTTACTATGACATAGCATTCAGTTTTCATCTTTTTGATGCGGTAAAAATATACTTATGGAGGTATGTTATTTGTTTTTGTATTTTTAGATGGTTCTGCTTAAGAGAGGGCTAACACTAGATGCAAAGCGTCGGCCAGCCATGTACCAGCACATCAAACATATTCCCCTTGTTGTTGCTTTCAAGCCTACTGTTGTGCACTGCAGTTTGTTTAGAGTAGAAGCTGAAGTTAGGAGAATTTGGTACTCTTTGGATAAAATGTTACTGCTATGAGAACACTTTGCATTGGAAACTTGTAGTGCTAGCATAAAAGTTGAAATTCAGTAAGAAATTATATTTAAATTTTATAAATGTTCGACGCTGTCACTAACTCACTCTCCACACAGGTGAGGCTGGGTGATTTTTTTGTGCGGTTTTGGGATAGTTTCTCTAAGCTTGGGGATTGTATGTACACGGTCTAGATTATCTGAATATTGCAGCATATACAGGGTACTTGTATAGTGTTATTTCATAAGTGTTGAAGCGACTTATGCATCTGTGGATTTGTATATAACCTAAAATTTTGGTGCAAGTGGCAAACTGAAATGTTAGTTGTCATTTGTCAATGCACTAAATGTTGTAACCTGGTGGTTATCCTTTGGAGTTAGGATTGATCTGAATATAGTGTTCTGTGCTCTTAAAGGATTTTGTTTTAGGGAGATCATAATTGTCGTTTGTTTTTTATTCATGGCCATCAGGACATCTCTTCAAGAAGGAGGTTGGTACTGCATCCTCAGTGCATGAGCCACGATGGCAAAGAGGCGAGATCCATGGTGCGATGGCCATCTCAGCGTCAGGATCCATGCCTCGAGGTACTACTGATGGATGGTAGCGGCATCAAAGTGGAAACCCTTAATGTAATGCTAGGGATATGGATGAATGGATCGGTGTTGAATGTACCTTGGTTGCGAAGCGCCAAGAGATGGGTGATCAATTGATCTTTTTTTCTTTGGTTTTTTCTACCTTTGCAAATTGAACTACCGTAAACACTAATATTGCAAGAAGCAAATCATATTTTTCAATACATCATATAGTTAGATCTTTGCATAGTTGTTTTTATATGCATTCCTAAAATAAAACCGTAGCGTTAGCACGGGCACTATACTAGTGTTTAAAAACATGCTGGAGATGTATAATAGCTGTGATTTACATGACACCAACTCTTTTTTTACGAGTAAAGAGAGAAGCTTTATTAGCAAGCCATCGGCAAATTACAATCAGCTTGAAGGAAGGACATAGCGCACGCAGTTGCTTGATCCAACCACGCTATAGAGTGTTTATAACGCTTAGCTAAAGAAGCTAATATATTCGCTACTTGATTACATCCTCTCTTCAAGTGCGCTAAGTCCTTCCTACAACTTTGTATAATAGTTGTTACACATGAGGCGCTAAGTCCTTCCTACTCGAATCTATTTTTTTTGGCCTTTTTTTTAAAAAGGTTTTCACATATACGCTCCTGCATGTAAGCTTTCAAAAACTAGACCCACATCTCGGCGCCATCGATGCTGGCGCCCGAGCTTACACATCTCATCGCCAGCTGCTCTGGCGCCGAGATTGTTGGCGTGGACGCGGACACGACGTCGACGTGGCAGAGACCTCGACGTTGTCAATCTTGGCGCCGAGCTCCAGTGCCATGGATGTTGAGCTCGGCGCCTAGATCGACGGCCTCGAGATACATGCCACGTACACATCCATGCCATTGATCTCGGTGCTAGAGCTGGCGCCGAGACGTGTAAGCTCGGGTTGCTCGGCGGCAGCATCGATGGCATCAAGTCAAGGGTCTAGTTTTTGAAAGAGTTTAATACAGCCGCGACTCTTGAACTTGTAAGCCAGTGTCCATAAACTTGAAAAATGCATTTTTAGGTCTCTAAACTAGTCAAGTTGTGCACAATAGGTCCATGTCAGCCATGTGCGCACATTCTTTGATGACGTGGTGTGCTAGCATGGCTTCTATTTTTTATTAAACCCTCATATTTAATTTTGTTATAAAAAATAGACCCTTCTATCATCTCTCACGGCCGCAGCGGCACGTGTCAATGCACTCCGCGTGGATCCTGTTGGCGAGCGTCACATGTTAAACGTACACTGCCACGGTATGAAGCGCGGGCGCAGCGGCCGCGGTGTTGACGCCGAGATATTGAAGTCCGACGTTGAGCACCTGCGCTCGCTCTTGGACCACCTGACCTGTGCGTCGTGATGTCCGGAATCGTGAGGCGCCGTGGCAGGCGAGGAATCTTCTTCTGTCGACAATGCGTTCGTGTGTGCTCAGGCTCAGCCGGACGCTCAACGCCACGGTTGAGGCGGACGCTGCACGGCGCAGCGTTACGGCCCATACGTATGACGACAACTAGCTGCATGCTGCGCCGGCCGGCCGGGCGGTGCCGTGGTGGCCACACCGCCCACACAGAACATCTATCATCCCGTCATGCGTGCGCGTGTGCATGCGTAGAAACCATGACAACATAGCTAGACTGTGTGAATCTACCGTTTGTTGCATTGACAACACGATTCATTGGGGGCGGAGCTACATTGTCCATCGTGGGTGCAGCCGCACCCTGCACCCACAAAATTTTTTAAAAATAGTGGAAAATGACAAAATTTTACCATATTTGCACCCACAATTGAAAGGTCCTTGCACCCATAAGGCAAGACGCACCCCCTCATATTTGCTCTAGCTCCGCGCCTCCGCCATTGGATTCAATTATTGATGTCGTCTGGTTCGCATGAACCCAGACCGTTGAACGGAGATGAGAGAAGGTCTGTCTATTAGAAGAAAAATAAATATGAGGGGTTAAATGAAAAACATGCCATGATAGCACGCCACATTAGCGAAGAAGTGTTTACATGGCTGACATGACCTACACAGTGTGTAACAACTCCAGTTTTGGCTTAGCTAAAATATTGCATCTCATGAGCATGATCATCACATAAGCATCATCATTGCATTTTTGTGGTAGCTTTTATTTGAGTGCTTGTATGAAAATGCAAATAGAGTTTTCAAATTGTTTCTAGAAGTAATAGTTGTGATGCTTTTCTCAAAATGGAGCTTTAACAAAGTTTATGGGGAAAATTATTTGGAGAAACTTTTGTTTTGACCCCAATTCATGAAAATGACTTTTAGGGCATCAAAAAGGGCAAAAACAGATTTATTCTTTTTCAAAAATCAATTTTAAATGTATTTTTGTGACCCAAATTTTTATTTTCAAATCTAGGCAGAATCTGCAAAAACTTTCTACATGAAAGTTATTCCTCTTTTGATTTTGGGAAACTTTCATTTTTGGACCATTTTGAAATTCGCAATATTTTTGAATTTATGGGCAGTCAAACTTTCTAGTTCAAAGTGGACCGAGTGGGACCCACCCGGCCCCACCTGTCATCATCCTCTCCCTCTCCCCTCTCGCCAAGCGCGCCCGGCCGCCGCGCCCCGCTTGCCGCTGCCCCGCTCGCCGCGCTCCCGCTGCGCCCGCTCGAATCAAGTGCCCCCGCCCTCGCCCTCGCTCGCTCGCTTTGCGCCGCCCGCCCGCCCTGCCGCCATTGCTGCGCCACCTCGGCCATCGCCGACGACGCCGCACGCCACACCACGCCAAGCAAGCGCGACAATAGCTCCGCGACGCTGCAACGGGCACGCCACGAAGCACTTGAGCACCCCGCAGCGTCTCCCCGCTTCGCCGCTGTCCCGCCTGCGCCGCGCGCATCGCGCCGGGCGCCATTGCCGCCATGGGCGCCGCGCCAAGCCGCTCGCCCGTGACCCCTCCCCGGTCCAAAAATTGGACAGCCCAGCGCCCTTAAAAGCCCGCCCACTCGCTCGCGCACTCGCCCGTCCCATTTCCCCTCTCCCTCTCGCCTCAACCGAGCTCCCGCAGAGCTCCGCCATGGCCGCCGTCGCGCCCCGCGCCGGCTAGCCACCTTCCCACTCCACCATTTTCACCTCCCACCGCGTCACCGTGATCGCCTCGCCTCCCTCCACCTCCGCCGCGTGCCCTTGCCTCGAATCGTCCCAAGGTAGTGGCCAATTTGGCCGTTGTCATCTCCGCCCCCGGGAGCCGAGCTCCGGCGAGCTCTTCGGCGCCGTTGTCCACGCGCGTCCGACATCATCTTCATCCTCTAGCTCGCGCTCTAGCTCCGCCATGGCTCCACGAAGCCCATAGGCGTTTCCCGTTTCGCCGCCGTGGCTTGCTCCGGCGTCTCGCAGTCGAGCCGCGCCGCCGCACGCCGCCGTCCGGCGCGTCCGTCGATTTAGGTCGCTAGGACTTCCATTTATACCACCGCCGGACTCGCGAGGACGCCCTGAGCACAGCGGTGCTATCGGTGTCGCCGGAGACGTCGCCGTCGGCGAGCTCTCGCCGGTCGGCCGGCGGTGCCTGTCTTGCCGCCGGGCCGGACCGGCCCGCCCACCGGCCGACACGTCGCCACACCGCCCGCGTCGCCCGTGTGCGCCGCGCCGGGTGCGCGTAGCAGCGCCCGGCCACGCGTCAGCCGCAGCGGGGGATCACCCCGGGTGCGCGTAGCAATTTAGGAGCGTTCCATTTTTGAAAATGATTTTCTAAAAATATGTTTAATTCTTCCAAAAATCATATCTCCCAATTTATAGGTCCATTTTGGGTGATTCAAGTTTCAATATTTTTCTTATAATGAGCTTTATGCATGTAGGGTATTAGTTTATTTTTATGAAATACTTTTCTGTACAGTTTTATTTAATGCCCTTAAATGTTGATATCTTGTTAAATGCATAAGTAATTATAGGATTATCGAAAAAATGTGAATCTTGTTTTGTTGCTCTAGTTAGGAGATGCTTTATCTATGAAAAATATTATTTATATATATCATGTGTAGAAAATGCCCTGTTTATTTATTGTGCTTGCTTTGCTTAGAGATTAGGAAATTCATAATTAATTATTTATGTAAGGAAAATGCTTGAAAATTTTTATAGGGTGTTTCTATGCTTATAAGTAGCTGTTAATCACATGAGTCTGTTGTCTGACACTTTTCATAATACAAAGTATTTTTAGGCCTTGATTTATTGCTGCCTTGTCTATTTTGTATAGGATAAATGGGTTACTGTTTTGACCTAAAATTTTTATGGTAGGCTTGCTGTTACCTAGCTTAGCTACTGTAATTTTTGTAGAATTTTCTGAGCAGTCTAGCTACAGGTTGCTGTTGTACCCTAGTAATCGTGATCGTTGTTTTTCGTCGAGGTCTAGGTTAACTAGTGCCTAGCTATGTTTAGTGAGGCTCTAATAGGTACAACCTGTTAGGATGATGTTGACTACCTTGTAGTACCATGATTGGTTCATCATCATCATCATACGCTTCAATTCCGTATTGCATTTCCGATACTCATGTGCACGGATCCCATGTGCACCGATGCATCATAAAATATTGCCGGAGGAAGTGACGCCAGTAGTTCCCGAGGAGCCGGCAGGAGAGGAGCAGCGAGGGCGCAAGGTCTTTGCGAGGCAAAAGACAGACGAGGATCCGGACGCCGACTTGCCCGAGTGCCCTAACCATCACCCTAGCTCCTTTGTGAAAGGCAAGCCCCGGAGCATTGCTCCTACAGTTTAAAAATGTTTTACTTGAGTCATTTATTTATTATGATGCATTAAGTTAATAGGCGTTGGTAGGAACCGTTAATGCATTATGAGTACCTTGATCCACCCGAATACCTTTACCTTAATTAAGTTCAGGATCACGATTATGCTTAGCACTGCTTAATTAGATCGGTAGAAGACGGGTGATTGACCCTCATCCGCGAGGTAGGTGGTTACTACCCTCTGGTTGATACTATGGAGATTTGGTTTAGAGAACATAACCATGTGGCCTTGTTAAATCACGACTGGTCGGGGTTTGTGGTGTGTTAGACCATGGAGACTCCGGCTATGTCACTTAAGGAAATATGGCTTTGTACGTCCTCGGATCATGTTGAACAATGCCTCACAGATAGCTGGAAGGATGCGATCATCCGACTGCGAAGCCTTGAGGATGTTTGGGCCAGAATTTCAACGGAGTTGAGTGTGTTGCCCACAGGCGCGGTATTAAAGCCAGTGGCCGATCGCGCCGGAGGTACACAGGTAGCCGGCATGCCCTGGTTGCAACCGTATTCGTTGAAATCCGTGTTTCCACCCGAATAGACCAAGGTGACCGTCACTCGCTCTGGCCGGCAAGTGTGGTTTGTGTGAGGAATACCCGCCAGCTGGTTTGCAATCGATTATAATCGCCATCGTTCCCGGACAAGTGAACACTTGACCGAGCAAATGCACTATCGCAAATCATTGTGAAAAATAGGATGGTTATGGTTCTATGTTGTTGATGCTTTGGTATGCTCAACCCGAAGGATAGGATAGCATGGTTCTCTCATACCCTGGAGTTGGAGTAGTACAGTGCTAATGTAGTAATGACGGATCCAACTTAAAAGATGATAAGCTAGAGAGTCCTTTATCACTAAATGATTACTTAATAAGCTCACCTTCTTTTGCAAGTTAAATGAGTCAGCTACCCCACTTATAAAGCCTTGCATACTCCTTGGTGTCACTTTATTTTCATTTATGACGGGTAAGTCTAGCCGAGTACCTTCTTGTACTCGGGTTTTATTCCCCCGTTGTTGCGGATGGTGAGATGTTCTATGGCTATTACCCAACTTGCTTCTTCCCGGCGTATGGGGATGAATAGATCGTGGGCACGATCAATCTATCTATCGTACCTCTATCTTTGTTGTTGGATGTGATGTTGGACCGGCACTATGTTTGAACTAAGTGTGCGTTTGTGAACCAAAACTTTATTTGCTTCCGCAATTTGGATTTGAACTTGGTATTGTAATATTTAAATTCGTACTCCGATGTAATCTACTATTTGTGAACTTATGTACTACTATGAACTGTTGTATGTTGAACTCAATTCGGTCAGGGTCAGTATTGTGGAAAGTTTGAAATCCTTCGAGATTTCACGGACTACCGGGTTGATATAGCCACAGTGTGCTAATTAAGTTGCTTCGGTGACTCATTAGTACATTGTGTTTATATTAATTGGTCGGTTCTGTTACAGCTGGCATCGGAGCAGGTTCAACGTATTACTGTTCATAAGTATACTTAAAACTAAAAGAATTTGTTTTACAAACATTAATTACGAACTTATAGCCACTTAATCTCATATATAGGTTTTCCAAAGGTGTGTGGTTTTCAAAATTTATATATGTGCCTTGGACCAGTCATATCCTTATGCCCAATTAAGGACTTTATGTGGCTTATATAAGTACTAACTTGGGGGATTACTGCATCATATTTTTATTTGTCGCGCTCATACACGACGGTTTTGTATGAGGGCCATTCACTTGAATGGTTGTGTATGGTTCGATTTGCCTCTACGCCAAGGTAAGTGTGAGTCAGTGAGAGCATGATCGGACGCAATGCCGATCTAGGGGAGTGCTTATTGGTGCTTGGATTATATACATGTTCACACATGTTTATAAGAAGGTACCCCATGTGAGGGTGTCGTCTTCTGATGACTTATTGGGTAGTATGCACTTGGGAATGGGTGCAAGTAATCGGAGATTTCACCTTGTTCGGAAGGTGTCTGGATTTTTACGTCGCTTGCATTCATTGGGATTTGGGCTGAAATGAATCTTCTGCAGGTACACTAACTACGTGAAACGTGTAGCCCGACTAGTTATCGCTATATGAGAGCACGTTTTGTATGCCACCGCCTAGACGCAATTAGATAATAAGTTTAGACAGTGAGGACGTATGGAACGTGCATGCATCATGATTCACATTTATGCTCATGTCATTCATTACATTCTCCTCTTCCCTTACAATTAAATTGTCTCAATTCCGTATCTCCATGCTCTAATTATTAAAATTGTTGCTCATTAAAAATAAAATCTTTTCAGATGGCTAAGACCAAGCGGGCGCTCGCAAGAGTTCGCGTCCACCCCGCCACCGCAAGCTTGCTTCCCGTGGGAGTGCTTCTCTTGTGGTGCGTCGAGTGCCGTCCCCACCGGCTCGGGGAGGCCGGCACTTTTCTCGGAGAAGAGTGGCTTGCCCACTCTCCTCTGGAGGCTTCTGCACGGTGCTGGTTACCCTCTGGGCACAGAGCCACAGTACTACTGGGACGCTAGTGACCGGAAGAACTATGGCTTTGTCTCTGTGGTGGTTGTGGTGCCTCGCTTGGGTCTTGATGAGAAGTGGACTGGATGGACAGCTAAGGGTGAGGGCATCACTGTTTTCGATGGTGCTCAGGATGCTGCTTTTCTGTTGATTGAGAAGATGGTGATGGAGCTGCCTAATGAGGTGCAGAGGCTCATCCCTAGTGTTTTTCCTTTGACTAGCCCCCGCATTGACACGTGGAGGCGGGCTCCGGGAATGGCACTAGTGGCTGGACCTCGGAGGCCGACGTGGCGGTTCTCGGCGCGAGTGTTGTGTTCGCCTTGATGAAGGCGTATGCGGCCTGAGGACCTTGCTCTCTTTAGGCACGACAAGCTGGAGCGTGTCGAGAGAGAGAAGGAGGAGCAACAGGAGATGTACGAGAAGAAGCTTGAGGAGCTCAGAGAGGAGTTGGCACTGATGATTGAGCAAAGGGATCAGGCTGTTCAGAGAGAGAAGTTGGCCATGCAGCACGTCCAGGAGCTTCAGGCTAGAGTTGGCAGACGTGACGCCACTATTCAGAAGTTTGGAGACACTTTGGATCGTACAGTTGGAGAGCGGGATGCAGCCCGGACTGAGGCACGTGGTTTAAGGGCTGCTCAGCACACTCTCCGGGAGGACTTGCACGAGAAGGAGGTCTACATCGACACCCTGCGTGAGGAGCTCTACGCGAGACAGCACGGAGAGTGGGTTGAGTCTCCGCTCGGAGATGCTGCTAGTCAGGAGTGCGTTAGCCGTATGCGCCTAGACTAGTGTGTTGGCTAGTGTAGCCGGACTGCTGTTCTTAGTGGTCCGTTGCGTCTCTTTTGTTGATGTATGGCTGTTGTAGAGTACGCTAGTAAGAGGTGGATGTGACCCTGGATCACGTTGTTGTAATGCTATGTCGTCGTAATGCCATAAGTCCAGTGTTCGTGTGAGCTAGCACCCTTGGATATTGTAAGACTTTATGTGATGTTTCGACATAATATTATTATTAGTGCAGCTGTGATGTGAAAAAATGAATTATTGTGCCATGTGTGGTTAATTGTATGAATTAATTTTCTTCCAATTAATTTCGCAAGGCATGATCTATTTATTCGTTCACCCTCAAAAATTCAGCTCCTAATAGTGGGTCAATATTATGGTTGAAACATGCAGATGGCAAACACCCGTCGGGGCAATGGTCGTGGTGGTGGTCGTGATGAGGAAGAAGCACATGGTGCACCACCCCCTCCTCCCCTCACCGCTGAGCAGTTGTTTGCACAGTTTCTGGGAAGTCAGCGTAACATTGAGCAACTTCTGCATGCCAACTTTGAAGCAAACAACAAACGCCGTGAGGATCATCAGCCTAACCAGTACAGTGAGTTCAAGGACTTCATGGACACCAAGCCTCCAGTGTTCAGGGATGCCCCTGATCCTCTCATGGCTGATGCTTGGATCAACACTATGGAAGAAAGGTTTTCTTTGCTGAGGTTATCTGAGGAACTGAAGGCTACCTATGCCGCACACATGTTTGAAGGTGATGCTAGGTTGTGGTGGAACACACATCGCCACACCTTTCCCGAGGGTCACCTATCACCCGGATCGCTTGTCCGTGAATTTCGTGCAACTTATGTTCCGCCCAGTCTTATGGCAATGAAGAAGAATGAGTTCCATAATTTGACCATGGGGAATCGTTCTGTGAAGGATTATCACCATGCATTCCACAACTTGTCCCGTTACGCCCCTGAGTTTGTGAGTACTGAAGCCAATAAGATTGCTGCTTTCAAGAAGGGTCTCAGTACAAAGCTGATGAAGACCATGGGTACTTCTACCCGTGTGACTTTCAATGACTTCTACAATGACTGTCTCACTCAGGAGAATCAGAACAACCTGCATGCTGCTGCTAAGAGCCGTAAGAGGGCTAATGAAGGTGGTTCCTCCCAGCCGAGGGCTCCACCTGCATATCGTCCTCCATTTCGTCACCAAGGTTCGGGGTCTAAGTTTAGGCCTCCACAGAAGAAGAATGTTCCTGCTCAGAATCAACAGAAGTTCTCTGGGCCTTTCAGGATGCCTATGCCTCAGGGAAAACCAGGTCAGGCCAATGCTGCTGGTGCCAAGCCGGCAGTAATGGGTCCTTGCTTCAACTGTGGTCAGAATGGACACTTCTACAAGCAATGTCCTCTTCCGAAGAAGCAACAGACTGCTCGTGTGCATCACACCTCGTTGGAGGAGATTCTTTCTGGAGAACCCGTGACAGCTGGTATGTTCCCTGTGAACCAGATTCCTGCTGCTGTTTTGTTTGATAGTTTGATACTGGATCATCGCATTCATTTATGAGTCAAGCATTTGCACAGAAGCATAGCCAAACCATAAAGGAGTTGAACTTAGAGTTTCGGGTGAGTGCAGCTGGGGCTGACATCACCACGAAACAGATGGTATTTGATGCAGCCTTGGAGTTAGATCAGTGGAGATTCCGGATGAACCTGATTGTTCTGCCCGGACTAGGTGTGGATGTTATCATAGGAATGAGTTGGATGCATCACTGGGGCGTAGTTTTGGATACCACCAATAGGCTAGTGTCTATTCGGAAACCTATTGGGGAAGGTACTTTCCAGGTACCCTTACCTCGGAAGATTCAGTTAGACAGTGTGGTATATGCCACTAAAGTGACCCCTCTTCATGAAATTCCAGTAGTATGCGAGTTTCCGGATGTCTTTCCTGATGAGCTTCCGGGTCTCCCACCTGATCGGGAGATTGAGTTCCGCATTGAGTTGTTGCCTGGAACAGCCCCAATTTCTAAGAGACCTTACCGTATGTCCTCTGATGAGTTGAAAGAACTCAAGAAGCAGTTGCAAGAGCTAGCAGATAAGGGTCTCATTCGTCCTAGTGCATCGGAATGGGGTAGTCCCGCTATGTTCGTGAAGAAGAAGGATCAATCTTTGCGAATGGTCATGGATTACCGCCTACTTAATTCAGTCACAGTCAAGAACAAGTATCCTCTGCCATGGATTGATATCTTGTTTGATCAGTTGTCAAAGGCTAATGTGTTCTCGAAGATTGATCTCGAGGTCGTTACCATCGATTAAGATCGGACCGAGAAGATGTTCCTAAGACCGCTTTGTCTACAAGATATGGGTTGTATGAGTACTTGGTTATGTCCTTTGGATTAACCAATGCTCCTGCATACTTTATGTATCTTATAAATTCGGTCTTCATGCCTGAGCTTGATAAGTTTGTGGTGGTGTTTATTGATGATATTCTGATATATTCGAAAAATAAGGAAGATCATGCTGTGCATCTAAGGATTGTGCTGGAGAGACTGAGGAAGCATAAGTTGTATGCTAAGTTTAGCAAATGTGAGTTCTGGCTTCGGAAAGTTCAATTTCTTGGACATGTTCTCTCTGATGAAGGAATAACTGTGGATCCTAGCAATATAGAGAAGGTATTGAATTGGAAGACACCCAAATCAGTTCATGAAGTACGAGGTTTCCTTGGTTTAGCAGGGTATTATCGCAGATTCATTCCCAACTTTTCAAAAATCGCCAAGCCAATGACCAATTTGTTGCAGAAAGAGCATAAGTTCGCTTGGACAGAAGAGTGTGAAACAGCTTTCCGCACCCTGCGGGAAATGTTGACCACTGCTCCTGTTCTGGCGCAACCGGATATCGAGAAGCCGTTTGATGTATATTGTGATGCTTCCAAGATAGGTTTGGGATGTGTGCTTATGCAAGAAGGAAGAGTCATAGCTTATGCCTCTCGACAATTGAAGAAACATGAAGTGAATTACCCTACTCATGATCTAGAGCTTGCTGCTGTAGTGCATGCATTGAAGATCTGGAGACATTACCTCCTTGGAAACACTTGCAATGTGTTTACAGATCATAAGAGCCTGAAATACATCTTTACCCAGGAGGATTTGAACATGAGGCAACGTAGATGGTTGGAATTGATCAAGGATTACAACTTGCAGTTGCAGTACCACCCTGGTAAAGCCAATGTAGTGGCCGATGCCTTGAGTCGGAAAGCACAGTGTGATGCTCTTCCGTCAGAGCTGGTAGAAGGTCATAATCTTATGCACCCTGTGATCTTGAACAATATTCGAATCAGTTGTGAATTAGAAGATAAGATTAAGGATGGTCAAAAGTCAGACAGTACCATCGCAGGGATTAAGAAAAGGATCAAAAGCATGCCATCTCAGTTCTTCAAGGAAGATGATCAAGGAGTTTTGTGGCACGATAAGCGTCTAGTTATACCACAGGACAGGGAACTCAGAAAGAAGATCATGGATGAAGCTCATTTGTCCAAGTTATCTATGCATCCTGGCAGTAGTAAGATGTTTCATGATCTAAAGCGTCAGTTCTGGTGGTCTCACATGAAAAGGGATGATGCAGAATATGTAGCCGAGTGTGACACCTGTTGTAGGGTGAAGGCTGTTCACTTGAAGACTGGTGGTTTACTTCAGCCGTTGCCAATACCAGAATGGAAGTGGGAATGTATCAGTATGGATTTCATCACTGGATTGCCCACTACACCCAAGGGTCATGATTCTATTTGGGTCATAGTGGATCGTCTAACCAAGTCAGCACATTTCATACCTGTTCATACAACATATCGTCCACATCAGTATGCTGAAATATACATCCAACAGATTGTCAGGTTGCATGGTGTACCTAAAGAGATAGTATCTGATAGAGGACCGCAGTTTGTGGCTCACTTTTGGGATCAGTTGCAGAAGGGTTTAGACACACAGTTATTGCACAGTACTGCTTATCATCCTCAGACTTCAGGCCAGACAGAAAGAGTAAATCAGATTTTAGAAGATCTATTGCGTGCTTGTGTTTTGTCTTGGAAGGGCTCATGGGAAAAATGGTTGCCGTTAGCAGAGTTTTCTTATAACAATAGCTATCAAGAGAGTATAAAGATGTCACCTTTTGAGGCCTTGTATGGTAGGAGTTGTAGAACCCCTGCTAGTTGGGTTGAGATGGGAGATAGACGATATTATGGTATTGATCTAATTAAAGAAGCAGAAGAGCAAGTCAAGCTTATTAGACAACATATTGCAGCCGCACAGTCCCGACAGAAAAGTTATGCTGACCAGAAGAGGCGGACAGTAACATTTCAAGTTGGAGTCCATGTGTATCTGAAGGTGTCCCCGATGAAGAGAGTACAACGTTTTGGTGTGAAAAGGAAGTTAGCACCTCGGTATGTAGGACCTTTCAAAATCATTGAGCAGAAAGGACATGTGGCCTACAAACTTGAATTACCTGAAGAAATGAGTGCTGTTTTTCCTGTGTTCCATGTTTCTCAACTCAAGAAGTGTGTGCGACTCCCAAAAGAAAAGATTAAGATGACAGATATAAAACTGCAGCCGGACTTGACCTATGAGGAGAAGCCAGTAAAGCTGTTGGATGTCAAGGAAAGAGTGACTCGGAACAAAACAGTCACAACGTACAAGGTGTGTTGGAGTCATCATGATGATCTGGATGCTACTTGGGAGACCGAGGCCTACCTTAAAGACGCATATCCGTGTTTTCATAAGCAATGGTTAGTCCGCTCAAATCTCGGGGCGAGATTTCTTTAAGGGGGGTAGGCTGTAACAACTCCAGTTTTGGCTTAGCTAAAATATTGCATCTCATGAGCATGATCATCACATAAGCATCATCATTGCATTTTTGTGGTAGCTTTTATTTGAGTGCTTGTATGAAAATGCAAATAGAGTTTTCAAATTGTTTCTAGAAGTAATAGTTGTGATGCTTTTCTCAAAATGGAGCTTTAACAAAGTTTTTGGGGAAAATTATTTGGAGAAACTTTTGTTTTGACCCCAATTCATGAAAATGACTTTTAGGGCATCAAAAAGGGCAAAAACAGATTTATTCTTTTTCAAAAAATCAATTTTAAATGTATTTTTGTGACCCAAATTTTTATTTTCAAATCTAGGCAGAATCTGCAAAAACTTTCTACATGAAAGTTATTCCTCTTTTGATTTTGGGAAACTTTCATTTTTGGACCATTTTGAAATTCGCAATATTTTTGAATTTATGGGCAGTCAAACTTTCTAGTTCAAAGTGGACTAGGTAGGACCCACCCGGCCCCACCTGTCATCATCCTCTCCCTCTCCCCTCTCGCCGCGCGCGCCGCGCCGCCGCCGCCGCGCGCTGCCCCGCTTCCACGCTGCCGCTCCCGCTGCGCCCGCTCGAATCAAGTGCACGCGTGCTCGCACTCGAGTGCCCCCCTCCCCCTCGCTCGCTTTGCGCTGCCCGCCGCCGCCGCCGCCATTCTATTGCTGCCGCCTCGGCCATCGCCGACGACGCCGCACGCCACACCATGCCAAGCAAGCGCGACAATAGCTCCGCGACGCCGCAACGGGCACGCCACGAAGCACTTGAGCACCCCGCAGCGTCGCAGCGTCTCCCCGCTTCGCCGCTGTCCCGCCTGCGCCGCGCGCATCGCGCCGGGCGCCATTGCCGCCATGGGCGTCGCGCCAAGCCGCTCGCCCGTGACCCCTCCCCGGTCCAAAAATTGGACAGCCCAGCGCCCTTAAAAGCCCGCCCACTCACTCGCGCACTCGCCCGTCCCATTTCCCCTCTCCCTCTCGCCTCAACCGAGCTCCCGCAGAGCTCCGCCATGGCCGCCGTCGCGCCCCGCGCCGGCTAGCCACCTTTCCACTCCACCATTTTCACCTCCCACCGCGTCACCGTGATCGCCTCGCCTCCCTCCACCTCCGCCGTGTGCCCTTGCCTCGAATCGTCCCAAGGTAGTGGCCAATTTGGCCGTTGTCATCTCCGCCCCCGGGAGCCGAGCTCCGGCGAGCTCTTCGGCGCCGTTGTCCACGCGCGTCCGACATCATCTTCATCCTCTAGCTCGCGCTCTAGCTCCGCCATGGCTCCACGAAGCCCGTAGGCGTTTCCCGTTCGCCGCCGTGGCTTGCTCCGCGTCTCGCCGTCCGAGCCGCGCGCCGCACGCACGCCGCCGTCCGTCCGCGTCCGTCGATTTAGGTCGCTAGGACTTCCATTTATACCACCGCCGGACTCGCGAGGACGCCCCGAGCACGCGGTGCTATCGGTGTCGCCGGAGACGTCGCCGTCGCGAGCTCTCGCCGGTCGGCCGGCGGTGCCCCGTGTCCGGCCGCCCGGCCGGTGGGGCCGCCCACCGGCCCACACGTCGGGCCGCGTGCGTGTGCGCGCCGTGTGCGCGCGCGCCGGGTGCGCGTAGCGCCCGGCCACGCGTCGGCCCGCAGCGGGGATCACCCGGGTGCGCGTAGCAATTTAGGAGCGTTCCATTTTTGAAAATGATTTTCGAAAATATATTTAATTCTTCCAAAAATCATATCTCCCTATTTATAGGTCCATTTTGGGTGATTCAAGTTTCAATATTTTTCTTATAATGAGCTTTATGCATGTAGGGTATTAGTTTATTTTTATGAAGTACTTTTCTGTACAGTTTTATTTAATGGCCTTAAATGTTGATATCTTGTTAAATGCATAAGTAATTATAGGATTATCGAAAAATGTGAATCTTGTTTTGTTGCTCTAGTTAGGAGATGCTTTATCTATGAAAAATATTATTTATATATATCATGTGTAGAAAATGCCCTGTTTATTTATTATGCTTGCTTTGCTTAGAGTTTAGGAAATTCATAATTAATTATTTATGTAAGGAAAATGCTTGAAAATTTTTATAGGGTGTTTCTATGCTTATAAGTAGCTGTTAATCACATGAGATCTGTTGTTTGACGCTTTTCATAATACAAAGTATTTTTAGGCCTTGATTTATTGCAGCCTTGTCTATTTTGTATAGGATAAATAGGTTACTGTTTTGACCTAAAAATTTTATGGTAGGCTTGCTGTTACCTAGCTTAGCTACTGTAATTTTTGTAGAATTTTCTGAGCAGTCTAGCTACAGGTTGCTGTTGTACCCTAGTAATCGTGATCGTTGTTTTTCGTCGAGGTCTAGGTTAACTAGTGCCTAGCTATGTTTAGTGAGGCTCTAATAGGTACAACCTGTTAGGATGATGTTGACTACCTTGTAGTACCATGATTGGTTCATCATCATCATCATACGCTTCAATTCCGTATTGCATTTCCGATACTCATATACACCGATGCATCATACAGGATTGCCGGAAGAAGTGACGCCAGTAGTTCCCGAGGAGCCGGTAGGAGAGGAGCAGCAGGGAGCAGTGCTGCAGGAGGCAGCACAGGACGAGGATCCGGACGCTGACTTGCCTGAGTGCCCTAACCATCACCCTAGCTCCTTTGTGAAAGGCAAGCCCCGGAGCATTACTCCTACAGTTTTAAAAATGTTTTACTTGAGTCATTTATTTATTATGATGCATTAAGTTAATAGGCGTTGGTTGGAACCGTTAATGCATTATGAGTACCTTGATCCACCTGAATACCTTTACCTTAATTAAGTTCAGGATCACGATTATGCTTAGCACTGCTTAATTAGATCGGTAGAAGACGTGTGATTGACCCTCATCCGCGAGGTAGGTGGTTACTACCCTCTGGTTGATACTATGGAGATTTGGTTTAGAGAACATAACCATGTGGCCTTGTTAAATCACGACTGGTCGGGGTTTGTGGTGTGCTAGACCATGGAGACTCCGGCTATGTCACTTAAGGAAATATGGCTTTGTACGTCCTCGGATCATGTTGAACAATGCCTCACAGATAGCTGGAAGGATGCGATCATCCGACTGCGAAGCCTTGAGGATGTTTGGGCCGGAATTTCAATGGAGTTGAGTGTGTTGCCCACAGGCGCGGTATTAAAGCCAGTGGCCGGTCGCGCCGGAGGTACCCGGTAGCCGGGCATGCCCTGGTTGCAACCGTATTCGTTGAAATCCGTGTTTCCACCCGAATAGACCAAGGTGACCGTCACTCGCTCTGGCCGGCAAGTGTGGTTTGTGTGAGGAATACCCGCCAGCTGGTTTGTAATCGATTATAATCGCCATCGTTCCTGGACAGTGAACACTTGACCGAGCTGCGGCACTATCGCAAATCATTGTGAAAAATAGGATGGTTATGGTTCTATGTTGTTGATGCTGGTATGCTCAACCTGAAGGATAGGATAGCATGGTTCTCTCATACCCTGGAGTTGGAGTAGTACAGGTGCTAATGTAGTAATGACAGGATCCAACTTAAAAGATGATAAGCTAGAGAGTCCTTTATCACTAAATGATTACTTAATAAGCTCACCTTCTTTTGCAAGTTAAATGAGTCAGCTACCCCACTTATAAAGCCTTGCATACTCCTTGGTGTCACTTTATTTTCATTTATGACGGGTAAGTCTAGCTGAGTACCTTCTTGTACTCAGGGTTTTATTCCCCTGTTGTTGCAGATGGTGAGATGTTCTATGGCTATTGCCCAACTTGCTTCTTCCCGGCGTATGGGGATGAATAGATCGTGGGCACGATCAATCTATCTATCGTACCTCTATGCTGTTGTTGGATGTGATGTTGGACCAGGCACTATGTTTGAACTAAGTGTGCATTTGTGAACCAAAACTTTATTTGCTTCCGCAATTTGGATTTGAACTTGGTATTGTAATATTTAAATTCGTACTCCGATGTAATCTACTATTTGTGAACTTATGTACTACTATGAACTGTTGTATGTTGAACTCAATTCGGTCTGGGCTGTATTGTGGAAAGTTTGAAATCCTTCGAGATTTCACGGACTACCGGGTTGATATAGCCACAGTGTGCTAATTAAGTTGCTTCGGTGACTCATTAGTACATTGTGTTTATATTAATTGGTCGGTTCTGTTACACAGTGCGCCATTTAACAAGTTTAATGACCCATAAATATATAGAAGTATTTTTATTCGTACCGTGGCGACGACTGGGCCACTAGAAGAATAATAACAATGGGTGTCTATGCGGCCTTCAATTGCTATCAAGCACGCAGTGTTGCGTATGCACGGATACGGTCGCCGGCTCACGTCCGTACCGGAATGTGTGTCGGGTACAAAGAGTGGGGTGAGTGACCCGTGCGCCGAGAGCGTGCGTTGCCACGTGCGAGCCACTGGTAGACTTTGTTTGTGTCGTGCAGGTGTGCGGCTGTGGCACAGCGCATGGTGCGGTGGACACCAAGGGCACTAGACCTGACTTTTTTCTAGTAAGGCGTGAAGGCATAATAAGACCGATATCAAATTAGACTCGATATGTGTTTCTATATTGTATCAAAAAAGAAAACGAATCTATTCCGGATCAGATCCAACTTCCAGCTAGACCTCCTTGGGGAGGTACTCCAATACTACTACATATATTGGTCTTCCCTCAACGGTGCATTGCATTGAAATCGATCGATCAATACTCTGAGGCAGTGACTTGCAACAAAGAAAAGATCAAACATGACTTCAACTTCGTCATCGTGGTCCGATCTCCTGCCGAATCTGTTGAGCCTCGTGCTTATTCGCCTCCCGTTGCTTGCTGACCGTGCCCGCTTCTGCACTGAAGTAGCCATCCTCTGCCTCTCAAGCTCTCGACATGCCTTTATCAGTGCACATGTTATAGCACATCAACATGAGGTTGCGAGGCAAACATAACTGCTGGTGGACATGGTGGCACTTAATTAGCTATAAGCTATTTGCTGCTCTACCAACATAAGTTTCACAATTTAGCTCTACGTGCCATGACACTGGCATAGTCGGCCCATCCCCCTGAAACGCTCACGCATCTATTGTGTCATTACCTCGGACAAGTGTCTAGTGTGCAAGATAGCGTCCCGGCCAGCTCCAGCCCAAACTATAATAGTGGATCGTTATGTTCATGTTTTTCATTTTCTTTCCTGCTTCTACTTGTACTCTTCATGTTGTAACTCGTTCACTATGAATCAATGGAACTTTTCTTACTCAATCCTATCATGGAATATATGCAAAGTGTCTTGTTATACAAGCTAAATAATCTCTTGGAGATGCTTTTATTGTCGGTCCATTGGGATCCTACGAGGGAGAGGAGTCGAGAAAGGGTGGAAGTGAGACACTTAGTGAGAGGCTAAGTCCCTCTCTCACATTGCCCCTGCCTCCCCTTTATAGGGAAGGAAGGAGGTGATGGTATTAATTATCTTGTTTGGTAGAGATTAGTTCCAATCAAGTCCCTATAACTTACAAATAGGCTCTTGGAAGCTCACAAATATGCCCTTAGTGCAAGCTATTGGGCCCTTTCTACACTAATAAGGGGACATACGAGACATACCAATATATAATACCCCAACAACTATTTGGTTTGACTGAACAACAAGAGGGATGTTTGTGATCCCTAACAATAATCATATGTCGCCCTAGGGTTGTGAACAAGGGAAGGTTTGTGATCCCTAACATAGGTGTCTGGGATGTTGCTTTCTTTGGAGATGCACTCTACGGGATCACAGAGCACGAGGACTTAGTCGCCTTCGATCTTAGGAAGAACAAAGATGGTGAGCCCATTGTATCCGGATTTAAGAGAGTCATAATCGGCCATCGTCCGTTAGCTGATGGCGAAGAAGACCCATTGAGTTGGATGGACTATTACCAATCCAACAATGACGATGAGTTGTTGGATGATGACAATGACGAGCCAAAGACAGAGTAAGACAATGATGACGTGATGATAGTGGAGGATGGTACTGTGACTGCCAATGATGAGGAGGTGCCCTATGAACCCAAAGACTATATCACCACCACCAGGTGCCTAGTGGAGTCATGCGGAGGTGGCGGTGGCCAACAAGACTTGGTCATGGTGAGGCACCAGGAGCAAACACCTCCTTCATACAGCTTACACTCGCAAGGTGGACATCTTCAAGGCAGACATGGATGCAAGACAATGGGTTCCCTGCTACTATTGCGAGGCACTCTTTCTTAGCCGATCAACCAGCAGGGTCACTTATGGAGACATCAAAGAGGGTTTTGTATATTCAATAGATATCAACGATGCATTCGACATTAGGTCTGGCATTCGTGTCCCGGTTAGATTGCCACGACAGAGAAAACGGGCAGATGGAGAGTTGCTCACATGTTTTTTTCCTCCACAGCTAGTGCTTTAACGCACAAGCAACACAATGTACCCATCTATATATAAAGCAACAAGAAATCATCGTATTTTGTTAATTTGTTTCATGCATCTATGCATATAATTATTGGTGCAAACAAGAGTTGTATTGGGAACTCTGAACTATTCTTAAATCCACGACGCCCTTTCTATATACTTTCCTTCTCTCACCCTGTTTTCACGTGTGCCCTATTTACCCATCCTTCTTCGCGAGCACGCACACGCCATGCCCTGGCTGCAGCCAGCCCTGGCGGCCGGCTAGGGCATATGCTGGGCATCGGCGAGGCCAACACGTGATTAAATACTTTTGAAAATGTTAAAGCGGTGACCACGAGGGGTGGTAAGTCCACTCGTGATCCACCCAATCCTAACCATGCAGCAGAAAGGCAAAGAGCAAGGCAGGAAGATCAACCTTCGTCCTCTAGAACTCAAGAAAACATAGAAGAGGAGACAACACCACAAGAGTATACGAGACACCACTCTCCTACCGTTCCCTACAAGAACAAGGAAGCAGAGCGTGGATGAGCAGTTTGCTCGGTTTGTTGAGATGGTGGAGAAGGTGCATGTGAGTGTCCCACTCATGGATGTCTTACATGTACCCTCATACGCCAAGTACATAAAAGACATCATCAACAACAAACGACCACTACCATCCATGGAGGTGGTCAAGTTGGCAGAAGAGTGTAGTGCAGCAATACTCAACTGCCTACCAGAAAAGAAGAAAGATCCAGGCTACCCCACCATTACTTGCTCAATTGGGGCCAACAGTTTGACCATGCACTTTGCGACCTTGGGGCCAGCGTCAGCGTCATGCCAAAAACAGTCTTCGACAAGCTAAGCTACACACACTTAGCACCAACAACCTTCACGCTTCAGCTGGCCGACTCCTCCATCCGCTACCCAGCAGGGATCACAGAAGACATCTCGGTGAAAATCCAAGGATACTTCGTCCCTGTTTACTTCGTGCTGCTCGACATGGAGGTCACTAAGGAAACCCCACTCATCCTAGGGCGACCTTTCCTAAGCACCGCAGGAGCACAGATTGACGTTGGAGCTGGAGAAATACGCTTCAACATCAATGGTAAAGAGGAGAAGTTTGAGTTTTGGCCGCGTAGAACAGAAGAATGCAACATGATCCGCATCAAGTACGGGCCAAATACTCAAGGGATAGCAGAAGTGGAAATACAACCACATGCTACCCATGCCACCTTCAGATTTGTGTGGGGATCACAGAAAAAGCCAGAGCAAGAACAAAAGGCCACTCCTAGAAATTAGGGAGCAAAAGAGAAATACAACTCCCACACAAAACAAGGAACAAAAGAAAAACACAGTTCCCACACAAGATAAGGAGCTGAAGCAAAGCACAACTCCTCCACAGAAGAAGGGCATAAGTCCTTCATAGATCAAGACGGAGCTAAAGAACAAAGCAAAGAAGGAGCAACAAAAGACAAGTACATCTCCTCCTGAAAAGAAGAGTAAAGTGGCTTCTCCACCAAACATAAAAGAGGAGAAAAGTAAATCAGCTCCCAAGAAGGAGGAGAGGGGAACAAAGAAGAGAGAGACCTCCACTCCACCAAAGAAGCTGGTACCACAACAGATCAACCCACGAGAAATTGTGCTTCCAAAAACCAACAAAATGGTGTGGAGACCAAAACAGGTACAACCGTCCATTTCTCCTAAGGCGGATGTACCTTCGTCAAGCAACAACTGAAAAAAGGAAGTCCCGCTCAGCGGACTATAAAAGGTGAGCCCTGACCACCAGGTAAACCGGTAAGTTATCCTTTTATTAAGCAAATAAATTCATCTAGTGATTTATCTTTTAAGTTATATATAAAAAATGATGATAATAATAATAAAAAACCTGACCTCACCCATCACATGGTGTTTTCTAATCACCTTTGTTTATGTTTAAGCATGCTTTTTTGGAGTATGATGTAGCTCGTCATATTTCATAAGTTTTTAAAATGCAAGCATAGTGCTTGGGTTTTTAGCTTACCATGGTCAAAATCAATTTGACCACTGAAACAAAGTGCTAGCATAGGCTTGGTATATTCCTATGGACTAATCCCCGCAGGACAAAATCTTCAACACTACGAGGGAGTCCTAGAAAGGTGATGGCAGGTATAAGGTAAAATAAAATAAATAAATAAATAAATAAGTTCTACTATAAAATAAAAGGGTAGTAACCCTAGCTTCAAGCAAGCTTGGGGAGGCCCCCACTAAGGTAAATAAACTTCTTTTCATCATTTCTTGTTAGTCATGCAAAATGATAAAAAGGCCAAAAAATTTTTATTCCACTCTATATATGTGTTGTAAAAATATTTAGTTGTACCCTTGTTGAGATGATGAATAGTTGCTCTGTCTTATGTCTCGCTTGTACCCAATTTATAATCGAGTTTTCTCTAAGATTTGGGTTTATCGGCTTAAAATGTCTCATCCTAAAAACTTGACTAGTGGGTTGCACATGCTTGCTTTTGTCTAAGTTATTGCCTGATATGATATAGTGCCACTAACTATGCTATGACTTTGTTCTAAGTGAGACTTGACATCCGGAGTTTTATTTTTAAAAAATGCACAAAATGAAAAGTTCATCAATAATTATGAAATACCTACAAAGGCCGTATGACATGATTTGTTTATATAAAACCTCTCGTCGTATGCTACTTGTTTGATCATTGAGTTGAGTCAAATTGTTTGTGACCTATGAGAGATTATGGTTATGCACCCATGATTGAGGTTCACTTGCACCCACCAAATAAAATTCCAACTCTTACACTAAGAGTTGCGCACCACATGCACCCTTCGTCCAAAATAAAAATGCCAACACTTACCCCGAGGGTTGCGCATCCCTTATCCACCAAAAAGTACTCCTCACATTCCATCATGACATCTCTCTCCAAAGTTTTTTATTTCCCAAAAGAGAGTTATGAGCTATGCTCAAAAAAGGAGAGAGAAAGGGTATGCCAAGGGGCATAATATGGACAAGGGTCCAATCAATAAATCAACGGGAAATCCAAAATCCCCGTTCAAAAAAAAAAGAAAGAAAGAAAGAAAACATTTATAGCCCATACTCTCCAAAATATTATCATCCATCCACCAAATAAAGAGAGTCATGATGCATGGAGTACCAAAAAATACTTAGAATTAGGAACCATCTTCTATTCCACACACTTGCACATCTCAATCAAAGTGTATGACTTGTATCGCCATGTGGTTCGGTATGTGATGCAAGTATGCCCACCTTCATACCTACCCAAAACTCCACTCAAAAGCCTTAGTGGTAGGTTATGAGAAGGCAAAATGCCTTTGGTGAGGTAATCATACACATTAAGCGATCGAGTGAATCATATGAGGAACTTACTTTCTTTGCAAAAACCTTCAAACCTCCGGAAAGATGGTCAAACTTGGGATAAATGATAAGCAAACGTCTATGAATCTGTTCTATCTTGCAATAGCCCAAGACTCAAAATAGCTAATAAGCCCCATTGGTTTCAAGACAATAACAGGGTGGATAAATATACCTATTTATTCAAATTGCGGTTGAAAACTTTCTTATAAATTTGGTACACTTGAGATATGATCGGCATAGTAGCAACTCCTGATCAACAACCTAAAGCCCAACTTTGCTCGGGACGAGCAAAGGGTAAGCTTGGAGGATCTTGTTGGCGGTCCTTATCGACATTTTTATACCGCCAACATAAGATCAAAAAGGGGAGAATTATATATTTTTATAAACATATACATTTGCAACTGACCCAATTCCACATGTACTGGAAGTTATGACACTTTACAGGTAGATACACCAAGTACAGGGAATTATACATGAAAAGACGCCTTCCAGGAAAGTGTAAAACTACCCCAATGAAGGAAAAGCCAATTCGGGGCCAAGTTAGGCCAAATCCACCACGACACGAGAGTCGGGGCCCAGCCAGGCAGCCTACCACTCGACGTCGGCTGGGGGGAGGCGCCACCCCGGGGCGGCTGACCCAGGGGGGCGGTCGACCCAGCTAGGTGTCCCCCCGGGCCCAGTCTTCAGGTGTCGGCAGAGTTACTCCTAGGGGAGGGCGGTGCGCTGCGGATTCAAGAATATTCCCTCTGAACCGCCTCCCACCAGCTATAAAAGAAGAGGAGGAACCTTCCGCCACACACACACCACATTTTTGGAGCTTCACCTCTCTCCCTTACTCTCTTGATTTAGCTTAGTCACTTAGTTATTCTTGGAGCAAGATAGAGCTATCAAGGAGGGCTTGTCTCCTAGGAAGGAGAGCTACTCTTGGTAATATTCAATATGAGTTCTTCCTTATTCAAGTTCCTATTTCATATATAGTATTGTACAAGAACTAGAGCATAGTCTTGTTCATGATATATTCAGGGATTATGAACTAGAGTATAGTTCATATGAGAATTGTTCATCATGTTCATCATCGTTCTTCATTGTTTATATGTTCTACATAGCTAGAGGTGGAGATCTAGACGGAGTAACGGTTTGTAGTACTTTCGAGTTTGCCCTTGTCCTAGCCTGTCCATCCGTAGGGTGGGGGTCCATGGGGGACTTGGGTAGCTCCTTAGTATGCGGACGTGGTGTCCGGATGCGAGGGAACCTACAGATATGACGGCATGCCATGGTTGAGTGGTAGGCAGCAGGTGGTGACAGCCCTGTCCGTCCCTTGTATCCCCCACGTTCGTATGTCGTGTAGGAGTTCGTAAATGCCTCCATCGGCTGGCAGACCAGCTGCAAGGGTCTCCCCTTTACTCCTGACTTTGACATGTCTCTCTGTACAGCATATGACACTGCTGTTCTATGCACAACTATATAGGATATACCTGCTCCGCTTAGTTTATTCTTTCATTCGTTATTCTTTCATTCGTTATCTTTTCTTTTATCCTTGAGGTTGCTCCTTGTGTGTGTCCACTATATCCAAATCATGTTGTTTTACCCCTGCATAGCAAGCTTGGTTTATTTCTATGAACTAGTATTGTGCCCGTGCGTTGCTATGGGACAACTAAATTTTTGTATGAAGAACGCATATAGTTCAATGAAAATAGGACGACAACATACTGATGAAAATAGATCCCTAGTCACCACGATACTGACCTCAGAATTAATAAATGGAAAATGCAAGTGCATGGTATGATATCTTGGCCTCCAAAGTAGTAAATACTGACCACATCTCGCGTTCACGCATCGCCATGTTTTGTTGTTTTTTTTTTTGGCCAAAAAGATAATACAGGTGCAATAGATCATTATCATGTCACAGAGGTGCCGAAAATAATATACAGCTCAATTGGGCTCGTGAAGATGAACATAATGGGAAGAATGAAAAGGGCATGCAATTCATCAAAATCCCAACTCCATGGCAATTCCCAGGGATCTTCTTCAAATGCAAACTACTAATACAATGGGCGTGGCTTTCCATTCCTCGCTTATAAGCACACAGATTAAAAGATATAGCCACCATGTTTGAAGTAAAAATGCTACCACGGACATGAAACCAAATTGGCAAAATTAATTAAACAAGCACCTCTGCAGAGGATTTGTCAGGAAATTAATAATTTGCCATGCTTAGAATAGTTTCTGGTACTACGTAGTACTAATCTATTATTAGCACGCCTCAAATTTTGAAAGCAGATTTGAATCCGAGGAAGAGAGAAATCGAAGATATAGTTCAATGATGAATAGCATGAACAATGCGGTACATGCCGGCACACAGCACCACCAGGCACGTACCTGGCAGGGCAGCGCCAGTCCATGTTGACCCGGAGCGCGAGGACGGCCCGGCGGCTGGTGCCGAGCGTGGTGACGATGCCCTTGTGTGCTACCAGGTGGCCGAACCCGACACAACAGGGAGTGCAGCTCGTCGCAGGCGAGGCGCGCGTAGGAGATATTCATGTCGACTACCAGGTGGCCGAACCCGACACACAGGGAGTGCAGTGCAGCTCGTCGCGGGTGAGACGCGCGTAGGAGATATTCATGTCGAGGTCGCCCTCTAGCTTGTGCGCCTTCCGCTGCAGCTCCTTCCACACGGAACCCTGTAGTTCCAGCGCTGCGGCCGTATCCGACGATGGCGGAATCATCTCCGGCTCCGGCACCAGCACACCGGTACGAAGTGCGAGATCCGATCCGGTGATGAGGAGAGACGGCCCGCACGTCGATGATGGGGCCGTGCATGGGCAAGCGAAGATGGGAGCGATGATGCCGCCGACGGGAGTGGGGCGTGGAGTCGCAGGGACCGGAGTACCATGTCGTGGGCTCTTCTTTCCTATTTCACGGAGGCGGTCACGGTAGCCGCGTTGAACGTGTCCTATCTCGGGATCTTCTTTCCTTTAATTAGCCGTAATCAACGGGATTAGACGGACCGAAGAGGCATGGTTCGCATGGAGGCAGACGGATGTCTTTTGTGTGAGAATTATGCATGAAATGGTGGTCTTACTTTCTTACTTTTTATTTGTGGGAGATGAAGTCATAAACACATATCCATGCTAGAGGTTCTCACTCATTCCATGCCTTCCTACAGAAAAATATTAATACGATACCCTGATAATACTTTCGGGTGAAATATTACATCGATAGATCCGTGCGCTTGCGGATAATATCTCTAAAACGTTAAGATTTATCACATGGCATTTCTAGCATAGCTGCTAGGGACAGACATTTTGTCTATCTTTGATGGTTACGTTAAGAAATGCCAACAAGCATTTCTGGTGCCGTTGCCGGGGATGGACTTAAAACCTCCATACTTGGTAATAACGCTAAGAAATGCCAACAGTATGCAATTTGGGCGGGGTTGTTTACACACGACACCACCATGCATTCCAGAGACTTGCCTCAGGTCACTGTTCCAGTGGACTAGGCTTAGTCTACACGACATTTTGGTTTACACATGACCGCGAACAAGAGAGGTTAATCCCACGGTTCACTACGCTGTCAAAACCTGCGTCGTATGCTAGCTATAGCGCGCACACACAGTCAACATTTTCCAGCAACTCGAGTTCTTCCTTGTGCACATGCTCTACTAGTAGCCTTTAATAATTTCCGCACACATGCGCCGAAATCATGAATAAAGAAACACGTGTACGTGTGGTTTGCACATGGCCGGCCGCATGCGTACGTATCTATCTGGACTCTGGAGCATAAACGGCCAAACCCTGCAAACGAAAACCATGAATATATTATATATGTAACGGTGAGTGGCGGAGTGCAAGTTTGGTTTCGTCTATCTGCAGGCACGAATTGAAACCCGTGAATCCAAAACACGTGTACGTGCATTTTCGGTCTTTTTGGGCGCTATCTATATATCTCTAGACGCAGGAAGGCCCAGCTGATAGAGAGCGGTGTGTGTGTTTTCCACACCGCCGGTCTGTAATCGTCAAAGAGAAGTCTATAAGTCAGTATTAAAAGTCAATAAGTCGGCAATATTTTTAATTCAGTATTCCAGTGACTTGTCGGCCCACACGGCTCACTGCTTTGGGTCCATTGTCGACACGGTAGCTAGACCACGCTTCTCTACTAAGCATTGGGCCCCCCGAGCAAAAAAATGCGGGATTTCTGTTCGTCTCCTAAAGATTTCGGTTCCCGTCGTCTTCCACATTCGTTCGGTTGCGATATGCCCCGAGATTCGCACTAGTTTTCTATTATTTTGCGGAGACCCAGGTCAGTTGGGGGCAGGATTGTATGTGGGACCCGCCTATTTTGTCTCATTTCGAAAATGCCGCCTGATTTTTTATTTCCTTCCATTTCTCCGCGTTCTCTGTAGTGGCATTTCAGTTTTGTCTTCGCGTGAGGGGGTAGCGGCAGGGTGGGGTTGGGGGGCGGCGATTGAGTCCCCTCGCTGTCGCGTCGATCGGCTACCGGCGAAGTCTAGGGTTCCGGCGAGGTATGTTCGCTTTTCTCGTCAGTTTCCTTCGCGTCGCCGTGGCTCAGTTGCCTTCGCGTCGCATCCTCTGTTTGCCGCTGTGGTGTTTGATTTCAGTTTTCGGGTCGGTGTGTGCTTCGTCGGCGAGGGGTAATCGGCTGCGTAGGTGCTTTGTAGGGAGATGGCGCCGCCGTCGCGCGGCGGCCTCGCCGGCGTCAGTAGCGGTGTTCCCTGTTTTTTGTTTTGGGCTGGTGAGCAGGCGGGGGGCGGTGGGGTGCGGCGCTCACGGACATGCAGCTCGAGGAGGCGTAAGGTGGGGGTCGGCCCCCGCGGCTGCCCCGGCAGCACCCCTGCTCGATGAGTTGAGGCGCATCTGTGTTTGGGGACCTCGCCGGGGGGTTGGGGCAGGACGGGATTTGTGCACGGGGGAGGGGCTATGGTTGGGGGCGCCTGATCTATGTTCTATTGAGGCGCATCTGTGGTCTGTATATTTGACTCTGTTACGATGTCTCCTTCTCCATTCAGTTTGCTATACCAAGTTTCAGGGGGCTCCACCTCCACTAGTTATTAGAACAAGTCTAATCGCTCTGCTGTTTGTTTCCGGGGCTCTGCTGTTTGTTTGAATTGCAGTTAGGATAAGTGTTTGGAGGGCAGGTTCTATAGTCTTCAGATGTAGTGAATATTTGTACAGGTGACCTAAAAAATTTTTTTAGCACATGCCACTTGCACAGTTTTTAGTTGCTAGCTGGATGGTGTTGTTGGTTGAGCTCCTTTAGATTATCCTATGTAAGCTTGCCTTCATTTTGATTGGAAAAAACTAGCACCTAGGTCAGTGATGAGCAACTTAATAGAATAATCATTTCTGACATGCAATGCCATAATCTGTGGTCCATGGTATAGTTCCCCACATGTTCTGTACCCAACTTTTGTTTTGCTGCAGATCTTCTCTTCTTTGTTTTCAGTATGTTATTTCAAGCATTGACTATCATATTTTCTTAGTTTAGTTTACTGAAAATAGGAGAAAGTTCAAGCATTGACTATCTGTATTTTCTTAGTTTAATTTACTGAAAATAGGAGAACTGCAACAGAGCAATTTCCTTGTATTTATGTGTTTGGCAGGTAATTTTGTTGCCTTCCAGCCCTTTGTGCTGCAGTTTGGTTCAGTTTTTAGGGACTCAGTTTAGTCACTTGGTAGTAGGAAATACTTAGAGTTTTAGTTTGAATACTGTGGTATTTTTATGCAGTTCGGATGGTACAACATCACGTCTTTCCTTTTTGAAGTGTCATTTTCATGCACACTATTCAAGTAATCAATAGCAAATCACTAATGAATTTAGTCTATTCCTTTTTGCATTGTTTAGTGAACTTGTATCTGCTCATCAGTAGTGAATTCTTGTGAGCTGTTATGTCATAGCTAACAACAATTGTTTGGGAACTTAATGAATTGTTGTTTTGCCTCCGCGTTGCTTTAAGAAATACCTAGTAGGCCGGTGCTCTCCCTTGGGCGAGCGCGCAGTAGCAGCCAGCTGCTGTGGGCTGTGGCTCCTGGCGCCCAGTCTGCCCAGTCGAGCATTGTCGCTAGGACACCGGAGCTCTGTCCAGTTCGGCATGAGCAGACTCACATCTGTACGCTTCTTCTTCTATGTGTTTGTTTCTGCATGTGAGTTCTTCGCTGTACTTCACCTGGAGACGGCACAGCTAGTGCAGAGCACTCTTAGCGTTGATTGGCTTTCCCAGTTGCACAGGCCTCAAGGCCCAATCTTCTTCTCCTCTCTCTGTTGGTCGTGTGTGTGCTCCAGTCTTAAGTTAGTCAGAGATAAGCAAAAATGTGTTTTGTGCGTGTGCTTGTTTTGGATGTCAGATAGCTCGCTTCTTGTAATCGTAATACATCAAAGCTGTTGTTTGCTAATCATTGCAAGCAATCATTTGCCTTCTGACGTGCAGGTTCAAGAATTGACCGTGAGCAAGCAACAAGTGCAAAGCTTGTGCGTGTGTTGATTTTGGTTTGTCAGGCAAGTGTAGCAACTCAAGTTCAGTACGTAATTCCATTATCTTGCATATGTGAGTTACTACTCTCTTTTATGAAGTAATATTTGGAAAATCTATTTTCTCTTGGAATGTGCACAGTTGAGAGATTGTTTTTAGTGCTCGTTCTCTCTATGCAGCAACTCATTCTCTCTTAGTGTTTCACTGAATTTTTGGTTCAGCAGCAAGTGGAGTATCCATTTTGTTGAGTGCTAAAACCATTATTTGACGTTCCATTTAGTTCTTTTGATTTTTATTGGTGCCTAATTTTGGAAGAGATGGGGGGTGGGGAATGTTGGATTACAATTAAGAGTAACTGTTGGTTCAGTTATGTGCTATAGGACATTTTGGGTTCATTATGTTGTTGGTTCCTGCTCTTTGTGGTTGTAGTAACTGTTTTTTAAAATAGATTTTGTCATCCTGCTTCGAAATCACTAGGTTTTTTGGATAGAGACTCGAACTATTCTTTGTTTGGTCAAAGGTTCTAGGCTCTAATTATAGCAGGCTTCCTTCTCTGCACAATGAACACCAACCACTGCCGCAGCAGAGCCTTAGCACTCTTCATTTTGTCTTTGTTTCAGCATTATATCTGAATGTGTTTTCACCCTTTTTTGTTAGTATCTCTGAATGTGTTTCTTTATTCTATATTTTGATTTTTTTTTTCAGGTTTTCCAAATGGCTTCTAGGAGCAGTTTTCGTTTCGGGAATCATGTGCTACAGGTAAGGAATAAAGTTGATAAAACTGGAAAAGGCTCCGTTGCTTGTCCTGCAGATGATTGCATCAATGTATGTTATGTTTTGCTTAATTTTATGAGTCTTTTCAACATTTTTTTCACTACTTTCCTATTGTTTTTTATTTGTTGAATGTTCACCATCAATAATGCTAAATTTTTCAGGCTTTCATGTCTTCTGCCAATCACCAAAATGAACACGCACAGGGAGGGAACGATTCACGTGGTGGTGAAGCGAGGGGCCGTGCTGAGTCTACATCATTCAAGGATGACATCAACACATATTCTGGTGATCAACTGCCACCTTCTGTATGTATATGTTAGATCAGCTGTCTTCATCTGTTCTTTTTCTTTTGCATATTTGGCTGGTTCCATGTTTAGTAACTCCATTTTTTTATTCGTTTTCTTTTCATTTTTTCTTTTAATTGATCTGAAGCTACTATCTGAAGCTACTATCGCTCGAATAAGCTACTATCTGAAGCTATTATAATTGTTACCTATAACTCAATTGAGACCAATCTTCCTTTTTTGTTGGTCTAGGTCGTTGATAACTTATGCAAGCTTGTCAATGATAACACACACAAGAAGTGTAGTTCATGCAAAATGCCCGCCGAGAGCCTAGTGCTTGGCGTTCTTCACATATTGTTAGATGCTGCCCAGATCATTGATGACGGCAAAGAGAATGCTCCTCCAAATGTTCCTTCTGCTGTTATTAGCAATGGTAAGTTTGAGTTCATTTCTTTTTTTAATTAAAATTTTTTGATTGAGTTTTTATTCTTTTATTTTTGGACCTCTCAGCTGTTTGTTATTTTTTGGAGCTCTACCATTAAAATTTCGTTTTGCTATTTTTTTGTTTATTCAGCGGCTAGGGACGCCCAGGACCCCTTGAAGTGCAGGAGGATTCCGTTGTTAGATGGTAGTGTGGCTTTGATTCTCAGTAAATGTTTCTGAATCTTTATGATCATTACATGGATTTTTGAATTTTGTTTGTATTCTACTGCATGGTATGTATTTGTTTAATGCATCTCAGTCTAGGAATTTGTTGAGTACATATGTGATTTACCAGTGATGCCATTATCCATGCTGTCATGCGATGAACTGACGGACTGAATGGCTGTGCTTTCCCTTTTATTTTTCTATTTCAGTTTTTTGTGCATGCATAGGTTATGTTCAAATAGCACATGGGATCCAAATAAATGGAAATGCTTTTTTGTATTGATGCTAAATTCATTTTTTTCTTGTTTTGTTTTTTAATCTTTATCCTTTTTGTATCTAGCTAATGCCGCCACCATGAACAAAAAATCTAGGGGTGAAGGTTGTTCAAATCATGGGAATGTCTTGCCTTATTCTTCTGTGTGTGCTAAGGAGCCTTATGTGCACACTGTGGTGAGTTTTTTTCCTTTTTCTTTTATTTTTATGTAGATCGCTCCCCCCTGGTTCTTCGTAACTTTTTTTGTGCGCAGGTGCAAGGGGCTCTCCCTGTTAATACTGGCATGAACTTGTTTCTTGATCAAGCTATGTTTGATGAGTCAATATATGGGATCAGGACAGACCCGGGGCAGAGGTTCCATGTCACAAAAGAGGGGCTGCGTCATTACCATGCATTTTGTGAGCTTGCTCGGAGTAAGTACAGCGGGTTAGTATGTTTGTTCCTTTTTTTAATTTCTGAATCCTTTTTATTATATATTTATGTAACTTGTTTCTTTTCAGCCACAAGACAATAGTATACTCTGTTTCGACTATTGTGACCTATTCTTCATTTGGCGGTTCGGTCAAGCCTGGTGGCAAAGCAGACAAATTTTTTGTTGCTGGGTTTTGTCGATACCTTTTTGAAACAGTTCATCCTCGGAAGTCAAAGAAACATTTTTTCTATCCCAAGGTCGGGGTATGTATGTTGGTTCAATCTTCTTTTCTTTTATTTTTTGAGAATTTTTGTAACTATTTGTACCTCTTTTTATTCTTTTGTTTTTATCTTTTCTAGGGCTCTCTTTACACTTACAACAGTCAGCAAGACACAATGACAGTGCTGAAAGCATTAGTTGGCGCTAACTCTGCTCACAAGCTTGCTTGGTCAAAGAAGGTATTTTAAAAAAAAAAAATTCCTTTCTTACCTTTTTTTCTTTTTTGAATTCTTATTCTCATGCTTTTTAATTTTTTTTGTGTGCAGCTATGTTTTCCTATTTTGATTGGCAATCATTGGTTGGTGTTCCTCGTTGATTTGAAGGAGCATTTGTTTGTTTTCCTGGATTCTTTCCCTGATTCAGATGCCAACTTCAGAATGGAAGTTAGGTCGAGCGTGTAAGTTTTTCTTTTTTATAGTTCATTTTTGCTTCCATTTTGTTTCTTTATTGTTGTATATCTTAGATTTTCTTATTTTCCTTGAATAAGATAACTGCATTTATTGAATGTTGACACCAATATGCTGGAGGCTATACAGATTTTGACGAGTTCACTTTTTGGTGGCCTGAAGTCCCCAAGCATAGCAATGTGTAAGTTTTTTTGACTTTATGGTAATTGTGATAGAAGTTTTAGATCTCATATATTATTTTTATTTTCTTTCACCCTTTTTAATTCCCTCTTTTTCTTTTCCGCAGTGCCGACTGTGGCATTTTTGCTGTTAAATTCATGGAACTTTGGGAGAAAGAAATTGATTTGAGGAATTTTTTCGACCAGAACGATATTCCAAACATCAGAGCGAAGCTCGCAAATGATATGTTCTTCAGCGATGCGAATTCCATTGACAAGTCCAGTGTGATCAATTTTGGGCTGCAGGTTGTGTTTTCTTCTTTTGGTTGTTCTTTCTCTTTTTCTCTCTTTTAGGCCTGTTGGAATTCGTCTAAGATCTCACAACCTTTTTTTTTGCTGCAGGGGATCAATACACGTGGCTGCAACTAGTTCTTCTTTTGTTCAGTTATTTATGTTTTGTTTCGGAATGGCAGCAGTATATCTCCCCTTATAGTATTGCCAAATGCTTTCATGTTTTCTTCTAGGAAACTACATATTTTTCTGCTCATTGTTATGTTTTCATGAACTGATAATAATAGATATTGAGCTTTATAGTAAGGCATTGTTTATTACTGTTTTTTTATTTGTATGTAAATTTTTTTTTTAACTTCGCCTATGTTTTGGGAGTTGCCTGTATGTCTCCCATCATAGCAGGTCCCAAGCCCTGGTAAAGGAGGAGGGTTTATGTTTGATTTAGTTTAAATTTATTAAGGTATGTTTCTGATTAATTTTAATTCTTTTGTCCAATCTCAGTTTAGTTTCATTCATGTTAGTTTTTGTTTCAGAGTCATTTTCATTTTTTCTCATTTTCACTTAAGTAATATCAGTTAATGTTTCTGTTACCATGTCCTATTTTAGTCCTTTTGTTTGGCTCTTTATGAAAAATTCATCATAAGTTTGAGTCTTAGTTGTCTTCCAAGTCTCAAAACTGAACCACACTTGCTTTGGTTCAGTTATTAGTCTTGGTTTTCTTAGTTTCAGTGATGCCTATTTTCAGTTTTAGGGCACCTCAAGTTCAGTTTCAGTTTTATTTGTCTTGTCCTATTTTAGTCATTTTGTTTGGCTCTTTATGAAAAATTCATCATAAGTTTGAGTCTTAGTTGTCTTCTAAGTCTCAAAACTGAACCACACTTGCTTTGGTTCAGTTTTTAGTCTTAGTTTTCTTAGTTTCAGATTTTACATTTTGTTTTTGAACATAATGCAGGGTGCTTCTTCGTCATATGCCCGTCAAGGTAGGAAGCTGACAAGGCGGTGCATGCCTACCACAACAAGCGCACGCTCTCTGGGTTATGCGACCATTCTACTGACCTTTTTGTTCTGGTAGCAAGTTCCTTATTTCAAAGCGATTTGTTTCCTCAAGTTCAGTTATAAATTTCAATTTGATTTTGCATATTTCTCTGTATGTATAAATCTTCCATCTCTAGTCTTATCAGTATCAAGGCTTGTGTCATTTGCCTTTATGTGAAGAATATGAAGCCCCATTTCTTTGTTTAATTTGGAATCCTTCATCCACGCCACATGACAAGGAGCTTGCCTGTGAATTAAATTTCCATCCTTTGTTAGATTTCTTGTCTTTGAGTTTCATTTTTCATGTGGGCAGGGTTTCCATTTTGTACCCATTTTTAGTTTCATTTTAGTGATAAAAGTGTTGTCAGATATACACACAAAGCCTATTTGTGTGTTACTACTCTTGTTTCAATATTTGTAAGAGTCTTAGTTTCAGTTTAACTTCTTTTTCAGTCTTATTTTTGAGTCTATCAGAGTCGATGGCTCGTTATTGTTGATTCTGTATATTGAAACCAACAACCCTAACCATGCACAGGGCATGCTGACGGAGACGACGGCTGAGCTCTCCGCCTCCCTCACGTTGTTGGACCAGGAGGATTGCCGAGGCCGACCAGTTCATGAGGAATGGCTTTTTGGATGGTTCCCACACTTGTCAGTGTATTCTGTATTCTACTTCCTAGCTTATGTGTTGTGTCTTGTGTGATGTCATGCATATCATCCTGGAATGCAATGACAACAATGCTCCCCTGTCCTGCATGTATGTATAGCTGCAGGTTTGTTTGCTCAAGGGGATAGACTGTTTGGAGTCATCAGAATGGTCTTGAGGTCAGTTTGTGCATGTATGTATAGCTGCAGGTTTGTTTGCTCAAGGGGATAGACTGTTTGGAGTCATCAGAATGGTCTTGAGGTCAGTTTGTCATTCAGTCTTTGGTCAGTTTTCGTTTTTCTTGTCTGACACATGCTCAGCTGCTAGCTCTTTTCTTCCATCATTTATTAGTTTCAATGATTTGCACGGGTATATGACAGCGTGGAGATGCAATGCAAATGAAGAACTTTTCACATGCGCCGTTCAAACCTCGTATGTTATGCCCGTGCCGAATTTCCATCCAGTCTGCCAAACCTTGAGTCTCTTTCCATCAGTTCAGATTGTGAGGTATACTTCTCCCATAACTTAAGTTGTTGTAGATTTGGAATGTGTGCAGATCACAGTAGTTCTAGTTAAAGTTCCAGTTATTTCAGTTTAGTCTTTTGTGTGGCCTTATCAGTTTTTGAGACCAGAACCTATATACTCTTTGTGTGTTTTGTAGCTTTTTATGGCCTTATCAGTTTTTTAATCCAGTTTTAAAATCAAATTGTTTCAGTAAATGTGGCCATTTTCTGGTTCTTATTCATTTTTCATGTGCTATATGTCTTCTTCTAAAGAAATGAGATGTCGTCAACATAATAGACTTAGCGAACTACATTTGTTAAATGAGATGTCGTCAACATAATAGACTTTCTAAGTTTCACTTGTTTGTTTCTTCTACTTTCACGTCAACCATGAAGGCATCTTTTTTTCAGAGTGGCTGGAGTGTTTTTGTCATTGGCAAGTGTCTTGTTGCTAGTCATGCCTTCATCTTTCCAAGGTATGTTGTTGCGACAATGATTAAGTGCGACCATTATGTTTCTCCTTTGTTTGGTTGAAATTACTTACCAACAATAATAACATATATATTTGATAAAAAACTATTGGAATCATTTCCTTTTTTTCCAACCATAAAAATCATGGTGCCAACCTGTTTTTACTAACAGACATGAATCCTCTTGTACTGTATTTTGCAGACTTTACATTACAAAATGTTAGAAACTTAAGTTTCTCATAATAGCAATACATAAATATGTCCTATCGACTTTAATCCTCATCATTTCAATGGTATCCAATCTTGTACTCTTTTTTGGATATAGCTGCCATTTTTCTTTCTTCATGCTTTTTTCTATCACTCCATTGCTGCTACGTCTGCTTGATATCTTAGCCTTTGCTCCATCACTTTTTCTGCAATCATCTTTGCCTCCTCTGCACTTCTTGACATTTGTGCTGTAATGATAGATAAAGTTAAAATTTGTACAAGTTTTTTAGAATAGATAATAAATTTGTTTTCTCTAGTATTAATTTTTCAAACCTTGTGGTGTCTTATCTGCTTTCTTCCTTTTCGCTGCTGATGCTGCTCTCTTTTTCTTTGCCTTCTCTTTCGCAGCTTCCACTATTGTTGGGTACCTTGTTTTCCTCTTTTTGTCCCTTCCTTTGTTCCTCCTTTTGTCTGGATTCTGTATCGGCATGTTGATCTGGCCCCCTTGCATCACTCCGTTAGTGATGTTAGCTGAATTAGTTTCTTCACTTTGGAGCTGAAACTGGACATCATCTTCTTCATTAATTTTATCTATTTCTTCTTCCATTATTTTTGTAGCTTCAAGCAAATATCCAAGCTTTGATTTTGCTCTACATGATTTTGTTGCCACTGTCGGGAGTCTTTGAGATAGCTGCGACAGCTCTTGTATATTTATTTGTTCATCTCCTGTTTCAGCCAACATATCAATCTGTCCTTCTAGCACTTTTGAAAGCTGAAACATGTACTGATATTGGTCATTTGTTTTTGACCCTTTTGATGCAACTGTGACAAGCCTTCTGGACAGGTTGTTGAACCTCAATGAGCTAGTATCCGCTTCAGTTAACATATGTACTTCTTTACTTATCTTCCTTTCATTTTTCCTCCACCTATCTATTATATACTTGTTTGGAATTTCATTAATCTTCAGTTGCAGCATTATTTTCAGAATGTGAGAGCAAAGGAGTCCATCTTTGCTGAACTTTCCACATACGCAGTTGTACTCCTTTTCCTATAAGTTAACCTCAACAAGATACTTTCTCACTCGTATGGTTAAATTGGCTGATTTTCAACAAATACATGATACATTTTATCCTTTTCCACTTCTTCACTCTGTAGAGCTGTAGTTTCTTGTAGTTGTCTCTGGAATTTTACAAAAATGGCTTTATTGTACAAATCTTCTCCTTGCCTTTCTATGTTGTATTTGGACCACAATACACTCCTCTTTCTGTTTCTTGTGTGGTAGTCAACCCTGTCCTCTCTATTCTGAATTGCTTCTGATATTCTTCGATACTCATTCAGGAAGCTCACGACACTGAATTGAGGCCCTACCCCCTTCTTGAACACAGAGTTTGCTCCTTCACTCCTAGCTGTACTTTGGATAAATGGGAAGAATTCGTTCTTGAAATAAACTGGTACAAACCTTCGCCTTTTCTCCCATATATAATTCAAGCAACTTATGTGATGTAGCTCATGTTTGTCCATCATTTGTGGCCATAGCAGCTCAAATTCTTGCTCTGTTGTTGAGTTATCCAGTATATCGTACATTTCTACATACGAACCTTTCTTGGTTGGAAACACTTTGACCATTTTTCCCTAGGGTTTTCTTGACATGAAACCAGCATTGTCTATGCTTTGTATTTGGAAATATTTTCCTTATAGCTTTCATCATTGCCGCGTCCTGGTCTGTTACTATGGTTTCTGGATCCTTCCCATCCATTGCCATTAGGAATTGGCTGAACACCCAACTAAATGTTGTAGCCGTCTCATCTCCTAGGAAAGCACACGCAAACAAGTATGAGTTTCCATGTGCTGACACTCCCATAATTGGCGCAAAATGCAGATTGTACTTGTTTGTCAGAAATGTTGTATCAAAGCTTATACAATCCCCATATGTTTTCTAATACTCTCTTGCCCTTGCATCTGCCCAAAATATGTTCTTTACTTTTTTGTTCTCATCCATATCCACCGAGTAGTAGAAGCCTGGATTCTCTACTTGTCTCTCACCAAAGAACTGTAACATCTGAGTCATGTCATTGATAGTCCTCTCTCTCCCAATGCTATAACTATAGTTGGCCACATCTTTGTCATCACATGTTAAAGCAGATCTTCCACCTCTCATATAGGACAATATAGCAACGATGTTCCTAGTTGGTGTATTGACTTTCTTCAGAGTTCTTATCATTGCCTTCTCTTCCATTGTCATGTATTTGTGGCTTCTGAAGAACTTGCTTTCAGAAACAGGGCCAATGTCATGGTTGTGTTCCAACTGCACACTTCTTATTGTCCACACACCATTGGTTTCCTTGACAATGACTGAACATTTGCATCCTATTTTGATTATGACATTGGTATCTCTTTCGGGAACTATTGATTCTACCCCTTCATTTTCTTTTTCATTGACCTTTGTTGTGCCAAATTTGTTGCATCTCATTGTGAAACTTGTCATCTCACCCTTTGTTTTTCTGTTTCTAGTATGATAATTTGTTGCAACGACTAGGGAGAACCCAGCCATCCTAGAGTACTCACTACAGAATTTCTGTGCATCTTCAGATCTCTTGAATTGCTTTCCCACACTTGGTATGTCCTTTTCTTGAACCTCTATTGCACATTTTGTATTTTCTTCTTGTTTATCATTTTCCAGGAATATTTCTATGTCTTCTTCTCCTATACTTGTTTCATCATTGATTTCGCTTGTTGCAATTCTTCGTAACATTCTGAAATGTACCACCACCATCGGTTGTGACGTGTGGCTGATCCCTGTGGCCCATTAGCTTCCTGCAAAGTTGATTTTTTTGTATAATAAATAGGTGTATTAGTGTCCATTTTTGTTGTAATAAAATATAAAATTAAGTAGCATCATGTATATATCCAACACATACGGTTCAAGATTCATTTCATCAAATATTTCTTGACTCCAAGGATTTTGGTCTTCCCGAGAAAAAATTGTCTTCATCAATCTTGTTTTTTCTTCAGAAATCTGTAATCTTGTCTCAACCGATGTACGCAACATAATTTTTCAATGTCAACTTGTTATCATAATGACATTGCACAGAAATGGTAATACTAGGTATTTGATAATGGAGAACATACCTGTCCTATATTATGCATTCCTTCTTCATTTTGCAGAGAAGTATTGAGGCTCGGAATATCCTGTATGTGAAACTCGAATTAGTCTTTTATCAATATGATGTTCTTATTTCCATTCAATAGGTGATGTTGTTGAAAAATTACCTCCACGACAATTGATGTGGGTTCCGTTTCTGCAATTCTACTTGAGGTAATGTACATTGCATTCTGTAATTTTTTTTGATTCATACATATCAGTTGCTGGAATACGCGTTAATCTTTTGCTAAATTTGTGTAAAGAAGATTACACAAACTTGTATTTGAAAATCATGCCTCATTCTGTATGGTGTCATGTAGGAGAGTAGTTCGTGGTGATAGATTTTTCCTCAAAACATCTGTCAGCCTTGTTCCCTGTGTTTTCTAAAAAAATATTATCTGTTAGTGACTTGGTAATCTCCAATCCCCACTTTTCTGTACTCTATGCAATCTCCACTCCCTGTTTGTGTTTGTGGTGTGGATTTGCAATAATGTACATGAAACTGAGTCTTTAACTTTTGCTAAAAGTAGGCCAAAAACTCTAAATCCCTGTTGAAAACATACTAGGCAAAGTGCAAGGGAATAAAGTCAAATAATGAAAACGCTGCAAAAGGAGTGGAGATTGCATATCATGGTTTACTTGGTTACTCCTATGTAATGGCACTTGATAATTAAGGTTCTCTTTTTTTACTTAGAATTTTTATATGCCCTGTTCTCATTTGTGTCACCGGGTTCCGTGGTGAAGGTGGTATCCTTCAAAATAGCGAAGGTGAACGGTTCATGGAACGATATGCTCCAACTGCAAAAGATCTTTTGCTTCTCATGATGTTGTTTCAAGATCAATGACAATTGAAATTAGAGAAGGGGCGTTGTGTAGGTATGTGCTACAACACTAGATTTTGTGGTAGGTCTCCTGATTTTTTCTTGCTCTGCTCGGAACTTAACTTTAGGTCTGATTACTACAGGGCCATTAAAGGATCACATTTATTTGCATCTGAACCAATCTCACCATCTGAGGTTCTAAAGGAAACGCTCCCCGGTATTTTTTTTTCCAAAACTACTGCTATTTTTTGCTTGGTGGCTGTTGTCACCAAGGAGCCCTTTCCAGTTTTGCCTACTGTGCACTAACAATATGGACAATATGGGTGGCATCCCAACAAACTACCATGGGGAGGTTTGTATTGAGCATGTAGTAGACATAAACGTTAGATGTCAATTTGGGTTTTTTTTATGTCCATTGTCTGAAAAGAAGAACAAATGCCTATGTCTAAGCTCACTAGGCCACTATCATTGTGCTCAGTTTCCAGACTTTCCAAATTTTAATGTAAGCATCATAGATCAAAAGGGCCCAAAATGTGCATTGAATCTGCATATATGTATACAAGGTTTGAGATTTTGGAATTTTTAAATGTACCTTACTGTGATGATTCTCTTTTGTTTGGATCCCTGTTCTAATCGCCCCAATGGGATCCCTGGAAGCCTGCTTTCATATGTTGTATCAGCAATTTTTCTATCAATATTAAGAAGGTTTTGGGGGAGAGAGAGGGGGTCGAACGCTATACCTGTGATTCATCTTCTCTTGCCTGCGATCTTGGCGTCAGATTGGAGTTTGGTCTTGCTTTTCCTTTTGTCTTCATCGCCTTTTTGCCCTCCTGGTGCTCTCTCGATCTCTTTTACTGCTGCTATGGTGTCGCCGCCGCCGCCGGCATCTGGTTTCCTTTTTCTGAGCTACGTGGGCGTCTTCCCCTTTTCTTGGTTCTCAAGTTGATGTTTCGTTTATTATACTTGGCTCGGCTTTGGCCACGTCGGCCCGGGAAGTGGAAGACTACGGGAAAATATTTATATTCCAATTCAATAGACGTTTATTGTCGACAGAAACTTTGTTTCATTAATCAGATTTGACAGAAAAAAATGAAAGACAATATGTCTAAATCTTCCAAAAAAAGTGCAAGATGGAAACCACAAAATATTCCAATTTAATAGACGTTTATTGCGACGAAACGTTGTTTTCAATCAACAGATTTGTCACGAAACTAAAATTGAAGACAATACGTTTAAATCTTCCAAAAAAAAAGTGGAAGATGGAACCATGGAAATCTTGTAAAGATGCGTAGTCACTCCCAAAACATGAGGAAGCTGGGCGATAATGGGCTGCTGCTCAATCAGTGCCTAGCTGCTGGAAGGCGAAAGCCTTTTTGGTGGTGGGAGGCCGGGTTAGAGGGCCTGTGCCCAAATGCCGCTGGACGGTCCGCTGGCTAAAATGGGCCTACACTCTGCTGCTGGGCCAGTTGCAATGGGTACGTACATCATGGAATTTGATGACTTGGCTGGCCATCGTGAGCTGCTTCTTCCCAACAGTTAGTCTACTTCTGAGCCCATTGTGACACCAGCCGGAGTGTGTGCGGTGCGGCTCGCCAAGAAATAAAAGCAAAAGTTTTTGCAGCCAATCCGATGGTAAATGTTGTCATTCTGCGTGTCCAAAAGCCATCCACGCACGGTTGGCCTTGCGTTGCGCTGCGTTGTGTGTCCAAAAATACAAGGGCAATAATGCGAGATAGTGGCCCGACCGGGAGGGAAGACGCGACCGCCTTCCTCTCTCGTGTCTTCTTCCACGTTAAGTCGCTGGCCCCCCCACTCAATAATGCACATGGGAGTATATACTAGTAGGGGAGTGCTCATCAATGACGTTCCACGTTCGTCACGGAAGACTCCAAAATCGTCACCGACGTTGTTCTATGACGAACTTGTGACGAAAATAGGTTCGTCATGGAATGAGCGTCATTGATTAACAACGGTGGCGAAACGACTATTTTCGTCACTGAATGAAATTTATTCAATGACAAAATAGCCATCGTCACCGAATGGAATTCATTCAGTGACGTATTCGATTCGTCACCGATGAGGCCTTGTTTTCGTCATAGCTTGGCGCTCCGTTAGGCTGCCAAACGCCGTTTGCCACGCTGGCAGCTGACGTGTCGTGCGCACGTGGCACGGCCACATGGTAGGTGACGTGTCTAGCTGACGTGGCTTGACACGTGTTAGCTGACGTGGCTTGACACGTGTCAGCTGACGTGGCTTGACATGTGTCAGTTGACGTGGCAGGTGATGTGGAGGGTCCATTTTCACTTTTTTAAAGGGCCACGTGGCAGTCTGTGATTAGTCCACGTGGCGTCCTGTGATTATTCCACGTGTCCCACACTAATTGGTTCTCATTTTCGTCACTGAATGGATTATATAATCGTCACTGAATGAATTATATAATCGTCACTGAATGAAAAATAAAATCGTCACATAATGAATTATCATAGGTGCTCATGCTGATTTTATTTTAAAATGCAAATAATATTGAAACCAACAAAAGCTTCCATAACAGATCCAGTATTTGCAATGACCATACAACTTCATCACCATTGCTAAACTCAGGTTCATATATCAAAAGCATCTCAGTTCACCAGCAACATAAGTGCCATTCCTACTACCACCAACAGGAACATAGCAGCACTAGCAACATAAGTTGACCACAAACACTACTAAACTATGTTCAATTAATAAACAGTTGCGAACCACCAGCAACACAAGTCATGGCATAAACAAATTCAGCTGCTGCCAACCACTAGTAGCTTCGAGTAGCGCTCATGTTGAAGAACCATTGTTGAGGGAAGCCCTTTATCGCCTAACCATGAGATGTAGTGGCTAAGCTGCTGAAAAAGACAGAGATGAGAAAATGCCAACTTAGAAAAAAAATCAGTAAAGAACTAAGGAATTTGCATTCAATATAACTGATAGGTGAACTAGCATGATCTTTGCCAAATTGTACTATAAATTATTCAAATGATAGAGCCAAATTAGCTTATTCTATGTATATGTGTAAGGATATAAAATAAGTGTTAGAAGTGCCCACTAAGAAGGAAACAAATTCACTTGATCCCAGTTTACCTAAACAAATATCTAAATAAATAACATGTGAACTTGGAAGTTCAGTTTAGTTTAATAAAAATAGTCACGAGTATACGCTACTACAAAAGGAAATAGAAGAGCACTGTCATATCTATCAGGGTTATTATGATCAGCTAATACTAATAAGTGATGGAACTTCATATAGAGATTATCTTCTGACTGAAACAGACCACGTCACTATGAAGGAAACAAATACACTTGAACCCTAAACCTACTATACTTGCAAATGCAAGCCATCAGTTCATACCTAATTTGGCCTTAGACCAATCTGACTACACGCATCTGTTAGTTACCTATATGCGATATCACACATAGATATGTCAGGAAAAAAAACCCATGGTCAAAGTCACTTACAAAAAGTAGATAAGCGCAGACAAAAGAAATTTCAGTTCCGGCAAGGTTCTTACCACAACGTGAAAAAAGCACTAAGGGAGCGCTTCCCCTTTCACTGTAAGGGCGGCTGGTGATTGAGCCGCCCTTACGGTGGTCGAAATCACCGTAAGGGCGGCTCAATCACCGGCCGCCCTTACAGTGACCACTGTAAGGGCGGCTGGTGATTGAGCCGCCCCTACAGTGGTCTGTAGGTGTATAAGCGGGTTTAAAAAATTCAAATTTTGTAAAAAATGTCGGATGGAAAAAGTTTCTATATGAAGTTTGTACATCTCAAAAAGTTATAAAATTTTGTAGTTGACAACTTTTTGATTTGACTTCATCTTGTCATGCGAAACCTACGTTTTAGTTTCTCAAATTTAAAATTCAAATTTTATAAATGATGTCGGATGGAAAAACTTTCTACATAAAGTTTGTACATCTCAAAAAGTTATGAAACTTTGTAGTTGAAAACTTTTTTATTTGACTTTATCTAGTCATGCGAAACCTACGTTTTAGTTTCTCAAATTTGAAATTCAAATTTTATAAACGATGTCGGATGGAAAAACTTTCTATATGAAGTTTGTACATCTCAAAAAGTTATGAAACTTTGTTGTTGAAAACTTTTTTATTTGACTTCATCTAGTCATACGAAACCTATGTTTTAGTTTCTCAAATTTGAAATTCAAATTTTATAAATGACCTCGGATGAAAAAACTTTCTAAATAGAAAGTGTAAATCTCAAAAAGATATGAAAGTTTGTAGTTGACGACTTTTTGATTTGATATCATTTAGGGCCTTAAATAAGCAAATTACTTTTGGTTGGGTACAATATATGGGGAACCAAAACTATATAGAGACACATGTGATGGTGTAGTGCGGTGGTAAAGAGAGGAATCGCGAGCGTGAGGTTGTGGGTTCGAACCCCGGGTGATGCAAAGTCCGAAAAATGCTCGAAAAAATATGGTGTAAATAGAGTGGCATGGTGGTTGAGTGGTGGGGGCCCTTCCCAGATTTAAAAAATTTTTTACTATTATTTTTAGAGTTTTTTCGGATTTTTTTTTTAAATGCACTGTAAGGGCGGTTCGTGTTGAACCGCCCCTACAGTGCAGTGCACAGTAAGCGCGGTGGCACAGGGGCGGCTGGCCCAACCGCCCCTACAGAGGCCGGCCAGCCGCCCCGTTGAGGCTGGCGTAGTGTACTTTGCTTCTTCATCTTGAAAAATATCAATAAATAGTTTTTTTCTATATCATATCCATAATATCAATATAACTGGCCAAGTATAGATTTCCTTTTGTTATATATTGTTGTGCGGTAAAAGTTTCCTTGATGCTGAAACAGAAAGAGAATATTCAAAACCTGATGAAAGGCACACATGGTGATTTAGTTTCACAACAGTCACGGGGATGTCTGCTTTTGGAATCGATATCCTAAAATCCTCCTTTTTTAAAGCAACAGCGTGCTGATCTATTGTCCATCGATCTAATTCATGATTAGACTTTACAGGGCAACAACAGCACTTAATTCCAGATTACTATGATCATCAGCTATCCAGACAAAAAGGGACCAATCAAGGGCTAGTGACAGAAATATAATGGTTTTCAATCAAATCAAATCTCCACACAATATTCCTGCTTCCACGACCACCATAGCCCCACACATATTTTCACAAAATGCAACCCAACGTGGCAACGCAGATAGATTAAAAAATTAAGATATCACTGCCGGAATACGCAGATCAAGTGTTTGCTAAACAACAGGCAAGTTCATGCATATAACCAGGAAATGGAACAACTCGTATAAGGTCCAGCAATCAATTGAAGAACTTAAAAAACAGGCTTACCCTTCAGGTAGAACCCTTTCTTCTCGAACCTACTGATGATGTCCCCGATCTGCACAGAAATTGCCAGTTAAAAATTGGGCAAAACATGACGCCGAACGGATACCCAAACGAAATCAAAACATGTCCACGAAAACAAACATCGAGCCTCCCGGATCAACGAAGACCCTCCTATATCATACTCTTCCATGGGAAAAAACGGTAAAGGAGGCACCACATTAGATTACCAGCCGTGCTGGACGCCGTCGGGCTTGATCATGATGAAGGTCTGCCATCGTTCCTCGCAGCAAAGCGAGGGTGAGACTGTGGGAGCGTGGACTGGAGAGGGCAGGGGATGATACCTAGCAGTTGAGATCGGGGGATGGCAGAGGGACGGAAATGTGGAATAGCTGAGATCAGTTAGAGCTCACTATATATTCGATGAGATTGATAGGAGATTTAGGGATGAGACTGCCGAATAGAAATGGATCGCTGACCTCTTGAGGCGGCGACAGTGACCGGCGAGGGTGCGGTGTCATGTGGGCGTTGTCCCGCGGCGGCATGGTGCAGTCACTGGCGCTAGGTTGGGAACGCATCGCCGCTGCTGCGCCGGCCATGGAGTCGCCCTGTTTGCATCTGGGAAATGAGAGGCATGCAGTTGTGCTTGTGCGATGGAAACAAATAGAGAAGGAACCACCATTCAGCCGGGAGAACCGCTCAGATCCACAATCGGGGGTAGTTTGCATGCTATTTTCACACGGTCATCTCCCGCTTGTCTCTATGAAGAGTGGGGCCACTATTAGGCTTTCCCATAATTAGCGTGGGCTATGGGAGAAATCAAATTAAGTGTGTGGGAGAAAAGAAGGTAGCAAATAAAAAATGGAGGGAAGGGCCGGAGCAAAACATATAAAAAATGGAGCCAAATTTACAATATAAGTCTTGGAAAAGAAGCGGGAGCCAAAAAAGGCAAAAAAGAGATTACGTTGAATTTTAAATTATTATTAGTTTAGTGCTTACATATGATGGCTAATAAAATAATATATCTAAAAATTACTGATGCATGCATTTAATCGGGCCTAACAAACTAAATTAAGTTGATACATTTGATCGAGCAAATCGAACCAATTTAAAATATTTTTAATAGTTCTAGATACAAATTAAATGAGTACTTGGGACTGTAAACGGATTCAAATGAAACAAGTTATCACCCACAAAGTTATATTTTCTTGAGATCTAAAATTTTTATTTTGGTCAATTATCCATCTAAGGTCGTATTATTTTTTACATATTTTTGTTAATTTTTTGCCATATTTTTAATTAGTATGTTATTGCTTAATGGTCATGCCATAAATTCAAATGATTTCAACAAAATGGAACCATACATCCGCCGCAAGCATGAACATGTCTCACTTAGTCACGAGGGGGTGTATGAGACATGTACGCCGTTGTGAGGATGTACATGGCACTTTCTCGGAATGAGTTGAAACTTTTTGTCATTGTTATACAACAAAATGAGGTGTCCATGCAAGTTTTGAGATTATTCTAGTTAGCTTAGGGTATTTTAACGTTTATGCTTCACTGATCCAACAAAAAATTACAAATAATAGGCAAACTTGGTCGAAAAATTGCACAGTGCACACAACATCAGTTTTTGGCTCCATAAACATCCCATTAAAATTTCAAATGATTTCGACAAAATGGAACCATACATCCCTCACAAGCATGAACATCTCTCACTTAGCGACATGGCTATGTGTGAGACATGTATGCCATTGTGAGGATGTACATGGCCACTTTCTCGAATGAGTTCAAACTTTTTTTTCATTATTATACAGCAAAATGAGGTGTCCATGCAAGTTTTGAGATTTTTCTAACTAGCTTAGGGTATTTAAACATTTATGCTTCAGTAATCCAACAAAAAATTACAATAATAGGCAAACTTGGTCAGAAAATTGCACAGGTGCATACAACATCAGTTTTTGGCTCCATAAACATCCCATTAAAGTTTCAAATGATTTCGACAAAATGGGCTATACATTTTCATAAGCATGAGCTTCTCCCACTTAGTCACAAGGTAGCATAAAGCTTTGATCCTTTAGTCATTGAACAAATAAGTACAATAATAGATAAAAAATGTAATAAGGTGTTTGAAAATGAATGAGGAAATCATTAAGCAATAATATATTAATAATTAATTAAAAATATGGCAAAAAATAAACATAGACAAATATAAAAATAATAAACAAAAAAAGGGGCGAAAAGAAAAAAAATTGCTCCCCATGGGTTCGAACCCGAGAGTTCATGGACAAACCCAAAGTGCCTTACCAATGCGCTACTCATGTGCTTTCATTAGTTGTCAAGTGCAGTTTCTCTTAAACAGTATATCAAAGCGTGACCAAATTATCAGGTCTGCAAGCCAGCCCATCGAAAGCTCTTACTTAGTCGCTTCTCCGTCGCTCCCTCCACTCCTAGGGGATCAAACAAGAAACTGCTCAGGTGCTTTGGCTGTGTTGGTGATAACAGAAATGGGACAAGCGCGTCGCCGCTGCCCGGCGCCGCTGTGCTCGCCGGCATGGCGTTAATCAGCCGCCGAGGGTGCCTGGACGACGGGTTTAGGGCTACGGACGCCCTCCCATCGGCCGCCAGGGACGTCCTCGCGATCGGCCACGGAGCACGTCAACAAGCGATCAGCCACGGACGTACTCGCTACCCACGATCATGTGTATGGCCCATTAAACAACTCAATTAAATAAAATAAGAAGTATCACGATTACAATACAAAAGGAGAAACATGTATATTACAACCCAAATGTCTATGTGTACCAGTGGTAAGGCTTCGATTATTAGGTGTAAGGTCTCAGGTTCGAACCTCACTTCTTGCGATATTTAATTTTTTGCCAAAAAACAATTTGATTAAATAAAATAAAAAGTATTACGTTATTAGTACAAAAAAAGAAAAACATGTATGCTATAACATAAATGCAAGGTCTCAGGTTCGAACCTCACTTCTCGCGATATTTGACTTTTTGCCAAAAACAATTTGATTAAATAAAATAAAAAGTATTACGTTATTAGTACAAAAAAGAAAAACATGTATCCTATAACATAAATGGCTGTATGTTCCGGTGGTAATAATGCACCTAACTGTTAGCTGTGAGGTCGCAGGTTCGAACCTTGCTGCCCACGGTAGTAATTTTTTTGCCAAAAAACATTGGGGCGTGTTGCAGGCTCCCACGTCCCACCCATTCACCAGCAGGTCCCGCGCAAACGCCATGTTCTCGAGGTGGAACAAGTGCCGAACAATCAGTGACGATTTTGCATTGTTAATTGATGACGATTATTTTGTTTTCGTCATTATTCTTCGTGTCAAAGCTCCGTCACTTGTGACTAATGACGAACCTGTAAATTTCGTCATCGAATGTTCCCATTTGGTGACGAAATTATTAATCGTCACGAGGAATCGTCATTGATTAACACATTTCTAGTAGCACGCTAGCACCTACTTCCTCGGCCCTTAACTGTGATTCTTACTTTTAAAATAAGGTCAAATATCCCTAATTCTATAACTTATCCAGCGATCCGGTGACACGTGGAGGGCGATCCGGGAGTGGAGGGGGCGGAGGACGGCGGTGGCGGCGGCCGCGCACGTGGGGAGGGGCGGCGGCGGGGGTAGGCAAGGCGGGGAGAGAGAGAGATAGGGAAGACCCTATTCTTTATTACCTTTGAGTGATTACAATCCTTAATAATTTATACTCCCAATTGGACTTGACCCCTAAGCAACCAAGAGATCCTGCGGATCCTCAATTTCAATTTTATTTAATCCTATTTTTCTAATTTGTCCCACAGTGATGTGGCAGTCTTTGCAGACGTGATGTGACGGCGATGACGGCGACGATGATGGCGTGGGCGCACCTCCCTCCTCTCCCCTCTAGGGTTTCTCGTTGCGGCCTGCTTAATTGACTGAGTTGCCGGCCTCTTAGCCCAAAGTTGGCCCATTTATCCTGGCTTGTGACTGGGCCATCATTGTGCTTGTTACAGCACTCCCCTTTTTGCACTCAGCGTCCACGTGCTGAAATAGACGCCATGACAAAGCATTGGATGTTGGTCGCTTATTTCCCCAAGGAATTTCCATAAGCTGAATTATGACATGTCCCAAAGCATGAGTTCCTTGATCCTCCCCAATATTATGGTTGGCAAAGATGAAGGAGTAGTGGAATGATCCGAAGTAGCCTAACATAATGTAGTCATACACCTTGTCGTTGGTTCGTTAAGGTGAGTTCTGGATTGCATCTATCATGTCAGTTCTTGCTAGCATTCCTGTGAAGTATACCATTTTCATAGTGCGAGGTGGTCGTGGTAGTGATAGAACTTGTCCTGCAAGCATAATTCCCCTGAAGTGTTGACATACGGTGTTAGGAGTCTGGTATATTTGGTCAGTGTCGAGATGTGTCATGGTTCCAAACATAGTGTCTCCTTTAGTTGCATAATATGGAGAGATTAGTGGTTGGTTGCCAGTATGGTGGACTGGCATGTGCACATTCTTCATAGTTAGAAATTGCTGTCCATTATCATCAAAGAACATTACTGCAGCCACTAGAATAGATTGTAGAGGCCACTTGTCTAGTGATAGGATGCTTGATGGAAAAGCCTGGATAGGAGTTCGCAGCCGCAGTATGAAATCCAATTGCAATGAGATGAGGGGATGCCATACCCATGGTGTTCATGATTTCTTGAACCAGAGGAGAGGTTGATGGGACATAGAGACGGTCGTTGTAGTATACTACCCCTTCTCTGATAGACCATGAATTTGCTGCAGCATTTACGGTAATAGTGTCGTAGATTACTTAAGGCTCGCGTTCGTCTCCATTAGCCATTCGTAGTTTGATGATTGTGTCAGTGAAGTCTAGATTGTCTGGTTCTGGTGTCGTAGACTTTGCTGATGATGCAGTTGAGGCGCTTGATTTTTCCTTGCGTTCCTTGAGGTTACGTAAAGTGGTGTAGCCTGTAGGAATTTGAATGTTTGGTGTGATTATGTTTCTGGATTCCTCCCTTTTTATGTAAGGTTGATCATTGTAATCCTTCAAAATGATGACCTGAGGTGGGGGAACATAGGCGATTGCTGCTTCATCCAGCCGTCGTGCGAGATCAATTGCAGTCTCCATGTCTCGTGGGAATTAAGGTTGCACTAATTCCCTTAGTCGAGATGGAAGTCCTAGAATGAAAAGGCTGACTTGATGAGGAACACTGTCAAGGTTGATGCGAGCAACATAATCCCAATAATCATTGATATATTCTTCTAATGTCCCTTGAAACTTAGGCAGTGTGTATTCATTTAGTTGCCGAAGTTTGAGGTATCCAAATTCGGCAAGTAAAGCATCTTTGAAGGCTGTCCAATCTGATGGTGGCGTCTCCCTGTGATAGTTCAAGAACCATAGCTGTGCTATGCCAATAAGGTGGAAATCAGTGTAAGATACCTGATTAACTGGTTCTATGTGATCTAGTTCGAAGAGAATGCACATCCGTGCCACCCATGATCTAGGATCCGATTTCCCATCATATGTTGGTGTGATAATCCGCGTGGTAATTGCCATATGTCGTGTGCGTGCAGACCGGATGAATTTGATCCATTAGAAGATCCATGCATTCAGGCTATCCACAACACGTGAAGACGTGTATGCATATGCTCCCATAGTCCCATCCAAGGACAATATATAGGTTGCTTACTGTTACACTCATCATTCTGTACTTCTGTTGGTGGTTAATTCGTCACTACTCTTATTACCTGTACTCTACTCTACTGACCGCATGTAATACTCTTGTGTCATAAATGAACACTTACGATGTATGTTGCTTTCAGACTGCGATGTAATATTGTGGCCCGTATGACATTGCTTCATCCAGATCCAGCTATGAGCATGGATCCTTTTTTAGGAAGAATTAGGAGAGGCACCCCTTGTGGTTAGTATATGAATATCAACTAAACTGTTAGCAAAACTATAAAGCAAATGTAGATATAAATACAAATCTGAATAATTCAAGAAATCCAATTTTTTATAACAATCACAAATCCAATTTTTTCATACACAAGGCATCACATTGACAAGATTGAGTTAGTCGGACGTTGGGTGGCAGAAGGGTTTGAGAGTAATTCTGTTGGACTAAATATATGGGATGTTGCAGAGAGCTATTTCAATGAGCTTGTTAACAACAGCATGGTCCAACCTTGGTCCTATGAAGATGAAGAATTGATTATCCATTGTAGAGTACATGAAATGATGTTGGACCTTATTCTAAGGAAATGCAAGGAATATAATTTTCTCATTTTGGTAAACGGTCCACATGAGGTGGCAGCAGCAGGGCAAGACCGGTTTATTCATCGACTCACTGTCGACTTGAAAGGCATAGAGGATAGTTGTGAACACAAGGTTGATATGTGCTTAAAGATGGCAACGGGTACATACCTGACGGGTAGTAGGAACCCATACCCGTACCCGCGAGATGAAATTTTACCCGTCGGGTTACCCGTATTCGTGCGCGGGTAGAAAAATGCTTCCATACCCACACCCGTCGGGTAATTTGTACCCGACGGGTAACCCGTACCCGAATGCATACACGCTATAAACCAAAACAACATGAATATATTATATTATTTGAATCATATATTGTCAATTCTTTCTCAATAGAAATCAACAATTATGACATAGGAATAAAACTACACTAATTACTAGTATAATAATCATAGATATATCATATATATATATGTGTATTCCATAGTAATTAATGAATAAATATGTGTTGACAAGGAGGGTATAAATTACCCGCGGGTATACGGGTGTGGGTAGTATGTTCCCATACCCGTACCCGCATACCCGATGGGTAGAGATTTTTACCCATTAGTATACCCGCAAGTGAAGACTTCTTCCCATACCTGCCTCTTTATCGGGTAAAACCCATCGAGTAGTCGGGTTTTGGGTACCCATTGCCATCTTTATATGTGCCCATGTGATTTGGATTTGCGATAAGTGATTGTCAACATGCGTAGCGCTTTGAGTTAAATTTGTGAACGAACTGTGGTGTGAGATGGGTAGTGCAACTTGTCTATTGGCTTGTGGTGCGCATGCTGTGGAGCTCGGAATCGGTGGTCGACTGCGAAAGTGAAGGTCAAGCGGGTTTGTGCCAAGGGATTAAGAGCGGTGAAGGACGGGCGTCAGAGGCTTGGAGTTAGGGACCAGAGAAGCCGAGTGACTAGGCACCCATGGCTGACATCTCGGGACATTGTCGACGAAATCTGGTCGGCGGTCCACCAAGGGGGTACGCATGGTGGTAGATTTCGGTAGGATGCGCGAGATCGGGAACCGGATGGTAATACGAGAGACACAAGACACATGATTTATACGGGTTCAAGCCGCTAGAAAGCGTAATACCCTACGTCCTGCTCTCTGTTGAGTTGTATTCATATGATATGATCTGTCCTCTAGGGGACGCTTGCCCCTCCTTATATACTCTGAAGGGACAAGTGTTACAAGTAAAGTAATCTATTTGGTACTATTACAATATTATTCGGTGCACATCGTGTGCCGTACGCCTTCATCTTGTGGGTTGGGCCACCTCCTGTGGCGCGGCCCATATATAGCCGTGAGGGTATATGGGGATCATATCCCCACAGCTAGTCCCCGAGCGACATGGATCTTGAGGTAAACACTGTCTTGACGCTTTCCGACCAGTGAGGCTTGAAGTGTTGAGGTGGGCGGACGTCTCCGACCAGTTCAACTGATGCCGACCACTGTGTCGGTCAGGACAGAGAGTTTTGTTGAAAGATGCATGTTGCTCTAGAAAAAGAAAAAAGCGACCCGCGTCTGGTGACGTGGGCCCATGTAGTCCCCGAGGTTGCTAGAAGATGGAACATGTTGTAGCAAGCTCTAATAGGATCAGCCCAAGTCAACGAGGAGAAAAAACCATGCCTTGACTTAGTCATGATCAAGTTAAGACGGCTCAGCTGCTTAACTCAGTCCCCAGCGAGACTGTGAGACCATGGTTGTAAGTCTAAACCCAAGAAATAGCTTCGCTATTTGTGCGCCAGAATAACCGGTATCATTGGCAAATCCCCAGCTTAGCTGGTGGACTGTGTGGGTTAAATAGGGGTGCTATTCGTCGTGTTAGGTTGGAACAGCTTCGCTGTGAACCCAGTCCTTAGCGTGGCTGTCGGACTATAGCTAAAATGCCAGACTAGATGGCCGTCGACGGCTTAGCTGTGAGGCCAGTCCCCAGGTTGGCTGGTAGACTGTGCGTCGGCTGAAAGATTTGTATGTCAAGGGCATACTGGTAGCTCAGCTACCGCTCTGGTGTCAAGCTCAGTTTGAACGACCAGGGCACTGGTCATAATCTCAATTGGAGCTTCGCTGCAGTGTTAATTCATAACTTCGTCATGGGCCAGTCCCCAGCTTTGCTGATCGACTGTAGCCAAATTATGACTCAGGGAATGTAAATTGCGACATGTTCGTGTCAGCTCTGCTGAGACTCAGAACAGCAACTGTCAAAGTATCTTGATTGACACCGTGGTGTCGTCTACGCCGAGCGGATGGACGTGGTTTGCTCGGCAGCTTGCTCTACAGCCTGACGACAGCTTGGACAGCTCGTATCGGCTTGCTTGAAAGCTTCGAACGTCTTGATCTGGTAGGACGAGGTCGTTCTTGTCGTTGAGACATGGAGGAGCGGCAACGAATCTGCGTAGTCGTCGTCCCTGGACCGAATGGAGTTCGGCGTGGCTTGCTGACGAGATGCGTACCACCGAGACGACGCAGAACATCGATGAGCACGGTTGGATTTCCTAGCAAAATAACCATGCATATATGTAGATATCCGAACATATACAAGAGAATATATTTTACTGAAAAATTGAAGCATGACTTAGCTTTTGGATTTGATGCACGCGTAGTTGATTGGCTTATGCTTCGCAAGTTCACAGGGGCGTGGCCACCCGAGAGCACGGAGTCGTACTCGGATATGACAGCGGAGTCGTGGTCTAGTAGAGTAGTTGGGTGTGCGACATCCAAGGAGATGAGAGCAGCTCGGACGATGACTCGGACGGCCTGCGTGGCTTTGCGCGACGACTTGCTTCTGGTCTAGACGAGTACACAAAGTCGTAGTCGTAGCCGATCGAGTGGATGAACGCAGTTCAGATGGCTTGCCGTGGCTCGCATTACGACTTGACATGGTCGACAAGTGGTCGGCGTAACATCCGAGGAGATGCACAGCTCGGACAACTCGGATGAGCTCGACGTGGTTTGCTGGCAATTGTATCGTGCCATGGTGGAGACGTAGTCGGACCGAGGGCCGGGGCTCTACGGACGTGCGTAGTCGACGCGGCTTGATGAAGTGCATCGCGTTATGGAGAAGTCGGACTCCTCTTGCTGTCGGAAGTAGGCGGACATAGCGAAGTCATCATTAAATGTCGTCATAGCTGAGTGGATGAATGCTCGTTGGATGTGGTCAGCTTGTGTCGGCGAAGTGGACGGTGTGTCCGAGCAGATGGATGTCGCTGCCTGGCTCCATAGTCGTGGTCGTCGCGTCTTGCCGAAAGATGCTACGCCGTGACAAGCTGAGTTGCCAGGGGCGCCATTGATGAAGAAGGGTGCAATAGCAGGGCCATGCATATGAACGTGGTGAAGCTTGCGTGCAGCATCTTGTGATTGGATCGGACGAGGGTTGGCTTGTTGATCCAGCACCTCCCCCCACGGTAGCCGGTTTGTGCAATCGGGTGCGCTGGCCGCCGTTTTGAACGTGATCGTGATGTTGATGTTGAGCGACGCCCGCCGTAGGGAGCCGAGTCGCCGCGGATGACGCCTTGCTTGTGAAGTGGTCCGCGTGTCCGAGCAGGTCAATTGGACATTGACGGTGTCGGCCACCCAAGATTCGTTCCCAATGGCTAACATGTATATGCGTCGCCTCTCATGATTTTGTAGATCGGATCGCAGTAGATATGTAGAGGCCGCCGTCGATCGATTGACGCAGCCCAGTCCGCTGGTCTGTTCCCCATAGTTGGCTTGCTTTGATGGCTGGTTGATAGCTTCGCCGGCACGCTTGCCTCCTGGCATGGCTCAACAAGCCATGCTTGGTGCATGGTCCTGTACGTATGCACGAGGGATGCATACACGCACATACATATCACTACCTGGCTGTCGGCAAAAAGAGGAGTTTGCCGACAGCCAGGTCTACCTGGCTGTCGGCAAATTGACCTTTTTGCCAACAGCCATGCTGACGTGGCTGTCGGCAAACCCTGAGTTTGCCGACAGCCAGGGCTGTCGGCAAAACCCTGACTTTGCCGACAGCCGTGGCTGTCGGCGAACCGAACGGCAGCCGAGTTGGCCGTCGTTCCTTCGCCCGGCCGACAGACCACGTGGCTGTCGAAAATCTCGCCAGCGACTGCGCCCTTATTCCTGTCGGCAAAGTCCCGTTTGCCGACAGGATTTTTGCCGACAGCGGTTTGCCGACAGGAATAGGGAAATCCTGTCGGCAAACTGTTTGCCGACAGTAAAATGGGCTTTGCCGACAGCTCTGTCGGCAAACCCGCGGATTCCTGTAGTGTATGCGAATATGAATCTGAGATTCGTACTTAGTCTGCGTTTCCGTATGGCCTTCCTTCTCGCGTGCCGATCGGCTAGAGCGTTATCTATTGGAGTTGGACTCCGTCGTCGTCACATGTACTGGCTGATAGCATATCGTGTCGGACTTGGACGAGGAGCAGGATGTCGTCGATGAGAGATCGACCTGCACGACTTGCGGCAGATGCGTTTGTGCTCTTGACCGCCTCGGGTCAGACAGACGTAGCTGGAGCTCAACGGTGCCGACAATCCACGTACGAAGATGTGTAGATCGGCCAGAGGGAGTTGCTTCGTGTCGTAGAGAGGTCGTCCCCTTGCTGTCGGTGGCCGGTACGATTGCCTTGTTTGCTTGCTTGTCGCATTGCACACGGACCAGTAGAGTCCCACCGCACGCCGATGAATAACTGCACCGTGAGATTACATCACAATCACGCCACAAGATGCGCCGACGTTGGGCTTCGTCTGCTCGCCGATGGATGCCGTCGCGGCTGGATGAGTTGCCGTGAACGGCATTGTTGATGAAGAACGTCCTCTGCAGGAAACCGGCTCGTCGTCGACACGCTATGAACGACGTTGATGAAGAAAATCGACATCCGATCCGCCGGAGATCAGCGCGCACGCCCCTAACCTCAAGAAGGGGCCCCTACCTGGCGCACCACGTCGACGAAATCTCGTCGGCAGTCCACCAAGGGGATACGCATGGTGGTAGATTTTGGTAGGATGCGCGAGATTAGGAACCGGATGGTAATACAGAGACACAAGATACACGATTTATACAGGTTCAGGCCGCTAGGAAGCGTAATACCCTACGTCCTGCTCTCTGTTGAGTTGTATTCATATGATATGATCTGTCCTCTAGGGAACGCCTGCCCCCTTATATACTCCGAAGGGACAGGTTTTACAAGTAAACCAATCTATTTGGTACTATTATAATATTATTCGGTGCACATCGTGTGCCGTACGCCTTCATCTTGTGGGTTGGGCCACCTCCTGTGGCGTGGCCCATTTATAGCCATGAGGGTATATGGGGATCATTATCCCCACAGACATCGACAACTGCAAGTGTTCATGGAGGAGTGACCATGTTGAAAGTCCTAGCTTGGTTTTGGATACTTGATGAAACTTAGTTGCTAACCATTGGCTCTAAAGTGGATATGAGATACGTTGGTGACATTAGATGATGAAGCATGTTGGCTAGATGGAGAAAGCCACAAGTTCAACAAAGTGGAGATGATGGACATATTGTGATGATCATGTGCTCCAACTTGAAAAGAAGAAAGAGAAAAACAAAACTATTGAGATCAAGACAAAGGTATATATTGGATTTTGCTTGATATTCAGGACACCATAGAGGGTGTGAGTGATTTAGGTTTGGTAATCGTACTATTAAGAGTGAAAAACAATAATTTCTTTACTCATCTAGTGCCACTAAGTTGAATTTCATTTTGCATATGCATTGGGGCTTAGTGATTTGATGAGATGGTTGAGAAAATCCTAAATGCCATGGAAAGTTGTTATCTCTTGTGCTAATGAGGTTTGACATAATTTAGATGAGATGGCACATGATTTGAAATGAGATTTATTGAGAATTTGGAAGAAAGAGGAGCAAATCTGCTTGGAACTGGTCTGGTAGTCTGTTGGGGCTGAAGGAGGCGCAACTGGTAGCCCGCTGGGCCGGCTGCCCGAGTTGATGGGCTGCCCGGCCTGCTGCTCGTGCGCGCGGCCCGTCAACTGCGCGCTGGCCTGCTCCCGTTGGTAGGCTGCCGAGCTGGGCCTGCGCTGCTGCTGCTTGTGGTGGAGCTGGGCTGGTACATCGAACGGGAGAGCAGGGCAGAGGCATGAGCCTGCTGCACAATCGGGGATGAAGCTAACCAGTAAGTACTCTGCGGCGTCCCAGACTGAGTACGTGACCACTGACTTACTAGGGACGCGTTAAGTATGCAGACGCGGATGCTTTTGCTTTTGGTGTCCTGGCCGGCTGGCTATCGGTAGTACCAGACGATTACATGGAGTTTAATTTCCCAATCATTTCCCCACCAACTCCGTGGCAATTTTTTTTTTTTTTTTTTTTTTTGGTTTCTTTTCACGTAGGAGTATGCTTTCGGCTGAGTCACATTGGCTGCTCTGGACTTTGGTGGCCGTCCTGCGATCTTTGGCCGTAGTACTGCTGAGATAGTGTTAGAAGCACGTGCTTTTGCTGCGCGCCACGCATTGCGTGCCAATGGGCTATTCTAACTGGAGAGTCATTTTTTTTTTGAGTAAACTGCACCAATCATATAACAACTATCCAAGTTCATGCATGTTAGTCCAACATCTTGTTAGTCGATCAATTTAACGCGTAAATTATCTAATTGGGTGTACGTTGGTCCAACATCTTCTAATCTGTTTAATTTGATACAACAACTTGTCTCTCTGGTGCATATAAGGTCCAAGAATTGTAGCATGTATTTGTACACTCTAAGCATTGTAACAATATGTATTGGTACACTCTAAACCACTGTCATCGGAAGTTACACACCTAGCCACTCATCTCATCCATCACTCAACTTGAATCACTTACTATATTATGATATCATTTCTGAATTTTGCCAAATATAAAAGCTATCATTGATTTCACAAATATGAAAAATACCAAACTAGCCATTTTTATTTCTATACTATAATACCGTTTTCACGAAATACGCGCCTAGGCGTGTTCGCAAAAAAAAAATAATACCGTTTTCACCCGTACCTATGGTAATTCATGACTCGCTAAAGCTGATATGTGGGTTGTTCATCGTATAAGAATCAGGACCGGATAGATTCTTTTGAAAACAAGAATTGACAAAATTGGGTTTCTTTTTTAAAAATGGCACGCTAAATTTAATAGCGGTAGAACAAACGGTCGTGTAGGGCTAGTGACCATAATGCCTATTCCAGTTGGCTCAGTGTTCGAAACAACGATGGAATCCAACCCTATTAGCACTGCTGCATTGATGGTTCAACCGTGTCATTGCTAGAGTTTCATCTATCGATACAACCAACAATGGAAGTATCACATTGTCGCTTCTATCTCTATAGTAGTGAAAGTGACGACAGAGGCAGCTCAATCTGGAGAAGTGTAAGCCGAAAAAAGAAAGAGTAAATGAAAAAAGAAGAGCAAAAAAAAAAAAGAAAAGAAAAAGAAAAAGAAGCCGCCATCGTTGAAAAGATATAGCAAAATGCGGAGGTTCCACCTATTCCAGTGCAAGTTTTGGAAGGATAGTTAGTGAGCACTTGGTTCTCCCTTAAGCTTACTCGTTTGCATCCCCTAACCCTTAATAGTCACTACTACAGAATCAATTTTCCAAGACGAGGCCATTTTTTTTCCGAGGCTGGCGTCCAAAATGCCCGCTGCGGATTAACCGCAGCGGGCACCTTTTATTTACCGCAACACGAATTTTTGCCCGCTGCGGTAAATCAATTTACCGCAGCGGGCAATGTTAAAAGCCCGCCACGAAAAAGGCCTGGCCCAACCGGCCCAGCCTCGGCCCAATGTCCCAGCCGCATATATAATGAGCAGTTAGGGTTTCGTGTCTCTCCCAATCTCCTCCCACTCAGCCGCCGTGCTCCTCCACTCAGTGCCCTCGTCTCCCTGTCTTGGCTCTCCTCCCTGGCCGGCGCCCCCTCCTCTTCACTGATAGCGCCGCTCCTTCCCCTCCTTGGCCGGCGCCCCTTCTCGTCCTCGCCTCTCTCTCTCGGGCCGGCGCGGCGCAGCAGCCGCGCGCGCGCGGACCGAGGCGGGCCGCCCAACCGGCGGCGCGCGAGATCCGAGCCGGCGGCCCCAGCCGGCGGCGCGCGCGATCGAGCGGGGCCGCCCCAACCGGCGACGGTGGCGCGGATCCAGGCCGGAGCGACCGCCAACCGGCGGCGGCGGCGCGGATCGAGGGCGGGGCCGCCACAACCGACGACGGTGGCGCAGATCCAGGCCGGGGCGGCGGCGGTGCGGATCGAGGGCGTGGCGGCGGCACGGATCGAGGGCGGGGCCGCCCCAATTGGCGACGGCGGCGCGGATCCAGGCCGGGGCGGCGGCCGACCGGCGGCGGCGGCGCAGATCGATGGCGGCGGCGCCCCAACCGGCGACGGCGGCGCGGATCGAGGCCGGGGCGGCTGCCAACCAGCGGCGGCGGCGAGGATCGAGGGCGATGGCGGCGGCGCGGAGGCGAGGGCAGGTCCGGCGACTCTGCTGGTGCAGCGGCATGGTGGCGGCAGATGGGCTCAACGTCGGGCCTAGATGGGCTCAGCGTTGGGCTCGATTGTCTTTTTTTATTTTTTTTCTGTTAACCGAGGCGGGCAACTAGAGCCCGCTGCGGTAAAACATTGATTTACCGTGGTGTTTTGTCGGAGGCGGGCGGCATTGCCCGCTGCAAAAAACTAATTCTGCCCGCTGCAGAAATTCTGTGCTGTAGTAGTGAGTATAACTTTTCTATGCTCAGATTCAAAATAGATATTTAAAGTAACCTTTTATATTTGGCCAAATTTAAAAATGGTATCAAAATATTATAAATGATTCATGGTGAGTGATTGAGGGTGCTATGGTGTGCAGCTTCCGATGACATTGATTTAGAGTGTATGCAGACACATTGCTACAATGTTTGGACCACATATGCACCAATGCAACAAATTCTCGAATCAATTTAAACAGCTTAGAAGATGTTGGGCCAACATGCACCCACCCAGATAGTTGCTACATTAAATTGGACAAATTATAAGATGTTGAACTAACATGCACCCACTTGAATAGTTGTTGTATAGTGTGCGCAATTTACTCTTTTTTTTTTCAAGACTATCACATTGGAATGAAATGAAAAAAAAATCCACTCTTAATACATAGTTTTATTGTTTTATAAAGATTTAATATTCGATGATAAGTCAGTAATCGTGCCAAGAGAGTTTTATTTAGATGAAACTTATTTCTTCTCTCTCTTCTTAAAAACATAGCCTCATCAAAGATGTCTACGTGGCAGCTTATCAAACACAAATTCTGAAAATAGGCTCTATTTTCAGAGACAGACCTCCATCTCTGTTAATTAAAGCCAGCATACGCACAGCCCATCTAAGCCCGTTATGGTGTGAGGCCACATAAATGGAGATACAAAACCCTAACCCTCCTCACCCACCGCCACATTCTCCCTTCGTCTCCCTCTCTCTAAATCCTGCCACCGCCCACCCAGTAGCCGCCATAGGGAGCGCCTCGTTGCTAGAGTGGCGCGACAGGCTGAGCGAGGCCGCCGCGGAGGGCGGAGCGGTCGTCCTTGACTCCTAGCATCGAGTGAAAGAGGACGGCGACGAGGTGGCATTAACAAGCGCGAGACTGAGCGCGCCCAGCAGCAGCAACTGGATAGGAGGGGCTGGCAGCAGTGAGGAGAGGCCAGGGATGGCGACCTGCGTGGTGATGGCGAGATCTGAGCTGGCGCGCGATCTTCCTCGCATGGTGAACATTTATCTCGTTTCTCCCTCTTTCTCTCTCAGATCTGCGGCCCTCACTCTCTTCGTCTCACATCCGTGGAAGGGACATGCTTCGGGGATGACGGCGGCGGCAGATCTCCATTTGCAGCGGGCTCCACGGCGAGCAACGGGCTTAGTGTTGGGCTTGAGAACGGGCTCGACATTGGGCTTTCATTTTTTTTTTCAAATTCATTTACAGAGACGGGCATCATCACCGGCTCTGTAAAGATGCATTAACAGTGCCGTGGTGGTTGAGGCGAAGGCCCCGCCTGCCTCTGTAAACACTTTATAACCGTCTCTGGAAACGATTTGAGTAATAGTGATAGTAGCTATAGCTCCTAATAAGATACTCCCTCCAATCTACTTCATAAGACGTAATTTGACATGTGCCAAGAACAAATCCATAGAACGGCTAAAAAACAACGAAAATGTTATGTGCGTGCTACTGCGGTCACCAAACTCTCATTCGTTCCATATATATAATTTAGTACACTGTGGCTTTTATAAGATTTTTTTTTGAGCATCATGTCTTTTATAAGATTCAGGCAGTACGAGAGCATGGATTAATATACTGGTATATATAATTTAATATTCCAAACTTAATTCATGGACGCTACTTTTCCTCAAACAAATATTCACCAAATAATTCAGAGATGTGCGTATCCATATCCACATCCATTTGCTGTTCAAATGTGGGTATTTCGAACCATAAGGCGGATTTCCATAGCCAATTTCTACCCCTAGTTGTTATTTATTCCTGATTTTGATCAGGCTTCATCTTACATGCGTTGTTGATCCTGACGCCATCACGACAGAAGCAAGGAAAGACCTCAGCATCAGCCGCCTAGTGGCCTAGTGGTTTTTATTGATCACCAGTTCTGTCCACCAACCATGGACCGAGTGATCAATCTCTGTTGCACTCTATCCATCACAGAAAGATTGTCTTTCTCACTTCCTAAGCATTCAAATATTTTCAACTTTAACCAAATATACATAAAAATATAAATATTTATTATATATAATTCGTATCGTTAGATGAATCGCTGAATATATTTTCATAACAAATTCACGTTTGGCCATCCACTCACGGCCAAAAGCACAGGCAATAATGGAGACGACCAAGAAGGCCCCGCGGCCAGCAACCACATTGGTACGGGAAAGACGGTGGTTGCCTCAGCATCAATACAGTGACAATGGTACGGGAAGATTCCTTCCAGCTGTGCAAGTTCTTGGCCGGCACTGTTGGTTGCAAAAATATTGGTGAATACTCCTTCCATGCACCAAAGAAAGCAATCCTCATTTTTCGAGAATTCAAACGTTTTAAAATTTAACCAACTTTATATAGTAAAAAAATATTAATATCTATGATACAAAATAAGTACAATAAAATTGATTATGAAATATATTTTCGTCATAAATCTAATTGAAGACATAAATGTTGGTCGCTTTGGTTACCTAGGAACGGCCTGATTTTTCAAAAGAAACGTACTTCTTTTTCTTTACAGGTTATCTACTCTGTTATTTATTAGTTTTGTATATAGGCTATCCTATAGAAACCGATTTTACAAGTTTTGGTTGTAGCGACATCTCAACAATTGGTGTGGTGGCCAAAGAGTTTTTTACTCAGGCACATGGGTGGCAGTCTAGTTTTTAGATTAAGTGTTATTAGTGTGTCTAAATTTTTTTAAGATCTTTTGTAAGGCCGTGTGTATCCTAATAATTCAAAGTGCAGAAGTGTTCCAAGGTCTTTGTATCATCTCAATGTAATAATCTTGAAATTAATAAAGCTTTCCTTATAAAAAAAAATAAGCAAATAAATAGAAGGGCACATAAATTTCTTGTACTATATGTAAGTTAATTAAACAAGGGAAATGATGATTATTACTATTGACGCCGAAAGTGATCCGGCGCCAAACACACCACACGTGGGCTTTAGACGCCCTCGAGGTAGCCCTAAGCGACCTGCAAACAAGGCAACCACGCAGCGTAACCGGCGAGAATCGATCTAGAGATCGGTAAGCCGATGTAGAGCTCGTGGATGGCCGGAAAAGCTCCCGAACTCGCTCCCGGAAGGATCCGTCAAAGATGAGCACATGGAGGATCTCCTAGGACCAGCGGATGGCGCCTAGGATGCCAACGGAACTCACGGAGAGAGACGCCGGACAACAACTAGAGAGGTTGAGAAGAGAATTAGGGCAAAAGGAGATAGATTTGTTGTGTTTTGTGTTTCGATTGATAGATGGGATCAATCGGCCGTGATCCTCTCATATATATAGAGGGGGTTGGTCTTATCCCGGTAGGAAACATCTCCAAAACTTGTACGATAAGTTTCCATACCAAAAACTTCCCAAAAACGCGATCAGAAACGGAGTCGGTCGCGCCCGACACGTGTCGGATGTGTCCGACGCCTTTGGATGCGCGTCCAGCGCGGCGTCCGGCGCCATGTTGCACGCAAGCCCGCCTTTGGCGCGTCCATCGAACGCGTCCGGCGCTTGGGCCGCGTCTAGCGCCTCAGCGTCCGGCGCTCTGGGTTGCGGCTGGACCCTACTGGGAGCATCCGGCGCTCGGCGGACGCGTCCGGCGCTCCCCAGTCTTCGCGTCTGGCACTCGGGGTTGGCTCGGCCGCCTCTGGACCGCGTCCGGCGCTGACGGGGGCAGCGTCCGGCACTTGTACCAGGCGCCGAAATTGTCCGTCTCACCATCCGACTTCCCGAATCGATGTGTTGATCCCCTTTAGCCATTGTTGAGCGTCAACACATGCCCCTCTGTTTTCAGATAAATTTGTCGATGAACCTAAAAACACTCCTTGCCTGTAACCAACTAGCAATGATACCCATCACATCAGCTAGCCGGTGACTGAGGGCGATGTATACATCGGCCATTTTATTCTAAGGGCGATACATGTATCGACCATTGTTTGAAAGAGCACTAGGCTTCTTGCCAAACACTTGGGAAGTATTTTTTAAGGTACCTCCCATTAATTGCCTTTTCGAGACGCTCCTTCTTCACTGTCTCTAGTACATAGGAATTTCCAGGCACCACCTTGATCACTCTTAAAGGACCCTCCCAATTAGGAGACCACTTGCCGAACTGATTGCTCTTCGATCCAATAGGTAGTATGGTTTTCCATACTAAATCTCCTACTTGGAACGATTTGCTTCTCACCTTCTTGTTATAGGCTCTTGCAACATGCATCTTGTCTTTCTCAATCTCCTTAAGAGCTTGTAATCTCTTGTCGGTCACTTCATCTATGTTGTCCATCATGAGATCATGGTACATCACTGCGGATAAATCATTTAATTTTGCAAATCTGAATGCACCCAAGTTCACTTCAACGGGCAACATAGCTTCTTGACCATAAACCAATTCAAAAAGGAGTAACTTTTGTAGCACCGCGCTTTGATATGCGATATGCCCACAAAGCTTCCGACAAGACCTCGTGCCACTTCCTTGGGGTCTCTTCAATTTTCTTCTTAATGTGCTTGATCAAGGTCTTATTACTAGCTTCAGCTTGGCCATTAGCTTGAGTATAGTATATGGAGATGAATGAACAACCTTAATTTTATAAGATTCGACAAAAACCCTCACTTCTTTGGACATAAAAGATGATCCTTGATCCGTATGTAATGATTGAGGTATGCCAAATCAATGAATTATATTTTCTCTAAGAAATTCAATCACCTCCGTGTGTGTCATATTCTTCAAAGGGACCGCCTCATACCATTTAGTGAAATAATCTGTAGCGACCAAGACGAACCTATGTCCCTTTGAAGATGAGGGATGGATTTGGCCAATGAAGTGAAGCCCCCAACCTCTGAATGGCCACGGCTTCATGATAGGATGGAGCTCTGAAGCATGCACCATCTGAATATTGTTGAACCGTTGGCACTCTTCACATCCTTTGTAGTAGCGAAAGCAATCGGCTATCATAGTAGGCCAATAGAAACCAACCCTTCTCAATAACCACTTCATCTTAGGAGCCGATTGATGCGTACCACAAACTCCTTCATGGACTTCTCCCATAGCCACTCTTGCTTGATCAGTCCCTAAGCACTTTAGCAACAAACCATGCTCTCCTCCTATAGAGCTCATCATGTTGCAATGTAAACTTGAACACAAGCCGCCGGATGGTCTTGTCAACTTTAGTATTAGGATACTACAAATAAGTTATTAAGGGAGTTCTCCAATCCTCCAAATCAGTACTAGGATCACTAGAATCTGAACTAGGCTGATTTGGGACATCATTAGTGGCGTACGCCTCAGAAGAATTGGTTAATCCGACAATTACGGTCGGTTGCTCCAATTCACTTGTCCCTGCACAACAAAGATTGATATCCTCATGCATCGGCTTATTTTGTATGTGAAAATTACGTTTACCAACATCAAAGCCAGATGCTTGTTGAGCTAGCATGTTAGCCTTTTGATTTTCATGTCTAGGAACATGCCGAACTTTAAATTCAGCATGCTTGGAAATAAACTCAAGACAAGTATCAAGGCAAGAACGAAGTGATCCATCTAAACATTGGAATTCTCCATTAACTTGTTGAACCACTAGCAATGAATTACCATAAGCTTCAACATGCTGCACCTCTATAGAAGTTAATATAATCAATCCGAATAGCAAAGCTTGGTATTCGGCTTGATTGTTAGTATAATGAAAATCTAATCGGCTAGACATCTCGGTCACAAGGCCACTAGGAGAAATTAAAATAATACCAATGCCTTGACCATTGCTACATACCGATCCATCAAAGTACAATTTCCATGGAGTAATAGTAATGTAATTGATTTCATCATCAATATTTATACTATGCTCAACGATAAAATCAGCAAGCACTTGACCTTTGATTGCTCGCAATGGCTCAAAGACCAAATCATATTCAATTAATGAGTATGCCCACTTGCCTGGCCTCCCACTGAGGATTGGCCGATGCAACATGTATTTAATAACATCGGCCTGGCATGCTACAACATATGTACTTGACAACAAATAATGTCTCATCTTTTGGCATGCAAAGTACAGTGATAAGCATAATTTCTCAATATGGGCATACCTTGTCTCGGGATCAAGAAGACGACGACCAAGATAAGCAATCACATACTCCTTTCCTTCATCTTCTTGAGTCATAATAGCCCCAATAACCTTCTCTTCGGTAGCAATATAAAGCTTGAATGGAACTCCTCTTCTAGGTGCACGAAGAACGGGCGGTGATGACAAATACTCCTTTATCTTATCAAATGCATCTTGTTGGCTTGCCCCCCAAGTGAATTCGGATTCATCCTTCAACTTGAGTATAGGAGTAAAAGGAATAATTTTCCCTGACAAGTTAGCAATAAATCTTCTCAAGTAGTTCACCTTTCCTATGAATTTTTGCAGATCTTTCTTGCATGTAGGTGGCTGAACTTTCTTGATCTTCTCAATTCTCTTGGGATCAACCTCTATGCCTTTATCATGGATAATAAAGCGTAAGAACTTCCCAGCCGATTCATCTTCAAACCATAGCGGCGCATCCTTTCAAAAGCAAGACGCAAATCGGCTAAATGAGACTTATGGGCAGCCGATTTGATCACAATATCATCAATATATACTTCCATAATCACCCTAATTAGATCATGGAAGATCAAATTCATAGCTTTTTGATAGGTTGCTCCTACGTTCTTCAACCCAAATGTCATCATAATCCACTCAAGCAAGCCGACAAAGCCAGGACAAATGAAAGTTGTCTTTGATGTGTCTTCTTCCACCATAAAAATCTGATTATATCCCGCATTACCATCAAGAAAGCTGATCATCTTGTGTCTAGAAGCATCATTAATCAACATATCAGCTATAGGCATAGGGTATTCATCTTTGGGAGTGGCTCTATTCAAATCTCTGAAATCAACACATACTCTAATCATGCCGGTATCCTTCTTCTCAACCAGCACAATATTAGAGACCCACTCCGCATATTGGCATGGATGTATGAATTCAGCTTGCAACAACCTATTGATCTCCTCCTTTATTCGGTCATGAAAGGCCGAATTGAAGCGCCTTGGATGTTGCTTGACGGGCTTGAATCCATCTTTAATAAGGAGCCGATGCTCAACAAGATCTCGGCTTAATCCTGGCATTTCAGTATAATTCCATGCAAAACAATCAACATACTCCTTGAGAAGCATGATTAATTCAGCTTTATAATTGGCTTTCAAGTTTTAATTCACAAACGTTGGCCGCGGCGTAGTGCCATCCTCAATATCAACTTGTTCTAAAGGGTCAGCCGACGTGAAACCTTGGCCCAACTTATTGAGCTCATCAAAGTCATCAATAGCTTCACAAGCATTGGTATTTTCAGCCCGATATTGTTCTAAATGATGCTTCAACCATTCGTGATTATCCATTACAAGATTGTATTGAGCCGATTGTCAATCGGCTTGAGAGATACAGGGACAAAGCCACCCTTGGTGTAATCTACATAATCATAAGTAGATAGATCTCTACCTGACAAGCAACCAAAGGTGCCATGCCCCCTGGGCTCAGATGACTCGGCAACAGCAACTTCAGCCGATGAATCTGCATGGACAATCTCAATAGCGTCGCCGTTCCACTGGATGAGATGTTAGTGAAGACTGGAAGGCACGCACTCATTGGCGTGTATCCAATCGTGCCCAAGAATTGCATTGTAGCTTCCCTTGATATCGGCGACGAAGAAAGAAGTAGCCAAGGTCTTGCTCCCGATGGTTAACTCAACGTTAGCAATACCTTTGGCCGGAATTGGAGCATCTCCGCCAACTCCCGTGATGGTCATGTTGGTCTTGATCAACTCCTCCTCCTTAATCCCAAGCTTGCGACACAGCGTGTAGGGCATGACATTGATGATTGCACCGCTGTCCACTAGCATGCTGTGCACCGAAGTTCCGTTGATGTACCCCTTCAAGTTCAAAGGCCGAAGATGATCCGCTCGGGCCTTTGGCTTCTTGAACACGGCATCCTCTACCGCAAACACCAACTCCGCTGCTGGTGGCTCCTCCTCATCATGATGAATCACATAGTAATCTGAAGATAGATATACCACTAGATGCGCAAGTGCAGCGGAAGCGACTCGAACGCGTCGCAGTAGTGCCATGCAGTTGCGTGGTCATCCTTCCTTCACGTCCGTCCTCCGCTTGTGGATCGTCCTCGTGCAGTTCGTCCTTGTGCTCCTGATGTAGCACCTCTGAGGTATCACACACGTGCAGGGAAGAAGCGATGCGTCTCCGGACTGCTAGGTCCGCGAGGAGCGAAGGCATGAGCGTGGAGAGGGCAACGGCGGCTGCAAAAAGGCGTGGACCAAACCTAGCCTTGCCCCTGCCCCTGCCCCTGCTTATATAGGCGTCCCTAATGTGCTCCTGAGTTGGAGGCCCATTAGTAACCCTAATCCTTCTCCAATTCGGGTCCAACCCGAATTAGGCTTCCAGCTCCTTAAACGTGCGACCCTATGGGTTCACGCACACATAGACATAGCCTGAGTACACCTACTCGCCCAATAGATGACAGCGGCCTCTAGCAAGACGTGACAACTCCTATGCGTACGCAAAGATCATATCAGACGAACCACCACAACCCATATACATGTTATTCCCTTGCCACATGATATTTGGTTCAACTCGTGAGTTAACACTTAACCCAAGCACGGCCATGCATTTGTTGATCCAATCACTTGAGTGATCCAGTGATATCTCTCTCACATAGAGAGGGGCAAATTCCATCTTGATAGCGTTTGACAATCCCTAAGTAAGTCGTTTCACATCTTGAGTACATACGACAATCTCAGGTTTAAGGACATAACGTACATGACGTGTAAAGAGATAATAATAACAACGTCTCATGTCGGGTCAGTCCAGCCTACATGTCATACATGTGCCCACATTATTAGTTTGACATCTTTATGTCTATGACTTGTGAAACATAGTCATCAACTAATAATGTGCTGATCTAATATTCATGTGCGTTGTTACATGAACTTCGATCAGGGACAACATTGGAATATATCCATACAAGTAAAGAGTTTCACAAACAATTGACATAACGCCAATCGATACAAGTTGTCTTTAATGGATATTCGTAAACATATAATATATCATGGATACAAACATAATATCATCATCTCTATGATTACCTCTAGGGCATATTCCCAACAGTTTTTCACTTGCACTAGAGTTAATCTTTCGATATCTAATACCCATAGACCTCATGTGCGCCTCATGCTTAGGGTCATGGAAGAGCCTTTGTCAACGGATCTGCTATATTGAAATCCGTATGTATTTTGCACATCTTTATCTCCTCACGTTGAATGAACTCTCGAATGAGGTGAAATTTCCGCAGTACATGTTTGTTCTTCTGGTGATTCCTTGGCTCCTTAGCCTGCACTATCGCCCCATTGTTATCACAATGTAGATTCAATGGGCTAGACGCATTAGGAAACACACCAAGCTCAATGAGGAACCTCCTCATCCAAACACCTTCCTTTGCAGCTCCTGAAGCTGCAATGTACTCAGCTTCTGCTATAGTATCTGTCAGAGTCTCTTGCTTGGAACTCTTCCAGCTCACTGCACCTCCATTTATTGTGAACACAAAACCTAATTGAGATTGTGAATCATCCGGGTCGGTTTGGAAGCTAGCATCGGTGCAACCATTTACAACGAACTCCTCCTCACCACCATAGATTAGGAACACATCTTTAGTCCTTCTTAAGTACTTAAGAATGTTTTTAATAAGTGTCCAAAGTGACTCTCACCGATTAGCTTGATATCTCGCCGCAACACTTAGAGCATAAAAGACATCTAGGCGAGTACATATCATGGAGTACATTATGGAACCAACGGCCGAAGCATATGGAACCTTACTCATGCGCTCTTGTTCATCGGTGTCCGAGGACACCGCTTATCACTAAAGCGCATACCATGTGACATAGGCAAGAACCCTTTCTTGGACTGTTCCATGTTGAACCGTTTCAACACCTTGTCAATGTACATATCTTGGCATAATCCTATTAGCCTCCTCGACCTATCTCTATAGATCTTAATGCCCAAAATATATGATGCTTCTCCCAAATCCTTCATAGAAAACTATTATTCATTGAAGTCTTTACAGATTGCAACAATGGAATATTGTTCCCAATCAATAATATGTCATCCACATACAAGATTAGAAACATAACAGCGCTCCCACTTTCCTTCTTGTAAACACAAGGTTCTTCTTCATTCTAATGGAAGCCAAACCCTTTAAAAACCTCGTCAAAACGAATGTTCCAACTCCGAGATGCTTGTTTTAACCCATAAATAGATTTCTTAAGCTTGCATATTTTTCTAGCATTTTTATGATCAACAAAGCCTTCAGGCTGCATCATATACACGTCCTCTTCCAAATTTCCATTTAGAAAGGCTGTTTTAACATCCATTTGCCAAATCTCATAATCAAAATAAGCAGCTATTGCTAGAATGATGCGGATAGATTTAAACATCGCTACCGGTGAGAAGGTCTCATCGTAGTCAATTCCTTGAACTTGCCAAAAACCCTTTGCGATAAGTCGAGCTTTATAGACGTGAACATTTCCATCCATATCCTTTTTCTTTTTAAAGATCCATTTGCAATCAATAGGTTTAACCCCATCTGGCCGGTCAACCAAGTTCCAAACTTGATTATCACCCATGGAATCTATCTCGAATCTCATGGCACTTTGCCATTTCTCAGAATCTGGGTCCGTCATAGCTTCTGCGTATGTAGCAGGTTCATCATTGTCTAACAATAACAGAGCCCCGCGCAACTCACGGATTCTTGCTGATCTTCGTGGTTGTGGCGGTGTTTCTTTTGCCACAGGTTCCTCAACTTGTTCTGCTACATTAGCATCACTCGTAGAGTCATTCTGTATTGGCTCATCCTGAACTTCTTCAAGATACACCTTCTGTCCACTCTTCTCTCTTTTGAGAAACCCTTTTTCTAAGAAAACACCGTTTCGAGCAATAAACACTTTGCCCTCTGTTTGGTTGTAGAAATAATATCCTAAAGTTTCCTTCGGATATCCCATGAAAAAATATTTGTCCGACTTGGGTGTGAGCTTATCTGATATAAGCCTTTAGACAAAAACTTCACAACCCCAAATTTTTAGAAAAGACAAACTGGGACTCTTACCAGTCCATATCTCATATGGTGTCTTAACTACGGACTTAGACGGTACCCTATTTAATGTGAAAGCGGCTGTTTCTAGAGCATATCCCCAAAACGATAAAGGTAGGTCCAACTGGCTCATCATAGACCGAACCATGTCCAACAAAGTCCGATTACGTCGCTCAGACACGTCGTTTCTCTGAGGCGTTCCAGGCGGCGTAAGCTGTGGAACAATTTCGCAACTCTTTAGATGATTGCTAAACTCGTGGCTCAAATATTCGCCTCCACGATCAGATCGCAAGGCTTTAATTTTCTTGCCGCGTTGATTCTCTACTTCATTCTGAAATTCTTTGAACTTTTCAAATGTTTTAGACTTATGCTTCATTAAGTATACATAGCCATATCTACTGAAATCATGAGTGAATGTTATGAAGTATTGAAATCCGCCTCTAGCTATCATACTCATTGGTCCACATACATCAGTATGCCCGAGTTCCAACAAGTCATTCGCCCTCTCAGGAAAACCTGTGAAAGGCGTCTTGGTCATCTTGCCTAGCAGGCATGCCTCACATGTCTCGTAAGATTCAAAATCAAACGAAGTTAGAAGCCCATCAGAATGGAGCCTCTTCATGCAATTCTCACTTATATGACCAAAATGACAATGCCACATATAGGTTGGAGTTAACACATTAAGCCGAGACCTTTTAGCATTAACATTATAGATAGGTGCATCATCAAGATTTAAAATAAATAAACCATTCACAATGGGTGCAAAAGCCACAAACATATCATTCTTAGAGATTACACAACCATTGTCTTTACTCGCAAATGAATAACCATCCTTCATCAAACATGAAGGTGACACAATGTTTCGACTTAAACTAGGAACAAAATAACAATTATTCAATTCCAAAATAAATCCCGAAGGTAGGTGTAGTTGCATCGTCCCGACATTCAACGCAAAACTCTTGCATTATTGCCCACGCGGAAATCAACTTCTCCTTTTTCCACGCTTCTACTTCTTATCATTCCCTGCATCGTATTGCAAATATTAGCAACCGACCCGGTATCAAACACCCAAGAATTAATATAAGAGTTAGCGAGGAAAATATCTGTAATATAAACAACAAGTGTATGAGCAGCGGGAGTACCTTTACCACCGCCATCCTTCTTTAAGGACGCCAAGTATAGCTTGCAGTTCCTCTTCCAGTGACCCTTCCCCTTACAGTGAAAGCACTCTTCATCAAAAGTTGGTCCAGCCTTGGGCGCAGATGGGTTTGGCTTAGAGATCTCATCTTTAGCCTTACCCTTCTTCTTCTTCCAAGCATTGCCCTTCTTTCTCTTAAAGTTAGGCTTGGTTTGGACCGCCAACACTTGGCTAGTGCTAGCACCTTTCTTGATGTCAGCCTCTGTTGTTTTCAGCATGCCACACGGCTCATTCAAACCCTTCTCCGCCCCATGCATATGGTAGTTCGAGATGAACTTTCCATAGTCAAGCGAGAAGAAGACGAGAGAATGAAATCGGTAGCCAACTCGGGCCAATTGGGAAGCCTAGCTTCTCCAATCTCGAGTGTAACCAACCATTTTGATTACGTGTGGGCCAAGCGATGCACCTTCGCTAGCTTGGTCTCAACAAGAGCGTTCGAGACATTGAATCTTTCAGTTCTAGCTTGAGTCTGGAACATCTCTTCCAGCGCCACGATCATATCATAGGCTGCATGGTTGTTATCGAACTGCATCTGCAGATCTGGTTCCATGCTAGCAAGCATAAGGCAGCTTACTTTGAGATCAGCATTAGATGCTTTCTTGTAAGCGTTTTTCTCAGCATCAGATGCATCATCGGCGGTTACGCTAGTAATGGGGTGTCTAGAACATCTTCCTTTTTCTCAGCCCTGAGAACAATTCTCAGGTTGCGGATCCAATCCGCATAGTTTGTTCCATTCAACTTTTCTTTCTCAAGTATTGAACGCAAAGTAAATGGTTGTTTGCTAGGCGCCATTGATCTACAACACAAGTAATGCAAAATACTAAGACAATTGTTGGTATTTCTTAGCGAAAGCAGTAAATTTCGCAAGCGCACGGAAAGACCGTTGTAGCATTTCACCCGGTGATAAACAGGGTATCGTAAACTTCACGAAGAACGGTATGGTCAGGTTTAGATCTTAGCTAGATTGCCCAGAGGAGAGAGTAGGTAACTGGGAAAGTGAGGTTTTCTATAGGACGAATCCTTAGAGAAAGGTAACTCTACCGGCGATTACTTGCTTCGGGCACCGGATCGCACAGTCCGCGGTGATGCCGGCTCGTAGCTCTACGCCGTACCGGACGTGGGGATTACAAAGGACGGACGGGGCTGTCACCACCGCGCCTACCACCTCAATCGTGGAGTACGAGGCAAACGAAGGTAACTAATTAGCTTAGACACCACGTCTACGCCAACGTTACGGTTCTAGCGTCGGCCGGGAACATCCGTCTTTATCGGGGAGTCCTCTACTAGAACTACCGCCACAAGGACGGTCGATGAACCCGCAAGCAAACGACGATAAAGATAACTTTGCAAGAAGGAACGTACGAATAGATAAACACGAACCTCTTACTTCAAGCGTAAGAAGTCGCCGAGGTACAAGTGAGGAGGGAGCCGACAAATCCGGCACTCCACCCCGTGGAAGACTAGCCTCCGGGAGTACTCGAAAAGAGTTACTCCGCTCTTGACCTCTCTCACTCTCCTACTTCTATTCTAGCTAGAAGCTAGGTATAATGGCTCTATGTTAACACCAGAATTTGGTCAGGAATATGACAGGTGGACCCGCAGGCGGCAGAGAGAGAGATTCGGCAAATGCATATGCGGTCGGCTAATTTCCATGTGTTCGGCAAATGGCCAAGCGGTCGGCGGCGCTTTGTTTGAAGGCGGAGAAAGGAAAAAGGAAGGCGATCGAAAAGGGAAGGAGTCGTGATGATCAAGGACTCCGATTATGGATAGAGTTAGCGTGTCTTTTTCTTTCCAATTTTGGTTAGATAGTTCGTGAGTGCTTAGGACTCATGTTTTGTCCGGGTATAAATATAAACCCTCGACCATTGTAATAAGGGTTCACAACCAAATCAATACAACCGGCTACGTGCCACCCTTCGAGTCCTTTAGTCGTGTCGTCGAGTTCTTCGAGAGGAGTCATCAATCCGTCGACCTCCGTAAGTCCCGGCAACCTTGCTATCATGTCTAGTACCGTGCGGCGGATTTAGATTATGATGCAAGTAGTCTCATCCGTTTTGCTTAGTATCGTGCGGCGGATTTAAGCTTAATGATAGGAAGTTTTTGCTTGTGCCTTGTATCGTGCGGCGGATTAAGACATGAGTAAAGATAGTTATCGGCTCTTTTAGATTTGGCATGATCTAATAGATTCATTAAGTTATCACGTGTTGCTTGCTTTATTTAATGTTTAATTATTTGCAACACTCTTTTGCCCAATCTAGATTGATACTCTTTCGGCTTGTTGATCGTTTCTTTCATGCTTATTCAATATCGGGTAGATCAAGCTCATATAGCCGAATTAGATCTATCTAGATTGTCACGTGTTGCGGGTTCATTCACGTTATATGTAGATAAGCCTTGACAGGACCGGGTACCGTGCGGCAGATGCAGGTCTTTGGGTTACTCTAGAGCTAGTCATCCGGTGGACTAGAGATTGGTTTAATCTGATAGGCTCTTTTACATGTTACTTGTTTGTTCCTTCTTCATGGACCCCGATTCGGCAATCTTGCCGATACGGTTATGCTTATACATGTAGCAAGTATTTATAGATCTGTTAGGTAATTACATGCTTTTAGCTCTTTATTGTTAGATTGTATCATGCGGTGGATTGATCTAGTAGTAAGGAGTGGTGTAAATTCATAGTGAGTGGTATCATGCGGTGGATTAGCTTGCTTGGGTTTATGCTCGACGGGTTTATGAAAGCTAGACGTGCGGCGAGACTAGTTGGAGTAGCCTATGCATGTGTTGTTTAGTAGACTTATATTTATATGTTACTTATCCTTAATTATTAGTGCTTGATGATGCTTTAAACCCGAGATGTAGTTTGATATGCTTTAATGATTTAATCTTGTTCAAACATGTCTTCATTTACCGTATTCGGCAAGTTTGTTCTATTTACATCGGTTATGCTACTTTAGCCGAATGAACGCAATCTTGTTGCGAGATAGCTTCCATAGCTATGTGTCGTCGTAAGTGGCTTCGGGGCCGTAAAGATGGAAGCTATCGGTCTCACCCGGCACGTTCCGGTTATGATCTTACCGTTTTATCCCTTGTCGATTTTCAGGTCAAATCGGCGGCACGCCATCCGGATTCGGACACCGGGCACCCGATTGAAGCTAAGCTTTCCGGCTTGCTGTGTGTGAGACACGGTGCGCCACATTTTGTGTCAACACACTTTTTGGCACGCCGGTGGGACAACTTCTCAATCTAAGATGGGATCGGAAATTGACAACGATCACGTTACGAATGTGACCTTGACGAGCTGCCGACGAGCACCGCGGATGGTAGAACGAGGCAATAGAACGGTTTCCGAGCGAAATATCGATGTCTTTTTCCAAGAACAAGAGTGGCGAGTGATCGTCAAGCAATCAACGCCACGAGTTCTTCTCGGCTGGTCAATCGACATTGCGACGAGGAGGAGATGCGAGAGGGTGGTTGCAGCCATATACAAAGGCGTGGGAGACACTATGTTGAATCACAACACGGCTTTTCCGGGCACCTTCCGCAAAATCATGGCGACACTTTTGGTCCAGCGGTTGACAAGCGCTTTGAAGAAAGATTTGGAGAGCTTCTTTGGGCCGGTGTACTTCAACACTCAACAATCTTCGGGAAGTCAACTGGAGGAGAAGAGATGATCGGTACAAGCAAGGATGGAGTTGTTCATGATGAAAAAGAGAAGCCTCCTGTTACCGAGCAGCAAACTTATGGTCAAGTAGCTTTTGGTGCAACAACAGATGTACCTGCATCTGCTTACAAGATTGCTCCGGTGGCAAATAGATTGCGAGAAGAGTGTCTATGGAGATGGGTACAATGAATTTACTGATTACGGTGCTCGAGTGCTTTGCCGAATCCGATTAAGGTACGGAGTGCATCGGGAATGCCTTCTAGAAGACGGGGAGCAAAAGATGCAAATGATGACCTCCTAAGCGGAATGGGCGACATGATGCGAAATCAATTCGGCCTGAAACCAAAGCATCGAGACATATGCATACAAATCTCCTTTCCCAGAATGGTACAATAGGGTAGCTCTTCCATCAAGAGTTAAGCCACCAACGGATTTGACCAAATTCTCCGGTCGGGATGACACCGATACCATTGAGCATGTCGGCGGATATCGATGCAACTTGGAGAAGCTGCTGGCGATGAAGCATGGAGGATCGAGATATTTTCCTATGTCTCGACGGGACCGGCTTTCATATGGTTTGCATCGCGGCCGGCTAATTCCATTGGTACATGGGCGGAATTGGAGCGAAAGTTCCATTCATACTTTTATACGGGAACCAATGAGAAGAAGATGGTTGATCTTTGGGCTATGAGGATGAAGACTACGAGACACCAATGGAGTATCTTCGTAGATTCGGAAAGCGAAGAACATGTGCTATTCTTTGACTATTCCCGATGATCAACTCGCACAATTGGTCATTGCAGGCATGCTACCACATATCAGAGACAAGCTATTCGGCATGGAGTTTGAAGACCTTGGACGGCTTGCACAAAACTTGACACCATGAGCAATCAAGCCCAAGGGTTCGGGAGAGATGCTCGTTTTCGGAAGAACAAAGTGCAACTATTGATATGTATCAAGGATTTCTAGAAGAAGCATCTGAATATGAAGATGAAGATGAAGTAGCTGCTGCAGAGTTAAGCTGGACAAAAGAGCCTACTTTGGTCAGTCATCGATGGGTGAAGCGGCAAAAAGGATCCTATGATTTTGATGTCGGCAAAGCGAGATAAGCTCTTTTTGTATCGATCCAAGAGGGACGCGTCAAGGCTGCCGAAGGACATCCTATGTTGCGTCTGAAGGAGTAAAGGATAAGAAATGCTTGTGGGTTTCACGATACAAGTTCTCATCATATCAATGATTGCCGAGTGTTCGAGTAAAGATTCGAAAAGCTATTCAAGATGGACACTTGAGATTTGATGGCAAGATGAAAGTAGACAAAAACCCATTCCCTCGAAATATGGTCTCTTTCTCTATAGGCATGGTTGATGCCGGTGCATCCAAGGAAAAGGGAAAGATGAAGGTTTGACCTGCGAAAGAGCCAAGGAGAGTGGTCTTGTTGACCCCGATCGGCAAGTTACCAAGGAGGAAGTGCAACAAGTACGGTTCGAGATAGCCGAACGAGAGAAGGGTCGGACTTCGAGATGCGGCTAAGGGAAATTGCCGAATACACGGCGAGCGAAGCGCGGAGTTACTGACACGACACTTGTTGAATAAGTGGCGGTGGGAAAAGAAGATGGAGTATGATGAGGAACAACGGTACATTGAAGAGGAGCGCGAGTTCATGGCGGAACGTCGAAGATATGAAGCGAGATGTGCGCCAAAGAGAACAAGAAGAGTATAGGAGAGAGCAAGAACAATCTCATTGGAATTGTTCCTTCTTCGACACCGCTTGTTGGAATGAAGGCTTGAAATTGCACACCGGGAATAATTGCCACGAATGCGGTGATCAATATTCGAGTACGGGCAATCTCGAGTCAACCGCCGTCCCGTTCATGATAGACTTGGAATGAAAGTTCCGAGAGAACGATCGGCGCCTAAAAATAAACAGTTTTGATGGATATCGGAGGAAAGACTTGCGAGACCAAGCTTGGGCTCACGGCGGTGTCCATAATGCGAGAAGAGAGCTCCTACGGGTGGCAAAGAGGTCAATGGTGTCCTCTGGTGCGGAAAAGTCGAAGAGAAGAGTTCGGCGTTTGAGAAATCAAGAGGCTGAAGCGGGAATTAGCCGAAAAGAAGCCGGTGTGGCATCCTAAGAGAAAGGATGATGGACGGGGTCTTTCGGTGATACTAACATGGTGTTCTTTATTCCATTGGAGTTTAAAGCTCTGAAGATCAAGAAGTTCAAGATGAAGTGTACTCGAGACTTTGATGAAACCGAATGCCGAGACACGATGGCTCAACTTGTGTTGACTCGGCAAGCGATCTTTGACAAGCCAGCTTAAGAACCGACATCGAAACCATTATACCTAAAGGGATATGTCAATGGCAAACCTTTAACCAAGATGCTTGTTGATGGAGGGGCTGCTATCAATATTATGCCCTATGCTACTTTCGAAAGCTTGGTATGACAAGTGAAGATTTGTTTATGATGACATGATCCTTAGGGATTTTGCGGCAATGCTTCGATACTCGTGGAGCGTACATGTGGAACGATGATTGGATCCAAGACTTTGATCACTACTTTCTTTGTCATTGATGGCAAGGGGGCATATAGCATGCTTCTTGGAAGGGATTGGATCCATGCTAATTTCTGTGTACCCTCAACTATGCATCAAATCCTTATTTAGTGGATAGGAGATGATGTAGAAATTGTTCAAGGATGATTCGGTGAGTGTTGCCACTTCCGAGCACCTTATTGGGAGTATGATGGACAAGATTGCCTTTCGGGTAAGATATGGAAAGAAGGTCCCGTCAACGTATTCAACGAGAGATCAACGGCCGATCCGAGAGCGATCGGCTCGACGGTAACTTTTAATGGGCAATCCAATCGATGGCGGCAAAGGCAAGGCTGGGTCGTGGTTTCATGTCGGCCGACAAGTTAGAAGAGATCGATGTTGGTGATAGCATAAAGTCAAGGCCGATGTATATCGGTCACGATTTAGACCCGAATATAAATTGAAATTAATAGAGTTCTTGAAGGAGTTCAAAGATTGTTTTGCTTGGGATTACACGAGAGATGCCTGGATTGGATCGATCAATTGTTGAGCATAAGTTGCCTATAAAACCTAGATTTCATCCCTTCAAACAACCTCCACGAAAAATTTATAAAGAAGAGGTATTGGCCGATGTAAAGAAAGAAGTTGAAAGAGCGATTGAAGCAAACTTTATTCGGCCATGCGGGTATGCGAGTGGATTTCAAACATAGTACTGTCTACAAAAAGAATGGGAAGATGAGAGTATGCATAGATTTCAGAGATCTCAACAAAGCTACTCCCATGGATGGTTACCCAATGCCGATGGGCGATTTATTAGTGGATGCGGCGGCGGGGTATGAAGTCATTAGCTTTATGGATGGCAATGCGGCTACAATCAGATTTTCATGGCGGTTGAAGATATTGCAAAGACGCATTCGAGATGTCCTGGCCACATTGGGTTATTTGAGTGGATAGTGATGACATTTGGATTGAAGAATCTTGGTGCAACTTATCGAGAGAGCCATGAACTATATCTTTCACGAGTTGATCGGCAAAATTGTAGAAATTTATATTGATGATGTGGTAGTCAAATCCGAGAGACCATGAAGGACATTTAGCCGATTTGAGGAAGACTGGAGTGCACGAGGAGACATGGATTAAAGATGAATCCAAATAAGTGTGCTTTTGGAGTCTCGGGGGTGAGTTCTTGGGGTTCTTGATCCACAAAGGAGGGATAGAAGTTGGGAAAAAGAGCATGGAAGCAATAGACAAAGTTGTACCCCCAACTAACCTTACGAGTTGCGGTCATTGCTGGGCAAGATCAATTTTGTAAGGAGATTCATATCCAATTTATCGAAAAGAGTATTGCCTTTCTCTCCATTGTTGAAGCTCAAGAAAGATCGAGAAATTTGTGCAGGGGTGACATACGGCAAAAGGCTTTTGATGAGATCAAGCAATATATGAAGGCACCACCGGTGTTGGTACCTCCACAACTTGAAAAGCCTTTCAAGGCGTATGTGGCGGCCGATAGCCTAACAATAGGATTGGCCCTTATGCAAGAGTTTGATGGAAAAGAGAGGGTAATAGCTTACCTTAGCCGAAAACTGCTAGATCCTGAAACAAGGTATTCGGCTATAGAAAAGCTCTGTTTGTGTGTTTATTACTCGTGCACTAAATTTCGGCATTATTTGTTAAATGCTGAATGTGTGGTGATATCTAGTTTTGATGTAATTAAACACATGTTGTCAATGCCGATTTTAAGTGGAATAATCGGCAAATGGGTACTAGCACCGTCGAGTTTAATTTAAAGTATGAGTCGGCAAAAGCGGTGAAAAAGGACGAGGCAATTGCCGATTTTATTACTCAACATCGTGATTTATCTGTTGATATGGTTAACATTGCCCCATGGGCATTATTTTTTGATGGATCATCATGTGATAAAGGTGGTGGTGCTGGTATTCTTTTGATATCCCCACGTGGAAATACATTTGAGTTTGCTTTTTCAATTGAATATCCTGTCACTAACAATCAAGCGAGTATGAGGCTTTGCTTAGAGGGCTTCGTTAATAGAAATGAAGGTTCTTTGTTGAGTATTTGGTGACTCGAATTGGTGATCAACCGGTTGACAGGACAATATGAATGCAAAAATGATGTACTTGCAAAGGTACCATGAACAATGTAGGGAACTTCTGAAAAGCTTTTCGCAGTTACTTTGCATCATATACCCGAGAGAGCACAATGGAGAAGCAAACAAATTAGCTCAAGCGGCCTCTGGATATCGGGAAAATCATGAAGTCTATACAGCAGAAGAAGGTGCTTTCAATGGTGATTAGATAAAAAATGACTGGAGAAGTGACATTATCAGTTATCTGAAAAACCCATCTCAAAAAGTTTCCCGAAGGCTCAGGTATAAGGCCCTTAAATTCGTACTTCTTGATGATCAGTTGTACCACAAGTCTATAGATGGAGTGTTGCTCAAGTGCTTGAGTCAAGAAGAAGCTAAAAAGATTATGTTTGAAGTTCATGAAGGAGCTTGTGGTGCACATCGGTCGGCTTACCGAATGAAGTGGATAATCGAAGGACAGGGTACTTTTGGCCGACTATGTTGGAGGATTGCTTTGAATATTACAAAGGGTGTCGAGATTGTCGGATATTTGGTAATGTTCAAAGAGCACACCATCATCTGCTCTGAATCCAATAATCAAACCTTGGCCGTTCGAGAGGATGGGGTATAGATTTAATTGGACAGATCAATCCTCCATCTAGCAAAGGACACAAGTTTGTGTTCTTTGGCAGCAGATTATTTCACCAAGTGGGTTGAAGCTATCCCTTTGAAAAAGGTCACATCGAAAAATATGATCGGTTTTGTCAAAGAACATATAATTCATAGGTTTGGGATCCCACGAGACCATTACAACGATCGGGGGACTCGGTTCACTTCTTCGAGTTTTGTGACTTTGCCGAAAGCATGGGGATAAGGTTTGTATAATTCTTCTCCTTATTATGCGCAAGCCAATGGCCAAGCGAGAGCGTCAAATAAGATCATGATCAAGATAATTCGAAGAAAATCGATGAGAAGCCAAGAAGATGGCACTTGGTCCTTAATGAAGCATTGTGGGCTTACCGAATGGCTTGCCATGGATCCACACAAGCATCTCCATATGAGTTGGTTTATGGACATAATGCTATAATGCCTTGGGAGTTGCAATCAGGATCAAGGAGAGTTGAGTTACAAAAGGACCTAACAGAAAAAGATTATAAGGATTTAATGATGGATGAATTGGAAGATTTACATTTGATTCGTCTTAAAGCTTTAGAGAACATTGAGAAGAATAAGATGCGTGTTGCCAAATACTACAACAAGAAAGTTAACGTTAAACAATTTGCGAAGGAGATTTGGTTTGGAAGACGATATTGCCGATTGGTACCAAAGACAAAACATTCGGCAAGTGGTCTCCCGAATTGGGAAGGACCTTTTCGGGTTGTCGGTTGTGCACACTGGCAATGCGTATATATTGAAAACGCTATTTGGAGAAGAACTTACTAGAGCCATCAATGGCGAGATATCTTAAGAAGTTTTATCCAAGTATCGAAGTTGGATCTTAATTGTGACTATGACATAAACGTAGTATAGCCGATTGAATAAAATCGCCTTCAGAGCAAAGGAAAGAAGTTGGAGAGAAATAGCCGATATTATTGTATCGCCTCTAGTACAAAAATAGCCGATATCGTGTGTATCGTCTTCAGAACAAAAAATAGCCGATACAGTTGTATCGCCTTTAGCCAATTTTTTAAAGTTTAAGTGAACAGTTTGATCTTATCTCTCAGCTGATAGGTTTATCGGGAGAAGATAAAGAGAATTGAAGTGCTACGCTACAAACCGTCAAGTCGTGGAATAGTGCCAAGATCTAATCGGTTGAGGTGACGTCATGCGTTCGGGAAAATTTTATTCGGGAAAAGTGTTGCAGTTGAAATGCCAGCTAAGGGACAAGAAAATTCGCAAGAACGAACGTAATTGCCAAGACACCATTGCAGCAAAGACAGACAAAATCAAGGAGACGGCCAACATTCTTCATTAAAATGTTTATTTACAACCCGCACCAATCCTAATACAAGCTACTCCTCTTCTTCGGTGAAGAGCTTGTTGAGGACGGACTCCGGGTTGGTGGCGTTGGCCATGGCGTCGGCGTGGGCGTCGTACCCCGCCAGGAGGCCTTCGATGTCGTCGACCTCGTGGGGAAGTCCGCCGCGGAAGCCGGTCGGCATCGGAGTGTAGTCGTCCCCGGTCCAGGACGACATCCCCGCCAGGCCAAGCGCGGTGCCGAGGCGCACGCCATGAAGAGCAGCCTGGTCGATCTGACCTGGCACCGCCTCAAGACGATCTGCCAGGGTCGCCCCATGGGCGTTCACGTGGTTGGCCGCCGCTGTCGCCGCCACCTTCAGGCGGTCCAGCTCCGCGGTGAGGTCTGCAAAGAAACATCAGACAGATTAGTGAGCAGATGAATCGGGAAGAACGGGAGTTGAAAGCAATTGTTGAAGAGCAAATACTGGTGACGGCCTCGCTCAGCTGCTGGTAGTTGTCCTCCAACTCCAGCTGGGCGATCCCAAACTTCTTGGTTTCTTCACCAAGAAGCTCCATCGCCTCGTCCCGCTCGCGGCGGTACGCGGCGGCGTCGTAGCGGCTGTACGGCGGGATCTCCTCGTCGTTCCTGTCCCATATAGGACGGTACGAAGAGGAGGACCCCGACGAGGCCGAGCGGAAGCGGTGCCGGAAAGCGGGAGCGAGGCCGGGGCGGAGCGGAACCGCGCGAGGCGGCGGGCGTCGAACGCCACGGCCGGCGCCGAGAAACGCCATTGGCCGGTCTTGATCCTTGCCGTCCTACAACAAAGTGCAATCAAAATCGGCTAAAACAAAAGGAAACCACAAACAAGATGGAGAGGTTATCTCTTCTGCAGACGGCGACCGCCACGGCTGCTTCCCTCCGCCGCATCCGCCGCAGGAGCAGGAGCGGAAGCGGAAGGAGTGTGGGTGCCGGCCCGAGCAACCCGCCTCTGGAAGTTGGCGGCGTAGTCGCCGGTGTTCCCGACGGCCAAAAACGGATCGAGAAGATGAACAACCGCAAGGGCGAGACTCAAATCGGCTAAAGCTATCAAGCGAGTACAATTCTAAAAGTTGAAGATCTCACCGCCGGCGCCGGTTGCTGCTTCCCTCCGCCTCGTCCTGAGCAGGACGCTTGTTGCGATCGCCGCCGCTCGCCATTGGTGGTGGTGGGGGTTTTTTGAGGCTTGAAGGCGGAGAAGAAGTGGAAGAGATTGGGAATGATAGCAACTGCTTGTGCTTGATGTGATGATGGTGGGAGCCAACTGGTCCTATTTATGAACGTGGGAGCCGTGGCGAGTCTGCGGGAAAGCCAAGCGACAGGATGGGGTTTCCACACTTATGGGCCGATGTTGAGTTGGGCCGAGCCCATCACCACTGACGATTCAGTTACCATACGCTCGGTCGGCTAAATAGCTGATGAGAGCCATTCGGCTAAAGTGAGCGCTTGAGGCAACAGCAGTTGCATTCGGTTAAGACACAGAGTACAGATTGTGATTGGAGGAACCGAATGAATAGCAACAGAAGCAGAGAAGAAAGAGAAAAAATGAGGATTATCTACTTTTCAAGAGAGAAGGAATTGTTTTCAAGTATGACAGGGTCAAGCCTAAGTGTCTACATTTTCAAGTACAAGCCAAGCATCTATACATTTAGAAAAGAGTTGATGACAGCTAAAGCATCAGCCTTGATTCGGTTGACTTCATCAAAAGCTCTTTGGTCCTCTTCTTCAGAATCTTGGATGTTGGACAGTTTGCTTTTGATTTGCCGCGTCTCCTTGATGACTGATTGTATTCTGGACTTAGCCGAATCAAGAGATGGCAGGTTTGCAAGCTTGGTTTCATTGGACTGAATGTTAGCATTCAGTTGAGCTAGTTGAGCTTCAAGTTTAGTTCTTTCTTCTCTCATGACCTGCAATTCTGGTTCTAAAGTGCTCAAGAGGTGCTCAGTTGACTTGATGCCAGAGTAGAGCTCCTTGGCCTGCTGTTCCTTGGCCACCTTTCTTTTCTCCAGATCAACTTTGGTGGACATATTCTTGTGTGCTCTCTTGATAGCAGCAAAGTGATCATCAAGGTGTGATAAGGCATCTATGGCGGCTTTGAGATTAGAGGGAAGCTCTTGATCAATAAGCTCTGCTATTTCCCTTATTTTGTCTGAATCTTGAGTCAAAGCAACAATATCCTTTTTCAGAAATGAGATTATATCCTTTAGCTTGGCTTGACTCTCTGATGATAACTGCTGGTTGGAAGAAACTTCGTCATCTTTATCCCCAGCATACTCTTCAGCGATAAGGGAAAAACTGGCTTGAGGATGAGCAGTATCCTGTTGGTAAACAAGGAAGATAGTTTAGCCAAATGATTCGGTTTGAATGGAGAAATAGCCGAGTAGAGTAAGAATAATACCTCTTCGGCAATTACTTGATTAATTGCCTCCTGAGTAACATCAATATGTTGGGTGGTTGATGCCACAGTCACTTCAGGATTGACAATATCATGGCTTGGTACATCCTGAATTATCAGAGTTGTTGAAACTTGAAGCTCTTGGAGAAGGGGTTCTCCTTGTTCATTTGTCTGATGAAGAGGGATGTCTGTTGCTGTTTCTGTTTGTTCATCGGCTGATGAGAAGAAAATTCTTCTTGTGCTTCTCCTTGTTCACTGCTAGTCATCTGCACGATGCATATCGCTAGTAGGCTCATTAGCGTTTGCTTGACCGGCGGAGGCTCCGGGAGAGTTTTCCAAGATCACTACCCCGTCGGGACTTTGAGGATTGGCTCCGTACTGTTGAAAGAAAGTGATAAGTGCAAACACATTTGCGAGAGGACAATAAGGGGTCAAAAGCATTCATACCCGAGGGAGCGGCTTAGCTTTCTTTGATCTTGTTTTCTTGGGAATTGCGGTGTCCTTGATAGGGGAAGAAGGAGTTTTTCTTTTGAGGTCCTTCGAGCACCTTTGTGTCATCGCGGTATCTTGTTGAATCTTTGTCGATTTGGAGCATCATGTCCAAGAGCAGTTATGGGGCCAGGTTGCTAGTATTGAACCTTTGGAGGACTTGGAGGAGCATTGTCCTGTTCAAAAAGATGTTTTAGAAACAGAGCGGAGACATCAGATGAAAGGTAGTTATAAAAGTGTACCTCATCATCAGAGGAGAATGAAGGCATTAAGACTTGGCATAAAGGATGGACTTGTGCTCTAAAAATGTGAGAATGCCATTCCTGCCACCAAAGGTTGAATGAAGGATGAGCAGCTTCAATTATCACCAGAGGATTGGGTTCATATATTGGAAGCTTGCATCCAAGATTGAAAACTTTATTGGCTTCAATTGCATTCAGCGATGTCTCCCTGGGTCTGATTATGCTTGAAAAATATGGCCTTGGGGGCAATTGACCAAGTCCAAGCTGCCTGGCAACCATGTTTGGATTATAAAATTCATAAGTTGAGCTTATCAGCCGGCCATGATGAAATTCTGCTTGGAAGAGCACGGGGGGCGATGAAAGAATTGAAGATGTCCCCGGAATCATCATCTATGCAGCCCAACTCATAGGCTGAATCTGCAGGGGAGGGTTAAATTTTCATTCTCTCTCGTAGGGGAACCAGATCATGTGGTTGAAACCCTTGTAGAAGATCTTGAAAAGATGACCCGGATCCAAGTCAATGGTGATTGAAGATGCAGCTTCTCCATATGTCGACAAGATTTGTATCAGGGATCTTCACCTTCAGCATAGTTGATTGAAGGAAAGTTCAGGTTGTGAAGATCAACAGAGACAATCTGATGCATATATAGTTGCAACCACATCTGAAGAAGCCACCATGGTCCATTGACACAGGAGATTTCACCCTGATTCCTCATTTGGACAGTGATCTTATGCATCATGTGGTAGAATGCTCCCGGCGATATTTGCCCAAAGCAATCGCTTGCTGCGGCCAATTCTTCACCATCACTATGTGGTTCGGGTGGGCTCATTGGACTTACCACGAAGATAAATCTGCATAACCACATGTTCATGAAAGCCCTATATTCTTTATCGACACACGGGACCGGTTGAAGCATAAGTCGAAACATACTTCGCCCAACCTCCTCCCGATTTGACTCGCATACGTGAGCTAGTGCTTTTGTATTTGAAGGGGTAGGTTGGTTTGGTGATGTTCGGACCGGTCATCATGAAAATGTCGACAAGGTGATTGACATTGGGCCATGGCCGAAAATGAACGCATTGATGGCGTCGGACCAAAAATGAGAAGCGAGATATAAGGAGGAGTCATTTCTAGGCGTTTCGGCTAAAGAAAGTTCCAAACGGTCTTGAATATCCCGAGATTCCCAAAGTCACTTCTGGGACTGCATCCTACGGTACCAATCACCATCCCGTGATTGAGGGGAAGGGCCATGTTTTGAAAGTGTTCGGCCATCTCGTTTGGGGAGCAATTCTAGATTTGAAAGGGATCCTCGAGTTTCTTTTTCGATAAAATCCCTCGGATTGGGGTCTCCACGGACCAAGAAAAATGATCCAGGCACGCAAGATTGGAGATCAAGATTTCGTTCTTCATTTCCTTTAGAAGAAATTGAAGCGAATGAATCAAAAAGTGCATCTGGAAGCTGATTCAAGAAAAAATTGCCGAATAGGTAAAGCAAGTAGGGTTACCTCTAGAAGCTCCTCTTGAGTTCCTGTTGCCATGAGGGAGCTGGTTGAAGTTTCCATCGCCATTGGAGACAGCAGCGAGCGCAGATCTCGGGTGGCGGCCGTGCGGGCGTTGGCGGTGCTTGACCTAAACGAAAGGCGGCGATAGTCAATTTTGAAATAAAACCCTTTTATCTCGAAATTGAGGGGGCATGTGTTAACACCGAATTTGGTCGGGAATATGATAGGTGGACCCGCGAGCGGCGAGAGAGATTCGGCAAATGCATATGCGGTCGGCTAATTTCCATGTGTTCGGCAAATGGCCAAGCGGTCGGCAAACGCTTTGTTTGAAGGCGGAGAAAGGAAAAAGGAAGGCGACCGAAAAGGAAGGAGTCGTGATGATCAAGGACTCCGATTATGGATAGAGTTAGCGTGTCTTTTTCTTTCCAATTTTGGTTAGATAGTTCGTGAGTGCTTAGGACTCATGTTTTGTCCAGGGTATAAATATAAACCCTCGACCATTGTAATAAGGGTTCACAACCAAATCAATACAACCGGCTACGTGCCACCCTTCGAGTCCTTTAGTCGTGTCGTCGAGTTCTTCGAGAGGGCCAATCGATCCGTCGACCTCCGTAAGTCCCGGCAACCTTGCTATCATGTCTAGTATCGTGCGGCGGATTTAGATTATGATGCAAGTAGTCTCATCCGTTTTGCTTAGTATCGTGCGGCGGATTTAAGCTTAATGATGGGAAGTTTTTGCTTGTGCCTTGTATCGTGCGGATTAAGACATGAGTAAAGATAGTTATCGGCTCTTTTAGATTTGGCATGATCTAATAGATTCATTAAGTTATCACGTGTTGCTTGCTTTATTTAATGTTTAATTATTTGCAACACTCTTTTGCCCAATCTAGATTGATACTCTTTCGGCTTGTTGATCGTTTCTTTCATGCTTATTCAATATCGGGTAGATCAAGCTCATATAGCCGAATTAGATCTATCTAGATTGTCACGTGTTGCGGGTTCATTCACGTTATATGTAGATAAGCCTTGACGACCGGGCCGTGCGGCGAATGCGAGTCTTTGGGTTACTCTAGAGCTAGTCATCCGGTGGACTAGAGATCGGTTTAATCTGATAGACTCTTTTACATGTTACTTGTTTGTTCCTTCTTCATGGACCCCGATTCGGCAATCTTGCCGATACGGTTATGCTTATACATGTAGCAAGTATTTATAGATCTGTTAGGTAATTACATGCTTTTAGCTCTTTATTGTTAGATTGTATCATGCGGTGGATTGATCTAGTAGTAAGGAGTGGTGTAAATTCATAGTGAGTGGTATCATGCGGTGGATTAGCTTGCTTGGGTTTATGCTCGACGGGTTTATGAAAGCTAGACGTGCGGCAGACTAGTTGGAGTAGCCTATGCATGTGTTGTTTAGTAGACTTATATTTATAAGTTACTTATCCTTAATTATTAGTGCTTGATGATGCTTTAAACCTGAGATGTAGTTTGATATGCTTTAATGATTTAATCTTGTTCAAACATGTCTTCATTTACCGTATTCGGCAAGTTTGTTCTGTTTACATCAGTTATGCTACTTTAGCCGAATGAACTGCAATCTGTTGGCAGATAGCTTCCATAGCTATGTGTCGTCGTAAGTGGCTTCAGGGCCGTAAAGATGGAACTATGCTGGTCTCACCCGGACGTTCCGATTATGATCTTACCGTTTTATCCCTTGTCGATTTTCAGGTCAAATCGACTGGCACGCCACCGGATTCAGACACCCGGGCACCCGATTGAAGCTAAGCTTTCCGGCTTGCTGTGTGTGAGACACAGTGCGCCACATTTTGTGTCAACACTCTACTCTTCCTCTAGTGTAGGCTTGTGGAAGTGGAGAGGGAGGAATGAGAATGAAGAATGAAAAGTTGGATGTGTGAAATGAAAGAGAGAAGGGCTTTTATATGTGAAGATGGTCGGTTCTGCACGCCCAAATGACCAAAACACCCCCGCACCGCCCTCTGGTGCATTAAATGTACTGCCTCCAGCTGGCCTGCCCCACCTAGCAGAGGGGAGGGCGCGAGCGCGCCCCTGGCGCGCTTTGCCACCTCCCCCTGACCGACCTTGGCTGGCGGGCTGGGTCTTGGGCCTGGAGTTGGCCCATGTAGTGTTTTGTCACGTTGGTACGTCGATTTGGCCTTTCTCTTCTTTTCTTCTTGTCTTGCCTTTGGGCCCATTTTATAATTCAAATATTTATTCTCTTTTCTCTAGCTTTTGGCCCAAAATACATGTTTTCCATGAATGCTCCCGCAAAACAAGTGTTCACCAAAACTATGGAATTTTGTTAGTATAAATCTCCTATCTAGGTGGTTTTTGGTGAACTATGAACCTAAGTTGGCGGGGTTAGATATGCAATAAGGACCGCCAACAAGCTCCCCCACACTTAGCGCTTTGCTCGTCCTCGAGTGAAGAAAAAGACACTAAGGTGGTTTAGTCTTCCTGAGATATTAACCTGCATACAGATTATTCCAAGCCTCACTGGTTATCTGTGAGCATTCATAGTGTCTACCAAGTAATCTTTGAGCTTATTGAGGAACAGTCTGGATTTCAAGTCAACTCGTGACTCCCTGCTTTCAAGACTTGGGGTTTTTAAGTTTTTGTAAGAAAAGATAGCGATGAATTCCTCAAGTGATGCTCTCAAGTCACTCTTTTTTTTTGTGGGTGTTGATCCTCACCAGAGAGTTTTTTGTTGCCTTGCTACTCATCCTACCTCTAATAGCTGATATCTGGAGTTCATAGGTATGGATGAGGTGCATGCTTTCCTGTGAGTGTTGTTGTGTCAAGAAGTGGATCAATGGAGGGAAGGACATAGCCTTAGATCGAATTGTGCAAGTGTGTAGAATATGAATGTGGATGGAACTCCTTTTTGCCATGTTTCTCTCTCCTTCTTTTTTTATTTGGAAGAAAATATATGGGCTTCCCTAAAAAGGATATTTCTTTCTGTTATTCTCCCCCTTCTTTCTTCTTATTTTCTTTAGATACTAGCATGGGGGGAATCTTTTTTTTCTTTCTTTTTCTTTTCCTCTTTTTTTCATAGGGATAAAAAAATTCTAATGAAGCCCGTATTTCTGTAGGTGAAGGATAATTTGAGAGAGAGAACCATGAGTGTAGTGGATGGAGTTTTTATTTGTGGCGGAGATGGCTGCGTAACTCTCGGTGTAAGAGTCAGTAATTTTATGGTGGATGGATGAGAGGATGATGTGCGCGACCTTCAGGGTAAAAGTCGGCAATTTTATTCGGTGGGTGCGTGTGAAATTCGATCTTGGGGATATGAAACTTCTCTCGCAACGATCTGATAGAGTGGGACACAACTTTGGTGCAGGGAAAAGCAGCTATGTGGCAAGGTTTTATAAGTATAGCACTAATATTTGGCTCTGGTAGGAATTTAATCATCACTTGAGGATCATGCTATAAGTTTTATAATTTTCGCAAAGAAAAACCCAAGTCTACTACAAGAGATAAACAAGTCTCATATCATCCTACTATCTATCATCCCACAATAACTTAGATATTCAAGGGGTCCCTAAAAATTAGTTGCTCACGAAAGATAGAATTTTGGCGAGGAATAAAGAGTATGCGAGTCGCAATCGATCGAACACAAAGGTAGAGCAGCCAATTTTTAGTTATAACACCATGTTATTTCTGGGAAGAATAAAAGTACTTGTGGAGAGTGAGAAGATGCGCAAACCGATGATTTTAAGGTGTGAATTTTTGCGCATCGCTTTTGAGAGGTTGGGGTAGCCTCCCCCACACTTGTTTTTGTACCTGTTTCATTAACTTTGAAGATGTTACCGTCATCATCTTGAATTGTGATTGCCCCATGAGTCGATGTGTCGATGACAGTGTACGGTCCTTTCCATTTACTCCGCAACTTCCCTTCACCGAATAGTTTCACCATTGAGTTGAAGAGCAAGACCTTCTCACCTTGCTTGAAGGTTTTTAGCTTGATTCGGTGATCGTGCCATCTCTTAGTTCGTTCTTTGTAGAGCTTGGCACTATGATAAGCCTTCTCCCGCCATTCTTCCAGCTCAGAAATCTGTTGCTGTTGATTTCTGCCAGCTAATTTGAGATCCATATTCCAGCTCTTGATAGCCCAATAAGCTCGATGTTCGAGCTCTACGGGTAAGTGGCAACTTTTCCCGTATACGAGCTGGAATGGTGACATGCCGATAGGGGTTTTGTAAGCGGTCCTATATGCCCAGAGTGCATCAGGAAGCTTACTTTTCCAGCTTTTCCCCATATCATTGACCGTTTTCTGCAGGATGTTCTTGATCTGTTTGTTGGAGGTTTCTGCTTGACCACTGGTTTGAGGATGATAGGGGGTAGCTATGTTGTGCTTGGCTCCAAGCTCTTTCAGGAATGCTCTGAATGTTTTGTCAATGAAGTGGGATCCTCCATCGCTTATCACCATGCGTGGTGTTCCGAAGCGAGGAAAGATCTTCATGAAACATTTTCCTGGCGTGCTTGGCGTTAGCTGCTCTGCAAGGCATAGCTTCTACCCACTTGGATACGTAGTCAACAGCCACTAGGATGTACTCACAATCTTGGGACTTCTGGAATGGTCCCATGTAATCAATGCCCCACACATCAAATATCTCTATTTGAAGGTTGTAGTGTAGCGGCATTGCATTGTGAGCCGTGATGCCTCCTTGGAACTGACACTTGCGACACCTCCGAATGAATTCTTTGGTGTCCTCGTACATCGTTGGCCAAAAGAATCCACATTGCCAGATTTTTGCTTGTGTGTGGAATACTCCATAGTGGCCTCCGTACGGTGCAGAGTGACATTTCTCAATGATTTGTAGGCCTTCTGTTGCTGGTACGCATCTCCTCAACGAGACCATCCGAACATACCCGATACTGGGTATGGGTCATCCCAAAGGTGACGTCGCTTTCAACTTGCAGCTTTTTCCTGTTCTCCCCTGGCGGTACATATCCGGCAACCATATAGTTGACGATGTTCGCGTACCAAGGGTTGTTGTCTCGTCACCTTTAGTAGCATGTCATCGCGTAGGAAGTCATTTATAGGTAGTTCCTGCATGTTTGTAACCTGCATACGCGACAAATGATCTGCTACGGTATTTTCTACTCCTTTTTTATCTTTTATTTCTAGGTCAAACTCCTGGAGTAGAAGAATCCAGCGAATCAGACGAGGTTTTGCGTCTTTCTTTGTGAGCAAATATTTCAAAGCTGCATGGTCTGTGTAGACTATGACTTTTGCTCCCACTAAGTAAGACCTGAACTTATCGATAGCATAAATGACTGCCAGGAGCTCCTTCTCTGTGGTAGCGTAATTGAGCTGAGCTCCTGTGAGCATTTTGCTAGCGTAAGCGATTGCATGATGCTTCTTATCTTTGGTTTGGCCAAGGACCGCACCAACAGCATAGTCACTAGCATCACACATGATCTCGAAAGGTAGGGTCCAATCAGGAGGTTGGATGATCGGAGCTGAGATGAGTGCATTCTTAAGGGTATTGAATGCATGCAAGCACTCATCTGTGAATTCGAAAGGTGCATTCTTAGCTAGTAGGCTTGTGAGGGGTCTAGAGATTTGAGAAAAGTCTTTGATAAATCTCCTATAGAACCCCACGTGGCCTAGAAAGCTGCGGATTCCCTTTACGTTCATAGGGGGAGGTAGCTGCTCGATAACTTCGATCTTAGCCTTATCTACCTCTATCCCTCGTTTCGACACTAGGTGGCCTAGGACAATGCCCTCACTGACCATGAAATGGCACTTTTCCCAATTGAGCACCAAATCCTTTTCCTGGCACCTTTGCAAGACTCTATCTAAATTTTCAAGACAATGATTGAAAGTTTTCCCATAGACTGAGAAGTCGTCCATGAAAACTTCCACGATTTCTTCAATCATGTCTGAAAAGATAGACATCATACACCGTTGGAAGGATGCGGGTGCGTTACATAATCCAAACGACATCCTTCTATAGGCATATGTTCCATATGGACATGTAAATGTCGTCTTGCTTTGATCATCGGGGTGGATGGGTATTTGATGATAACCCGAATACCCATCGAGGAAACGAGAAAGAAAGAATGTTTCGCTAACCGCTCCAAAGATTTCATCAATGAAGGGGAGCGGAAAGTGATCTTTCTTTGTTGCCGTGTTGAGCTTTCGGTAATCGATACACATTCTCCACCCCGTGACGGTTCTTTGTGGGATAAGCTCGTTTTTATCATTTTTAACTACCGTCATACCTCCTTTCTTGGGAACCACTTGGACGGGACTAACCCAGTCACGGTGTGGTATGGGATAGATAATCCCGGCGTGAAAAAGTTTCAAGACCTCCTTTTTCACGACTTCACGCATCGCATTATTCAGCCTTCGCTGAGGTTCTCGAGTTGGTGTACTCGAGGGGTCAATTGGAATGCGATGTGTGCATAAGGTTGGGCTTATTCCCTTGAGATCATCCAAGGAATACCCGAAGACTGTTCTATGCTTTTCTAGCACGGCGATGAGTTCAGCCGTCTCCTTGTTGCTAAGCTTATCGCTTATGATGACAGGAGTTTGTGAATCGCCATGTTGGAAAGCATAGCGTAGTCCCGCAGGCAAGGGTTTAAGCTCAATGGGAGGTCATGTCGGTCTCTCCTCTTTGGGTAATTCTATGGTTTCTCCCAGTTCGTCTTCCTCTTCTACAAAGTGAGGAGCATCGCTCTCTAAAGACATCTCTGGGGTTTCGAAAGGAATTACCGACATGACCTCTAGGGGTCTACTAGGGGGAAATTCAGCCACTGAGTTTTTAGCTCGCATGACTTGAATAGAGAAACGCTCTCTCCCTAGTTTGATTCCCAATTCCCCTGATTTTGATGGACTTGTAATGAGTGTTTCTAGGGGATGACCGATTAGAATGTCGAAATCCTGGATGTCAAAGACATGAAAGTCCAGGGCCATTTTGACTTCTTGATGATGAAGAGTTATGTTGTGTAAAATCCCCAGTCCATTAAGAGCAGACCGTGGTGCTACTCTAAGGGATTTGACTGTTGGAGTACGTGGTTTTTCTCCCAAACACATGAATGCGTAGGATTTTGACATGATGTTTGTTCCAACAAAGGTGGGATTATACGTAACATCCATCCAATCTCCTTGGATTTTGCATCGAAGGGTTGAGGAAGGGGCACGAATCTGAATTTCTTCGGTGAGAGCTCTCCTTCGCCACCCATTCTCGAGCTCATGATAGCGGTCAACTCCTTAACGGATTCTCTGAGAAATGATTCATCAAGAGGATCGCTAGAAGTGACAGAGATTGGTGGTCTCCTATGACATTTGTATTTCGAGGTGTTTTCGAAATCTTCAAAAAGTTCGTCCTCGAATACGGGAAGTTCCATTTGATTGGAAACCTCCTCTATGGCCTCCTCGGTTCGGAGAGGTAGTCTCTATCACGGGTTTGGCAATAGCCGAAGAGGCTTCCTCTAAAATCGGCTCGGGCTCGAACCGGATGGGTTCTAGCGGGGGAGTGTTCTCTAGAATACGATTTAGGAGAGCTTCTCCTTCCGCTGTGGTCTTATGTATAAAAGATCCACCACGATGCATCGAGCGATAGGGCGTACTCTCTACCTAATCCTAGCCAAAAGTGTTGTAACAACACATGGTTTGGGATAGATAGATCAGGACCTGACCTAGTCAGGGTCAAAAATCGGTCCCAAGCTGCTCCTGTAGTTTCGTTTTCTAATTGTCGGAAGTTGAGAATCTCAGACCGTAGGGAAGCGATTCGAGATATAGGGAAGAATGCAACACAAAAACTATCACGAAGTTCTTCCCAATCTCCATTTACCTTTCCTGCGGTTTGGTCGTACCATTGTTTCGCCCTCTCATTGAGTGAGAAGGGAAACAACTTCCAATGCAACTTTTCTTGTGACATGCCAGAAATGGTTAGGCATTCACAGAGTTGCTCAAACTCCCTTAAGTGATGATATGGATTTTCATAATCCAAGCCTAGAAAGACTTGGTCCCGAACCATGGCTATGAGGCCGAGGCGGAGCTCGTAACTAGAAGCCGTGATTGGCTTCGATGATTGTGGCTTTTTAATGAGCTCGCCCATAGGAGCGCGATGCTTTGGCAATGGTTGGTAGCTCCATTTTGTAAGATGAAAAGAAATGTAAAATAGAAGCAAAGGTAGAACAAGGTACACGGGCAACTAGGTTCGGAGATAAACTTGACAACTGTTCCCCGGCAACGGCGCCAGAAATGCTTGTTGGTATTTCTTAGCGAAAGCGATAAATTCCGCAAGCGCACGGAAAGACCGTTGTAGCACTTCACCCGGTGATAAACGGGGTATCGTAAACTTCACGAAGAACGGTATGGTCAGGTTTATGTCTTAGCTAGATTGCCCAGAGGAGAGAGTAGGTAACTGGGAAAGTGAGGTTTTCTATAGGACGAATCCTTAGAGAAAGGTAACTCTACCGCTGATTACTTGCTTCAGGCACCGGATCGCACCTAGTCTGCTAGGTGATGCCGGCCTGTAGCTCTACGCCGTACCCGGACGTGGGGGATTACAAAGGACGGACAGGGCTATCACCACCTGCCGCCTACCACCTCAACCGTGGAGTACGAGGCAAACGAAGGTAACTAATTAGCTTAGACACCACGTCTACACCAACGTTACAGTTCTAGCGTCGGCCAGGAACATCCGTCTTTATCAGGAGTCCTCTACTAGAACTACCGCCACAAGGACGGTCGACGAACCCGCAAGCAAACGACAATAAAGATAACTTTGCAAGAAGGAACGCACGAATAGATAAACACGAACCTCTTACTTCAAGCGTAAGAAGTCGCCGAGGTACAAGCGAGGAGGGAGCCGACAAATCCGGCACTCCACCCCGTGGAAGACTAGCCTCCGGAGTACTCGAAAAGAGTTACTCCGCTCTTGACCTCTCTCACTCTCCTACTTCTATTCGGCTAGAAGCTAGGTATAATGGCTCTACTCTTCCTCTAGTGTAGGCTTGTGGAAGTGGAGAGGGAGGAATGAGAATGAAGAATGAAAAGTTGGATGTGTGAAATGAAAGAGAGAAGGGCTTTTATATGTGAAGATGGTCGGTTCCGCACGCCCAAATGACCCAAACACCCCCGCACCGCCCTCTGGTGCATTAAATGTACCGCCTCCACCGGCCCGCCCCACCCGGAGAGGGAGGGCGCGAGCGCGCCGAGTGCCGCCTCCCCCGACCGACCTTGGCTGGTGGGCTGGGTCTTGGGCCTAGAGTTGGCCCATGTAGTGTTTCGTCACGTTGGTACGTCGGTTTGGCCTTTCTCTTCTTTTCTTCTTGTCTTGCCTTTGGGCCCATTTTATAATTCAAATATTTATTCTCTTTTCTCTAGCTTTTGGCCCAAAATACATGTTTTCCATGAATGCTCCCGCAAAACAAGTGTTCACCAAAACTATGGAATTTTGTTAGTATAAATCTCCTATCTAGGTGGTTTTTAGTGAACTATGAACCTAAGTTGGCGGGGTTAGATATGCAATAAGGACCGCCAACAACAATGTATCCATGATGGAGTAAATCATATTAAACTCTTAATTAAATCTACTCCCACTAAAATCAATATCCCTTGATTGAAAACTTAGTGATTTCAAGACCCACAACTAACAAGTCGACTAGTGAGCTTTAGCATCACCGCTAGAAGACATGGTAGATCGGTAAGCAACTCCTTGCTAATCATATCACATATGACTCTTGTTGTTTGGTAGCATCTCTATGCTTGTGTTGCCAATGACATATGCTCCAAGGTCCCTAACCGTTAGGATGACCTTGTTCAAGTAACCAAACCTTTCTACAGTAAGTATCCGATACGAATCTGTCTAGTCAAGGAAAATCGGTGGCACCCTAATTTCATAGACCCACCACCGATTGTACAAGACATATGACAGTGCAAGGTTTGGGGGAGCATGAACCTTAAACATTGCTGAGGGATCGTTCTACTTCACTACCGCACGAATGTAGACAAAAACATTATAGCAAAAGTAGAACATAGTAAGAACAGCATAAACACAGATATGACTTGGTATAGCCCATTGTTCCTTTGGGGATCTCCATCTCCAACAATCTGTTCATCATGGTGATTGCCATCTCCATGATCCATGCACACCATTCTTCAGTGATGAGTCCACCAAGACTATCTATCACTACCGCAGGACAATGAAATAAAATTACATAGTCGCGGATGGGATCATCACAGACTGGCACGCAGGCCATTACAATAATTTTGACAATATCTATATGGCTCCAGCCCATATTGTTATCCTCATGACATGCAAGCCATGAATTAGTTACATACATGCATCACATACACATAAGGGCTATACCAGTCATGAATTCCTGCAAAACAGAGTTAATCGATTTCGACTTCTAAACGTAAAACGCGAAAAACTCTATTTTCCAAGCCTTATTTCGTAATTCTGATTTCGCCGAATGCTACGAAGTGCAAAAACTCATATCCAATGAAATTCTCTAGATGTTTCGTTTAAGGATCGTTTCAATTCGAGTTACGGTTCAAAAGTTACGGCTGTTTTTATGAACAGCACTTTTCTCGGTAACCCGGCGCCCGATGGCCGATCAAATCTGCCACCGCCGCATATCACATGCGCTCGACTCTTGACCTAGGGTTCTGATTGATCTCTAACTCGCCGTGACTGGATTTACATGTATCACTTAACTCGGATGGCGGAATTCCGACCGGTACGAGTAGATCGTTACAAGACCAACGCGGCAAGACCATGAACCAAGATCAGAGACTCATCTACAACTGCGCATATCACCATATGCAAATTCCAGAACCTATAACGAGGCAGAACCAGGCTCTAATACCACTGAAGGGCTATGAGGATGCTACGCTAGCCGGAAAATAAAACTTTTCTACCTCATAAACCAGGATCTACTGCTAGTTACAGGTTATGGGATTACCACTAGATGCGCAGGTGCAGCAGAAGTGACTCGATGTAGTCGAACGCGTCGCAGCAGTGCCGTGCAGTTGCATGGTCGTCCTTCCTTCACGTCCGTCCTCCGCTTGCGGATCATCCTCGTGCGGTTCGCCCTCGTGCTCCAGATGCAGCACCTTCAAGGTATCACACATGTGCAGGGAAGAAGCGATGCGCCTCCGGACTGCTAGGTCCGCGAGGACCGAAGGCGTGAGCGTGGAGAGGGCGACGGCGGCTACCAAAAGGCATGGATCAAACCTAGCCTCGCCCCTGCCCCTGCTTGTATAGGCGTCCCTAATGTGCTCCCAAGTTGGAGGCCCATTAGTAACCCTAATCCTTCTCCAATTCGGGTCCAACCCGAATTTGGCTTCTAGCCCCATAAGCGTGCGACCCTATGGGTTCACGCATACATAGGCATGGCCCGAGTACACCTACTTGCCCAATAGATGACAGCGGCCTCTAGCAAGGCGTGACAACTCCTATGCGTACGCAAGGATCATATCAGACGAACCACCACAACCCATATACAGGTTATTCCCTTGCCACATGATATTTCGTTCAACTCGTGAGTTAACACTTAACACAAGCACGGCCATGCATTTGTTGATCCAATCACTTGAGTGATCCAGTGGTATCTCTCTCACATAGAGAGGGGCTGTTGGCGTTTCTTAACGCAGTTACAAGAATTAGCAACAACGCCAAGGAATGCCGGTAGGTATTCTGTTAACGTTTACAGAACAAGTCCGCAAGCGCAAGGAAATACCGTTGTAGCATTTCACCTAGAAGTATTCAGGGTATCATTATTTATATTTTCCCAAAGGAAGGCATGGTATAAAGGACTCTAATATGGACATGGACAAAATAACAAGATTGCATAATAGGCCAATGCTCATAACAAAGGTAACAAAGGTTTTGTATAAGGATAACTGACACACACACTCAAGCCAAACTCAAGGATAAAGTAAAAGAAAGAACAAAGAAACCTAAACTGGAGCAGGCATTCCTAAACAACTGAGTCAGGACAACGGACAATCACATAAACACATGCTTGTTAGTGAGGTTCTAAGTTAAGATAGCCTGGCCACTATTAACTTAATTTGGGCACCGGATCGCACCCGGTCTGCCAAGTGATGCCGGCCTGTAGCTCTACGTCATAGCCGAACGTGGGGGAGTGCTCGGGACGGACAGGGCTGTCACCACCTGCCGCCTACCCCAACTACCGTGGACTACGAGGCAAACGAAGGTAGGTTCTAGCCTAGACACCACGTCTATGCCAGTTGCTACAACTCTAGCGGTGATCAGGAGCTCCCGTCTCTATCAGGGGTCCTCTTACTAGAGCTTTCGTCATGGGGACGAACGACGAACCCGCAAGCCAACATTGACCAAAACTCAGTTAAGATAGATCTCAACATCATAACCTAGCCCTAGGTCTAAACATGTATGCGCTAATGTTAAACATTAGGTTCCATATGATAAGATCAAGACATGAAAACTATATTCTAGTTCATATGCTAAGATCATATCATAAGAACTATGCTCTGATTCTACAACGTAACTATACTAATAGAACTAAGAACAAGAACAAGATCATCTAGAACAAGAACATATAAGAACAACTAAGAACAAGAACATAAGAACAAGAACATAAGTGAAACCTTGATATTATTCATACCGAGATTTTCCCTAGAGGTTCAAGCTCTCTGACGAGGCTTGCCTTGCTCCAACTACAAAAAGATACAAGCGGAGGGAGAGAGAGAGGCTCTTTGTTGTGGTGTGTTTAAGGTGGGAGGCTCTCCTCTTCGTATATAGGGCGCTGGAGGCGGTTCAGGGGCATTCTGGTCAAAAGCACCCACGGGGACGCGCCTCCCTGGATGGAAAGAGGCAAACCGCCTTGGCCGGGCCCACCTGGCGGCAGGGTGGGCGCGCGCGCGCCCCTGGCGCACCCGCGCCTGGGTGGCGCCGCCCCCTGACCGCCTTTGGCCAGTGGGCCTGGGCCGCCTCCTGGGCTGCGCCTGTGATGGTGCTTTTGGCCTATGTCAACCCGAAGTGGGCTGCCTTGTCCTCTAGCTCCATTTATGCTTTCCGAAAAGAGCCTTTTTACTCTGAAATTTCCTACACTTGGTGTACTTTCTGCAAAACAATATTTTCTCCAAGTACAAGTAGAACTAGGTCAATAATAAACGTATATGTGTATAAAAATATATAATTCTCTCTTTTCCATCTTAAATTGGCGGTTATAAATCAGAGTTAAGGACCGCCAACAAGATCCCCCAAGCTTACCCCTTGCTCGTCCCGAGCAAGGCTGGGCTTTTTGGGTTGTTGATCAGGAGTTTCTACAATGCCGATCGTATTTCAAGTATACTGAGTTTATAAGTAAGTTTTCAATCTATTTGAATAGATCGGCATTTTTATCCACCCTTCTACTATTTTGAGCCAATGGGGCTTTTTATCCTTCTTGAGTCTTGGGCGATTGCAAGACAGAACAGATTCACGGACTTTGCTTATCATTCATCCCAAGCTCAACCATCTTTCCGGAGGTTTTTGGAAGTTTTGTAAAATAAACCAAGTTCCTCAAATGATCCACTCGATCGCTCAAAGAGTATGGTAACCTCACCGAAGGCTTTGACGTTAGCCTTTGTATCCTACCTCTAGTATTTTTTAGTGGAGTTCTGGGTAGGCATACAAGGAATGGCTTACTTACCGATCGTGTGTAGCCGAGTCAAAATCCGAACCATGTTAAGGTTAAAGCCATACACTAGGTTGAGATGTGCAAGTGTGTGAAATGGATGAGGAATGATTCCTAACTTTGTGGTATTTTTGGGTCTCCATGCATCATGACAAACTCTCTTTTATTGGTGGATGAAGAGATGAAGAAATATGGGCTATCAAAGAGTAACTAAAATTGTGTTTTTTCTTTTTTTTTCTTTTTGAACGGGGATCTAAAATTTCCCATTTGTATACAAAATCGGAATATCTAAAACTTATTTCTCCCTCTCTTTTTTTTCTTTTCTTTCTCTCTTTTTTTTCTTCAACTAAGAACATGGCCCATAACTTATTGCCTGGAAAAGGATGAAGGAGAGAGAGATGTGATGATGGAATGCATGGAGAATTTTTGGCAATCTTAAAGAGGGGTGCGCGATCCTCAGGGTAAGGGTCGGCACTTTTATTTGGTGGAATGGTGCGCAATTCTCGGTGTAGGAATTGGCATTCTGGGCGAAAGGGGTGCATGTTGTGCGTGACTCTCAGTGTGAGAGTCAGCAATTATTTGGTGGGTGCAAATGAATCTCAACCATATGTGTAAGGCCCAAATCTAGGTTAGGTTCAAACCGTGACAAGGCCCAACAATCAGTAAGAAGCATATGACAAAAAGGTTTTGCAAACTTGTTGATAAGCATGTCGTATTTGGCCTTGGTAGGTATTTTTGCGATCATTGAGGAACTATCTCGTTTTTGATATTTTTGAAATAAAAACTCCGGATGTCGAGTTTCACTCGAACGAAGTCCTAGCGGTGTCCACGGCACTATATCATATCGAGCAACAACTTAGACAGGGTTAAGCATGTGCACCCACTAGAGCAAATTTTTAGGATGGACATTCAAAGCCGAAAAACCCAAATCTAGAGAAAACTCAATTATAAACTGGGTATAAATGAAACAAGAGACAGAGCAACCAATCATTTCAACAGGGATAGAACTACACATTTCTATAACACATATATATAGAGTGAAATAAATTTATTCTTTTCATCATATCTTATAATCAATTTATTCAAAGAAATCTGAGATACGAGTTACCTTTTACGGGGGTCCTCCCCAAGCTAGCTCCTGACTTACCATTAGTTTGGAATGTTGCTAGCTTGTGCATGCTATGGCCTGATTCTTGGTTCATGGCCTCCTTTGAGCATGCATGGAAGCTCTTTTAAGCGGGTTATCATGCTTGTTTGTGTAAGCAATGGCATGTCTAGCTTGAAGTTTGATATATTGCTGTTATATTATTGATCGTGACATCATTACATCATTACTACAGCAACACTTATATTTACTTTCGGCATTGCACCATACGGGATCGCTAGGCAACAACCCGCAAGCCGTGCACGAGGAGCGGGACGTGGAGGATCCTCAAGAGCTCGAGCTGCGGGAGGTAGCCGAGGAGGAGGTGCCGAAGCCGACCTTCCCGACCGTCCTAACCACGTGCCCATCTCGTTTGTCAAAGGCAAGCCCCGGTGCATTCTCCTATGTTTTCGCAATGTTTCAAATTTGAGTCCTTTATTTATTATGCTGCATTAAGTTATAGGCGTTGATATGGAACAATAGAATGCACTAGGACTATCCTGCTACTATAAATATCCTATTATTAGGTTGAGGTTTCGATATTGCTTAGTTTGCTAACTAGTTGGTAGAAGACGAGTGAACGACCATCACTCGCGAATGGTAGGTGTTACTACCCCTGGATTGATGTTGAGGTTGGTAGGTTGTTGAACATAACCATGTGGCCATGATGAAATCACCTTTAATATATCATGGCACACGAGCGTCCTCGGATCATTTTGAATTAAGACTCACGATAGCCGGAAGGGTGTGTGGTGCCCAACCGCGAAGCCTTGTATCTACTTGGGCCGGGTTTCAACTTCCAGGTATCCATGCTGGCGATGGGTGGTGAGTAAACAAGCCGGTTTGTGAGTCCTTAAGATGGGGCGGTGTCATTTGATGGGCGCACGCTTACCTGTGGCAGCTGGGAGTTTCCTTGGTCATGGTGGTGAGTTGTTGATCCCGCGTTTCCCGAGTAGATCAATGGTGACCGTCGCTCACTCTGGCCAGTGAGTGTGGTTTGTGTGAGGAATACCCTGCCAGCTGGTTTGCAATCGATTATAATCGCCATCGTTCCTGGATAGTGAATAACTTGACCGAGTAGTTACGGTACCGCAAATAAGATTTGAAATGCGTGTTGGTTATGTTCTCCCCATGATGGTTTAATGGTAATTCAATCAATGCGGTGTTGATTAATAGATTGATTGCTTCTACTAAAATGATGACTAGTGCTGGATACTAACTTAGCATGGCTAGGTAATTACCTAATGGGTTAAGCTAGAGGGTCCTTTATCACTAAACAAAGATTTAAAAGCTCATCTTTTGGCAAAGAAAGGAGTCAGCTAACCCACATACAGCCTGGCATCCACCAAAGAGTCTTTATTTTCTTTTGGACGGTTAAGTCTTGCTGAGTACAATGTACTCAGGGTGCAATTCCCAATTGTTGTTGCAGATGGGGAGATGTTTTACGGCTATTGCCCGAACTGTCTCCATCCTGTCGTCGGAGATGAGTAGATCATGGGCACGATCATTCTAGTTGTCGCATCCCTTTCTTTTGTGGAGTATGATGAAGGACATGGCACTATGTTTCTAAAAACATTTGGGGTGTGTTTGAGAACTTGTTAATCTATTTGCTTCCGCACTATGTCGAGAGCTTGGTTTGTAATAACCGAAGTATGTTATGTACTATCTATTTGAGAACTTTTATGTAATAATTATGGATGGTATTTCGTTGGGCCTTTACCGGCCTGGGATGTTACTTGATGTATGTGCGAAAATCCTTCGTGGTTTTCCGGACTACCGGGCTAGTTTGGTTACTAAGTTCTAATTAAGTTGCCACGTCAGCTTGATTAGTGCTTCGTAATTAAATTAGTTGGTCGGTTCTGTTACAGTGGCATCAGCTCCCGGTTCAACGAAACCACTGTTCATGATTATCTACTTACAAAAAGATTTTGCTTTATGAAAACTATTTGAAAGCTGTAGACACCTAAACAACCATATGATAGGTTTTCAAAAGGTGTGGGGTTTTTAAAAATATCTGTGCCAAGGTCCGATCAATTCCATTTGGCCCAGTTAAGGACTATTAGGTGGCTATCTAACAGGCTGGCTCAGGGAATGTATCATATTTTCTTTTGTCGCGCTCATACACGGCGGATATGTATGGGGGCCATTCACTTGAATGGTCATGCTTGGTTTCAATTGCCTCTACGCTCTGGTAAGTTTCAAGGTAAGGGGAGTTGTGAGAGCATGATTGGATACACTGTCAATCTAGGTGAGAGCTTATATGACACCAAAATATTTACATGTTGCACACATGTCTATATGGAAGTGTCCCATGTGTGGGATGCCGTCTTCTGACGATGATTGGGTTTAGCGTGCACCTACATGCAGGCATATCAGGGGATATACCTGTGTGGCGGAGGGTGTTGAATAGGAGTTGCTTGAATTGGTGATTTGACCTTATTCCTAAGGTGCCGAATTTCTGGATGTCGAATGCATACATGGGGAATGGGCTGAAATGACTTTTCTGCAGGTACACTAACCACGCGAATGTGTAGTACGCTTGTTGTCCCGTATGTTGAGAGAATGTGATTTATGCCACAAACTAAACGTATTAGTTTTAGGGAGTGAGAATGTTTAGAACGTGCATACATCTTGAATTATAAAATTTTGCTCATGTCATTCATCACATATGCGCCTTTCCTTATGTAAAATTTTGTTGCTGAATTTTACCTTAAAAATTGTGCTCACTGGGGGGAATAAAATTTATTTCCAGATGGCTCGGACTAAACAGACGGCATGCAAGAGTACCCGTGCACCTGACACTCCTCGTGTGTCCCTTCCCGCAGGTAGCGCTCTTGTCATCCGCAGGAGGCCGGATAGCTACAGCCGGATGTCCAGCAAGTTCCTCAAGCAGGGTGGTTTGCCCACTCTTCTATGGAGGATCCTATACGCTGCGAGCTATCCTGATGGCAGCTACCCGCGCTACTACTAGAACGACGAGGCAGTGCAGGAGCGTGGCTATGCCACCGTGTCTATTGAGGTTCCATCCTTGGGGCTCAACAAGCGCTGGCGTGGCTAGTCACAGTTGGGTGAGGGTATTGACACCTTCCGTGCAGCTGAGGATGCAGCTTTTCAGGTGCTGGTCCGGATGGTGGCTGAGATGTCAGATGAGCTTCAGCGTCTTGCGCCAGGTGTCTTTCCTTCTACTGACCCCTGCTCCACCAAGTGGAGGCAGAAGAAGGGCAAGGCACTGGTGGCAGGCCGCCAGGAGGCTGAGAGTAGCAGGTCCACTGCTCAGAGTGTGGTCTTCTCCCTCATGAAGGCCTACTCTGACATGGAGGATCTTGCTCTTGACAGGCTTGATCAGCTGGCGAATGCCAAGGAGGAGCCATCAAGGAGTATGAGGAGAAGATGGCTGCTATGGAGACTGAGTATGAGGACAGGCTGAAGGTGATGAAGGAGAGGCTGGATAACCACAGTGCTGCTCTTCAGTGCACTGAGGATACTCTAGCTGAGATAGTGAGGCAGCGGAATGTAGCCTGGTCCGAGAATGAGAGCATGAAGAATGAGAGGTGCAACCTCAGTCGTGAGCTTCAGCACAGGGAGATGTACCTGGACGACGTACGCGAGGAGCTTCACCGCAGGCACTACGTTCAGGAGGAGTCTTCTCGCCACAGTGGTGCTGACAGTCATGAGGTTGACATGCAGGTGGACTAGGGCGTCCGTTGTGAGATGGCTAGGCTAGTGTAGTCCACTAGTTCCTAGGAGTTTTCTTTTGTGCGACCTATAGACATGTCATGGGGTTGTAATAATGGTACGCTTTTATGATCATGTGATGTAATCATTCACTTGTAGAAAGTCCAGTGTATGTATGCTGGCAAGACAGTGGTTGTTGACTTGACAGTACACTATGTTTTGACTTAATATTATTGTTAGCGCAGTTGTGATGTGGAAATGAATTATTATGTCCGTACGAATGATCGATTGAATTTTTAATTCTCTCCATATTATTCTGTGTGGCATGATTGTTACATTTATTACCATTGTATCCAACTCCTAATGGTGAGAAAATATTATTGTTGGCACATGCCGATGGTGTACACTCGTAGCGCGGCTGCTAACCAAGGTGCCAATGGCAGTGGCAGTGGGGGCCGTGGTGCTCCCATTGGTGCTGATCGTGGTGTTCCTGTTGGTGCTGGTGATCATGGTGCTCCCATAGGTGGAGGTGGGAGAGGTGTTCCCATTGGTGGGGGCGGACGTGGCAGGGGCTATGCTGGAGAAGAAGCCCATGGAGCACCACCTCCTCCTCCTCTCACTGCGGAACAGTTCTACCGACAATTCATGGGGAGTCAGCGCAACATTGAAGAGCTTCTGCGTGCAAATTTCAATGACCGTCATATGCATCAGCAGAATCAGAGACCCCAGCCCAACTAGTACAGTGATTTTAAGGACTTTATTGATACGAAACCGCCTACCTTCAAGATGACATCTGATCCCATAAAGGCCGATGCTTGGGTTGCCTCTATGGAAGAGAAGTTTGCTCTGCTCAGGCTATCTGAAGATCTCAAGGTCACATATGCAGCTCACATGTTAGAGGATGAGGCTCGGCTTTGGTGGAGGCGACATCGTACCACCTATCCCGAAGGCCGGCCTATCACTTGGGACATGTTTGTTCATGCTTTCCGCGCCGCTCATGTTCCGGCTTCTATGATTGCCATGAAGAAGGCGAGTTCCACAATCGACCATGGGGACTCGTTCTGTGAAAGATTATCACTACCAGTTTAACAGCTTGTCTCGCTATGCTCCTGAACTCGTGAACACTGATGAGCTCAAGATAGAAGCTTTCAAGAGAGGTCTGAGTACCAAACTGATGAAGACTGCGGGTACCTCTACTCGCGTGACCTTTAATGACTTCTACAATGATTGCTTGATCCAAGAGAACCAGAACAACCTGCACGCAGCTTCCAAGAACCGCAAGAGGGCCAATGAAGGTGGTTCCTCTCAGCAGAGGGCTCCACCTGCACAGCGTTTTCCAATCCGTGCTCAGGGTCAGAGGTTCAAACCTCCACCCAGGAGGAACTGGCCTGCACATGGAGCTCAGAAATTTCAGAAAGCTTTCAGAACACCTGTCAATCAGAACAAGCAGGGTCAGAGCAGTGTAGCAGGGGCAAAAGTAGCTTTTCCTGGACCGTATTACAATTACGGACAGACTGGGCACTACAGCAGGTATTGCCCGTAGCCAAGGAAGCAGATCTCAGCACGTGCACACCTGACCTCGATTGAGGAAATCCTTGCTGGAGAACCTGTGACAGCTGGTATGTTCCCGCTAACGAGATTCCCGCTGCAGCTTTGTTTGATACGGTTCATCGCATTCGTTTATGAGTGAAGCATTTGCACTACAACATGGCCAGAAAATAACTGAGCTGGGAATAGAGTTTCGTGTGAGCTCAGCTAGGGCTGACATTAGCACGAAACGGATAGTTCAACGAGTGAGTATAGATCTGGGAGATTGGAGATTCCGGCTGAATTTAATCATTCTGCCCGGACTAGGTATGGATGTAATAGTGGGGATGAGTTGGATGCATTTCTGGGGAGTAGTCTTAGACACAACCAATAGAATGATCTCGATCCAGAAACCTCTTGGGGAGGGGACCATCCAGATCCCACTCCCTAAGAAAACCAAGATAGAGAGGGTTACCTATGCTACAAAAACCATTCCAATTGAGGGAATTCCAGTAGTGAGTGAGTTCCCAGATGTGTTTCCGGAAGATTTGCCAGGCTTGCCGCCTGATCGAGAGGTAGAATTCCGTATTGAACTGCTACCCGGAACGGCTCCGATCTGTAGGAGACCGTACAGAATGCCTCCCGATGAGTTGAAAGAGCTTAAGGAACAGTTGAAAGACTTGCTTGCTAAGGGTCTGATCCGTCCCAGTACTTCTGAATGGGGTAGCCCCGCTCTGTTTGTGAAAAAGAAAGATAAGTCCCTACGCATGTGCGCAGATTACCGTATGCTGAATGCTGCTACAGTAAAGAACAAGTACCCTTTGCCTCGGATTGACATCCTATTTGACCAATTATCCAAGGCTAAAGTGTTCTCCAAGATAGATTTGAGATCCGGCTATCATCAAATAAAAATTAGACCGGAAGATATACCCAAGACCGCTTTCTCCACGAGATATGGGTTGTATGAGTATTTGGTTATGTCATTTGGGCTAACCAATGCTCCCTCGTATTTCATGCTTCTCATGAATATGGTTTTCATGCCTGAACTTGATAGATTTGTTGTGGTGTTTATCGATGATATCCTCGTATACTCTGAAAACAAGGAGGATCATGCGAAGCACTTGAGGATTGTGTTAGAAAGGCTAAGAGAGCACAAGTTTATGCAAAATTCAAGAAATGTGAATTCTGGATGAGAAAGGTGCAATTTTTGGGTCATATTCTGTCAGATGAGGGAATAACAGTAGATCCAGCCAACATTGCTAAAGTACTAGAATGGGAATCTCCGAAGTCAGTACATCAAGTGCGGAGTTTCCTCGGGTTAGTCGGATATTATCGTCGGTTTATCCCAGGATTCTCCAAGATAGCTAAGCCTATGACTAACTTGCTTCAGAAGGGGGAAAAGTTTGTGTGGTCCGATAAGTGCGAAGCAGCTTTCCGCACCTTGCGGGAACTGTTGACCACTGCACCAGTTCTTGCTCAACCTGACATAGAAAAGCCGTTTGATGTGTATTGTGATGCTTCGGGAATTGGTTTGGGTTGTGTGTTAATGCAGGAGGGTCGAGTCATAGCTTATGCCTCGAGACAGTTGAAGAAACATGAACAAAACTACCCTACTCATGATTTAGAGCTAGCTGTCGTGGTTCATGCATTAAAGATATGGAGGCATTACCTTCTTGGTAATGTTTGCAACATATATACTGACCACAAGAGTTTGAAGTACCTCTTTACTCAGAATGAACTGAACATGAGGCAACGCAGATGGTTAGAATTGATAAAGGATTACAATCTACGCTTGCAATACCATCCTGGTAAAGCAAATGTGGTGGCAGATGCGTTAAGTCGGAAGTCACATTGTCAGTCAATGCAACCCTTGCTTCCTGACACTTTTGACTTTATGCATCCAGTCATTGCAAAGAACATCCAGCTAAGCTGTGAGATTGAGAACAAGATCAAAGAGGGTCAGAAAACTGATATCATGACTGACACATTCAAGAAGAAGCTAGAAACTCAACCATCTCAAAGGCTTACCGTGGATAACCACGGGGTTTTGTGGTTCGATAACCGTTTGGTCGTACCACGAAATCCGGAGATTCGAAAGCTTGTTATGGATGAAGCACACCTATCTAAGTTGACCATCCATCCTGGTAGTAGCAAGATGTTTCACAGTCTGAAGGCCAGGTATTGGTGGCCTTATATGAAGAAAGAAATAGCTAAATACATTGCAAAGTATGATGTGTGTTGTAGAGTCAAGGCTGTGCATTTGAAACCGAGTGGTCTCTTACACCCGTTGTTTGTACCTGAGTGGAAATGGGAAGAAATCAGCATGGATTTCATCACTGGATTGCCTACATCATCAAAGGGTAATGATTCTATATGGGTGATTGTTGACCGTCTCACCAAGTCAGCGCACTTTATTTCGGTCAACACCACCATGAGAGCTCCTCAATATGCTGAAGTGTACATCAAAGAAATTGTCAGATTGCATGGCATACCAAAGAAGATAGTATCTGGCAGGGGAACGCAGTTTATGTCACACTTTTGGGGACAAATGCAGAAGGAGTTAGGCACCGAGTTAGTCCACAGTTCTGCTTATCATCCGCAGACCTCTGGACAAACTGAATGTGTGAATCAAATACTAGAAGACTTGCTACGAGCTTGTGTGTTATCGTTCAAGGGATCATGGGAAAAATGGTTACCTTTGGCAGAGTTTGCATATAACAATGGATACCAAGAAAGTATCAAAATGGCACCATTCGAGGCATTGTATGGCAAAAGTTGTCGAACTCCGCCGAGTTGGGTTGAAACTGGGGACAGAAGATACTATGGGGTAGATTTTATTCAAGAGGCTGCGAAAATTGTTCAAATCATTAGAAAGCATATGGCAGTGGCATAGTAGAGACAGAAAATCTATGCTGATCAGAAGCGGAGATCTGAAACATATAACGTGGGGGACTTTGTGTACCTCAAAGTGTCCCCAATGAAGAGAGTGAGACGTTTCGGAGTTAAGCAGAAGTTAGCACCTCGGTATGTAGGACCGTTTAAAATTCTAGAAAGAAAGGGCGAAGTAGCTTACCAATTAGAATTGCCGGTCCAGTTGGGGACAGTCTTCCCTGTCTTCCATGTGTCTCAACTTAAACGATGTATCCAAGTTCCAGATGAGCAAGTTAAGATCACCGACATAAAGCTTCAACCTGATCTTACCTATGAAGAAGAATCAGTCAAGCTTCTTGATGTGAAGGAAAGGGTGACTCGGAACCGTGCTGTCACCACATACAAGGTGTGTTGGAGCCATCATGACGACGGTGATGCGACGTGGGAAACCAAATATTACCTCAAGGATGCCTATCCCAATTTCCACGATAAATGGTTAGTACGTGCAAATCTCGGGACGAGATTTCTTTTAAGGAGGGTAGGGCTATAACACCTCCAGTGTTAAGCACTAATTAAACTACTCTAATCATGTCATCATTTGCATAAGCACATCATTATTTGATTGTTAGCCTAGTGAATGCTTTGCTTTGATTAGTTGCAATCAAATTTATGCTTAGGATGGTTAATGGCTTAAAGTGTGCAAGCAAATCTATTCCAAAGTGCTATATAGGTTGCTTATTTGATTTTGGTCCTTTGGAGTGATTTATGTAGAAAAATATTTCAAGAAACTTTTCTGTTGGGACCAATTCATGAAAATGAGTTTTAGGGCTTCATCTTGAGCAAAACAGTGCACAAGGGTTTAAAATATTAATTTTAAAAGTCTTTTTCCAAACTGATTTTTGAATCTCCCAAACCAAGTCGAATTAGCAAAAGTGGTAGTTGGGAAAGTTTTTCATCTCGAATTTTTGAGAAACTTTCATGTTGGAAGTTTTTCCTAATTCGAAATGGTTTAGGAACTACAGGAGGTTTAAAATTTCAGTTGAAGTTGAGAGGGTGGGACCCGCCTGTCAGCGTCCTCCTCCCCTCATCGTCTTCCTCGCGGCAACGGTGTCACGCCCGGCGGTCGCCACGCGGCGTCCGTACGCCGACGCACACCAGCGCTCGCGGTGTGGCCGCCGGATCCGCTGCGGCGCGCCACCGGACGGACCACAGGGCCGCGTCGACACCCCGCTGGCGCTCCCACAGCCCTCGAGCCCACGCGTCAGTGGCCGTACGTCGGCGTCTGCGACGCCACGCGCCGAGCGCCGCCTGCCTTGCCTCCTCCCGCACGCCGTCGTCTGCCCGAGACAGAAAACGGGACAGCGCCCCGTCCCGTCACTCTTCACTCCACTGTCGCCCATCTCCTTCCTCCCTCCTTCCTTCCTCTCCAACCCGCCATGGCCGCCGTCGAGCTCGCCGCCGCCTAGAGCCCGAACCAACCGGCCATTTGTGAAACTGAGGGCAGCATCGTGCTCGCCGCCCTCAGCTCCACCCTCTCCGACCTTCTTTTTCGCCCAATCGACAAGGTAGCACCGCCGTCCTCTTCTTCTTCTCGCGCGCAAGGCCGTCGCCGCCATGGCGCTCCGGCGAGCTATTGCCGCGCCTTCTTCCTTTATCTTCTAGCGCATTAGTGCGCACATGCATCGCGTATCCGAGCTCGAGCTTCACGTAGTAGATGGTGGGGTGCGGAGCTCGGACGAGCCGCGGTCGCGGTTCGTCGGCGAGCTTCCCACCGCCGCTCCGGCGTGCTCAAGCCGCGGCATGGGCCGCCGTTTCTTGGGTTTCTTGGGCGCATTACATTTTGCGAAGCGAGATGAAGCTCGTAGGCTAGGAGATGGAGCCCAGGATGGCTCCGGTGGGCCGCTCACCGGCGAGCGCCGCCACCGCGCGTCAGCGGATGCCACCGCCATAGTTTCCGGCCGCTAGGGCCCGTGATTCTTGGCGCACTGGATGCGCAAGGTCGAGGCGCATCCAACGGTGCCTTGGGTTGCGCCGGAGGACCGCCGCCGGCGAGAGTTCGCCGCCGGCCGCCGTGTCCCGGCCGTGGGTGAGGCCGACAGGTGGGGCCAGTGGGACCTCGGGGCCCACCTGCCAGGCCGGCGTCGTGTGCACGTGGCCGTGTGCGCGAAGCATTTTATCCCGAGCCTAGGTACACTCGGGGTGTACCTAGCATTTAGGATCGATTTTTCAGAAAAAGAAAATAGCTTTTTCAAATTTGTTTTTAAGTTTGAAAAATTCATATCTCAGTCATTTTTAATCCAATTGGGGTGATTCAAGTTGGGTTATTTTTCTTATGAGTAGTAGATTCCATAGAAAATATGAGATGTGGCTTTTAGCGAGACTTTTCTGTTGAACTTTATTTAATTTCTTGAAATGGCTTATATCTTCAGAAATTCATAGTAAATCACCTGTTGCTCAGAAAATTGTGAGACCTGCTTTGTTAGGCTAGTTTTTATATGCTTTATCTGTATGAGCTCTTACATGGTCCTGTTATGTGGTAATTTTTAGAGTTGCAGTTCAAGTGCCATTCTTGGCACCATGTTTAGAAAATTCATAATTAATTCATGCTTTGTCCAATGCTTATGAAATTTGGTATACCTTGTTTTTAGTTCATGCTTTAGGCCTACATGTATTTGGTTTTGGGTTTGGACTACTTTGGTAGTACAAAGTATTTCTCTGGTGCCCTGTTTAGTACTGCCTTGTGAATTTTGTGTAGGATAAAGTACCTATCGTTTTGAGGTGAATTTTCTGTGGAAGACTAGTAAGGACATGTATTAGCTACTGTAATTTTTATAGAATTTTCTGTGCTGTCCAGCTAGGACTTGCTGTCATAGCCTAGCCCTTTTTAAGCGGGTTATCCTGCTTGTTTGTGTAAGCAATGGCATGTCTAGCTTGAAGTTTGATATATTGCTGTTATATTATTGATCATGACATCATTACATCATTACTATAGCAACACTTGTATTTACTTTTGGCATTGCACCATACAGGATCGCTAGGCAACAACCCGCAAGCCGTGCACGAGGAGCAGGACGTGGAGGATCCTCGGGAGCTCGAGCTGCGGGGAGGTAGCCGAGGAGGAGGTGCCGAAGCCGACCTTCCCGACCTAACCACGTGCCCAGCTCGTTTGTCAAAGGCAAGCCCCGGTGCATTCTCCTATGTTTTCGCAATGTTTCAAATTTGAGTCCTTTATTTATTATGCTGCATTAAGTTATAGGCATTGATATGGAACCATAGAATGCACTAGGACTATCCTGCTACTATAAATATCCTATTATTAGGTTGAGGTTTCAATATTGCTTAGCTTGCTAACTAGTTGGTAGAAGACGAGTGAACGACCATCACTCGCGAATGGTAGGTGTTACTACCCCTGGATTGATGTTGAGGTTGGTAGGTTGTCGAACATAACCATGTGGCCATGATTAAATACCTTTAATATATCCTGGCACACGAGCGTCCTCGGATCATTTTGAATTACAACTCACAGATAGCTGGAAGGGTGTGTGGTGCCCAACCGCGAAGCCTTGTATCTACTTGGGCCGGGTTTCAACTTCCAGGTATCCATGCTGGCGATGGGTGGTGAGTAAACAAGGGCCCGGTTTGTGAGTCCTTAAGATGGGGCGGTGTCATTTGATGGGCGCACGCTTACCTATGGCAGCCGGGAGTTTCCTTGGTCATGGTGGTGAGTTGTTGATCCCGCGTTTCCCGAGTAGATCAATGGTGACCGTCGCTCACTCTGGCTAGTTGTTGGCGTTTCTTAGCGTGTGCAGCCAAATCCGCAAGCACACGGAAATCACCGTTATAGCACTTCACCCGGTGAGTAATCGGGTATCATATTTCTTTCATGAAGAACGGCTTGTGAGTTAATTCTAAACAGAGGTTGCCCAGAGATGGAGTAGGATAGCTTAGGTAATGAGGTTTTCTAGGGTAATGGGCCTAAGAGATGGCTAAACTCGTTGCTATACTTCTTACTTCGGGCACCGGATCGCACCCGGGTCCGCCAAGTGATGCCGGCTGTAGCTCTACGCCGTAGCCGGACGTGGGGATTACAAGGGACGGACGGGGCTGTCACCACCCGCCTACCACCTCAACCGTGGACTACGAGGCAAACGAAGGTAGGTCCTAGCCTAGACACCACGTCTATGCCAGTTGCTACAACTCTAGCGGTGGCTAGGAACTCCCGTCTCTATCAGGGGTCCTCTTACTAGAGCTTCCGTCACGGGGACGAACGATGAACCCGTAAGAAGATAACAAGCAAGAATAACTTACTCAAAGGTATTACCGAAAGATAAACACGATGTCTTACTTCAAGTAGCAAGACGCCGTAGAGGTACAAGCGAGGAGGGAACCGACAAATCCGGCACTCCGCCCCGTGGAAGACTAGCTTCCCGAGAGCTCTCTTGGAGAGATGCTCTACTCTTGCTCCTCTCTCACTCCTTACTTCTATTCTAGCTAGGCTAGGTAGAGTGGCTCTACTCTCTCTATTGTACACTTGTAGAGTGGAGGTATGGTGAAGAGTGAGACTAAAAATGAAGAATGAATTGTTCTATGTCTACATTGTGTGGAATTGTCTTTTAGAGGAGGGGGAATGGCCTCCTTTTATAGGGGGAGAAGAGGGGGCTCCTTGGAAATATGCCATCCCCACATGGAAGGGCCAAAACCGACCTCCATAGGCGGTTTGAGACCTTCCATACCAGAAGCACCAGCGAAATCAACATCCTCACATAATCACAAACCGACCGACCAAAGATGGGCCCAGGAGCCAGCCTAGGAGGCGCGCTCGCGCCTCAGGCGCGCTCGCGCCCATTGTGGGCACCTTGGGCCTCTGCTTTCATCGCCAGTGTGTAGGCCTTTCAGCTGGCTTCGAATCGGCTGGTCATTTGCCCAAATCGGAGTCCGGATGCATCCGTGGCGCCCAAATTAGTGAGACATGGTCCTGCAGCCCAAGATAGAGGTGGTCTAGGTTTTGGGCTTCCACCTCTCAGGTCCATGCTTGGCATTTTGGACCATGTTCATGGCCCAGATATTATGGTAAGTGGGCCACCTTCTCATATCATAGTTTTTCCTCATGTCTTGGCTCATTTTATGTGTAATTCAGGTATGTCCTGCAAAACAACGAATCTGCACCACACTGTGGAAATAGTTAGAGTAGAGCCCTATCCTAGGTGAAAATTAGTGTTGCCTAGACTAAAGTTGGCGGGGTTAGAAATGAGTTAAGCACCGCCAACAACTCCCCCACACTTAGCTCTTTGCTCGTCCTCGAGTAAAGGATGAAGAACTAGGTGGCTGTATTCTCCCAAGAGTTGACACATACGATTATTCCAAGCTTTTCCCGCATTTGTGAACATTCATGGTGGCTACCAAGTTATCTTACTTGCTATTGAAGGAGGAATAGCTTGAAATCAAGTCAACTCACACTACCCATGCTTTGAGACTCGGGGTTTTAGAATTTTCGCAACAGTTAGCCTTAGCTCCTCATGTGATACTCTCGAGTCGCTCTTTTTCAGGTGGCTAGTCCTGTCCAGGTGTTCTTGATCATCCTACCACTACAGGCTAATATGTGGAGTTTTGGGTATGGATGATGAACAGAGTTTCAATGTCAAGCCAGCTGGATGTCATGAAGAGAAGGCCATATCCCTAGATGATGCAAGTGCAAGTGCAAGTGTAGAAAATATTTGTGGACTCCTGATCATGCTTTCTCTCTTATTGAAAAGAAGATGCAAGAAGGTATGGACTTGAAGAACAACTCTAAAACTTGCTTTATTTCTTTCTCTCTCTTTTTTTTCTTTTCTTTTCTTTTATCTTTCTTTTTCTTCTTTTTTTTTCTTTTCTATCTCAAGACCTTGGAGAAAGAGAACTCTTCCTTATTCACGAACCATGCTTCTCTTTGTAGGATTTTCTAATAACAGTCCATACCTTTCTTGAATGAATGATGGAGAGAGAGAGATGCATGACTTGTTGACAGGAGTATTTTGGTGGAACAGGAGAAAATGTGGAAAATATGTGCTCAATTCTCGGTGTAAGAATTTGAGCGTTTTTGGTGGAATGGTGGATGAAATGAGTGCGCGACTTTCACCGTGAGAGTCGGCATATTTATTTGGCGGGTGAATGTTTGTGCGCGCTCTCAATGTGAGAGTCGGCATATTTATTTGGTGGGTGAATGCAATGATCTTGGGGATAAGGCCATCTCTAGCAAGAATCTCAAGACTTGACATAGATTTTTGGCTAAGCGGTAGGACATAGCACTTATCACATGAGGAGCATTTGCTAAAAAAGTTTTTGAATTTTTGCATAAAAATACCCAAGTCCATTGCATGAGTTGGTAAGCATCATATCATTCTACTATATCTCACCTGCCAATAACTTAGATAAAACATGGGGTCCCTATGGCACAAGTTGTTCACACAATCAAGATAAGCAAGGAATAAAAAGTATGCAACTCATTCTCGATTGGTGAAAATAGGAGATGGAGTTTGCAAAATTTTTAGTTTTATAAATTTTATTTTCAGCGTAAAGAGAATTAGCAGGGAGTGAGAGGGTGCACAAACTTGTATTTTTGCCATGTCGAATATTGTTGTGCACCAAGAAGAGTGGTGCCTCCCCCACACTTGTTTTTGTACCTATCTTTTTCTTATATGCACACAAAAACAAGTGGAGACAAGACACAATATATATATATATATATAAATAATTTTTTTCATGAACACAAGAAAGATAGAATAAATTAAAGTCATGCCCTAAATCAAATCAAAAATTATCCGGCATGACTAAATCTATTCTATCAATTTCTTGGTTTAACTTTGTGCGTAAAGAAGGCTCAAGGAAAGGCTTTAAGCGGTGACCATTTACCTTGGAGATGTTACCGTTGTCGTCTTGGATCGTGATTGCGCCACGAAATGACATGTCGACGACGGTATATGGCCCCTTCCACTTGCTTCTAAGCTTTCCTTCACCGAATAGTTTTACCTTGGAGTTGAACAATGCCAGGACCTTGTCGCCCGCCGAAACTCCTTGGTTTTTATCCGGTTATCATGCCACCTCTTCGTTCGCTCTTTTAGAGCTTGGCACCGTGGTACGCCTTCTCTCGCCATTCCTCAAGCTCGAGAGATCTCGCCTCGGTGGTTTCTTCCAGCTAGCTTGAGGTCCATGTTCTAGCTTTTAATTGCCCGAGGGCTCGATGCTCGAGTTCTACCGGCAAATGGCAGCTCTTTCCATACACAAGCTGGAACGGTGACATGCCAATGGGGGTTTTGGAAGCAGTCCTGTATGCCCAGAGTGCATCAGGAAGCTTACTTTTCCATCCTTTCCCCATGTCGTTGACCGTCTTCTGCAGGATATTTTTGATCTGTTTGTTCGAGGTCTCAGCTTGGCCACTGGTTTGTGGGTGGTATGGTGTGGCGATGTTGTGCTTGGCCCCCAGCTCTCTCAGGAATGCTCTGAAGGCTCGATCAACAAAATGCGATCCTCCGTCGCTTATCACCATGCGTGGTGTACCAAAGCGAGGGAAGATTATTTCGTGGAACATCCTTCGGGCATGCTTTGCATCACCGCTCGGCATGGCATGGCCTCCACCCACTTGGAGACGTAGTCGACGGCAACAAGGATGTACTCAGCCTTTGGGATTTCGGAAGGGCCCCATGAAGTCAATGCCCCACACATCAAATATTTCTATTTGAAGGTTGAAGTGGAGGGGCATTGCATTGCGAGCTGTGATGCCACCCTGGAACTGGCACTTCTGACACCTCCGAATGAATTCTTTGGTGTCAGCATACATCGTTGGCCAGAAGAATCCGCATTGCCAGATGTTTGCTTGAGTACGGAATACTCCGTAGTGGCCTCCGTATGGTGCCGAGTGACAGCTTTCAATGATCTGCATCCCTTCTGCTGTCGGCACACATCTTCTTAGTATGCCGTCTGAGCACCCTCGGTACAGGTACGGGTCATCCCACAGATGACGACGGCTCTCAACCTCCAGCTTTTTCCTGCTTTCTCCAGGTGGTACATGTCCTGCAACCATGTAATTCACAATGTTTGCATACCAGGGGTTGGAGTCCGTCACTGCCAATAGCATGTCGTCACGAAGGAAGTCATTGATGGGCAGATCCTGCATGTTAGTGACTTGCAAATGCGACAAATGATCTGCTACGGTATTCTCTACTCCTTTCTTATCTTTTATTTCTAGATCGAACTCTTGGAGCAAAAGAATCCAGCGGATCAAGCGTGGTTTCGCGTCTTTCTTAGTGAGCAAGAATTTTAAGGCGGCGTGATCTCGTGTAAATGATCACTTTCGCGCCCACTAAGTAAGACCGAAACTTGTCGATAGCGAATACTACAAAGAAGAAACTCTTTTTCTGTTGTGGCATAGTTGAGCCGAGCTCCCGTTAATGTCTTGCTTTGGCATAAGCTATCGCGTGATGCTCTTTATCTTTGGTTTGGCCTAAGACCGCACCAACAAAGATAATCGCTTGCATCACACATGATCTCAAAAGGTAGAGACCAATCGGGAGGTTGGATGATAGGTGCGAGAGATGAGTGCTTGCTTGAGAGTGTTAAATGCTTTCAAGCACTCATCGGTAAACTCGAAAGGAGCATCTTTAGCTAATAGGTTCGTGAGGGGTCTAGAGATTTGTGAAAAATCCTTGATGAATCTTCTATAGAACCCCACATGACCTAAGAAGCTACGGATTCCCTTTACGTTTACCGGGGAAGGTAGTTGCTCGATAACCTCTATCTTAGCCTTATCTACCTCGATTCCCCTCTTGGACACTAAGTGCCCCAGGACAATGCCCTCTCGGACCTTGAAATGGCACTTTTCCCAATTAAGTACCAAATCTTTGTCCTGACACCTTTGCAAGACCCTGTCTAAGTTGTTTAGACAATGATCAAAAGTTTTCCCATAGACGGTGAAATCGTCCATGAAAACTTCCATGATTTCTTCGATCATGTCCGAAAAGATAGACATCATGCACCGTTGAAATGATGCGGGTGCATTACACAACCCGAACGACATCCTACGGTACGCGTACGTTCCGTAGGGGCATGTGAAGGTCGTTTTGCTTTGATCATCCGGATGGATGGGAATCTGATGATATCCCGAATACCCATCAAGGAAACAAAAGAAGGAGTGTTTCGCTAACCGTTCCAACATTTCATCAATGAAGGGGAGCGGAAAGTGATCCTTCTTTGTTGCTTTGTTAAGTTTTCGGTAATCAATGCACAATCGCCATCCGGTGACAGTTCGTTGAGGTATGAGTTCATTTTTAGCGTTCTCAATGACTCGTCATCCCTCCCTTTTGGGAACCACTTGGACCGGGCTAACCCAATCACCGTGTGATACGGGATAGATTATCCCGGCATGAAAAAGTTTCAGGACTTCCTTTTTCACGACTTCCCGCATCGCATTGTTCAGCCTTCGCTGATGTTCCCGTGAAGGTATGCTAGATGGTTCTATGGGAATGCGATGGGTACAGAGCGTTGGGCTTATCTCTTTAAGATCGTCTAGGCAATCCCCAAAGACCGACTTATGTTTTTCTAGGACGGCTATGAGTTTGGTTGTCTCCTCATCACTAAGTTGGTCACTTATGATGACAGGAGTTTGGGTGTCGGCGTTCAGAAAACATAACGTAAGCCTTTGGGTAGGGGCTTAAGCTCAACTCGGAGGTCTAGGCGGTTTCTCCCCTATAGGAAGATCAACTGTCTCCCCGAGCTCGTCTTTTTCTTCTATAAAGAACTCAGCATCTTTATCTAAAGACGACTCGGGTGACTCAAACATGTCGACCGCTAGAACCTCTATGGGCACACTAGGGGAGATTCGGCCACTGAGTTCCTGGCTCTAGTGACTTGAATCGGGAATGTTTCTCTCCCTAGTTTTATGTTGACTTCCCCTATTTTTGACGGATTGTCAAAGAGTGGTTCCGGGGGGTGCCCAATGAGTATGTCGAATTCCTGGATGTCGAAGACAAGAAAGTCCAGGGACAATTCGACATCTCCATGGTGGAGTGTCACATTATGTACAATCCCTAGTCCTTCTTGAATGGAATCTGGTGTTCTTAAGGACCGTGTTGTTGGGGTAAATGACTTTACTCCTAGACACGTGAGTGCATAGGAATAGGACACTATATTTGCCCCAACGGTGGGATTATACAAAACATCCACCCATTCCCGCTGGATTTTGCAGCGGCGGGTAGAAGATGGAGCACGAATCTGAATTACTTTAGACACGAGCTCACCTTCTGCCAACCATTCCGAGCTCATAACAGAAGTTAATTCTCTAACGGACTCCTTGAGGAAAAATTCATCGAGGGGTTCGCTAGGAGCAATGGGAATTGGTGGTTTTGCGCGACACTCATATTTCGAGGTATTTCCTAAATTTTCGAAAAGCTCATCCTCGAAAGTCGGAAGATCCATAGGTTCTTCCGTCTTGGGTTCTGGTTCGGGAGAGGGTCTCTCTATGGATTGGGAAGGTTCGGGCCGATGCCGAAGAGACATCCTCTTTTATTGGCTCGGGTTCTACACGGATGGGTTCTAAGGGAGGAGCATTCTCTTGGATGCGATCCAAGAGAGCTTGCCCTCTTCGGTGGTTTTGTCTTTGGAACGACCCTCCGGTAGCTACATCGAGTAATAGGGCAGAATTTCGTCTAATCCTAACCAAAAATGTTGTAAGAGCACATGGTTAGGAATAGACAGTCCGGGCTGATCATGTTAGGATCAAAAAGCGTTCCCGTGAAGCACCTATGGTTTCATTCTCTTTTTGTTGGAAGTTGAGCACCTCCTGTCGTAGAGAAGCGACACGAGAAATAGGGTAGAATGTGAAGCAAAAATGCTTACGCAATTCTTCCCAATCTCCGTTTACTTTCCCTACATTTTGGGTGTACCATTGCTTCGCCTTTTCATGGAGGGAAAAGGGAAACAATTTCCATCGCAATGTATCTTGTGACATGCCCGCAATGGTCAGGCACGCACAGAGTTGCTCAAACTCCCGTAGATGATCATAAGGGTTTTCATATTCCAAGCCTGAGAAGGCTTGGTCCCGAACCATGGCTATAAAGCCAGGGCGGAGCTCATACTCAGAAGCTGTGATAGGCTTCGAGGATTGGGGTGTCTGAATGAGCTCGCCCTTCGGAGCGAATAGGTTGTAAATGGTTGGTTGCTCCATGGATTTTTTTTTTCTAAAATAAAACAAAAGAAGTGGAGCAAAGGTAGGTCAAGGTACACGGGCAATCTAGGTTCGGAGCTAACTGCGACAACCGTTCCCCGACAAGAATGCGTCGAAATGCTTGTTGGCATTTCTTAGCGTGTGCGGCCAAATCCGCAAGCGCACGGAAATCACCGTTATAGCACTTCACCCGGTGAGTAATCGGGTATCGTATTTCTTTCACGAAGAACGGCTTGTGAGTTAATTCTAAATAGAGGTTGCCCGAGAGATGGAGTAGGATAGCTTAGGTAATGAGGTTTTCTAGGGTAATGGGCCTAAGAGATGGCTAAAGTCGTTGCTATACTTCTTACTTCGGGCACCGGATCGCACCCGGTCCGCCAAGTGATGCCGGCTGTAGCTCTACGCCGTAGCGGACGTGGGGATTACAAGGGACGGACGAGGCCGTCACCACCCGCCGCCTACCACCTCAACCATGGACTACGAGGCAAATGAAGGTAGGTCCTAGCCTAGACACCACGTCTATGCCAGTTGCTACAACTCTAGCGGTGGCCAGGAACTCCCGTGTCTATCAGGGGTCCTCTTACTAGAGCTTCCGTCACGGGGACGAACGACGAACCCGTAAGAAGATAACAAGCAAGAATAACTTACTCAAAGGTATTACCGAAAGATAAACACGATGTCTTACTTCAAGTAGCAAGACGCCGTAGAGGTACAAGCGAGGAGGGAACCGACAAATCCAGCACTCCGCCCCGTGGAAGACTAGCTTCCCGAGAACTCTCTTGGAGAGATGCTCTACTCTTGCTCCTCTCTCACTCCTTACTTCTATTCTAGCTAGGCTAGGTAGAGTGGCTCTACTCTCTCTATCGTACACTTGTAGAGTGGAGGTATGGTGAAGAGTGAGACTAAAAATGAAGAATGAATTGTTCTATGTCTACATTGTGTGGAATTGTCTTTTAGAGGAGGGGGAATGGCCTCCTTTTATAGGGGGAGAAGAGGGGGCTCCTTGGAAATATGCCATCCCCACATGGAAGGGCCAAAACCGACCTCCATAGGCGGTTTGAGACCTTCCATACCAGAAGCACCAGCGAAATCAACATCCTCACATAATCACGAACCGACCGACCAAAGATGGGCCCAGGAGCCAGCCCAGGAGGCGCGCTCGTGCCTCAGGCGCGCTCGCGCCCATTGTGGGCCCCGTGGGCCTCACCTTTCACCGCCAGTGTGTAGGCCTTTCAGCTGGCTTCGAATCGGCTGGTCATTTGCCCAAATCGAAGTCCGGATGCATCCGTGGCGCCCAAATTAGTGAGACATGGTCCTGCAGCCCAAGATAGAGTTGGTCTAGGTTTTGGGCTTCCACCTCTCAGGTCCATGCTTGGCATTTTGGACCATGTTCATGGCCCAGATATTATGGTAAGTGGGCCACCTTCTCATATCATAGTTTTTCCTCATGTCTTGGCTCATTTTATGTGTAATTCAGGTATGTCCTGCAAAACAACGAATCTGCACCACACTGTGGAAATAGTTAGAGTAGAGCCCTATTCTAGGTGAAAATTAGTGTTGCCTAGACTAAAGTTGGCGGGGTTAGGAATGAGTTAAGCACCGCCAACACCAGTGAGTGTGATTTGTGTGAGGAATACCCCGCCAGCTGGTTTGCAATCGATTATAATCGCCATCATTCCTGGATAGTGAATAACTTGACCGAGCAGTTACGGTGCCACAAATAAGATTTGAAATGCGTGTTGGTTATGTTCTCCCCATGATGGTTTAATGGTAATTCAATCAATGCGGTGTTGATTAATAGATTGATTGCTTCTACTAAAATGATGACTAGTGCAGGATGCTAACTTAGCATGGCTAGGTAATTACCTAATGGGTTAAGCTAGAGGGTCCTTTATCACTAAACGAAGATTTAAAAGCTCATCTTTTGGCAAAGAAAGGAGTCAGCTAACCCACATACAGTCTGGCATCCACCAAAGAGTCTTTATTTTCTTTTGGACGGTTAAGTCTTGCTGAGTACAATGTACTCAGGGTGCAATTCCCAATTGTTGTTGCAGATGGGGAGATCTTTTACGGCTATTGCCCGACCTGTCTCCATCCTGCCGTCGGAGATGAGTAGATCGTGGGCACGATCATTCCAGTTGTCGCATCCCTTTCTTTTGTGGAGTATGATGAAGGACATGGCACTATGTTTCTAAAAACATTTGGGGTGTGTTTGAGAACTTGTTAATCTATTTGCTTCCGCACTATGTCGAGAACTTGGTTTGTAATAACTGAAGTATGTTATGTACTATCTATTTGAGAACTTTTATGTAATAATTATGGATGGTATTTCGTTGGGCCTTTACCGGTCTGGGATGTTACTTGATGTATGTGCGAAAATCCTTCGTGGTTTTCCGGACTACCGGGCTAGTTTGGTTACTAAGTTCTAATTAAGTTGCCACGTCTGCTTGATTAATGCTTCGTAATTAAATTAGTTGGTCGGTTCCGTTACAAGCACCAGCGGAACCGTCATGCCCTCGATGGAAGGTGGCAAACCGCCTTTGGCCGGACCCACGCGCCAGCCAGGGGGCGCGCGCGCCCCAGGCGCGCTCGCGCCTGGGCGAAGCCGGCCCCTGACCGACTTTGGTCGGTGGGCCCGTGCCACCTCCTGGGCTGCGCTGGTGCTGGTGCTTCTGGCCCATTTGGCCTCCAGATGGCCCACTTGCTCTCTAGCTCATTTTACGCCTTCTCGAAAAGCGCCTTTTTATTCTAAAAATTCCTGCACTTGGTGTATTTTCTGCAAAACAATATTTTCTCCAAGTACAAGTGGAACTAGGTCAATAGTAAAGATATATGCGCAATAAAATATTTATTTCTCCCAAAATGATCTATAATTGGCGGGTAAAAATTGGAGTTAAGGACCGCCAACAAGATCCCCCAAGCTTACCCCTTGCTCGTCTCGAGCAAGGTTTTGTTGTTGGGTTGTTGATCGGGAGTTGCTTCAATGCCGATTATATCTCAGGTGTACAAGATAAAAGAGAGTGTTCTACTGCTATTTGAATAAATCGGCAATTATATCTACTCTATGATTCCTGAATAAAGTGGGGCTTCTAATTTTCTCAAGTCTTGGGCGATTGCAAAATAGAACAGTTTCAAAGACCGGTGCTTTTCATTCGTCCCAAGATCAACTTTCAGTCTGGAGGTTTTGCAAGATTTTGTAAAATAAACCAAGTTCCTCAAATGACCCACTCAATCGCTCAAAGTGTATGGTAACCTCACCGAAGGCTTTGATGTTTGCCTTTGTGTCCTACCTCTAGTCTCTTTTTTTTAGTGGAGTTCTTGGGTAGGCATCCAAGGAATGGGTTGCTTACCGCTCGTGTGAAGCCGAGTCAAAGTCCAAACCAAGTTAAGGTTAAAGCCATACACTAGGTTGAGATGTGCAAGTGTGTGGGATGGATGGAGAATGATTCCTAATTTTTATGGTATTTTTGGGTCTCCATGTATCATGACGAACTCTCTTTTATTGGTGAATGAAGAGATGAAGGAAATATGGGCTATCAAAGAGCAAAAACTTTTCTCTCATTTTTTTTAACGGGGATCTAAGACTTTTTCCCGTTTTCCTACAAGATTGGTAAGTTCTACAACTATCTCTCTTTCTTTTTTTATTTTTTTTATTTTCTCTCTCTTTTTTTTCTTTTTTTCGACTAAGAACATAGCCCATAACTTATTGCTTTAAAAAGGATGAAGTGGAGAGAGTTGTCATGATGGAATGCATGGAGAATTTTGGTGAACTAAAAGAGAGGGTGCGCGATCCTCGGGGTAAGGGTCGGCACTTTTATTTGGTGGAATGGTGCGCAATTCTCGGTGTAAGAATTGGCATGTAGGTGTGAGGGGTGCATGTTGTGCGCGACTCTCAGTGTGAAAGTCGGCAATTATTTGGTGGGTGCAAGTGAATCTCAACCATATGTGTAGGACCCTAATCTAAGTTAGGTTCAAACCGTTACAAGGCCCAACGATTTGTAAGAAGCATACGACAACAAGGGTTTTATAATCCTATGGAAGAGCATGTCGTATTTGGCCTTGGCGGTATTTTGCGATCATTGAGGAACAATTGTTTTTTGAAATTTTTGAAACAAAACTCCGGACGTCGATTTTCTCAAAGAGACAAAGTCATTCTTTGTGTCTATGTCACTATATCATATCGCGCAATAACCTTGACTAGAGCAATTGTATGCAACCCACTAAATCAAGTTTATAGAGCATGATAATGTAAAGCCGATAAACCCAAATTTTAGAGAAAACTCCATTTTAAACAAGTACAAGAGAGACATAAAACGAGCAACTAATCATATCAACAAGGGTAGAACTAAACATTTCATGGCACATATATAGAGTGGAATAAAAATTATTTTTTTTGGATTTTCAATGCAAGATAAGAAACTTGAATTTAAACATGCTAAAAAGGAAATAAATTTGCAGGAAATTAAATATGCAATGCAGGTACCTCAAGTGGGGGTCCTCCCCCAAGCTGTCCTGAAGCTCATGGCCCAGGGTTGTATCCCTGGGACCTCCAATAGGCCCTCTCGCTCTCTGCGCACGCGGAGGCTCTCTGTGAGAGCGTCGAACCGCTGCCCGTGCTGCTGCTGCCACTGGGTCGTCGAATGCATGAAGTTGCCCAGGGTGTTCCTGATGTTGTTCGTCTGGATCTGCAGCTGTCCAATGTGTGCATGGACTGTGGCCAGCGTCGGCTCCTGCTCCTGTGGTGGTGAGTCGACAGTGTACTGCCTCTGTCGCTCCCACTCGTCGGTCCCTGCCTCGGACCATGCCCTCTCAGCGGTCTGTGCCGGCTGTGGGTACTGCTCCCACCCCGAGTAGCCTGGGTAGCCCTGGTAGGCCTCCTATCCTGCATAGCCATACTGCTGGGGAGGCTGTGCAGGAGCGTCAGGCTGTGCATGGGCCACAGCCTCTCCTCTGGTGGCTCTCGGTTCGAGCTCTTCCCTACATGTTTCTTCTGCAGTCTTCAAATAAAAGGTGAGCTCATCACAGTTATATAAATAAAGATTTGGGTTAGGTAACCGAATCTTATTTATATAACCGGGGAAGAAAAAGCAGATATGGTTCTTTCCATCAGCCTTCAGGGTATGCCCATGGTTTAGGACACGTAGGTCAGAAATCGGGCGCTCAAGAGGAATAAACTCAACATCGTTCCCGTCTAGTGCTCCGATGGCATTGGCAATGCGAGTAACGAGAGAGGTGCAATTGATAGCATAAGACTTCTTAACCATATCTAGCCAGTGAAGGCACATCTCCTTCACAGGAGCGACCTTGAATTTATGAACCATGGCATAGAGAAGCTTAAGCTCTACGGAATGCACCCATTTAATTTTGCCAGCAGGAAACAGGGTCATCGAGATCCAACGATGCATGATTCTAAGGGTAGGGTGCTGGATCTGTGTGTTCAGGGGTTTGAAAGGTCCAACTTCAACCCTACCCGAAATCCTCTCCCAAAAAGAATTGCGATCAAAACCAGGAATGGCTGCATCTATCTTAAGTGCACACTTAAAATGGAAGCCTAGATGATGAGCAAGTTCCCTCCAGGTAAGATGATAGTTCATGCCAAACAAACAGAAGTAAATATGCTCATCATCATAATCAATTGTGCAAAGAAACTAGATAGTCAAGATACGCAAACCTTGCTCATCGATGGGCTCGATGTTTTCCCAACCAACAGCCCTCCAAATGGATTCGAAGTCGGTGGTCATACCTATTTTCTCGATGAGGTTGGCGTCGTAGATCGTCGTGTGGTTGAACACCCAATCCTTGAGGCGGTGGTACCTCTGCAGCTCCTGCGGACCCTCCAAGTCGAGGTGCGGGACCTCGTAGACTCCTTCGGGCTCGGGGTCACAGGTGTTGCTCCCTCCTCGGGCACTTCGGGCTCGTAGGGGCCCCATAGTGAGAGCTTGAGCCCTCATCGTACCCCCACGAACTGTAGTCGCTCATGGCGGACTACTCAGGTGGCTAGTTCTCGGGTGCGAAGGAACTAGTGGAGGTTGATTTTCCACACCCGAGACTAGCTCTATCACTTGCGCTCTTGCTCAAAAGTTGCTAGTGGAAGCTTGTGGCATAGGAAGTGGGGGTGGAAGAGAGTGAGAGGTGTGAGAATGGGAGGTGGTTTGAGCTCCCGGCCGCCCCTTCCTTTTATAGGCGAAGCACCAGCGAGGGAAGGAGGGGCAACGGCTAGGAGCCGTTGGCCGCCGGCGCGGCTCCCGAGGCCGCAGGACTGGCGCGAGCGCGCCTCGGGCGTGCGCGCCCAGGCGGGCCCTGCTGCTGTTCCCCTTTGGCCGTTGGGCGCCAACGGCTAGCCCTTGGCGCTAGCCGTTGGTGCTTCTGCCCCGGCGGTTTTGAAAATATTTTTTTTCAAAATAAAACGTCTTCTTCTTTTTTTTCAGAGAAGAAGTTCTACTCTCTTTTTTTCTTTTCTTTTCTTCCTGGGCCATATTTCTCATATATATATGGTTCGACCAAACCAGCTCCCCCACTGGCCCAGCGGCCCACTAGCCCACCCAACGGCCCAAAAGGCCCACTTTCTCGGGCCCTATATAAATGCCCCCAAAACCCTAATTCCCCACCCAATCCCACCCCCGGCCGCCCCGCCTCCCCGACCCCACCCGCCGGCCGCGCCGGCCCGAGGTCCGCCGGCGGCGCAGCGGCGAGGCGCAGTCCTGCTCCAGCGGTGGCGAGGCGTGGCACCGCCCCCTCCCCGTCCGCGGCGGCACATAGGCGAGGCGCCGCCCCATGCCCTCCCCGTCCCACAGGGCCGCCCCATCCCCGTCCACGACGGCGCAGAGGCGAGGCGTGTCTCTGCCCCCCAACCCGCGGCAGCGGCGGCGTGGCACCGATGCTTCCCGAGCAGCGGCGACGGCGCGCGGCCCGGCTTTCCCCTCCCGATGACGGCGCTCGGCTTCCTAGCCTCCCGACGATGGCGCGGCCTTGGTCTCCCCCCCTCAGCGACGACGCATTCACCGACGGCGGTGGGCGACCCCGGATCTGCTGCTGGGCTCACCGCGCCCTCCTCCCTCCGGCATATCGGGCCGCCGGCGACCTCTACCACCCCACCGGCAGCGGATCCGGTCCCAGGCGGCATCTGTCTCGTCAGTCCCCACCGGCGGCGCACAGGGGAGCAGGCCTGGCTCCTTCCCCAAGCGGCGAGATTGCCTCGCCCATTCACCAGCGCGGTCCACCTCTTCACCAACTCGTGACGCCGCAGCACTACCCCCTCTGCGTCCAGTGCAGCGCCGGTGCGTCCCCGTCTCGCCCCTAGCATGGCAGGGGTTGGGCCGTGGTGGATCTGCCCACCGGCAGCGGATGGCAGGGCGCGGGGGCTCCATCCTCACTCCCGGCGGCTCCATCCATCCTGGTGGGACTCGAGCACCGATGGTGGGCGTGGCCCTCGTCCCTCCCCTAGCAGCGCGGTACTGGAGCCCCTCCCTCAAGCCGGCAGCGCCCCTACCCATCACGGCAGTGGGTTCACAGTGCTCATGAAGGCTCCAGCAACATCCCCTACCTCCACGTCGCGCTCAGAGTGTCCTCCGGCGACATCCCCTACCTCCACGGTGCCTGGCGGCTCTCCTCCGCACCTCGGCGGCGTGCTGTTCTGCGTACCGGTGGCTCCGACGCCCCTCCCATCTCCCTCACTGATGGTCGAGGTTTGTATGCATATTCAGCAAACTTTTTATACATGCACCAATTTTTATCACGGATGTTTGTATGCATAATCTGCAAATTCGATTTTGTATGCATATTCATCTCATGGTTGTATGCACATTCAACAACTCCGGTTTGTATGCATGACGCACGACGGTTTATATGCACTGGGAAATTTAATAGATCAAAATTGTCTCCATGCGAGGTCGCATGGCACGGGGCTGGTGGTCGGTCTTTGTGACGTGGACGATGACAACGTGCTCCTCATCCGACGGATAGGTCTGTATGCATGGTGGAGTTCATAGTATGTGCCTGCCTTTGACGACAACCGTGTATGCTGATTGAGTAGCGTTCATATGCATGATGGAACTCGAGTTTATATGCATTTGGGAAGTGATTTATATGCGGGGTAGGTTCATATGCATGTGGAATGGTTGCATGCATGTTTGTGAGAAACATGTTTGTTGCATATTTATATGCATGCTAAATGTTTACGCGATAGCAAATAAGTGACTAAAAATATACTTTTTCTAGTTTTTTATGCATCTTGAGAAACTCCGAGCACTATTAGCATGGTAAAAAATATTTGGGTGTCATGATTTCGGTAGAATAACCCCAAGGGGTTTTGGGGTTGTATGCACTTTGTTGCTCTATACTATATGCACAAATTTGGATGATTAAAAATTCAGATTTTCTAGTAAATTTCATTGGTCGCAAAAACTCATTTGGTTTTATGTTGATAAAAATAGAGTTTGAGCAAATACTTGCCGATACATAATTACAATCATCATTTTGTATGCTTAGAATATGTTTGTAGGCATGGTACAACCCCATTGTTGTCCTCGCTTTTCTATTAAACTATACATGCAAACCCTTCGATCGCTTTCTGTTTTTTTCCGTGAAACTATGACTATGCATATAAACCCTCCTGATTACTCTTATTTTTTCCCTGCAGGAAGCAAGGTTTTTATGCATTTTGGCTCATCTTCCCCTCTTGACGCCATGACGGTGGCGAAAGGATCCATTCGGAGCTTGCGGATCCATCACTATGATTATACTTAGTTGCATAGGTTTCTATACACAGTTGGAGTAGTTGCGTGTACTCTTGTACACTATTGTAACACAATTATAGTTGAATCGAATTTTATGCATTGTTGGAACATGTTTGTATGCATTGTTGAAACGATTATACATGGTTTAGTGTTTCTAGATATTTCGTATGTTGTCTCCATCTAAATTGAATTCAAAATTCAAATCCCAAACAAGTTTGTGTACACCGTTGGAGCACACTTATATGCGTTGTTGAAGAATCAGTAACGTTAGCGTAAAACACTTTTTATGCACATCTTCAATAGTGTTATATGCATACTATCAACTAGCAAGAGTCATGATTCAGATTTCAAATTTTGGAGAAGACGATATCATAAATTTAAAATCTGTATGCATCTTGACTAGGGATTATATGCATTCAATCAGCCATCCGTAAACCTTTATATGCATGTTGACTAGTGACTATATGCACCTAATCATGACATGTCATGATTCAAAATTTAAATTTATGAATGTCAAAAACATTTTAAAAAATATATTCACAATGGATCTTGAATTGTGCACAAAAATATCAGGAGTTCAATGATGAAAACCGTATTTGAATCGGATGCTTCGTTTAGGAATAATTGCGAAAAAACGAAAGAAATTCGAGTGGATGCGTGCATGTCAGCATGTGTCAGCTGTGTCAGCTTGTGTCAGCCCTGTCTGGTGGAAGGTCTGCTCGCGGGGAGGTTTGTATGCATTGTAGAACTGGTTTATACGCGTCGAGTCTGCTGAGTCAGCACCTGCGCGCGTCAGCACCTGCATGTGGGTGGGTGGGTGGCTGGTTGGGTGGTGGCTAGTTGGCTGAGGCTTCCAATAAGCTATTGGAAATCTATGGCTTCCAATAGCGGCACCCTATATATATATATATATGTATATTGAGTAGCAAGAAAATACTTACCGACCTGCTTTGTCGGTGCTCTTATTCCTCCCCCAAGCTTGCTTGGTTTAACAGGGGTGACCAAACCCCGTTGCGATCATGTTCACTGACTGGGGCGAGACCTCGGGTTGCCCTGGAATCCTGCTCGTGTCAGCGTTTGTTGGGATCGCTGCGGCAATCTGGGCGAGCTGGGTCTCTATCATCTTGTTGAAGCTCAGCTGATTCTTGACAGCGGATGATAGACCCTCTATCTTGTTATTCATATTCTCCAAGATCTTATCATTTTGCATCATCTTTTTGGTGAGATTTTCGTTGACCTTGGCTTGGCCGTAAACCAGATCCTTCAATGAAGGCTGATTCGAATTAAACCCGGAGGCATAATTCGAATTACCTTGGAATGGAGGATAGGACTAGTTGTTCCAGCCATTTCCTCCTCCTTGTTGCTGGCGAAACCCATTGTTGAGGTAGGCGGCCTCTTCGCGGGTCTCGGGGTAGTCATTCCCCGAGTGTCCAGCTTCACCACAGACCTCGCACGTCATGCGAGCGTTCATGGCGTTGACGGTGCCGGATGCATCATTGATGGCACCACCGTCAATCTTCTTCAGCAGTAGGTCTATTTTTGCGGCAAGCATATCCGCCTCCTTCACGGTATGCATACCTTTTTGTCCTTTAGTGGGGGCGCGGTCCTCCCCCAAGCTTGGTTTTCCACCATTTTGTTGATTAGTGCCGTGGCACTATCAACAGTCAATGATAGAAAGGCGCCGCCAGCGGCGGCGTCCAGGTGCCCCTTTGACATGGGTGTTAACCCGATGTAGAAGTTCTGGAGCACCAGCCAACTTTCCAGCTATAAGATCTCTAAGTGTAGGCCAGCTGGATGTTGGGGGTAGATTGGAAGTGGTCCACCCCCGTTCGCCAGTTCGCCGTCGAAAGTTGAGAGGCAAAGTCTTTCACCCGGAGCAGCGCTTTCGGGTTTCGGCGTCGAAAGCTATGGGCGAAAGTTGAGAGGCAAAGTCTTTCGCCTGGAGCAGCGCTTTCAGGTCTCGGCAGTCGAAAGCTATGGGCGAAAGTTGAGAGGCAAAGTCTTTCGCCTGGAGCAGCGCTTTCGGGTCTCGGCGGTCGAAAGCTATGGGCGAAAGACGAGGGGAAAAGTCTTTCGCCAACTCAAGTGGTCGAAAGCTGAGTGGGTCTCGGCTTTCGTCTCGAGTCGCGTTCTCGTGAATCAGAATCTGAGTAAGTCACAGCTTTCGCCTTATGGTCGAAAGCTGAGGCGAAAATGGGTTTCGATTTCCGACTTGGTTTTATTGTCTTGTGCGGATATTTGGTTTGTGACAGGTGGTTGATGGGCCGAGCTTCGTGGGCCGAATTGGGCCGTCTTGGGTTCGACTAGACCTTGGAGGCGGACACGAAGGTCGGTTTGAGGGGGAGAAAGACAATCCTGCCCTTCACATGGTTAAAGATAGAAGTTTAGATTCAGGGGCATTTTGGTCATGTAAAAGTCCACGGACTACTATAAATAGACCCCCAGGGGCATTTTGTAAACGGACCGATGCTGGAATGGAATAAAGCTGTTTGTTTCATTTCGCTGTAAGCATTCGTTGTTTACTTTCGTCGTTAACTTTCGCCTTTACCTTCGTTCTAGTCTTCGGTGAACACTTGCTTGTGTTCGGTCCTTGGAACGAACACCAACATTGGCGCCCACCCGTGGTTGTTGCTCGACACGACCATGCCACCGAAGGGAGGATGGAAGAAGGCGACAGGAGAAGCCAACGCTACTCTTTCACCTTCCGCAAAAGAGTCAGGATAACAGGCAGATGCTGGCACTTCGGCCGGAGCAGAAGTCCCAGCAGCAGATCTTGCAAGAGAAATAGTTCCGCTCGCAGAAGCGACGTCAGAAGATGAAAATCAGAACCAAGATGAGCCGGAAGATAGGCAAGATGAACAACTCGGGCAAGAGGACATTCGGTGAATGACCATGCCAGGCTACCGAGACAACTCAAATAAAGTCAAGGGGATATCGAACTCTTCGGAAACGTGATCGGCTAGCGAGATATGTCGTCGCCAAAAATAGAGAAGCTCTAACTCGGCGGCAAGTGCAAGAAGCGGAAGCAAGAAGGATAGCCCTCCAAAGAGAGATAGAACAGGCTTCAGGCGGCTCGGCTACGTGCATCTCATCTTCGGGCACCCCAAATGCCACCAAATTTCTTTCAAGAGAATATTCAGCCAAGGCCGATAGAACAAATCACTTTGGACCCAACTTCTCCACTTTCGCCGGAGCTACAAAGGCACCCATGGCCAGCAAATTACAAACCAAAGCTACCACCTTTCAACGGGAAGTCAAATCCTCGAAGTTTCTAGCAAGTTACGAAGCGGCAAGACATTCGTCCGGAGGAGACTCCACCACATTAGCAAAATCGTTCATTATGGCGGCCGAAGATGTTGCCTATGAATGGTACACATCTCTGAAGCCATTGTCGATCCGAACATGGGGACAACTCAAGGAGGAAATGCTTTCGACCTTTCAAGGGTTTCAAACGAGAAAGAAAACAACCGGAGATCTAATGACGTGCAAACAAGAAGATGGAGAGCTATTGTCATCATATCTAGACAAGCTAATTCAGCTAAGAGTACAAGTGCCAAATGCTTCGACGATGTGGTCATCGCGGCAATACAAGGGTTGCGAGATCGGCCCATGTGCTTTCCATCGATAAGAGAAACACCAAAGACGGTAACTCACTGCTCGAGGAAATGCGAAAGTTTGCAAGATCGAAGACGACCTTCGAAAGCGCAAAGCGGCAAGAACCAACATAAACCAAAGCAACCCAAGGCAAGCTCAGCCGATAAGGCAGCCTTACAATCAGAGAAACAACCAGAACTATCGTCAAGTAAACAACCTCCAACAACAACCGAATGATCAGAAGAATATGCCGGATAACGAACCAGCACCATATCATAACAACAACAGGGAGAATTTCCAAGGAAGCAGAGGCGGCCGTCCACCTCGCGGAAGAGGAAGAGGACGGGGAGGAGGTCAAAGAATCCCGTATTGTGTAATTTGTGGAGAAGACAAAAATCACTTTACAAGAGATTGCATATATACCAAGCTAGCGAAAGAGCAGAAGGAGAAAGATGATGCAATCCCTCAGAGAGAGAATCCCAAGCACGTGTTTCATAACACGGGACGAGAACAAAGCTGTACTTCAAATTAGAATCACATGGCATATCAACATCCATATCAAGCTCAACTTCAGCAGTACCCTCAGCAGATTATGTATCATCAACCGGCGTACACCTGGCCCTATCCACCCCAAAATCCGATAGTTCAAACCTTCCGCCGGACCCGGAGCTACGTCGGCGGCGGTCTCTTCACCAGCGGTACAAGAACATCAGCTTCCGGCACAACATTCGCAAGTTCAGCAGGAGAACAATCAAGAAGCTCACATGGTAAATGCAGTGCTACCGTCTCAAGGACACATTTACGCCATCATAGGCGGATCAAACCTAGAGCATGAAAGCAAAAGAGCAAGAAAGGAATACGAAAGGAGAATACACACAGTGACCCCAAGGTTGCCTCTAAGTAGACCAACGTGGTCCATGGCACCTATCACTTTCACAGAAGAAGACTTCAAAGTCAGAGATTATCCGCACTATGACGCATTCGTCGCTACCGCGAATGTCAATGGTTTCACTCTGCACAACATTCTGATAGACAATGGTAGCTCAGCGGACATCATTTTCACCAAAGCTTTCGAGCAAATGGGTCTTGACAGAAGAACTTTAGACACTGCTGGCAATTCGCTCTTCGGTTTCGGAGGCTCAAGAATAAACGCATTCGGGAAGATAAACTTGAAAGTGGCCCTTGCACAAGATCAGAAGGCAAGAGCTGAGATGATCACTTTCGACGTTGTAGATATGCCATACCCATACACCGCCATATTCGGTAGTGGATTCATAAACAAGTTTGACGCAGTAATAAAACAGAGTTTCCTATGCATGAAAGTCCCCTCACCTTTTGGAATAATAACCTTATTCGGTGATCAAGAAGCTGCCAGAAAAATTGAAGGGAAACCTATTCCGGGATACAGCATGATCAACGAAGTCAAGGAAACAAAAGAGAAGGAAGACGAAAGTGAAGATGATGATGAGAATAAAGAAAAAAGGGAGAAAGCAAGAGCAAAACCAAATGAAGAAACTGAAAGAGTACCACTGTCGAAATACACTCCTGACCAATACGTACACATCGGAATGGAACTTGAACAACGGAGAAAGCTGAACTTATCAAATTCCCGTACAAAAACAAGAGAGAGGTATTCGCATGGTCGGCTAGTGATTTACGAGGTGTGGACAGAGAACTTGCCCAACACAATCTGAACGTATCCAAAACAATAAGGCCAAGAAAACAAAAGCTGCGAAAGATCTCAGACGAAAGAGCAGAAGCAGCGAAAGCAGAAGTAGACAGACTATTGCAAGCTCAAGTCATCAGAGAAGTTCAGTATCCGGAATGGCTAGCGAATGTAGTAATGGTTCAGAAGAAAAACAAAAAGTGGAGAATGTGCATCGACTTCACAGATCTCAATAAAGCATGTCCGAAAGATCCTTATCCTATGCCAAGAATAGACAAGCTGGTCGATATCGCAGCTGGCTGTGAAAGAATGAGTCTGCTAGATTGCTTCTCAGGCTATCACCAAATTTGGCTAAACAAGGACGACGAGGAAAAGACCAGTTTCATCACCCCGAGCGGGACTTATTGTTTCAAAAGAATGCCTGAAGGTCTGCACAACGCAGGACCAACTTTCGCCAGAATGGCGGATAAAGTCTTCGAGGATCAGAAAGGTCGAAACTTGGTTGACTACATGGACGACATCGTTGTCAAAAGTGATAGAAAGGAAACTCACATTGAAGATTTAAAGGAAACTTTCGCCAATCTAAGGAAAAGCGGTCTAAAGCTCAATCCGGAGAAATGCGCGTTCGGCGTCAAAGAAGGCAGAATCCTTGGGTACATGGTATCAGCAAAAGGGATAGATGCCAATCCTGAGAAGATTGCGGCGATAGTTAACATGAAACCACCATCAACCAAGAAAGAAGTGCAGAAGCTCGCAGGACGTATGGCATCACTAAGCAGGTTCATAGCAAGATCCGCGGAAAAGGGGTTACCCTTCTTTAGAGTCCACAAGCAAGCAGATCACTTTGAGTGGGGAGCAGAACAACAACAGGCTTTCGAAAATCTAAAGCATTATCTCACAAAGCTTCCGACTCTAAACAAACCAACGGCGAAAGCTGACTTGCTATTATACCTTGCATCATCTCATACCGCAGTAAGCGCTGTACTAGTTGAAGAAAGGGAAAGTGAAGGCAAGATTCAACAATTCCCAATTTATTATGTATCTGAAGCATTATCAGGAGCAAAGACGAACTACACGGAACTTGAGAAAATAGCCTACACAGTGGTAATGGCCTCGCGAAAGCTGAAGCATTATTTTCAACAGCATCGCATAGTCGTCAATTCAGCGCAACCATTAGAAGCACTCTTCCATAATACTGAAGCAATTGGAAGAATCGGAAAATGGGCAGCAGAACTGAACCAGTATATAGTGGACTTCACACACAGGTCCACAATCAAATCACAAGTGATTGCCGACTTTATAGCGGATTGGACCCCATCAGCTTTCGACACAACGATCAGGTTCGAGGAACCAACATGGACAATCTTTTGCGACGGAGCATGGTGCAACTCAGGCGCAGGAATCGCAGCTATACTGATACCTCCGGCGGGCCCAAGGCTGAGATATGCAGCAAGACTAGAGTTTCGGACAACAAACAACACGGAATATGAAGCAAGATATGCGGGACTTCGAAAGCGAGAGCTCTCGGCATACGCGGATGTATTGTGAAATCGATTCACAAGTGGTTGTGGGCCACATTGAAAAGGAGTACACAAAAGAAAGAGAACTGGCAAAATACCCGGCAGCAGTTAGAAGAATGGAAAAGCACTTCTCTGGGTTCACTCTGAGACATATCCCAAGATCAGAGAATTCCGAAGCTGACGAATTGGCGAAAGCTGCGGCGCAAAACATACCCTTACCTCCAGATGTCTTTTACCAAACACTAACCCTAAAGGCGGTAACAGAAGAAGAAGAAAATCCAAGAGCAATACATGTGATAACAAGCGAAGATTGGCGAGCACCAATTGTTGCATTTCTCAAAGAGACGTATGAGCCAGAAGACAAGAAGGAATATCAGCGAATGAGGTCTAGAACAAAGCAGTACACAACCATTGGAGAGGAGTTATACAAAGAAGGCGTAGTTGCACCACTTCTGAAATGTATCAGTAAAGAAGAAGGAGAAAAGCTTTTATCCGAAATGCACTCAGGCATGTGCTGTGCACATAGGGGTCCACATGAGATAGCTCACAGAGCCATGAGGCAAGGTTTCTACTGGCCGACAGCGGTGAAAGACGCAAAAGAAATCGTCCGAAGATGTGAGGCTTGTCAAAGGTTTGCAAAAAATCAAAAGGCTCCAGCAATTTTAACGAGTCCGATCATTCCAACTTGGCCGTTGCAAAGATGGGGGATAGACATTGTGGGTCCACTTCCGCAAGCTCCAGGAAATTTAAAGTTCACCACAAGTCGCTTTGGAATATTTCACCAAGTGGATTGAGGCAAAAGCTCTGGCGAAAATCACGTCAAAGACACTAATCAACTTTACTTGGCAACGAATCATATGTCGCTTCGGAGTGCCAGCTTACATCACGGTTGACAATGGCAAACAATTCGACTGTGCAGAATACAGAAGCTTTTGTGAAGAGCTAAACATAAAATTGGCTTTCGCATCGGTCAATCACCCACAGTCAAATGGAGCTGTCGAAAGAGCGAATCTTTGAGATATTCACTTCACTTTCGAAAATATTGACGAGATGAAAAGAAAGGCAAATGGGCACAAGAACTAACAAGTTCCGTATGGGGCCATAACATCTCAAAGACCGAGCAACGAGACTTCACTCCATTTAAATCTGCTATACGGCGAAGAAGCAATCACGCCAGAAGAAATGAAGCTCGGATCATTCGGGAACCGAAATTGCAGCAACCAATCCAATCCAAAGATTCGTCGACATCGAAACTTCAGAACAAACAAAGCTAGAGGCGGCACAAAACTTAGACAAATATCATCAAGAAACAAAAAGCTGGAGGGACAAGAAAGTGCTACGAAAGGACATCAACCCAGGAGACATGGTCCTCATCAAGCAGCCAAACAAGCAGGGGAAGCTACAATCACAGTGGTATGGGCCATATATCATCTCAACTATGGTCAAAGAAGGAGCTTTCAGGTTGATCAATGAAGAAGGCGTCGAATCGACACACACCTGGAATGCAGACAGTCTTCGTCGTTTTTATCCATAGAAAACAAAACAGAGATGTAATTTTACCTTTCGCATTTTTACATTTCGGTAGACATTAATGGGGGACTTGCACTCTTTTTCCTCACGGGGAGACCTTGCGAAAGGTGTGAGGTTTTTTAATGAGGCAGTCCTTTGTATCCCTTTTTCCTATTATGACATTTTTCCCCAGAAGAAGAGAGTACCAGTTTCCATGACAAGGTCGAAAACAAGGTGCAAACACCTTGCATATTCGACGAAATGCAGGAGTCATTAAGGTAAGGTTGTAAACAACCTATTGTTCTCATAACGATCTAATAGCTCAAAGAGCTAAAGCCGAAAATGGCTAAAGCCGAAAATGGCCGAGGGCTCGGCTTTCGAGAAAATCGAGCAAGCCTAACGGCTCAAAGAGCTAAAGCCAAAAATGGCTACACCGAAAATGGCCGAGGGGCTCGGCTTTCCGAGAAAATCGAGCAAGCCTAACACTCAAAGAGCTAAAGCCGAAAATGGCCGAGGGGCTCGGCTTACGAGAAAATCAAAGCAAGCCTAACGGCTCAAAGAGCTAAAGCCGAAAATGGTGAGGGGCTCGGCACGAGAAAATCGAGCAAGCCTAACGACTCAAAGAGCTAAAGCCAAAAATGGCTACGTAGAAAATGGTGAGGGCTCGGCTTTCGAGAAAGTCGAGCAAGCCTAACAACTCAAAGAGCTAAAGCCGAAAATGGCTACGGCCGAAAATGGCTAAGGGGCTTAGCTTCTGTAAAAATCGGAGCAAGTCTAATAGCTCAAAGAGCTAAAACCGGAAGTTCGAAGTCTAACGGCTCAAAGAGCTAAAACCGAAAAGTTCACAACAATCATTCTGGATCACAAATTTCACAACAATCGATATGTCGGATGTGACAATGTTGAAATTTCATAGCGGGAATGCTTGAGTTCAATAACGAAACAACGGCTACCTCGAGCTCAAGCATCAGCGACCTACGAAATCCCAACAATCATTACGGATCACAAGGTCACCCAATTGATGGAAAACATCGGCTAAAGAATGTGAAGCTAATCATTCGGTTTTTGAGCTCTTTCATCCTCGCCACCGCGGATTAGGCGGGGAGAGAATGAAAGGACACAAAAAACCAAAAGATCAATTCATTTGAATCTAAAAAGACACGCAATGTCTGAAGCTAACCATTTGGTTTCGAATCTTTTCACCCTCGCCACCACAAATCAAAGCAGGGAGGATGAAAAAAAGTTAGAAACCAAAAGATCACTCCAGCTAAAGTTAAAGAGAAGAGCAAGGCTCTGCACTTCTGGAGTTGAGCATTCGGTTTCTTGGAGTTGGTCTTCTTCCCAACAAAATGGTGAGGAAGAAGACCCCCGCCAAGAAACCAAAAGAACAACTACAATTCCACTACACAAATCCTAAAACCATAAGATAAGGAGATAGGCAAATGAATGGAGCTATGTACGCTATTTATAGGACTACAGTGTCCATACATCAGTAACAGAAGCAATCACCGCATTTAAGACGAAAGATATGATACTTTTGACAAGACAACTTTTTACATTTAAAGCATAATAAATTCTGACAAAAGGTCAGAAGGCCTTAATCTTTAAATTCAATACAAAAGATACGCAAGTACATTTGATCAAATACGGATAGGACCACAACAATCAATTCTGACAATACATCAGAGATCTTTTAAACGAAACAACGACATTCAACTAAAGAAATACGATAGTATGCTGCGGGGTAACAGGTTAGAGTACTTGTTGCAATGTTAGCGAAAGTGCTGATGGAAAGATTGTAGCAACGACTTTCGAAATTAATAAAGTCATCATCACTTCATCATTCGACGAAATTGTGTAATAGAAAACAAAATATGGATCGGTGGTTTAGTAAAACCCCTCAACTATAAAAATGGGGGGGCGGCGTTTTCAACAAGTTTAAAGCTGAGGGATTTTTCTTTACTAACTCAGCCGAAAGATGGTAAGCCTACTCGCCCCTAACTCAAAGATGGGGGGGCGGTGTTTTTCAGACCTATGAGTAAAGGGGCTCGAACGAAAGGACAGCATAAAGACAGCACATTCGACGCATATATCGAGATCTGCGCATTTTTATTAACAAAACACGGTTACAATTTACAATCATGTTTTACATTCAAAAAGGTTCATCTTTGGGCACTTTCAAGGACCCTTCATCGATATTAGGGGTCACAGGAATAAAACTATAGCGAGCACGCTCTAAGGGAACATCTTCAAAAGGTTCATCCTTCGGAACTTTGGGAGGGCTTCCGGAAAACTTGGTTCCGGAAGGTCCTTCACCAGAGGCAGTGTCACGATGACTCCAAAAATTCACAATCTGTTCAGCAGTCCGAAGACTTCGTCTTAATCGCGAACGCAGGAAAACAACTAAAGATTGCCGAGGATGTCGTTGGCGATAGAGATTCCATGACTCGCCAGAGACATGAAAGTCACCTTTCGCAATAGCAAGAGGAAAAATCTCAACCACACCGACTAAGTCAGCCTCATCAACCTGTCAAAACATGCAAGAAAACAAAAACGGAAAGTACTTAAGATACAACAAAAGCATTTAAGAGTTTTACAACATCCGCGCAGCATCGCGCTTTCACAGTTCACACATTGTTTTCCAAAAGCATGGGTCCTAATTCTCAACTACCGGTGGGTCGTTCTGGGCGGAAGTTTTGACGCCGGCAGGAGGAGTGTTCTCGGTGTTCGCGCTTCTTTAGTAGCCGGTTGCAACGACGAAAGGTGTTGGGTGCGCTTCTCCGGTTGCCCAGCACTGGGCTTCCGCGTGAAGCACGTTGACGAGCATTCCCGACATCAATGAACTCTTGAACTTTCGCTCTAATAACCTTCTTTTCATCCGAAGTCTACAAAAAAGGAAGGAAGAGGTCAATAGTTTAAGAAAAATAATAAAGCATAACCGAAAGTCGAAAGTAACAATACTCCACCCGGCCACGCGAAACGGCAGCGCGAATAAGCGCAAGATCACGGCCGCCTTTCACCCAAAACTCATCATAAAAGCGATGAGCGTCGGCTTTTGAGTCGGCGCGGCGCTTGTAGTATTCATTGGGCGCCTTAATAACCATTTCGGATGCATGAGAGCATCCGTGGTCCCGAAGAGCTTGAGCAAAAGCATTGATAGCCTCAAGGGCAGCAAAGTCACGACCTGTGTTTTGCAAGTCTTCATAGCTCGAAAGCTCATCGGCCAGCCAAGTCAAGTATTCCATAGGCGGCGTGTTCTGGGGCAGTTCAACTTCCGAACCAACCCCCTCAACAAGATTTTTATAAGCGAGGAAGACTTTCTGTCCTTCGGCGTCAAGGCCCTTTAGAAAATCTTCCTCACGCTGACGCAGCTCATCAACAGTCTTGTTGAGCTGAGTAACTTGCGCCGCAAGCGAAACCTTTTCAGCATCTAGAGCTTCAGACTTCTTTTTCTCCTCTTCAAAGTTCTTCTTCAGCTTCGCATAGCTTTCTCCAAATCATTAATCCGCTCATCCTTCTCGGCTATCGTCTTCGAAGAGAAGAAATCTTAGCTGCATCCTTCTTGAAAAGAGAGCGGTTCAACACCACCGCCTTCACAAAAAAAAAAAAAAAAAGAAGAAAAGAAACCGAAAGTTCGAGACATAATATCTAAAACGGAGTAAATTAAAATGTTATCGAAAGCCGAGGGTATAAAAAAACTCAATAATAATTCACCTGGATAAGATGAAAAGTTGCGGCATCATGAAGACCATCTCGGTTGAACCGAAGCAGAGCGTTTTCAACTTGCGGCATTCCGAAGGACTTGGCCGCTTCATTGCCCTTCTCTTCATGCCTAACTTTCGCCATCAGGCGGGTGTCTGCGGGAAAACCAAGAGAGTTTGAGATCTTATAAGCTCTCTCTCGACCGGGGTCACGTTCTTCAAAAGAACTGGTCCCAGAATAAACCACCATCTCGCCATAATCATCGGAACATGACTCCACGTCCAATTCGCCGTGCCCGAACAAAGTGACCCCGGAAGATATTCTCAACCAAAGACTCTTTGAAGAATCAAGACTTACCAACTTTCGGTGATTGGCACCGACGGGTCAATTTCGAAACATCTTTCGAAGCTTCCTTAGAAGCCTCAGCAGTCTCGGCGAGCTTTAGAGCAGCAGTCTTCTGCCTTTTCGAATCCCTATCCGACGCAGCAGCTGGGCGCTTTTCGCCAAGATTAGAACCAAGGTTCAAGAACGACGTAGTGTCATCATCATCCAAGATCCGAGGATCCGAGAATCTTGGCGCGTCCACCCATAGATTCTTCTTCTTCTTCTTCTTCTTCTTCTTCTTCACTGAGGACATCGAGCCAAACGAAAATTTATCATTAAAATAGAAAAATGTAGAAAACAAAGCTTCAATTCGAAAGCTATCGAAACAAACAAATCCAACCATTTCATAAAGAGACATTCCCCAAGTTTGAGTTTTTCCGATTGTTACACCCGAACCGGGTCTCATAGCTTTCGCAATTTCTCTTCCAAACTTAACATCACCGGGTTCAGAACAACGAACCTCCCGAGAACACGCCTTTCGCTTTTTCGTCTCAAGAACTTGGGTTGCCCAAGCATGGCCACCACGTCCGCGGCCGGATCGTGGACGCCCTCTTTGCCCACGCTTTTTCGGAACAGCTTCTGCATTAACATCAGACTTCGGGTCAAGTCTGTTAGAATACGGAACACCGATCAAGTCGAACATCCGATTCAAGCGAGCACCAGCCAGTCCAACCTGGACGCATAATTTGTGCTCCTTTTCACTATAAGGACCAAAAATTTCAGCGACACAGCTTTCGATATGTTCTGCATAATCGAGCTTGTCATCTTCCGAAATATGGTCAAAATGGGTATCGGGAACGTAACACCCGGTTGGAGTCTTGACAAAATGATCGAAACTAACTTTAGGGTCGAGAGGTAATTGCCCTAATACCATCCACTCTTCCGCCAGGTCATGACTAGTTTGTCTGGAAGCAGTTCGCCAGAAATACTTGCTAGCCTCCTCTTCAGCCCGGCTTGGAACAAATTCAGCTTTCGCTCCTTCCACCATGGGCGAAAGCTGAGACACCAGAGGATGTGCCTTTTCCAATCCTTCAGCTTTCGCAGCTTCAACATCCGCTGCATCACAGACACGAATATAAAACCAAAAGTCCTTCCAGCCTGACCATTTGCCCTTGTAAAATGGTACCAGAGTTTGGAGACGATTATGGAGGCGAGCGGTGAAGTTATAGCCACCATATTCGGAAGTATACCGAATTTTCCTTTTCTTGTCGGACCTGGTGTCCAATCTTCCATAACCACTGTAATTCCGCACAAATGATTCGGAATTAAGAGGGCAACCGATGAACTTTAGCGCCATAGCGAAAATGCTAAGGCGACTAACACCATTAGGTGTAAGATGATGAAGCTGCAGTCCAAATTTTTCAAGAACCTCCCCAACAAATGGTTCACATGGAATAGTCAGCCCAGCTCGGAAGTAGTCGCGAAAGACGATAGCTTCATAGTCTTTGGGCTCAGGGACAGTCTCATCTTCTGGAGCCCTGCACCTGTCACGAACTGCCTGAGTCATGTATCCTTTCGACACATAACTATCCAATTCATCCTCATCAACTTTCGACACCTTCAGCTCATAAACCGAAACACGAGGGAAATCTTTCGGTTTAAGATTCGCCTGAGATGTTGCAGTGGCTTTCGCATCTTTACCCTCTGACTCATTGTCGCTCCCAGCATCAGAATCATTTGCTGGAGCTTCAGGCTGAGACTGGTCGTCCGAATGATGGGAGAGTTCAATTCCTTCCATAGGGGGGAAAGTGGGAGTTTTGAAAGTGTCGTCAATTTCGACATCTTCCTCCATTGCATCAAAGGCACGCAATGGAACAGCAGCGATTGGGGGAGCGATTTGCTCTCCACTTTCGGAGCTGTCTTCCGAATCAGTGCTAGTAGTCACTTGTTTGGTTTCCTCGTCGTTAGCAGAAGACGAATGCTCTGAAGAGTTAGAGCGAGAGGAATTCGCGGAAGAAGATTCACTCGCCATCTAAAAACGCGAAAGACCGAAATAAAAAACACGTGAAAGTAGAGATAAAAGCAGAAGGCGAAAGCTAGAAGACAAAACTTACCGAAAGCAAGTCGGACCAGGCTTCGGTCTTGGGACGAAAGCACCACGGGTTCCCGTGACGAAAGTGCCAGGCGGAAGCTCCAAGCAGAGCGCTAAGCGAAAGCGCCTAGCGAAAGCAATAAGCAAAAGGAAGCAGGCGCGAGTGTGAAGGCAGCAGCTTGCAAATGGGTGAGATCCACCGGGGGGGCGAGGCTTATATAGGCGCGGTCGGCAATGGTCACCTCGATTTGCGAGCCGACGCGACCGCCCCGCTGTGCACGAATCCCGAGAGGATAAATCAGATTAAAAATAAAACAAGAAAATGAGAAATTTCAGCATTAATGAAGGAAAATGGCGGGAAATTCAAAATTTGGTCGAAAACTCAAATCTCGAAGTTTGAAAGTCAAGAAATCAAAGTTTAAAGATTTTTCGAACAAATTAAGGGGCGGCGTTGGCGAAAGATTATTAGCGTGTCTTGGCCAAAAGAGTTAAGCTCCGACAGCGCTAAGGGGCTACTGTTGGGGGTAGATCGAAAGTGGTCCACCCCCGTTCGCCAATTCGCCGCCGAAAGTTGAGAGGCAAAGTCTTTCGCCTGGAGCAGCGCTTTCAGGTTTCGGCAGTCGAAAACTATGGGCGAAAGTTGAGAGGCAAAGTCTTTCGCCTGGAGCAGCGCTTTCGGTCTCGGCGATCGAAAGCTATGGGCGAAAGTTGAGAGGCAAAGTCTTTTGCTTGGAGCGGTGCTTTCGGGTCTCGGCGGTCGAAAGTCAGGCGAAAGACGAGGGGAAAAGTCTTTCGCCAACTCAAGTGGTCGAAAGCCGAGTGGGTCTCGGCTTTCGTCTCGAGTCGCGTTCTCGTGAATCGAAGGCCGAGTAAGTCACGCTTTTGCCTTATGGTCAAAAGCGAGGCGAAAATGGGTTTCGATTTTCGACTTGGTTTTATTGTCTTGTGCGGATATTTGGTTTGTGACGGGTGGTTGATGGGCCGAGCTTCGTGGGCCGAATTGGGCCATCTTGGGTTCGACTAGACCTTGGAGGCGGACACGAAGGTCGGTTTGAGGGGGAGAAAGACAATCCTGCCCTTCACACGGTTAAAGATAGAAGTTTAGATTCAGGGGCATTTTGGTCATGTAACAGTCCACGGACTACTATAAATAGACCCCCAGGGGCATTTTGTAAACGGACCGATGCTAGAATGGAAAAAGCTGTTTGTTTCATTTCGCTATAAGCATTCGTTATTTACTTTCATCATTAACTTTCGCCTTTACCTTCGTTCTAGTCTTCAGTCAACACTTGCTGGTGTTCGGTCCTTGGAACGAACACCAACACTGGATTTTTGAGTATTACCTTGGACTTGGAAGCGTGGAGTCAGCCCGCTTTGTCGTGGTTGCTCCTTGTTAAATGCGGAGACGACCTCTGGTGTGGCTTCCTACACCTCGCACCTTTTGATTGTTTCATCGGCACATGCTGAGGTGTGTCGTCGGATGGCCTCTCGATCTTTCTTGAAATTGGATCTTTCTTCTACTTTCTTCATCAAGAGTTCCATCTTTTGAGAGATGGCACTCACTTCTTCAATGGTGTGAGTGTCTCTCTTCTTGGGTTTTGGATGTTCATCATTCCACTCTTGATTTGTCATGATGTTCTCAATGAGCTTCTTTGCTTGAGTGACATTGAGTGATGTGAACGATCCTCTTGCAGTGGCATCAAGCTGACTACGGGCAGTTGATGTCTGCCCATGGTAGAAACCTTGGATCAAGAGCCATTCCTTGATTCCATGATGTGGACATTCCCGAATGTACTCCTGGAGACGTTCCCATGCTTCGGGAATGGTCTCTCCTGCCTGCTGATGGAAGCTTGAGATTCTTACCCGCAGTGCTGATGTGTTGCCCATTGGAAAGAATCTGGTGAGGAATGCCGTGGCACACTTGTTCCATGTGTCAACATCTGCGGGCAGAGCAAAGAACCATTGCTTCACCTTCCCAAGCAAAGAGAATGGGAATAAGCGACGACGGATGGCTCCCATTGTGAGCCCCTTGATGGCAATAGTGCCACACACTTCCAGAAAGTTCTGAAGGTGTGCATTTGCATCCTCATGTGGCTTCCCACTGAATGTAATAGCTTGCACCATACGAATCAGTGATGGCTGGATCTCATAGTTGACATCATTGATCTCCACTTGCGGCCCCAATGAGATGCGGGTCACTGATGGATCGGAGAAGTCGGCTATGGACCTCCTGACAGTCGACATCCTGATTCTTGGTGCTGAGCTTCCTTCCTTGAGTGAGTTCAAGTGTGAGCTGGATCTACGATGGTAGACTAGAAGAGGTCTAGACTGCCTTCGGGGCATCTCAGAATTGGCTAATGTGTTGAACTAGAAATCACTCATGCACTACCTGGCTTTCACAATGAAGAGAAACACAGGCAGTGGTAAACTTCCTACGACTAGTTGTTTTCAAGTTGATGATATTCTACCGGATTCGTCCTTACTATGAATTTCTAGGCTTTGCTTTCCCCGGCAACGACACCAGAAATGATTGTTGGCATTTCTTACGCACACCGACTAGAGTAAAGATAATGTGACAAGAGTGGCGCCTAGTAGCGACGCTTACTGCAAACCAGAACTATCACCAGAGAGAGGGTGTCACAAGTCCTCCTCAGGCAATGGCTCTAGGGATGCTAAGTGAAGCTAAGTTATAGTGGTGTCGCAAGATATACCAAGTGGTAACTCTGCAAGCTTACAGAGACCGGTGTAGCACTTCCCTAGGATGAGTATTCCAAGGTTTATATCGTACCCAACGGAAAATGTGCTAGAGTTGGTGGTAAGGAGAGAGATCCTATCTCAACTAGGCTCAACTAGTGTAGTGAGGATAAACGAAGTGGTAAAGGAAGGTTGATGTGGTTCTGGATAACTCTAAGATAACTAGTGTAGTGTAGCTAGGTGGGAGGACAACGAGTGAGAAGAGACTCCTATGACTCTAACTCTACGTCTGTGGACTAATCTGATCTAGTAGTGGAAGTACACTAAAGTCGCTAACCTTGACTACTTGGCTGCTGGAGATTGACTGCAATAGGAGATACAACCCCTATCCAAGCGGACCTTGTTCTTATTAGGTGCCTATCGACCAAACCCAACGCAAATAGAACTATAAGGAGACGGAGGCTTGTCACGCTTCGCTGTTCCCGCTAATATGCGTCAGAATATTGAATGGTGACAATCAAGGAATGGTGACATTCAAAGATAGGTTTTAGTTTAAGCACCACGCTCACGCTAACTCCTACAACTCAGACTAAGTATACGACCTAGTCCAAGCCCCGTATTATCGGCGATGAAAACAGCCAAACAGACAAGACTAACTTATCTAGTGAACGACTACTACAAGGCAGACTAGGACACTACAACACTACTACTAGAATAGTATTGCACTAAGTAAGTACTGAAAGTAAATACTCAGAGAAGTAAAGAAAAAGTAAATATACTAAGTACTGAAAGTCTTACAAAAGAGGAAAGGTAAAGAGGAATACCAGACTCTCCAGAAGACGACTCCAGAGACTCCGAGCTTCGCTCGACTCAACTCTAACTCCCACACTAGACTAACACTAACACTTACAACTGGAATTTAGAACTAAAGTGGAACCAACATTGTCTAGAGTGGGTGGATGCAACCTCTATTTATAGGGGAAGGTGGACTAGGGGCTACTCCACCCCCACGTCATCGATCCGTGTGATGTAGCTTCTCAACCCTTGGATCAAACCGACCTTGAATGGACATCTGGGAATTCCCACACATGGGAAATGTGATGGGGAGGTCGGTGGAGTGCAACCGACCTTGAGTGGGCCCACTTCCCAGGTCGGTCGACCTGGGGTTCACCCTGGTGTGGCCACGTGGCACCTTCTAGAAGCTCCAGAAGGTCGGTGGAGTAGAGCTGGCAGGTGGGTCCCACCATCTCCAGGTCGGGTGACCTAGACTCTGGCAGGTGGACCCACCAGCCTTGCTCCACTGCTGTCCCCACATGTCAAGGAGTGTGTAGCTTGTCCATCTTCGGCCTGGTTCTTTCAGATAGGTCCATGGGTCCTTGCATTGCCATCTTTCACCCTTGAACAGAAACACAAGTGTGATCTGAGAGTCGAGATGGACTTGAGTGTGGTGTACTTGGATCCTAGAAGTGAGCCAGCACCTGGACCAACCTAGGACCAGGTCGATCGACCTGACCTTGGTGGATCCAGGGGCTGATTTCCCCCAAATGTGAATGTACCTGCATCCAAATACTAAGAGTACATGTGGAACCTTTTAGTGATAAAAGATGCCCATGCTATGTTGTTTTTCCTCTGTCTTTGGCCTATTGACGAGGTTCTAGAGTGTGACATTTGTAGCTTAATCCTCATCAACAGATGGATAGCTTTAACTCGCCATGAAAAACCAGTTGAGCTTCAATAAAATGCTAGAAACCCAGTAAGCTCAATTAGCTGCACCTGTTCCATCAACTGAGCAAGGTAAGATTCCTGGGAAGCCTGAGGACCCTGTTGAGGGTGTCAAGCTGGTAAACACGAGGTTCGGTAAGCCTCAGTCTCGTTCTATTTGGGTAACGGTGGACTCACCATTCATCCCAAAGAAGATGGATCCTGGCCTACCGACCATCACCTGCCAGATGGGGCCACAAATCTTTGACAACGCCTTCTGTGACCTTGGATCCGGTGGCAACATCATCTCCAAGGTAACTTATGATAATCTGTTAGGGGGTCCTTTGCACCCCACATATGGCAGATCAAACCATCTGGTTCCCCGAAGGACTGGCATGGGACATCCTAGTCAGAATCAAGGATGAGTATGTCCCAGTCGATTTCCTGGTACTGGATATGGGGTCTAACACTGACGCTCCGCTCATCCTGGGATGGCCATTTCTGAACACGGTGGACGCCACCATGTACATGGGGGTGTAAGGTCCTAGATGGCTCGAGGGGGGTGAATAGCCTATAAAAATTTCTACAAACTCACTAAGCAAACTTTGTTAGATACACAAACGGCGGAAAGCAAGTTATGCTTAGCCTACTAGGTGATGCAAGCCTCCTATCCAAACAATTCTAGTAGGTGATCACTAGTACACACAAGAGCTACCACTAGTGATCAAGAGTTCTACCCACGGGATTTAGTCTACACAAAAAGTGGTTCCCGACCGACCACACAAGCAGTTCTACCCACGGGATTTAGTCTACACAAGAAGTGGTTCCCGACTGACCACACAAGCAATTCTACTTTGCAAGAATGTACTCAAAGTAATGCAAGAGGGATAGAGACTTGTTATACCGACGCGTCAAGTCGAGGTTGCCAATCACCAATAGGATGAACAAACAATCACAATCGGCAACACACAAGGGATGATGGCCAATCACCGGGAGACAAGATGAACACAAGGATTTATCCCAGGATGTTCACTTGAGCACCGCCAAGCTACGTCACCCGTTGTGTCGACCAACACCTAGATGGTCCTTTGGTGTGACCCTCAAGCCACTTGCCCCGCAAGGCACTTCCCCGCAAGGAAACCACAAGGCGCCACTCTCAAATGAGGTACTCAATGACACACGCAATCTAATAGAGTTACTCTTCGCGATCCCCACGAGGTGAGCACAAGAACCTCTCACAAATCAACCGGAGGTGGCCAAGAACAATCACCTTCTCTTGCCAACGCCTCCAACAATCTCCAAGCCGGCTAGGAGCGGTACTCTCCAAGAGTAAGAAGAAATCCACCGACTAAACCACCCACAAGTGCCACTAGAATGCTCTCAAGCAATGCAATGCACTAGATGATCTCTCAATCTCACTTTGGATGTGCAACAAGCAAGAGAGATGAGAGGGAGAGTGTTTCTTCAGCTCAAAGGATGAATGAATGAGTTGGGAGAGCCAAGAGAGGGAGCCAAGCCCGGCCATCTAGGTGAATGAATGAGTTTGGAGTGCCACTAGAAAGGTTAGTCCTAGGTTTCATCAATTAGCCAAAACCAAACTAGGGACTTTCAATCTCCCCCTTTTTGGTAATTGATGACAACCCTCAACAAAGATGATTTTATAATAAAGATTTTGAACTTGTCATACTTGTCCAATCATTAAGCTCACAAAATAAATTTGGACAACTATAGCAAGTTCGGTTTTGGTAGTATTGCTCCCCCTGCATATGTGCATAGAGTTTGGATTTGAAGCTTTGCACATATGCTTGGATAAAAGTGTGGGGAGAGTAATTCTACCAAAATGATGCTAAGGTGTAAGAAATGGACCTTTGAAGTGTGATACCAATTGGAGTTGCCTTTTACACCATCCTTAGCACCATGAAGTAACTAGACATCCATCAAAACTCAAGAAACCCGTGAGATCAACATTATAAGCAAGGTTCTTGAACCACTTGTAAAATAACAGGAATGTCTAGATACAACCTATGCATGCTAGTAGATCATTTCACCATTCAAGTTCTATAATAGCATTACACCAAACAAGCAAGAAGGTACCACTTGTAAAATAAACACTATCCAAGTGCAAAGAGCAAGTCATGTGAGAATGCACAAACATATGCAACAACTTTGTTTATGAGCTTGCTCCCCCTTCTTGTGTGCATCAAAATTTTATTTACCCCTTTATCATGTTCAATCATCTTTTGTTTATTTACCTCTTTATCATGTTCAATCATCTTTTTCTTTCCCCCTTTGTCAATAATTGCCCAAAAATGGGATCAAATTGTGGAGAGAAAAGGACTTTGATGGAGTAAACAAAACTTAGTCAAATTTGGTTCAATCTAGACCACTTGCCAAAGACATTTAATTCGGTTTAAACCAAAGACAAGCTTCTTCACACCTCATGACAAGGGTTATCTTGCCTATGTTGAATTAAACACTTGTAGAAAATATTCTAGATTCAACACTAGGATTGCAAGCTCACAAACATGTCATATGTCACCACTAGATCAAGCAAAGCATAGAAGCAATAGTGGCAACATATATACATCAAACACATTTGATTTATCATGAATGCTCCAAATGCACCTTGTATGTCTACATATGCTACCACAAGTATAATCCTAAGAATGAATGACATGTCACACAATGGTACCTTGCATTGTCGAAGGAGAGTCAAGTAGTGGTGGGGTGCATTCAACACATGTTTGAGAAGTCAAGAATATTCAATTCATTCCTTAGCTTGCAAAACCTTCTTTCATCAAGTGGCTTGGTGAGTATATCGGCAAGTTGATCATCGGTGCCCACACTTTCAATGGAAATGTCACCCTTTTGTTGATGATCTCTTATGAAGTGATGCCTTATGTCAATGTGCTTTGTTCTTCCATGTTGAACCGGGTTTTGTATCATCTTGATTGCACTTTAATTGTCACAAAACAATGGCACATTCTTGAAGTTGATGCCATAATCCTTCAAAGTTGACTTCATCCAAAGCAATTGTGCACAACAACTCCCCGCACTAACATATTCGGCTTCGGCGGTAGAGATTGCCACACTATTTTGTTTCTTTGAGGACCATGACACAAGTGACCTTCCAAGAAGTTGACATGTACCACTTGTGCTCTTTCTATTGATTTTGCAACCACCATAGTCAGAGTCTGAATATCCAATCAATTCAAACTTTGACCCCCTTGGGATACCATAGTCCAACATCTCTTGTTTGCTTCAAGTACCTCAATATTCTTTTCGCGGCCATGAGATAACTCTCTCTAGGTGAGGCTTGATATCTAGCACACATGCAAACACTAAACATGACATCCGGCCTTGATGCGGTGACATAGAGTAGGCTTCCAATCAAAGACCGATATTCCTTTTGATTCACCATGTTGCCATCAAAATCACTATCAAGATTCCCATTGGTTCCCATTGGAGTTGAGATTGGCTTTGCATCTTGCATTCCAAACTTCTTCAACATGTCCCTTATGTATTTCCCTTGACTCACAAATGTTCCATTCTTCAATTGCTTGACTTGAAGACCAAGGAAATAGCTAAGTTCACCAATCATGGACATCTCAAATTCTTTTGCCATCATTTCACCAAATTCTTCACAATATGCTAGATTTGTTGATCCAAAGATGATATCATCAACATAGATTTGCACAATGAAGAGATCATTACCAATCTTCTTGGTGAATAGAGTAGTATCAACCTTGCCCATAATGAACCCCTTGGAGTGAAGAAAAGTCTTCAATCTCTCATACCATGCTCTAGGTGCTTACTTCAAGCCATACAAAGCTTTCTTCAACTTGTACACATGGTTGGGCTTCTTCTCATCTTCAAAACCAGGAGGTTGCTCAACATATACTAGCTCATTGATGATCCCATTGAGAAATGCACTCTTGACATCCATTTGATATAACTTGATATTGTGGGCACATGCATAAGCCAATAGAATCCTTATTGCCTCTAATCTTGCCACGGGAGCATATGTTTCATCATAGTCAAGACCTTCAATTTGAGTATAGCCTTGTGCAACTAGCCTTGCTTTGTTTCTAATCACAACACCATCTTGATCTTGCTTGTTCTTAAAAACCCATTTGGTTCCAATGACATTGTGATCCTCCGGCCTCTCAACTAACTCCCACACAGTATTTCTTGTGAAGTTGTTGAGCTCTTCTTGCATTGCCATGATCCAATCGGCATCATCCAAAGCTTCCTCAACTTTCTTTGGCTCTTTGGTTGACACAAAAGATGCATACTCATAAATCATAGCCACTCTTGATCTTGTTTGCACACCACTTCTAATATCACCAATGACATTATCAATTGGATGATCTCTTGCAACATGTTGTGGTTGTAGCACTTGCACTTGATTGCTTGAGCTTGGTTGATCACTTGACTTGTCTTCATTGGATGAACTAGCACCATGATCTTGCACCTGAGCATTGCTAGCTTGCCTCAATGGAGAGTTAAGCACTTCCTCTTTATCATCTTGCACATCAATCACTTGCTTTGCTCTAATATCTCCAATGTCCATGTTCTTCATAGCTTCAACCAATTGAGTTCCACCAACATCTTCTAGATTCTCACCTTCATCTTGTGACCCATTGGTTTCATCAAATTGCACACCATGGACTTCCTCTAGAATGCCACTTGAGTTGTTCCAAACTCTATAAGCCTTGCTTGTTGTTGAATAACCGAGTAGGAACCCTTCATCATATCTCTTTTCAAACTTCCCCAATCTAGTGCCCTTCCTCAAGATATAGCATTTGCAACCAAACACTCTAAAATAGCCAATGTTGGGCTTTCTTCCATGAAGTAACTCATATGGGGTCTTCTCTAGCAAAGTATGACAATAGAGCCTATTGATATAGTAGCATGCTGTGTTGATTGCTTCATCCCAAAATGATTGACTAACATTGTACTCATGAAGCATTGATCTAGCCATATCAAGCAATGTTCTATTCTTCCTCTCAGCTAGGCCATTTGATTGTGGAGTGTATTTGGCCGAGAATTGATGACCAATGCCATAGTGATCACACAATTCTTCCATTCTTATATTCTTGAATTCACTTCCATTGTCACTTCTCACTTTCTTGATTCTCATGTCAAACTCATTGTGGACTCTAGTGAGAAAGGTCTTGAAGGTGTCATATACTTCACTCTTGTCACTAAGAAAGAATACCCATGTGAATCTTGTGAAGTCATCCACTACGACAAATCCATACTTGTTGCCACCAATGCTTGTGTATGTAGTTGGGCCAAACAAATCCATGTGCAACAACTCAAATGCCTTGCATGTACTCATTCTACTCTTCTTTGGATGTGAGCTTCCAACTTGCTTCCCGGCTTGACAAGCCCTACACAACTTGTCTTTCTCAAATTCAACATCTTTTAAGCCTTCAACAAGATTGTGTTGTGTGAGCTTATTCAATTGTTTCATGCCAACATGCCCAAGCCTTCCATGCCAAAGCCAACCCAGACTTGATTTTGATATCAAACATGTTGTCAATGAAGCTTCACTAGTGTTGAAGTCAACTAGATAGAGATTCTCATATCTAAAGCCTTTGAACACCAAGTTGGAGCCATCAACATCATTTGTCTCAAAGATGCACTTGTAGCCTAGATCACAAATTTGTGCCACCGAGAGAAGATTGAAATCCAAGCTTTCAACTAGCAACACATTGGAGACACTCATGTCATTTGATATTGTAATCTTGCCCAAGCCAACAACCTTGCCTTTCTTGTTATTGCCAAAAGTGATTGACTCAATGCCACTAGCATTCTTTTCAATTGAATCAAACATTCTTGATGTGCCGGTCATGTGTTGAGAACACCCACTATCAATAATCCAATGCCTTCCTCCGGCTTTATAGTTCACCTACAAGCAAATCAATGAAGCTTAGGTACCCATTTTTGCTTGGGTCCTTGTAGGTTAGTAACTAAGCTCTTTGGTACCCAAATAGCCTTCTTCTTTGGGCCAACAATGGGTGTACCAACAAACTTAGCTTGCACACCTTTCACACCCTTGGTAAGCACATAACAAGAATCAAAAGATATAGCATTGTCAAGTTTCTTGTTTTGTTGCTTCTTGTTGCAATATTGCTCTAGGTTCCCAACTTGCTTGCATCTATAGCAAAACCGACCATTGCTCTTCACAAAGCTAGGCTTTGGAATTGCAAAGGCCGACTTGCCCTTCTTGGGGGTATAGCCCAATCCCTCTTTGTTAAGAGAGAACCTTTGGCTACCCAAGCACCTTAGCAAGTGGGCCTCACCACCATAGGCTTTGCCTAAGGCATGAGTGAGCTCATCCACCTCCTTCTTGAGAGTCTCATTCTCAACCATAAGTGTAGCATCACAAGTGAAGCCATCACTAGTAGTAGAGATAGAGTCGGTGGTGGTGGTGGATGATGTGCTACAAGAGGGGTTAGCATTTGTCATGATGATAGGTTGATAAAATGACTCATCAATGATGTCACAAGTAAGACCTATATCACATGATGCAACCACCGGTTTCTTTGCTTGTTGCTGAAGAAGAAGTGAGTGAGCCTTTTCAAGCTTAGAATGAGCATCACAAAGTTTCTCATGGTCTTCCACTAGACACTCATGAGTGGTCATAAGCTCACCTAGAGCTTTCTCAAGTATTGCTACTTTCATTGAAAGCTTCTTGCACTCCTTTTCCTTGGCAATAGCTATATCTCTAGTTTCTTGCATCAAGTCATATAATTGATCCTTAGAAGGCTCATCATCATCATCAACATTATCAACATCGTGAGCATATTCCATCTCACTATCATCATCACTATCATCATATTGTACCTTTGTTTCCTTGGCCATGAAGCATGATGGTGATGAAGAGAATAATGAAGGCTTCTTGTTGATGGCGATGGAAGCCATAGCCTTGTTGCTTGTATCTTCATCTTCATCATCATTGTCACTCTCCCATGTCACCACAAATGCACCATTCTTGCCCTTCTTGAGTGTCATCTTGGCCTCATGCTTCTTCTTCTCAAATTTGCCCTTGTTGTAGTTCTTCTTCTTCTCATATGGGCATTCGGCTTGTAGATGCTCGGTGCTATCACAATTGAAGCACTTTTTTGGTTGCTCTTGCTTCTTGAAGTTGTTCCTCTTGAAGCCTCTTCTCTTGATGAACATGTAACCCATCTTCTTCACCACAAGAGCAAGTCACCATCTTCTTCATTGTTTTCTTCTTCTTCATAGATTGGTGCTTTGCCCTGGGAGGATGTGGCTTGGAATGCCACGGTCTTCTTCTTCTTCTTCTCCTCTTCCACCTTCTCATCATCTTGATCAAATTTGTCATATGTCAGTACTTCACCAAGCAAATCATTTGGCTTCTTATCTTCAAGCCCATTTCTTTGTAGCATTAGCTTCAACATCTTGAAGCTCTTTGGCAAGCATATCAAGAACTTGTGACAAAAATCTTCATCTTTTGTCTTGTGCCCCAAACTCTTGAGATCATTCACAATCACTTGCAAGCCGCGATGAAACATTTCAATGATTGTTTCATCCTCCTTCTTCTGGAAGTTCTCGAACTCACTCTTGAGCCCATATAGCTTGGCACTCTTCACAACCTTGGTGCCTTCATAGGTCTCACCCAACCTTATCCACACTTCACTTGCACGCTCCAAGTCCTTGATCCCCTCAAACACCTTTGTATCAATGCCATTGTATAAGGTGTTGAGAGCCATTCTATTGCATGTTGTGTTGGCTCTATCTTCATCGGTGAGATGATCATTATTAAGAATAGCATAGTCATGCAAAGTAACTTGCAAGACTCTCTCTTGAATTGAACCGAGATACATGATCATCTTTCTCTTCCAATGATCAAAAGAACTAACTCCATCAAACATAGGCGGTTTGCCCCCAACATGGTTGAACACAATTTGAGCCATCTTAACACCGTAGGATGTTAAGCCTTGCACTAAAATGGTGACCTCGGCTCCGATACCACTTGTAAGGTCCTAGATGGCTAGAGAGGGTGAATAGCCTATAAAAATTTCTACAAACTCACTAAGCAAACTTTGTTAGATACACAAACGGCGGAAAGCAAGTTATGCTTAGCCTACTAGGTGATGCAAGCCTCCTATCCAAACAATTCTAGTAGGTGATCACTAGTACACACAAGAGCTACCACTAGTGATCAAGGGTTCTACCCACGGGATTTAGTATACACAAAAAGTGGTTCCCGACCGACCACACAAGCAATTCTACCCACGGGATTTAGTCTACACAAGAAGTGGTTCCCGACCGACCACACAAGCAATTCTACTTTGCAAGAATGTACTCAAAGTAATGCAAGAGGGATATAGACTTGTTATACCGACGCGTAGAGTCGAGGTTGCCAATCACCAATAGGATGAATATACAATCACAATCGGCAACACACAAGGGATGATGGCCAATCACCGGGAGACAAGATGAACATAATGATTTATCCCCGGATGTTCACTTGGGCACCACCAAGCTACGTCACCCATTGTGTCGACCAACACTTAGATGGTCCTTTGGTGTGACCCTCAAGCCACTTGCCCCGCAAGGCACTTCCCCACAAGGAAACCACAAGGCGCCACTCTCAAGTGAGGTACTCAACGACACACGCAATCCAATAGAGTTACTCTTCGCGATCCCCGTGAGGTGAGCACAAGAACCTCTCACAAATCAACCGGAGGTGGCCAAGAACAATCACCTTCTCTTGCCAACGCCTCCAACAATCTCCAAGCCGGCTAGGAGCGGTACTCTCTAAGAGTAACAAGAAATCCACCGGCTAAACCACCCACAAGTGCCACTAGAATGCTCTCAAGCAATGCAATGCACTAGGTGATCTCTCAATCTCACTTTGAATGTGCAACAAGCAAGAGAGATGAGAGGGAGAGTGTTTCTTCAGCTCAAAGGATGAATGAATGAGTTGGGAGAGTCAAGAGAGGGAGCCAAGCCCGGCCATCCCTTTATTTATAGCCTCAACTCAAACAACTAGCCGTTGGGCAGTTCGGGCAGCCGAAAAACACGCGCCGGACGCGTCCTATGCTAGCGCCGGACGCGTTCTATGCGTTCAATTCCGTGTGCAGAAAACTAGCCGTTAGGAGCGCCGGACGCCCAAAAAGTGAGCTCCGGATGCGTCCTATGCTCGCCGGACGCTACCCAGAGAGCATATTTTCGCTGCCCACCATCGAACTCTCAGTTCTGTGTGCGCCGGACGCGTTCGGATGCATCAGACGCAAAGCTCCAGACGCGTCCGTCGCTTTCGAGGGCAACAGACCACTCCGCATTCAACTTGGCATATCTCTTAGCTCCGAACTCCGTTTTCGATGTTCTTGGGCTCGTTGGAAAGCATATTCAGAGGACTTTGCAACCAACATATCCTCATGATCCTACACATTAAGGATCAAAGTAGTTTTCCAAGCCAAGTACCACCGACTCTCATTTCCAACACAAGATTTCACGGAACCTTCTCCATCTTCTTCTCTTTTCTCTACTCCTTTGCAAATGTGCCAACATCATAAAGTGTACAACTCCATGTGCTTGTGTGTTAGCCTTTCACAATCATTTTCAACGGATTTGGTTAGCTCACTAGGCCCTACATGCAATGCACTTCATGAATTCACATAGTGGCACCCGTGCGTCGAATAGCCGATAAGACTTCCCCTCTTAATAGTGCGGCTATCGATCCTAAACCACTCACACCCTCTATGGTGTCTTGAGTGCAAAACAAAATGGCCCTACCGGTTATACCTTTGCCTTGAGCCCATTTTGTTCCTCTCATATGATGTAAACGCTTCACACCAACACGTGACCGTCTCGATCCATCGATCTCAACTTCACTTGCTCTTCACCGTGCATCGGTCCATCGGCGCCTAGTCTTGCCCAAGCTTCACTATCGCATGGTCCTTCGCTTCAAAGCCTCGACTAGCCCTTCACGTTCACAACCAGTCCATGGAGCCAAGTCTCGTCTTGATCTTCATCATTTGGTCACATGACAAGTGTCATGCTTCACATTCAATATGCTCATCATGTGGACAACCTTTCTCTAAATCAACCACTTAGATAAACAAGGTTAGTCCTAGGTTTCATCAATTAGCCAAAACCAAACTAGGGACTTTCAGGGGCCTGCTCAGATCCACATGCAGTTCAATGGACGAAGGGTGAGAGTGCCTTTCAATGGTTTTAAAGCTAACATGCAGGAACATGCACCCCAGAAATCTCATCGCCCATACCGTCGAAGGGCGAACGCTCAGAGAGGTAAGTCGGCCAACAAGCTGAAATCAAGCAAGAATGGAGGAAGAAGGAGATGCCTCCACGGTCCCCGTCTCCGGGACCGACTGAGGTGTCCACAGAATGAACCTGATGGAGAGGTCCTGCTCTATGGACCTAAAACATGGAGCCCTCCGTAGACCAGGTATGTAAGTAGTTATCTCATGTTTACTTCTTGCATTTAAATGTTGCATTTCCCTTTTAATTGCATGTTTACTTTTAAAGTTGCATATTTTATTTCGACAAAATAATTTAGACATAGGTAATAAAACTTGAGAAGAGTGATTAGAGAAAAGTTGAGCTGGTGGGGCCACCATGTCCAGGTCAACCGACCTGGCATGTGGGTCCACCACCTCTCCCTTCACTCTGGCTAGAAGCAGGGATCCAAGGAGAAGCATTGGATGCCCTAGGGCTCCAAAGCCCAGGTCGGCCGACCTGGACTTGGTGCCACCAGGCACCCTGCTGCCTCCCAATGATGACAACTAAGGATCCTATGCTCACTACACTAGCCAGAATTCGAGGAGAGATGGTCCATTGCTCATGACTTTAGCTTGGGATGCCACTTTAAGCATCTTGGATGCTTTAGGGAACATGCCACCAATCAAAGCCAGCATAGGGAGCAACAGTGCATACTTGAGTGTTCCCATGGTCCATGGGAATCACTTTGATGCTTGTCTCCACTTTTGCTTTCTCCTTTTCTATATCACCAAACACTAGACTTAGGAATCCGAAGCAACCAGCAGCATCTTTGGACCAGGACCACCACCATCTTTACCAGACAACCAACATGTCCAAAGTGGTGGGGGACAAACCTTGGTCAGCCGACCAAGGTATTGGTCCAATTTTTTTGACATTTTGCAAGCACGAGGCTAGATTCCTTGTCCAAGGAGAGAGCATGCTTCATAGGGGCCAGGGCCAGGTCGGCAGACCTGCCTTTAGGGTGGCCATGCCTTGCCCTTTCACCCCTATAAATAGCACCCCAAGTTGAGATCAATACCACACCACAACCAGCAGAATCATCTCGAGCTCACTTGGCCTTCTCTCTTCTCTTTAGTGTTCCAAGCCTTCTCAAGCTTAGTGTAGTAGTAGCCATAACCAAAAACCCAAAAATATTTGCCTTTCCTTAGTAGTAGTAACTATAAACCCAAAAACCCAAAAATATTTCCCTTCTTATAGTAGTTGTAGTAGGAAGCTTGGTCTTGTTTGTTCACTTGTGTAGCTAGCATGAAGAAGTTAATCCTCATAGGCTATGATGAACTGCAACTCCTTTATGCCATGGTTAACCAAATCAAGTTTGCATCTGTTAAAATGCTAGTACATTTTTGGGAGACCTCTATTGTTCAAGAAAAGCCATAGGTTTTACTTCATTTATAACTAGAATTGCTGAAACATGGGTTTGCTTGAGGGGAATGAAGTCAAATACATCACTCGTGATAGAACTATTATAGATGAAGGCATGCTTACACGAGTTGGTTTACTCAAAAGAGGTCCAAGAGGTGGACTTAAAATGATTTATGAACATCATGCACTCGAAGTCCCTCTCCCCAATGAGAGACTTTGGTTGTATAATGTTTCAACACTAACCATGAGGCTAGATAGAAGGGAAAGAGCCTACCCTGTTGCAGGGACGGACAGGATGATGAGAGCGCAAGCCCGTGCTGCCCAAGAACAAGCCAACCCTTCTCATGCTGCACCACAAAGGACAGGAGGTGAGCTCCACGCACATGGGGGCACCTTCTCACTCCAGGACACCTTCGGGAGCACACACTCCTCGCCCTCGTGGTAGAGGGAGGCGCCAGCCACAGTCCGAGATGGAGACGCTCATCAACGATGTGGAGAACATCAACATTGGGCAGCAGGCCACGTTGCAACTCATGCAACAAAACATGGAAATGGCCCAAGGTCTCCAAACAGAAGATCAATACCGCTGGAACCAATGGTGGGGGTGGCAGCCACCACAGTGAGCAAGAGACAAGCTTGGGGGAGATTCTCTCCCCCACTAAGGTAAGTTTATCCAAGGTGAGTTTCCAACCCCTCTATTTTAATTCTTACTTTATTGCATTTTAATTGTTGCTTTCTTGCATCTAAAAAAATCCAAAAATATTTATTTGCTTTATTTCCTTTTGTATATATGCTTCATGTGTGTTATTCTTCCTATGGAGATGATGATGAAATTGCTAGTTAATGTTTCTCTAGTGCTTGTTTACAACTTAGCACTTCTCTAAGTATGGATTACTTGGCGTTTTTAACCATCATGAACTTGATCACTTAGTGGGTTGCAAGTGCTAAAACAAGTCTAAGTTATTGAGAGATACGAGATAGTTGAGATAAGAGCTCTATACTATTATTCTAAGCACGGATGATTGCCAGAGAATCTATTTTGAAATGAGTAAAAAACTTAATTGTTCCTCAATGGTGTTAAATTCCTACCACGGCCATATATATACTTTGCATATCAAAAGCCTTCTACATAAGCTACTTGCTTGCATTGAGTCTCGTTAAGTCTTGTAGAACCTGTGTTAGAGGTTTGCCATACTCCTAAGATCAAGATTACACAAACCACCAAATATGCTATCTCTAATCCGGAGGTACGCAACCATTCATATGCTGCTTCCAATTCGGAAGTACGCAACCATTCATACGCTACTTCCAATCCGGAAGTACGCAACCATTCATATGCTGCTTCTACCTTGGAAGTACGCATCTTCATTCATACCATTACCCTTGTGCTGCTTCTACACTAGAAGTACGCACCTCCATTTCCATCATCGCTATCAAATGGGTTGCTCCATGTTCCAAATGTTACAAACTCTCTCTAAAGTTATCAGTTGTTAGGTGAGACACATCCCAAAAAGGCTAGGCATCTACCTCATAGATTCCTATCATTCAAAAGAGAGAAAGAGAGCTAGCCTTGTCTCAATATAAAGTAGAAAGAGAGATAGAATCAAATGAAGGAGCAACCCCATCATACATCCACCATCCCTCCATTACCTTACCATCCATCACATTCCATCATGCCATTCACTCCATTTCCACATCTTGATCTGGGGGTATGACATCTCTCTACTTAGGTCCAAGTTTCTTAACTTGACAACATATGCATTGCGAGTACGCTATTCCTTGCCATACCTATTTTAAGCTCCACATAAAGCCTTTTTAGAGGTAGGATGTTTTGGAAAGGCAAACACTTGATGTGCTTTGGTGAGGATTCATACACCACTTGAGTGACTTGAGAGAAACCATAAGAGGAACATTATGATTTCTTTTGAAAAACTTAGCAAAACCTCTAACATGAAACTTGCTAAAAGAATGAGAAAAGTAGATGCTCTAGTCAAAGTTGTTCTGTCTCACAACATCCCAAGACAGAGTTAATGACATAAGCCCCATGAGTGCTAAAAGTAATATTGGTGTGTTAGCATTGCTAATTTTTCCATTTCAGGGAGAAGTTCTTTGTTGTGCACTTAGTACTATTGAGATGTTAACTTAGTGATGATACCTAATCCAATCGAACTAAGTCTTGATTGTTTGCTTGGGACGAGCAAAGGTTAAGCTTGGGGGATCTTGTTAACGGGAAATAAGACCCAGTTCCATACACTCAAAAACCCATCAACAGTCCTCGATGGAAGGAAGATAAGCATCACATGAACATATTTATCACTAATAAAGTTCCACTTGTACTCTTAGCTTATAAAATGCAGGGAAGATGGAAATGAGCCCTATAGGACCCAAACCCTAGGTCGACCGACCTAGACTTGGGCCCACCAGGGGCTGCCCTCCAAGCATGGTCCTTGTCATGCTCAGAGAGTCCTTCCCAACCCTTGGATCCAAGTGTGCTACCTCTCAACGATCCAAACACTTAGCATATGGATCCATGGGTCCATATGGAAGCAAGCAAAGGAGTAACTTGACTCAACTTCGGACAACACTTCACATGACAAGTGGGGACACCACCAGGGAGCCAGAGGTGGGCCAGGCACCCCAATGCCAGGTCGGCCGACCTGGCTTTGGTGGCCTGCCACCTGGCCTGGCCTCCTACCAACCTCTGGACCTTCTAGAAGAGGAGTGGGACCCACAGGTCAGCCAGACCCTGGTCGGCCGACCTACATGTGGGCCCCTCCCAAGGTCGGTTGGCTTCAACCGACTTCCCACACATTTCCCATGTGTGGAATTGCCCCTGCCATCCATCTAAGGTGGTTGGGAGGTCGGTGGATCCAAGGGTGGAGAAGGGAGGAGCACACGGATCGATGACGTGGCATAGAGGTAGCCCCTGCTCCACCTCCTACTATAAATACCCCCTCGGCCTTCTCCTTAGAGCATCCCCAAGTTGTTCCAATTATATTTCAAGCTCAAGTTCTCTTGGGAGATCAAGTGTAGTGTAGTCTAGTCTAGCGTGGGAGTTATAGTCGAGTCGAGCGAAGCTCGGGTCTCCGGAGTCATCTTCTGGAGAGTCTGGTATAGCTCTTATACCTTTTCTCTTGTATTACATTCTTTATTAATATATAGTCTTTCCTTACTTTACTGAGTCTTTACTTTAAGTACTTACTTTGAGTATTTACTTAGTGCACTACTATACTAGTATAGTAGTGTTGTGCCTTAGTCTTATTAGTGTAGCTGTCTTAGCTAGATTGGTGTTTACAACACCTTGTGTGTGTTCCATTACCAACTGGGACTTGGGCTATTGACATGAAAGTTTGAGTCATAAGACTAGTGTAAGCGAGGTGCTTAGGCTAGTGCTTATTAGTGGATGCAACCATTCGATGTTCTGACGTGTAATAGCGGGCGACGGTGAACGTGATAGGTCTGCGCTTGTCATTAGGCTCTATTCATGTCGGGTTTGGTCTGTAGGGCGTCCATAAGCCAAAGGTCCGCTTGGATAGGAGTTTTGTCTCCTATTGCAGTCGACTTCCCCACCACACAAGACTGTTTAGATACTAGTCTAGTTGAGTCATTTACATTGCTAGGATTAGAACACAAAAGTAGAGTGAGATACATAGGAGTCCATACTCACTCGTTGTCCTCCCACCTAGCTAGCTTCCTACCAGTTATATTTTAGCTGTTTATCACTCCTATCTATTACACTTACCCCCCTGTTAACACTGGTAACTTAGACTGAGTAGATACACCACGGATATCCATCCAAACATTTGTTAGAGAGTCTTAGTCCGCTTTCCTGTGAACGAACTATAAATTATGACATCGCGGATACTCACCTCGGTTGAAGTGCTACAGCGGTACCTGTGCGCTTGCAGAGTTATCACTTGGTACATCTTGTGTCATCGCTAGAGTTTAGCTTTGCTTGGCATTTCTAGAGCCGTTGCCTGAGGAGGACTTGTGACACCCTCTCTCTAGTGATAGTTCAGGCTTGTCAGTAAGCACTGCTATTAGGCGCCACTCTTTATTATATATCTTTACTCTTGTCGGTGTGCGTTAAGATTTGCCAACACCCTCTCAAATACCCGACCCACAAACCTCTGCTCCTCCTCAGAGCGAATGAGGCAGTTAGCGCACAGGTCGGAGCCGGTGTAAAGATGCGCCATAGGATCAGTGACCCCCGCAGCCTCAGCATAACAAGGTAGGCTACTCCGGGAAGCCTCGCCGAACGGACGCTTCCCAGCAGCCTTCTCCACCTCTGGATCCAGCGGAGCTTCCTGACCCTCCTTCCACACGTGAAGGCCACACGTAGTCTGGAGCTTCGCGCCTCCCAAGCGCCGTGGGAACCACAAGCCCAAGAGTGAGAGATGGCTCTGACACAGAGGTCGTCTCCGCGTTCGTAGCCAGCACCACCGCTTTGCCCGCCATCTCGGCATCCTCAACCACCCGAGATCGCCCACGACTACTAGTGGAAGAGCTCTCGGACTCCTCAGCGGGGGTCCGGTGGGCCTTGCTCCCCTGGTCGCTCTCGCTGTCCTCTGACAGCTCCACCACATTCGCCTCCTTGGCCTATTTCACCAACAGGGCCGTGCTAGCCATTCGGGGAACGGGCGCTCCGCCACCAGCTCCACCCCTCCCCACGCCAGCCCTCACCCTACCCCCGACAGGAGCGCGCGAGGGCAGCACCACAACAGCTGACCCAGACGCGGAGCTCCCCGCGGAGGTCTTCTAGCACCTTGGCCTTGGAAGCCTCGCCGTGAGACCCCCGCCCCCGCCCCGCTCCAGCTTCTGAAGAGACGGCAGCATCCGCTCCCCGCTTCTTTCCACGGCCTCCGCTGGTAGCCACCACATGTTGACCATACCCAATCCCCACCAGGTCAAAAACCCGGTTAAGGCGGGGCACAGCGGTGATGGTCTGGTTGATCAGCATCAACTCCTTATCGTCAACGGAGCCGGCAAAAACCTCTACCTCCGAATAGACCATGGCGTACACGGCCTCCGCTCCCTCCTTCTCGTCTCCAGCAGCGGCAAAAACTTCCGCCCACCGAGAACGCACATCAAACCTGAGGGCCTTCAGGCCCCTGTACCCCCGCTTGTGGTATTTGTCGTCATCCGCATCAACGATGTCCCACGTCTGCGAGGGGGACAGCGGAACCACCTTCGCGCAGACGTACTCCTCAATCAGGTCTCGGGAGCTGAGACAGTGGTAGAGCACCGCCTGGATGTCCTCACACTCCCGGGCGACGGCGTGGTCGATGGCGCCTAGCGCAGCTTTCTTGTTGACCGGCAGCAGGGGCCCAACCAAACCCTCGACATTTTCTAACTGGTAGTAGAACCAGTTCTCCCACCAATTGCTAGGCCACTTGTTCTTCTACGTAGGTACGGGCGAATGCGCCCCCGTCTCCCGCAAAAGGTTTGCACCCCGAACTGGCCGGAGACAAACTCCTTGGTGCCATCCCGCATCCATCTCCGCGGCTGTGTGTGCATCCGATGCGTCACCAGGAACCCCTCAGCCGAAGGTTCCACACCCTGTGACCGGCAACCCCAAACATACACGCAAACCTTTGGGAAGCAGTTGGGGGTCAGATGATGAAACTGCACCCCAAACCTCCGCACCACCTCCACAACCAAAGGGAGGGCAGGAAACCGCAGCCCCGCCATGAAGAACTCTTTGAACACAACCACCTCATCATCCCGGGGCAGTACAATAACCCCTCCCTCACTGTGGCGAGCCCTCGTCCGCTCAAACCACCCGTCAGTAGCCCAACTATCCAAGTCGGACCCCTACACCCGGCTGGCCCCAAACTCATAGACGGGCACCGCCTCCTCCGTCGCCGTAGCCTCGGCCTTCGCCTTGCCATCTGATCCACCAGCCCTTGTCATCTTGCAGCTAGCACGTGTTGGGAGCAAGAACCAAACCTCCGCAAAGCTCAAAACCCGGCCACCACACCACCAGCACCTCCGCCGCAGCAACCGCTCACAAACCCTCGACAGCTCAGAGCAAAACCTTCACTTCAGAGAATTCTAGGGCAAAAAGCTCTCGCGGTGAAAAGCAAAGGCAGTTAAAAATTCAACCATACTAGCACCAGGTATTTATAGGCCCCTCGGCCAACGGCGGCTGCGGCCAGGCGTGCATCCCCAAACCCTAAAGATTGATGGCCAGCCGCAAATCCCGCGAACCTCCGAATGGTCATATCAATCCACAGGAACAGGCCAAGCCCACCCCTTCCAGGCCCATCAGCCCGGGCCCGGGAGCAATTGAGGGCGTCGCTGTGAGGGTCGGCCGCCAGGGCCAACCTCCCCTACGAAAGGGCGTTGCTCCGAACCACCGAGGGGCTACTGTTGGGGGAGGTACCCTCGACAGAAGCCCCCACCTCGCCATCGGCACCGACCTGATGCACACTCCGCTCCCTACACCTTCGCCAAGATACTGCGAAGTTACGCGGTACCCTTCACCTTCACCCGGGACAAGAACCTCCGCTCCCATTGTTTTGCAGGTCTCCACTCGGCCCATCTACGGATCCTTGGAATCAGGATATCCAGAACCTTCGCCCAGCTAGCCGGCGGAAACCTTCGCACCCCCGTGCCCCGCTCGCCACCACCCGTTCAGAGGAGCGACGTCGTGGAGGGACCCGCCAGCAAGGTGCCATGTGCCAAGAGGCGTCCAAGTACAGGAATACCCCTGATTCGGGCCCACCCGTAGTCAGACGTGTCCTAAAACCCTTTCGTAATTAGTACCCCCGCCCCCTGGTGTGTCTCTATAAATACCAGGGGGCACTGTACATTTTGGTGGTGGGAATTCCCGGTATTGTAATCAATGCTACTTTGAGCGAATAAATAAAGTGAAGTAACTGGCATTTACTCTAAGTCTGTAGCCCCTTTTCCTAGCACTAACCCTCGCATTACACTTCCCCCTTCCCTCTCCCCGTTTGGTAGTACCCTCGTCTCCCCCCCCCCCCCCACCGGACTCCCGGCCCGGGGTAGGGAGAGCGAAGTCCAATTTCCAACAGCCCTTCTCCTCTTTCCTTGGCTTTACGCCTTTCGGAAAGCACCTTTTTATTATATAATTCCCTGTACTATTTATATATTCCTGCATAATAATATTTTTCCTAGTACAAGTGGAATTGGGTTAATAGCAAAAGTATATGTGCATAAAAATATATAACTCTCCCTTTTTAATCTTAAATTGGCGGTGTAAAATCATCGTTAACGACCGCCAACAAAAGCATTATTGTCACATGCAAGTTGATGAATAGAGAGTAAATTCTTGCTAGCTTGAGGAACATGAAGAATCTTACGAAGATGAATATTACTAGTTGGGGTACGCAAAATACTAGAACCAACATGATTTATATCCATACTTGCCCCACTCGAGGGGTGGACCTGATCATGGCCGTTGTACTTGTCACGGACGGTGAGCTTCTTGAGCTTGCTGGTCACATGGTCGGTGGCGCCCGAGTCGACGTACTAGTTGGTGTCGACTACATATGATGTCATCGCTGATGCAGCATTCTTCTAGGGGTTTTGGTCCAAGAGGCATCAAACCTCTTGTAGCACTTCACCACGGTATGGCCATCTTTGCCACATAGTTGGCAGGTGACAGCCAGTCCGCCGCCACGATCGCTGCCATGACCATCCTTCTAATGGCCACGCCCAAAGCCACCACGGCCGCCGCCGCCACGGCCATGGAATTAGGGTTGCCCCTATCATGACCTCCTTTCGGCGCCATGTTGGCTGATGATTGCGAGCCCCCGCCATGCAATTCTATGCGTTGTTCAAAACTGATGAACTAAGTGTAAAGCTCACCAATGGTGATGGGTTCGACGTGGGCCGCAATAGCAGATATGACGGGGATGAACTCCAGGTCGAGGCCAGTGAGGATGTATGAGATGAGCTCCTAGTTTTCCAGCTTCCGTCTTACCGATGCCATCTCATCGGCAAGACCCCTTCATCTTCACGAAGTAGTCGGTGATGCTTGACGTCCCCTTGGATGCCGTGGCGAGGGCCATGCATGTGCTAATGACTTGCACACGGGGCTGCGAGACATGCGGCCCTTCAACGGTGGCCCAGAGTTCGGCCGCCGTTTCCGCCGTAGAACATGGGCGAAGATCTCCTTGGAGAGTCCACCGAATTGATAGCTCAGGATCTGTTGATCCTTTGCTACCCAATTCTCATACTCCGGATTTGGCACAGGGTCGACCTTCTTGTCACCCTTGTTGTCGGTGGGCAGGAACTCCTCCCACGGCTTCGCCAAGGACTTGATATGCCCGGCTACCTAAGGTCCCCTCAGGGCCGAGGGAACTTGCGCGCGCCACATGCCATGGTTGTGGCGAGTGAGTTTCTCTGTCACAAGAATGAATCCGAGAGAGAGAGATGCAAGCTGCGCGGAAGAGGATTGAGCCATGGATCAACTCTGTAAGGAAATAGGTTCTAGATACCATGTAAAAGTGGGATGAACGAGATACCCTTCCTGGTTCTCTCGGTTGTATGTTATATACATAGGAACAACCCCAATGGTGGCGTGTTACACGATCAGTATTACAACAAGATAGAGATCAATCTAGATCTAACTACCTACCTTGTACAACACTCAAAAAGATAGACATTGTATCTACCCATAGCCGTGGCGGAGGCGGGGGGGGGGGGGGGCAGCAGGGGGCCATGCATGGCCCATCCCAATGTCAGTAGTAACAGTTCGTCATTGTGCTGGCGGCGTAAGGTTAGTTGGCTCCGGCTGATCGATGCATCACTGCAAGTGTCAAGTGTGTTAAGCCCTAGGGTAGCTGGCCCTCGACTACGGAGCTCGTAGTCGCAGTCCGTCTTCTCCGGCGAGGTTTAGTCCTCCGCCATAGGCTTGGGAGAGTCGAGGGAGAGATTGAATTTGTTCACACTGAATTTGCTTAACCCTTAAACGTTTCGGTTTACAGCATATATATGGCCAATGGCCCAAATAACAAGCAACTAATCTCATTGATTCTAGGAATGGAAAGCAGAAACTCTAAAACCTCTCGATCGGTTTCCAACTAGCCACTCGCGGTGATTGCGCCCAGCGCGTTTCCCTCGCGCGTGCCGCCGCGCGGTGCACGTCTCTGGCCCTCCTGCGCCTATACGTGCGCCCGACCATGATAGCAAGCCTCCTCCAGTCCAGCAGGTGGTGCAAGCCAATGGCCAGATGCAGGAAGCAGCACAGCAGCCGCACAGGTGCTCCTCGCAAGCTGTAAGCAATACGTATGCAGCAACATTTTGGTAGTAGAGTGTAGAGACTAATTCATGTTGGCTGTACATCAGTTCTCTGATTTCACGTAAGCTAGTATAGAGTATGCTCTATAGGTCAAGCATTTGTATTTATTTTTGAAGGATAATCATAATAACAAAAAGAGAGACAATTCAATGTTTTTGAAGGAAGAAAATGATCAAGGACAAATCAAATGACCCTGACTAATAAAAAAATAGTGTTGCACACAGTTTTCAGTAATATCATTTGTTCTCTAGAACTTATAAGCAAACAAAGCCTTCTTAGTCAATTCTAACAGTTTTTTACTAAAATAAATCTCTTAACCGCCTAATGCTAAGTGTTTAAATAAAGTAAATATAATGTGTACCTATCACCAATATTCTTTTTTATCTTCTATTTTGACATTTAGCATTTTTTAAGATGAAGAGATTAAAGGACATTTCTTATAGTTTTTTAAGTCAATATCAAAATCAGTGATATTTTAAGCCCGCATCGAAATGTAGCGATGGTTCCATATATTTTCTTTGGACACTTGATGACGCGGCCCCCATATCTAAATCCCATAGTTTCAAATCTCCCACTACAGCCTTTTGAGGCAGGGTGCCGCTATTGCGTTTATGTACAATTTAGCCGCTATATTCCGTTGTAGCTCGATATAGCTCCGCTATTAGCTGTTTTTGAGCTCTGCCGCTAAGACTATCCACACTCACGAACCTCTATTTTCAACCTCTAAAAGGAATATTCTATCCTGGTCAGCTAGATTCTTTCCTCTATACTACTTTCTCCCGCACCCATACAACCTCTATATTCAACCTCTATCCTGATGGGACCCATTCATCAGATTTTTTCTTTATTTAACTCCCCCTCCCCACCACTCCCTTTCTCCCTATTCTCTCTCTCCGCCTTCACCCACAGGACAGGAGCGCGCACGGCCTTCTTCTTCCTCGAGTGGCGGCGCAGTGCTCCCCGGCCACCTCTCCCTCCCCGGTCCCGGCCAGGAGCACGCGCGGCCTTCTTCTTCCTTCTTCTTCCTCGAGCGGCGGCGGATGGAGGCGGCCGGAGGCGGGCATGGAGCGCGCGAGCTCGGCGGCGGGGTCTCCCTCCTCCCTCCCTTGCCATGGAGCGCGCCGTCGATTCGGCGGAGGAGCAGCGCGGCGGGGGCTCGCAGAGGGGCGGAGGAGCAGCGCGGCGGGGCTCCTCTGATCCTCATGTGACGAAGCGCTCCCCGTCCTCTCTCTCGCTGCCGGGCGGCGCTCGCGCTCGCTCTCGCGGCCGGGCGGCGGGCGCGCGAGCGGCGGGCCGGCAAGCTCGTCGAGCGGCGGGCGGGCGCGCGAGGTCGGCCGACGAGGGAGCCCCGGAGGCAGCAGCCGAGGATGAGCGAGCATGCCGGCCGTCGCGCTGCCGCTGCTCCACACGAAGCTCCTCGGTGAGCAAGGTCGCGGCATCTCATGGCGGCACGAGCTCCGCGGGTGGGCATGGCTTGTCGGCGCGAGCTCCGCGGGCGAGCAAGGCCCCTGCTCCTCGCGGCCGGAGCAGCGTCGGGCGCACGCGGCGGGCCTCGGCGGCCAGAGCTCCTCCTCCGCGGGACGTGCGGATCTAGGGGCGGCTGCCAGGCGTGACTCCGGTGGCGAGATGCTCCTAGGGGGCGCGTCTCCGGTGGCCGGATGGGACGGCGGGCTCCCTCCTCCCCACGGCCATGGCGAGCTCGGGACAGGGATGTGCGGGCCCCGTGGGCCCCCGTGGCGCATAGAGGCCAGTCCGTACGCCCGCCACACTTTGTGGACAGAGGCTGGTCCGCAACTTTTACGGACGGCTTAGCGGCTCCCAGCGCACATGTTCTAAACACCTTATCCCGCTATTTAGTAATTCCTGGCTCCGCGTCTGCCCGTAGCCTGAACCTAGACACAATCGAGTATATAGTATCTCTTAACAGGGGAATCTCGATGTCCGTGCGGCAGGTGTGCCTCCGAGGTGCCTCCGTGGTATGGGCGACATTGGAGGCAGCGTGCTTTTTAACCCTTTATGGAACAGTACCACATTGGTGGGGCCTTGTTATTTGGAGGCCTGGGCCTTGTTTAGTTGCCTCAAAAAGGCTAGATATATGACTCTCTCTCCATCACATCAAATATTGTGTCGTATGCATGGAGTATTAAATATTGGTAAAATAAATAACTAATTACACAGATTAGTTCTAAATCACGAGATAAATCTTTTGAGCCTGGTTAGACCATAACTGAATAATATTTGTCAAATACAAACGAAATGCTATAGTGCTTTGCGGGCTAGAAATATCACCATCTAAACATGGCGCTGGTGCGGGATGGGGGATAGACCCCTGACCGGCGGTCCTCCCACCCGAGCCTAAACCACTCGACTAGATGACCAGGCAGCGCATGGGAGCGAGCGAGAGCAGGAGACAGACCATGGCTAGGCACATGGGCGCGGCTTGGCTTTTTGTGGCGCGTCGTGTGGGCGGCAAAGCAGATGCTGCCGCGGCTCGGTCAGAGCTCCACTAAAGCTTTCTCGTAGTACACTAAAGCTTTCTCGTACAGTAGTTCCATTATCTCACCCGTAGTAGTTCCCTCTTTTGGTGGAGTTCTTCTTTCTAGATTCGATTGAGATAGATAGATACTGCATCTTTTGGCACAGTACAATATCGATGTAAGGTACATGACCAATCAACGCTGCATGCTTTTGGGAAGTGCGACCAGGCTAAGGCGTATGATTGTGCAAGGTTGTTACAGATGCAAGTCCAGTCCACACCCTCGAGATGCATGCACTGCATGAGCCGGTGCGGGCGCGTGGGGAGGGGTCCGGTACGGAGGGCGCGCGGAGCACTGCATGAGCCGGTGCGGGCGCGTGGGGAGGGGTCCGGTACGGAGGGCGCGCGGAGCGCGCTCCGCGCGGGACAGGGCCTGGCGTGAGGGGTGCGGGGCGGGCAGTTTTATTAGCTTTTGTCGGGTTGGAGTCTGGACGAGTGGGTTGATTGTGTCTTGGTGTAGAACAGTAACTATTCTATATATATATATATATATATATATATATATACACACACACTATGAAAATAGAGCAAAAAAATATATCCGTGTATTGCAATGGAAGAAAAAATTATATATCTCTTGTCGTTAAAATATTATCCGGCATGACACTCATACGATTGTACAAGATTGTTATAGATGCACTAAGGGAGGGAAAAGTCCATGCCCACGAGATAATTGTTGAGAGGAGGCTCCCTGCGGTAGGCACGAGATCAGGAGGAGACGCACATGTGATGTATCTAGGTCCAACTATTCAGATAAGGGGTATGGACTTTAGTGGTCCTAGCTCAGTCATTTTAATCCAAATTTTTCAAACAAGATTCGTCTCGTGATGTACAAGTAAACTGTGCAATTTGTTACTTTTTTTACCTATATTTACTGCTTCATACATAGGTCAAAAGATTGATGTGATGGAGAGAGAGTGAAAAAACTTGGAACTTTGATGTGCAACCGAACAAGGCCTAAACCACTTTGAAGACCGCTCCAACAGATCTGTACTCCCTCCATCCCGAAACGAAAGATGTTATGAGAAACATATAAGTCAAATTTTCTCAACATTGACTAGGTTTGTAAAAAATACGTAAAATATTTATATCTTCAAATAAGTTTATTATGAAAGTATATTCAACAATCTATCTAATGATACTAATTATGTTTTATAAATATTAATATTCTTTTAATATAATTGGTCAAAGTGTAAAAAAGTTGACTTCTTCGGAAGCAAGAATGATTTCTATTTTGGGACATATAGAGTATGATGATGCATTTCGTATCAGATGATATATAGGTGTAACATTTTGAAGATGTTCGTAGATATAATGTGTGCGCATATGTTCATAAAGATGAGTATATCGTGCATATATGTAAACTTTAGTGTTTTACTCTGTTTCTAAAAAATATAAATAAAAGAATAAAATACATCTCTATTTAATAACATAAAAATAGAAGCATGTATTCTACTAGTATTTAATAACAGCTGCCATGCACACCCCATTTGAGCTTGTACACACCATCACACAGCTCCACGCAGCGCTTGCCGACAAGAGTGTCTTCTTTTGTTAATTCCTAGTTCAATCTCCTTCTTTTTGTCCAAATATTGATGCTTGTCATTCAAAACAAGCCACACATACTATGTATACCCGTGAACTTCCCCAGCAGCCTGTGCACTAAGGGAGAGTCAAGTCCACACCCTCGAGATAATTGTTGAGAAGAGGCTCACTGCGGTAGGCACGAGATCACGAAGAGATGCACATGTAATGTATCTAGGTCCAACCATTCAAATAAGGGGTAGTGTTCCTCGTTGATAGCGTGCCTCTAGTGGTCCTAGGTCATTCAGTTTTATCTAAACTTCTCAAACCAAACCACTATGAAGACCGCTCCAATAGATCTGTATGATGAAGCATTTCGTATCAGATGATAGAGGTGTAACATTTGGAAAATGTTCATAGATATAGGGTGTGTGCATATGTTCATTAAGATGAGTGTATTGTGCATACATGTAAACGTCACTGTTTTACTCTGTTTGTAAGAAATATAAATAAAAGAATAAAATACGTCTCTATTTAATAACATAACAATATATATAAGCATGTATTCTATTTAATAACAGCTGCCATGCACACCCCTTTTGAGCTTGTACACACCCATCACACAGCCCCTATACGCAGCGTTTGCCGACAAGAGTGGCTTTCTTTTGTTAATTGCTAGTTCAAATCTCCTTTTTGTCCAAATATTGATGCTTGCCATTCAAACCACACATGCTATTTAAAGTATACCCGTGAATACTATTTAAAGTATACCCGTGAACTTCTCCAGCAGTCTGTGCACGTTAGCCCTCTCTCTCTTCCTATCTCTCAGGCCGTGCCCAACGTGCTTTTCCTCCGACATGCTGAACTGCAAAAAGGCAACCTGCTTGGCTTGGCACATGGAGCTGCTGCTACGTCCCTGACAAAAAAGGTGAGGCCCATCATGCACATTGAAACTCCTAACTTTGGCATGCAAAAAGAAGATTCCCTGTCACATCAAACTTTGATACATGTATGGAGTACTAAATATAGATCAAATTAAAAACTAATTGCACATTTTTATTGTACTTTGTGAGACGAATCTTTTGAGTATAATTTATCAATATTTGGATAATATTTCACAAATACAAACGAAATTATTACAGTACGCTACAGTGTGTGAACGCCTAAATTTATACTCTCAATTTTGGGATCTAGAGAAGCCCTAACATATGGACGCGGTTTACCGACCGGCTCGGTCGGTTAGCCGCCGGGGTACGGATGTCGTGCATTGCAACAGAGTGCCACCAGATGTGCGTGCCTACTTTCGGCGAGAGCTTGACAGTACTAAGGAAAGAAGCAATGACCGGGCTCGAGTAAAGCTGGCACAGGAGGCGGCTGCACAAGAGGGAAACCAGCCCCTTGGTGATGAGGAATATGAGGCTCAGATGCAGGCAGCAATGAACATGTCGAGAACACAGTATGAGTACGAACAAACTGTTCGACAGAGAGGAGGTCATTACGAGCGTGGAGGGGGTAGTGGTAGTGGCGGTGGTGGTGGTGGTGGTGGTGGTTCGCGTGGGGGGAATCCTATTAAGAGGATGTTTAGTAGAAGAGCGGGATCACGTAGAGAGACTCTGTGGGTGGTGGAGGACTATAATGCGGCAATGGGTGGGAGTAGAGGAATGTACCAACCAAGGATTGATACTGGCAAGTGGACAAATAAGGGAAAAAATGCAAAGGAAGCAATTGGTAAAGCTTGGTCAAAGTGGTTCCATTACATAGGAGTCCCAGGAAGAAATGCGACAATCCCTACTTTGTCGGTGCGGTCCGAGAGACACGAAGCATGGTAAGTACCTATAGTTGTAGATTCTGGCATTTTTTATCTTTGCATGTTCTCATTATTTGCCTATGGTTTCAGGTGAAGGCATCATGTCACCCACTGGAAGGGAGATTGATGGCAAGTACCTCGATCTGAATGAGAAAGACTTGCAGATTAAGTACGCAAAGTTTAAGACCGAGTGGCCCACCTTTGGCGTCACGTTGATGTGTGATTCTTGACCGGCCCCACTAGAATAAGTGTCATAAACTTTCGATATATTGCAATGGGATCACATGGTTTCACAAATCTATTGATGCAACTGGATTAACTCAAGATGCGGAATATCTGTACTCGGTACCTCCTAAACATTGTTGTGTTCTTATCCTTTTTTTTCTGCGGGGATATCGGTTTGTAGTTGTAACCGACTATGTATTTGTATTCGACTAAATATTGTTGCTTTAGTGACTTATGCTATTTAGTACCGCATTGTGTTGTATGTGAACATTAATAGGTGCCAAAAAACTACCCAAAAAAAGTGTTTATTCAAGGAAAAAAAAACCGGTTTGCAGCGGTTACCGGAAAAACCGGCCGGTAACCGCCACAAACCGGCCGGTTTACCGGTACAAACCGGGAGAACTAGGGCATTCAAATTTGAATTTGCAATCGGGCGGTTACCGGGCGGTTTCCGTACAAACCGTCCGGTAAACCGCCTCCGAGCTCGGCCGGTTCGGTCGTCCGGTTCGGTAAAAAAAACACAGACTGCAAGTGGCGATTCGGGGATTCTCCTATTGGTTGTTTAGTCGGCCCCAAATGAAGCAAGTCTGCTAGTTTCCTTTTTTTGTGCCTTGTCTGCTAGTTCCGGGGTCACGTGGGAGAGGGAGAGGGAGAGGGAGAGGGAGATGGTGGGCTGGGCCACGTCGCGTCGCATGGGAGAGAGAGGGAGAGGGAAGGGGTGGTCGGCACTCGGCACGCATGCATCTTCGGTCCGACCGGTCGGACGCGAAGATTTTCATAGCTCTACCCCGTGGGGGATAGATAACACGGGTGCAAGTGCAAGGAGGATATTTCTGAGATGAGATAATAATATAATAATAGGTATAGTCTTGACTAATCACTTCATAGTTCACACAACCAACCAACTGGGGTCCTGGCGTCTGTGTCCATAAAATAAAACCCAGCCCCAGACCCAGCACAACCAACATTGTTCGCCTCCTCTCCTCCGACGCGATCGACGATCCTCCCTAGTATCTCAATTCGAGCTATCTGAAAGTTGAGCGAGAGCGAGAGAGAGAGAGGATGATCTGAGCACCGATCGGCGCGCGAGAGGTGCCGTACGGTCACCGGCCGTCCAGCCATGGCGACCTACGACAAGGTGATCGAGTCGTACAAGAAGGCGGTGACGACGGCGGCGTCCCTGGCGGCGTGGGCGATGCTGGTGCGCGGCGTGGTGAACGAGCTGGTTCCCAACGAGGTGCGGGACTTTCTCTTCTCCGGCCTGGGCTACCTGCGGTCGCACATGTCGTCGCAGCACACGATGGTGATCGAGGAGACGGAGGGCTGGGCCAGCAACCAGCTGTACGACGCCGCGCGCACGTACCTGGCCACGCGGATCAACAACAACGACATGCAGCGCCTCCGCGTCAGCCGCGTCGACGAGGGCAAGAGCCTCATGTTCAGCATGGAGGAGGGTGGGGAGATGACCGACGTCCACGACGGTGCCGAGTTCAGGTGGCGCCTCGTCTGCCGCGAGGGCGCCGGCGCCGGCAACAGCAACGCCAACGGCCCCGCCCGCGGCGGCGGCAACTACCGCGTCGAGGTCCTCCGCTCCTTGGAGATGAGTTTCTGCAGGAAGCACAAGGAGAAGGCCATCGCGTCCTACCTCCCGCACATCCTCGCCGAGGCCAAGAAGATCAAGGACCAGGACAGGACGCTCAAGATCTACATGAACGAGGGCGAGGCCTGGTTCGCCATGGACCTCCACCACCCGTCCACATTCACCACGCTCGCCATGGAGCACAAGATGAAGAAGTCTGTCATGGACGACCTCGAGAGGTTCGTCACGAGGAAGGAGTACTACAAGCGGATCGGCAAGGCCTGGAAACGGGGCTACCTGCTCTATGGCCCGCCTGGAACGGGCAAGTCCAGCCTGATTGCGGCCATGGCCAACTACCTCAAGTTTGACGTCTATGATCTCGAGCTGACCGACGTGAACTGGAACTCCACGCTTCGGAGGCTGCTCATCGCGATGACCAACCGGTCGATCCTCGTCATCGAGGACATCGACTGCTCCGTCGATCTGCAGCAACGTCAGAGTCCTTCAGCTTCAGAGGACAAGGTAACAAATAAACCCAAACCCGCCCTGTCTTTTTCGGTTCGTTACCCTAGCTAACTTTAATTTCTGTTTCAACAGGTGACACTATCTGGGCTACTCAATTTCGTGGATGGCCTCTGCTCAACAAGCGGGGAGGCGAGGATCATTATCTTCACAACAAACTACAAGGAGCGGCTTGACCCGGCGCTGCTCCGCCCAGGCAGGATGGACATGCACATCCACATGGGGTACTGCTGCCCGGAGTCGTTCAGAGTCCTGGCCTCCAACTACCACTCCATCACCGACCATGACACATACCCTGAGATAGAAGCACTGATCGAGGAGGAGGAGGTGATGGTGACTCCAGCAGAGGTCGCAGAAGTGCTTATGAGGAATGATGACACCGATATCGCACTTGAGGGACTTATTCAGTTCCTCAAGGGAAAGAAGGGTGATGCATGCCAAGGATAGTGAAAATGTGGAGCATGTGACCAAAGAGGATGATGAAAGATGTCCCAGTCGATCAAAACCTCAATGATGCAGATGCAGGCAAACAATGATGCCAATGTAGTGTGCATATATATCAAGTATTAGTACCGTATGTATGATCAGATCAGTAGTGCCAGAATAATCTGCCGAAAATCTATGCTTTTGATATTATTAATATATAAGAGACCATTTTTGGAACGGCGGAGTACTCTGGTATTATGGTCCTTTGTTTCCTTCATAAAAAACCATATATCACATTGTATGTAAAGTACATGGGATAGGCCCCGTTGTATTATTCAGATGAGTATATATGCATGCAGCAGATTTAGAGCGCCATTATATTTTATTTTATATTATACATAAACAATCAATGCTGTCCGTCGTCAAAACCTACTGACTACAGGGCGTTTTGCATACCGACACTGCTTCTCACAACAGATCAATCTTCAGAATTGGTACTGTTCACCACATTTTCTTCTTGAAGCTCATTTTTCTTCTCGTTGATCATATTTCAACAACTAGACCAAGAGTATCAACAAACTTGTGGTACACCTGGCACCCTGCACACTGTTTGTGCAGTGTATGTTAGAACATAAATTTACAGCGTGCGTAATTAAGAAAATGTCAATCATACTCATACGAATGTGGGCTTGTCTCATACAGCGACCCAAAATGAGCAAAGCAGTAGGTCTGCAGTTTGCATTTACACAGAACAAAGTTTTTGCCTGAAGAAAAACAGCCCCAGACATAGTATACTCTGTTTATCATGCGCTTGGTCCTTTCACCACATGCATTCCATGTAAATTGAACAAGCAAGCTTCTTCTAGGAAGCTTTATATCAATATTGGCTTCCTGAAACATCACACAAACAAAAGTTACATTTAGGACATTCTGGACTATTCAATCTGCCAGCAAAGTTGAGCACTTATTATTCATTTCTGAACCTAGTTTGTTCCTCAATCAGCAAGCAATTTGTTACGTACGTTGTCTTTCATGCAATAAACCGCTGAATTATATATAAAATACAACACCTTATCATTATTTCTTTTTCATATTTTCACATATGTATGCTATCAACCTACCAAATTTACAAAATGTGTTGTCTTTTGAATGCCATAATCTGCAAGACACCCAAGCAACAAAAGACCTACAAGAAATGCACACAAAGTACAATCTCAGGAAAGAATTAGCAATTTCAAACGAACAACATAAGGTTGTGTTCATATGTCTACAATACGAAATCTGACCCAAAGTTCGGGCGGTGGATATGGCCACGTCGCCCACTAGCCTGCTAACCGTAGGATCTGCCAAAAACGTGATATAAACCGTTTGATCGTTGTCATAGCGGGTCTCGCACCAGTTAAACTCCGAACCCGAACAGTCGAGAACGGTTGCGAGCCCGCCCAAAGGACGACTCGCCCCTTCCGCCTCCGGCGATCAGGCCACCTTGCACTTGCAGCGCCCCTTCTGCCGTCAACGCTGCCCACAGCCAAGGATTCTTACGCCATCGCCAAAAGCGCCGGCTTAGCTCCCTCTCCTACGTCCCGGATGTGGACGGCGGTCGCATTGCGAGGGGCAGGGATCTGCCAAGATGCCAACCCACTCGCACAGTGCCTTAGACAGGCCCCCGCAATCCGCGTCGCTAGACCCCGCGCACCTACGGGAGCCCAGAGAGCGGTTCCGTGGCTGGCCCCATGACAGAGGCGGGCTGGCAGGTGACCATGGAAATTGTTAGAGTCGACGACATCTCGCTGCGTAACACCGCCGCCCCCACGGAGTTGGACGATGACGACCTGACCTCGGCCTTGGCACGCTCCTTGCTGCCCAGCTCTGCCCCAAGGACGCCAACACCGGCGACATCCATGAGCTACTTGAATGTGTCTTCAACAACTCCATTTCAGTTTCGAATGGGGACAGTCCACACTTCCAGAGATTTGTAGTAGATTGGGTTGCCATCGGATTATTGCTCCATCTGTCTAGAATTTGTTCAATTTATTTGTCATGCCCAAATTTTGTTCAATTTGCGATTTAACCAGAAATTTGGGTTACCATCGAATCATTCAGTACTAGATTAAACCTGTGATATGTGAACCTTGGACCATTCATTCAGCATTTATCAAACTTGGGGTTATATAAATTGTATACTCTTAACCATCATAACATTTTGTGTTGAAGAAGTCTCCTACTCTGCAATAGGAATATTATATCCACTATTCATATATATATATATATATATATATATATATATTGGACAAAACCTTCTTTCGTTTAATTCCGTTAGTTTTTCTACCGAGTCGGTTACTTGACTAAATTAAACACATATTATTTCAGGCGAACTGTCATCTTTTGACTAATGGAGGGAGCTACCTTATTACCATCATCTTATTTATTCCTCATTATCTAACTACTACAATTTATGCAAATTATATTTCAGGTGAAGATTACATGGTATGGGCTTGAAACAAAATAAAGATAACAAAGGTATGTACTTTTGAAAATATTGTAACCTTACACTGATGTGATATACTCTGTGCGAAAGCTCTAAACTGGCTACAAAGTGCTGCATACTTCCTGGAGAAACTACTACGTTATTAGTTTTTACAAAACTAACCTTATCTCATTTGTAGTAATTAGCGAATTTGTAACTATATATCTTTCTTTCTTTCAAGAACTCTTTTTTTACAGCAAGCCTGTGATAAGGACTAGGCCTGCATTACATGTCATTGCAGAAATCTCTGTCAACCTACGATGCTCCATATCTTCTGCAAGCACAAAATTCAATATTAACTTGAGAAATTATTTTACACATTAGTGAATGTCAGTTACAGATTATCTACTGCTATGCGCTGAATGGGATATCTGTAGAGGAGAATTCCTAGGCATGATAAGTGAATCATTCAAAAAGTGGCCAGGGTCTTATCTTGTAACATTTGAAGATAGTATCGAAAACCTTGTATGTTTTACAGTGGGTGTTAAATCGTTTTTTCACTAATAGTTTCCTCCTATGCTCGATCTTTTAACAGTCTTCCCTCACTGTTCAATAGTTAAGTCTAACCAAATGTGTTTACTGAAAATACATTGAGCAAGGAAATTAAACAGGGTCCATTTTTACATGACCGCACTTATCCCCTATATATGTTCTTGCTAGCTATCAATTGCTATAATTTGATGGCTTCTGTTCTAGAAGTCAAGCCACTTTACAAAATTCATGTGCTACAATGTACGTGTATGTACTCCTAAAGTGAGCTAGTGGGGGACTAACAAAAAGTTTATATGAACAACGAAACGATAATCCATATATGTGCAAGTAAAACTCTAAAAAATATGTGGAAAAGTAACTCTCTGAGGTTACACAGTGGCTGGCTACTGGAGCTCCAACTGAAAGTTCAGTCCACTCCACTTGGGTCTTTTCCCTGAAAGTGATGCTTGGAGCTATGGTTTTGCCTTGTCCTGCAGAAAATTTGGCAGGCACTTTTAGGTAACTGTAATAACACTGGCCATGAACATGTGTCTCAAGATGCTTTCTTTCTTTTGGTCCATTGCATCATGTAAGGTTTCAGAGAGAGATAGAGAACCTGTTATTACTTCTGTGAGTGCAAGCTTATATATGCTTGTGAAAAATATTTGATTCCATTTCTAAAAAAATACAAGCTATTTCAGAGTTTATCCAGCATTCCTGTTTGTGCTCCCAGCATAGTGAATGCCATTTTCTTGAAAAGAAAACCTTGAAACTAGAAGTCAGTCTTATATATATGCATTGAAAAGTACTGACATAGATACTGATGTTATTGGCTTTGCACATGGTAATCTACTCTTGCCAGGGAGGCCATTCTGTGTTTTGATGAAGAGCAGGAGAGAAGGCAACTGGAGCAATGGGAGGTTGATCTGCGTCGTGCGTTAAAGTTCAGGGTGCTCGGCTTGGCGTCCATGAACAGAACGATTGCTCGCCAAAGGTCCAGGGTGCTCTCTACCACTTGCAAGCTTGCCATCGGTCCAGGCAGAACCGAATTAAGAGCCTTCGCGTGCAGGACGTCCAGTTAGTGTCTGATCGGGCTATGGCGGATGCGGTCTTTGAACATTTCAGCGCTCTCCTCGGGACAAATTTTGTGCGCAGCAGGAGGATGGACTTTAATGTCATTGGGCTGCCATCCATGGAGCTTGGGATGCTAGAGGCGATGTTCACAGAAGATGAGGCCTGGGTAGTGGTCAAGGAGATACCAAATGACAAAGCTCCCGGGCCTGATGGATTCACTGGTCGTTTTTACAAGTCTTGGTGGCCGGTGATCAAATTCGACATCATGACGGCCATGCATGCCTTTTGGTCACGTGACTCCCGGAGCCTCTACCATCTTAATGACGCATACATGGTGCTCTTGAGAAAGAGGGAGGGACCGGTGGAGATCCGTGACTATAGGCCCATCAGCTTAATTCACAGTTTTGGGAAGTTGTTGACGAAGTGCCTGGCTGCGCGGTTAGCTACTATCCTTGACCGCTTGGTGCAGAAAAATCAGAGCACATTCATTAAGGGACGTTGCCTGCATGATAACTTCAGAGGAGTCCAGCAAGCTTGCAGAGGTGTGCACCGGCGCGGAACACCTTGCTTGCTGCTCAAGATCGACATTGCAAAGGCCTTCGATTCTGTGGCTTGGGTGTTTCGCTTGAGGTTCTGCAGCATATGGGGTTTGGTGTGAGGTGGCGTGACTGGATTTCTATGATCTTGGCAACCTCCAGCACAAAAATTATCATCAATGGACAGCCGGGTCGGCGCATCTACCATGCTAGAGGTCTTCGTCAAGGAGACCCGCTCTCCCCAATGCTGTTCGTGTTAGTCATGGAGGCCCTAAACCTCTGCCTTCGATGGTTGGAATAGCAGCAGCACTTGAGGCCTTTGCCAGGACTTGAGGGTTACCGTGTTAGCCTTTTTGCTGATGATCTTGTGTTGTTCGTGGCTCCGGTGAGGCGAGACTTGGAGATGATTAAGGCTGCATTGCAGGTGTTTGGGCTGAGCTCGGGACTCTTTTCCAACTTGGACAAGAGTGTGGCTACACCGTTGAACTGTTCTAAGGAGAATGTCCAGCTAATACAACAGGTGTTAAGCTGCCGTGTTCAGCAACTTCCCACGAAGTACTTGGGAATTCCTTTGACAATTAAGAAGCTGAGGAGAGCCGAGGAGCAACCTTTGGTGGACAAGATTGCTGCACACTTACCGGGTTGAAAGGGGTCTCTTCTAAACCCGGCAGGGTGCACGGCTTTGGTGAAGGCCACTCTTTCGGCAGTCCCCATCCACACTTCAATTGCAGTCTGCCTCTCTCCATGGGCCATCAAAACAATTGACAAGCTGCGCCGAGCCTTCATTTGGGCGGGCTCGGATGTGGTTGCCGGCGGCCGGTGCAAGCTGGCTTGGAAGATTGTGCAACTCCCAAAGGAGCTCGGTGGCCTCGGAGTGTCTGACTTGAGGCATACGGGCCTTGCGCTCCGGGCTCATTGGGTCCGGGCGGATCGACGGAGTGCGCAGCGGGTGGAGGAGAATGCTTTGTCCTTGACTTGTTCTAGGCTGCGGCAGTTTTCAATGTTGGCGATGGACGCACAACTTTCTTTTCTTGGACCGACTCTTGGCTCAACGGCCGTAGTCCGAGGTCGGTTGCACCCAATATCTACGCGGTCATCGGACCAAGAAAGAAGAAGGTGACAGTGGCGAGGCGTTGGAAGATAATGCTTGGTATCACCACATCCAAGGGGCCGTCACGGTGCGAGATGATGCTAGAGTTCTCGACCTCTTTGATTTGCTCGAGGGAGTCCAGTTGTCGCTTGAACCCGACACCGTCGCCTGGAGGCTCACGGCCGACTGCTCCTACTCCGCAGCCTCGGCGTATGGAGCGATGTTCCTGGGGGCCTCGGCGCCAGTGGGCGCTAAACAACTTTGGAAAACCGCTGCACCCCCTCGTGTTCGGTTCTTCTTTTGGCTTGTTATGCATGGACGGTGTTGGACAGCGGAGCGTCGATTCCGTCATGGCCTGCAGGACAGTGACACTTGTATCTTCTGTGATCAGTGTGCGGAGACGATGGATCACTTGCTGCTTGGGTGTCCTTTCGGCAAAGAAGTGTGGCATTGCTGGCTGTCTAGGTTGCACCTTTCTTCAGAGGTGGTGGTGGAGGAGCAGCCGGTGATGGTGTGGTGGCTTTCTGTGAGGAAACGGCTGTCTAGGGAGCTGCGGAAGGGGTTCTCGACACCTTCTTCTTCCTCGTGAGGTGGCTTTTGTGGAAGGAGCGCAACAGCCGCACCTTCAACGTGCGTTCCAGATCGGTGCTGGCTCTGGTGGCAGCCATGAAGGACGAGCTGGACGCCTGGACTGCAGCCGGGTTTCGGTCCTTGGCGCCACTTCTGGCAAGGGTCTGAGCCAGTTGGTTTTGCTTGTCGCAAAGCGAGTTTTTCTGTAATTACAACCGCGTGTGCTTGGTGGTAGTCTTAGGGGCTGATGTTGGTAACCGTGGTTACCAAGCTTTTGGGTGTAAAGTTGGCTAACTCTATTCTGCTTAATGAAATACGCGCCTAGACGTGATCGCAAGAAAAAAGATCTACTATCAGCATACTAGTCAACCAACAATTTATTCAGCATACTAGTCAACCAACAAGTGGTTCACATTTGCAGAGAACCAACAAAAGCCGCAACAGTTTCCAACCACTAGAATAATATCGCTTGTTGCGTGTCAAATGGAAAAGAATATTTCTCATTGCAAATAAATATTTTTTAACCGAATATTTATCCCTTTTTCCTGAGAGTCCTGATGACAATTTGCTAGGAAGTTATACATAACTGTATACTGGAACCCGAACATATCTCAAGAATCAAGATGCTTATTACATTTTTTTTTTTGTTTCATTGCATTATATATATAGACTTTTAAAGAGAGCTGGTGAGCCTGAAATCATGTGCTCATTGCCCTGAGATTAAATCTAAAAATAATAAATGAAACATAGGAGTTCTGTTGTGAACAAAAACTGTTAAATTCCATAGGTACCATCTAAAGAGACGATCCTTATTGTACTCCCACTATACATAGTGAATTTCATCTTCTTGAAAATATAACTCCAAAATTAGAGCGTATTTTTTTCACAATGGAAGAGTAGTAGTGATATAGATGTTGACGTTACCTCACATATGTAAGTGGTGATCCAACTGCAAATCAACTGTGCACTAGTTCCTGTTGTGCCACACTTACCAAGCTACACATTGTGAGCTGCTAGTGTAGAGTAGCTACCAGTACATTAGTCAGCCATGCAGTTCTTCATAACTAGGTGGATTCCCGTGCATTGCCACGGGTATGATAAATAAATATGAATGGTTTAAAATGTTAACTTATAAGAAATAGGAGATGTAACTACATCTAGTTTGTACTTAATTAAGACATAGTGCAATTGTTGTGTATTTGAGGGAAGTGAGATAAGCATCTCACTGTACCTTGTGGTTAGAGTAACATGCCACATAGATCGGATGGAATCCAATTTCTGTCGAATCAATAATTAAAGGGATAGAATGATCATATGAACCAATACTTCAGCCTTGCAACTCCGATTAAACAAAATCTTCATTAAGGCACATGGCCGTGTGAGGCATTGCTGTATTGCCTCACGGTGGACAGTCTGGGCTTCTCTGCTCATATAGGAGCGCATCATTTACTATAGCATAGAAGTTGAGCGGATGAATTTTAAACGTGTGGCTGTTAGTGGACTTGAAAGGTGGAGAGGCTACGAGATCACATGAGAAACGGCAAGGATTTAGTGCAGCTAGCATGTTTGGCTTGTGCATGCATTTCTAAAAACAGTAATCCACTTTGCATGCAAGGATAGGAGAGAAGGAAGTGAATGATGATGTGGCTTAAGGAGAAGCTAGAGAAATAAGCTAGTGGACATTAGCTTCATAGGAGTTTAAGATTTTTGAAATGAAGAAAATTTCATACTTAGATTAGATATGCCAAAAGAAAGGCGCAATTCTTTAAGCACGTAAAAACGTTAGTGCTTATTGTCCACAATGGAAAGTGCATTTCTGGTTACAGCATTCCTTTATTCCACTACTTTAGCAATAAAGTCGGGGAATGGTTGTGAAAAGCAACAACTTACTTTGGGTAAAGTAATTCTGCACGGTTCTTGGGTTCTGCTCTACACGACAAGAATTTTCACCATAACAAAAGAATCTGTACTACCTAGCTATATGTTACATATAATCTAACCAATCTACCTGACAAGCAAGTGGGGTTATCTATTCTTAGTTCGTTTTGTGTACATGTAGTAGCAAGGCATATGATTCCATGATGCCTACATATGCCTCAAAATCTACATTTGAAAACAAAAAGTAGACTCCTAAGGATCGATCGAATCATACTAGCACTTATAAAACTAAGAAAAAGGTAACTATTGCATTGTTTTTTATCCTCTCTGTACAATGACAGCTCTTCACATGCCCATGTTATTAACATAATAATGTCGTCCACCATCTATTCTTTACATGCGTGTAACACAAGAAGCTTTACTAGAAAGCCACTCTACTTTTCATCACCAGTCAGCTTTATTACCACTTGCATATGCATCTTCTTTATCAGGACATCATCTATTAAGGAATATCGCCAATCGGTGCAAAGCACAATTAATAAACCTATTAATAGGGCGCTAGCTAGCCCTAAGTAAGTACCATTCTACCATGATTGGCCTGCCTACTAATCGCGTATCATCGTCGCTTGCTTACTCAACAAGCTAAGAGTACTATCCCATCCCATCAAAAAACTCATGATATATAGTATATAACAGTAGCCGCCACTGGAATATATGTATAACCCTCTTTCCCTTTAGCACATATCTCTTGCTTAGTGGTTAAGGGGTAGGCTGTTTGCATTGCATTGATTGACAGGCGGATGCAGATAGCAAAACATGTCGATGTCTGATGTGCATTCCAATTCCATGCCATTTTTCCAGGACATAAATGGACCTGATCAGAAGAATTTGTTGACTTGTGTCAAGCACCGCTGGATAAGGTTCAGGCTCACAATGATGATGGCCGTCTGGTTGCTCCTGATCTGATTTGTTGTGTGATCTTTAGAACTGTAAGACTACAGGAGCTTCCAATTACGGGTTGGAGCATGGAAAAGATTCGGGTATATTGTAGCAACTTTACTAAAAACACTTATAGAAGCAAATAAAAAAAATGCACTTTTATCATAAAATATCTGAACCATCCTCTCTTCTTTGTTAATGAACAAAACATTATACTGCCTCAAAGAGCAAATTTGAGAGGCCTGAAACCTCTGGTACACATGAACTGTGTCATTGAGTTAGTTTCGCACAGCTTCAATAGCCAGACTTACTGATATATTTGTTTGTCTTGCTATCCACTGCACAAACACCAAATTCTACACTAACCAAAGATCAAGGGGAGCAGTCCACCTGGATACAGGACTGACTTTTTTAATACCATAATTTGGATAGCCATCATCTTCCAACATGAAATTCGTGAAATTAACTTGTCAGTCAGCTCAATTTTTAGTGGTCAAGCTAGCTACGGCTCAGCCTAAAGAAAGGGCAATGAAGAAGAAAACTGAACATTCAAATGACCATTCATTTAGTTATCCTCTTGATCAAAACTAGAGTTCAAGACAATTTAACTGATCATAACTATTAAATTCTCCTGGAATTTTTGCCGACCTGACCATCTGAATTTTGATGACCTACAACCTGCTTTGGATTTTTTACTGCCAGTTCTATGAAAGCTGCAGCCTTTCATTACTGGCTTATCCCTTTCTATTTTCTAGCTCCAGTTTCTTTCACCACACTGATTGTGAATGAATTTATTGTTTTGCGTGGTGGATGCATAGTTGATTGGGGACCAATCAACCTTGCTTCTGAAGTTCTGTGTATGCCACGGTAGTAAGTGCAAAGTAATTATGGCATGGGAGTGGCATGGCACTAACTCAGATTCACTTTGCACAGCATGAACCACACTGAAGCAAAGATTTGTGATGCATATGGAACATTAATGAAGTAAAAAGGAAATCCTAATAAAAATATATGTTCACAATGCGTCAACGCAAGATTGAATAAGATAAGTTACAAAGTTTATGGTGTTATGCTTTCAAGTCAATGTTATTAAGGATATGACACCACCTTGGAAAAACAAGGGATGTGCTATTTTTCAGGTGCCTAAAAATAGGATCTATTCAGGCTGTTGAAACCAGATCGTCAATCACAAGCAAGAATACACGGTGGCTAATCCTAGGATCAAATCGCGCACAAACACATATGAACATGGAGGAATACTCTCGGCAACCGCCAGGGTGACGATGCCCCTTTTCACCTTCGATAACACAGAGTGCAAACACAATTACAAATGTTCAGAGGCGTACATATAGCAGTAGCTAGGACGCACGCTTACAACACCGAAAAGCAAGTTACAACTCGATACAGACTGATAGAAACACTGTGGCAGAACCTCCTAATCTATAATGGCCACAATTGTACATTATAGCTTTGATCTCCAACAATTAATAATCATGAGTTTGTCTCTTGTTTTATTATTCAGGGCTTCACAATGATTAGTTTTGGCATGTGGGGATCGACACTTAGCAAGTGCGGGACTGATGTAACAAAATCAGCAAAGGAGGGAAAGTTTGATCCCGTGATCGGAAGGGAAAAATAGATTGACCAAGTTGTGCAAATTTTGAGCAGGTGGAGTAAGAACATCCCCTGCCTGATTGGTGAACCTGGTGTCGGAAAAACAGCGATAGTGGAAGGCCTTGCTCAGCTCATTGCCACCGGAGACGTTCCTGAAACAATCAAAGGGAAACGGGTATTTTTCTCTAATGTGTACTGAATTCTGATTTTTTATGCATGGGCAGCTATGTTTTTTTTTTGAGGGGAAACTGGAGGGGGTGTACCCCTACTGTGTTTTTATTGAAAGCAATAAACAGTTTTTACACACCGGGTTTAAGACACCCAAAAGGAAATGAAAAAAATCAAGAAGATTACACATAAGCTTCTAGCCATTGAGACATTTGGGGGGCTACACTAATTTTTGCTCTTAGTATAACTAAAGCAAACTCCTTCTTAAAGACTGTCTTGCAACGTTGCACTGTTGGTGGAATGTGCCTGAAGATAGCATCATTTCGAACCGACCGCATTGCCCAACTCATTGTGATTATGATTTCCATGAAGAATTCAACTCGTAGCTGCAGTCTGAAGGAATCCAAAGTGCCAAAAGGATCCAATGGCGCCAGAGCCTGAATTTGCAGATTTAGAGTTCCCCAACAGTCCTGAGCAAAGGGGCAAGAGATGAATAGATGGATCAAGGTTTCATCTTGTGTGTGATCACAGAGCACACATGTATAATCATTAAGAACCATTGTTTTCCTTCGTAGAAGCTCCTTGTGCTAAGTCTATCATTCAATAACAGCCAAAAGAAGAACTTTCTTTTATTTTGACACTTTGATCTCCAAAGCCACCTCGAAAGCCGGATGAACTTGCCTGGTGCCCATTAGCTGAACATAAGTTTTCTTTGAGGAAAAGATATTGGAATTCCAAATATAAGACCAGAATCTGGAGCATCCTGAATCGAACCGCCCTATTATCAAAATCGATCATTGTACTCATCAAAAGCTTCTTCAGACAGAGGCAAGTGAAAAAGCTGGTGAAGATGCTCGAATTGCAAACTCTGTTGCACTGTGCTATATTTGTTTTTAACAAAAGAGAACAGATGGGGCATTGAGTTATTGAGAGAATTTCCATTCCATGAATCCAAATTTAATAAGCAAGAAGTACCATTGAAAACTGTAGCCATTGCCAATCCTTTAAAAGATGCAAATGTTTGACAACATCACGCCACCGAATGAGCCTTTGTTGTTCTTGATTGGTGGCTTTCCATTTGCATATCTTGTAGCCCATACTAAGTGCACCCAAGGCACATCTATCCTGTTGTAGAATTTGTGTAAATTCTTCAATAGCAGACTTTGATTATGTGTTTGCAGATTCAGAATGCCTAATCCTCCATTTTCTTTAGAAAGACAAGCCAAGGGCCAGGCAGCTTTAGGTGGTTTTCTGTTATTAGCATCGAACCCCTCCACAAACAAGTGTCTTCTGAAAGCATCAATTTGTTTGATCACTGTTTTTGGTAATCTATAAGTTGACATGGTGAAGGTTGGCAAAGCACTGAAAACAGCATTAGTAAGCTCCAGTCTACCAGCTTGAGATAAGAAATTTGAGATGCAGGTTAGCCTTCTCTCACATCTTGAAACTAGAGGCCAATAATCTGCCACTGTTGGTCTTGTTAAGCTGAGCGGAAGGCCCAAATAAGTAAAAGGCAGAGAACCTTGAATGCAGCCCAATGTTCTTGAAAGAATGGTCATCTTTCCTTCTGGTACATTGATAGGCACCATCATAGACTTATTGAAATTTACCTTGAGCCCAGCTTGTTTCAAAGCAAAAGCATATAACAAAGACTTGAGGAAGAACAATTGCCTTGCATCGCCTTTTAAGAAAATCAATGTGTCATCGGCATATTGCAATACCGGAAAGTCCCGATCATTTGGTAAATTAATTGGCAAGCTGAGTTGGCCTTGATTCTTAGCAGCATTCAATAGATCCTGAAGGAAATCCCCTGCAAGCACAAAAAGAAGTGGCGATAAAGGGTCACCCTGCCTCACCCCCCTTTTGCAGTGAAAAACTTTGCTAGCCACACCATTTAAAAGCACAGACGAAGTGCCTGAAGAAAAGATCATTTTCATCCATGAAATCCACTTGGCAGGAAAACCTTTATGTTCCATTATTTTGATCATAAGCTCATGTTCCACGTTGTCAAAAGCTTTCTCAAAATCAAGCTTTAAAATGATGATTTCTTCTTTAGACTGATGACAAAGATGTAAGAATTCCAGTGACCAAGCTAAGCAATCTTGTATGCACCTGTGCTTAATAAAACCATATTGGTTTTTATGAATCAATTTGGGTAACAGCAATTGCAACCTGTTGGCTAGCAACTTAGTAAGAATTTTCACTGAAGTGTTCAGCAAAGAAATAGGCCTGAAATCTACAACCTTGACAGCATTATCATGTTTTGGGATTAAAGTAATCAGGGATCCATTAATACTTTGAAGACAAACATTTTCATCAAAGAAAGCATCACATAGTGCATAAAAATCCCCTTTGATAATCTGCCAGCACTTTTTGACAAAGTCTGTATTAAAACCATCTGGACCAGGTGATTTATCACTAGGCAAACCTCTTACCACAGAATCAATTTCTTCCCTGCTGAAAACCTGAACCGTAGAAGTTAAGTCTGCACTTGGCTGCATAAAGAAACCCAAATTGAATAGACTTGAAGTGAATTCGAAACCCCTGCCTTTGTTTGAAAGAATCCCAAATAAGATCAGCCTTTTGGTCATGACCAAAATGAACATTGCCAAGATATCTTCAAGACTAGTAATAAGATTTTTCCTGTATTTAATAGTTGCATTAGCATGGAAAAATTTAGTACTAGCATCCCCCAAAGTCACCCATTTGATTTGGCCCCTTTGCTTCCAATAAACCTTTTGCTGCTTCAACAAGTTTTGCAACTTTGCACAAAGAATTCTTCTGAAATTCCATTCTGGAATTGAGAGATCCCTGAACTCTTCAATAAAATGCATGAAATCCGAACAAGTTTAACATTAGCAATATTAGTTTTCAGGTTTGAGAGAGAACCCTTCCAACTCTTGACAGCCTTTCTAAGATTTTTGAATTTTGCTGTAAGGATTTTGGCAGCATCAGTGATATGGGCTGGTGCTACCCAGTGCTGCTGCACAACATTCATAAACTCCTCATGAAGAAGCAGATAGTTCTCTAATCTGAAAATGGATCCTTTCGGGATATGTGTGGAGATAGAGATGGCACAAGGCACATGATCTGAAGTTTCCATAGTTAGAGGATAGGCTAGGGTTTGAGGATAGGAAAGGGTCCAAGAGATAGAAGTAAAAAACCAGTCCAGCCTTTCTAGAAGTGGGGACTGTTGTTTGTTGGACCAGGTGAATTTTCTGCCTTTTAGAGGGATCTCAAGCACTCCAAGCTTACTGATGGCCTCATTGAAATAATACATATCCATCTGATCACCTCCAGGCTGATTTCTATCCTCTGGGGATCTACACAAGTTGAAATCACCCACAATTAACCAGTCAACTGTATCTGGCATGTTGATGTTTTTGAACCACTGAATAAAATTCCTCTTTTCAGGTTGTGTGCAGGGAGCATAAATGTTGGTTAAAAACCAGTGGGAATTATCATGCAGAGTGAAATTCTACTGACAGAGCAAAATCATTTTGAAAAGCCAGAGTGCCTTTGAACATAACAGATTTCCAGATAGTAATCAAACCACCAGAAGCACCAACAGAAGGTAAAAACAGAAATTGATCAAAAGATGGGGGGCAGATATTTCTAAGAAAAGTTGCATCAAACTGCTCTTTCTTAGTTTCTTGGATACAAATAACATCACATTTGCTATCCACTATCCTCGTCTCGATAGCATTCCATTTCTTGTCTGAATTCAAACCTCTTACATTCCAGCACAAAATGACCCAAGATCTATTATTCATTACAATAAAAAAGGAGTAGCAAAGACTGTCCTAGACTTAGTAGAGGACAGAGCAAGCTTATTACTGCTTGCTAGCCTTCTTAGAAGGCTTAGCCGGTTTCTTCTTTTGAGCCTTGCCTCCCACTGCTTTGGAAGTGGAAGGCTTGTCCTGCAAAACTTCTTCAGTCAACTCTTCTGGGTTTATGTTGCAGAAGCTTGCACCCAGATTTCGTATGATGCTGGTAGAGATCTCTGGTGGGTTGGTGGTGCACCCCAGACAGCACTTGGGAGCAGCAGACACCTTGAAACCCTTGTGGTTGTCCTTAATCCTCAAGCTCCTTCTGAGTTCAGCTTCAGAGAGGATGGGCCTTTTCCCTTTCCCCTTGACAGGAGTCTGACTTGGTGTGACTACAGCAGGCTGGGCAGAAGTACCTATATGCATGGAGGTGGTAACAGGAGAAGTATCAGGAAGCACTTCATCGTCAGACAGCTCATCTATTGACATAGATGAGGCAGAGACAGGATTGCATATGTCTATTGCAATTCGGGACAAGTTTTTGGAATGGAGAACATTGTGCAATTACCTTCATCGAATTGAAGAATTGCCAAGCAGGAGAATTGAGGAAGTCCTTTGCCCAATCAAAAGAATTTGGCTGCAATAGAGTACAAGTAAAGAAATTGACCCACTGATCAGGGATGAGAATAGAAGTTTCTAAAGGTGATTTGGATGAGAAGAACCTTACCCATAGTCTCAAGGCTTCAGAGCATGGTTTTATGGTTGGCCCATAATCCACCCAATTCTGAAAAGCAACCTCGGAACTGGCCGATAGAGTGTAGCATAACCCACATTAAGATTCTCCCGAAAGAGCCGAGCAGACCATTCACTGGATCATTCGAAAAACCCAAAAGATCTTCTTCCCCGGATTATATCCTCCGGAGCGATGACAAAGAAAATTAGCCAGATTAGGGAAAGGCACCACCTCAACAGGAGCAGGTGGCAGAACTGGTGCTTCAGGTTCATTATCTGAGGCATCAGTAAAATCATCCATAGCCAAGACATCCTCTTCTTGCTGTTGATCTAAGACATTGCCCTGGGGTCCCTCAACATTGAGCACTTCTTCAACTGCAGCATCCTGATGTTCCTCATGTTCTTCCATCTGTGCTTCTGCATTTGCTCCAACCAGTTGCTGAATGGGAATGAGTAATGGTAAAGGTTCCTCTTCCATAATCTGATGTTCTGCAGGTTCCTCATTGTTGGGCCAAATCCCCCAGCCCAGGTTGTTCAGATATTGAGGGTTTGGATTCATTGCAGCAAAGGGGTTGAACTGTTGCACTGGGCCTGGTGGCTGAAAGTGGAGACCAAGGCCCGGTTGCCCAAAGCCAAAATAAGCAAAATGGTTTGGGTTAAAACCATCATCACCCCCCTCTGGTGGAATGTCCTCATCTTGCTGCTGAGCTTGAATCAAATTGGCCATGAATATTTCGCACCGGGACGCACCAGCCCTCGAGTTGGGATCCACTCCTTCCGAAAAGGTAAAGAACCAAGGTATTGACTCCAACCCACGAGACACTCGGCTCTAACATACACTCTAGCCATGTTATTGTAATCCTCCTCCCAAACAATGAGCTGTCCAAACTCGTAGACCGCCTTGTCAACAAGAGCATGGTTCCACAAGTCCAAGTTTAGTCCTATCATTGAAATCCGGACTTCATGGGTCATCTCGGTGTTCCTATTGTTCCATGCCCGATCATGGGGAATGAAGGTGATGGAGCCATTGCCATAGGGAATAGGACTGTTGTGGATCAAGAGGTCTCTCTGGTGCATATAAGTAAATTTCACATAGGCTTGGCCGAATGGACAAGGTTGAATGGTTTCAAATGGAATCTGATTTTGCACAGTAAGAAAATCATCAATGACATTTCTAATGTCGCCAAAGTTAACCTGATCTGGTGGCAAGGGGTTGAGGATTGCAATTGCTACATCATTGTGCTGCCTTCTGAATCTGCCCGTGATCACCCTCCTCATCAGTGGTCGGCCAGGTACCATGATCCTTTGAGACCCCTCCGGCAGAAACGGCGTTGGATCAACAAAACGGAATGCCATTGATCTCAAATGGCGAGCGTGTCACACACGAAGGAGGAGCCCGATGATCGATAGGCTGCTGCAGAATGTTGTCGTCGTCGTCCACATCAAACTCTGGAGCAATGAGCTTCCAGGGCTTTTTCAGGGACCAGGGGACGATAACAGGGGGAGCGGGGTTTATGCCGAGATAAATCCGGCAGTATTCGGTGAAATTGTTGAAGAAAGGCAGGTGCCCGTTGATGGGTCCAGTGGTCATAGGGTGATTGTCAAGTCCATTACCGGAAGCGGAAGCGGCATCACCGGCGCGCGCTAATCGAGATTAGGGGCGATGGTTTCCAGAATGAGACAGAGACTGAGGTATGGTCCCAAACCCCCATTCATGCGGACCAGGTGGACGGCAGCCAACATGAATTGGGCCAAGAATGCCGTTGTGCCTATTATGGCCCAGGTTGGCACCTGAAGTAAAGGCCGGTTTTAAAGCATTGACTCTGCCATTATGGCCCAGAGTTTGAAATTTCAAATTCTGAACAGCAGGCCGAAGAACACAGCGTGTTCCAAGCTGCACCCGATTGGCGCCAGAGAGCGGATTTGATTTTGATCCAGACTTGGAGACATGAACCCACTCCAAGGATTGTTCATGCAGCCAATTTTTGAATTCTAGATGATAATTCGGACCCCCCCCCCCCATGCCAAAGGTGGAAGAAGATCTTGAAACTAGCATTCTCATAAGCTTTGAGACGGTAAATATGGAAACCCACTTCTTGAGAAGAAACTGAGAATCGAAAAACCCGATCCGCAAGAGAGATAACATTGAAATCCCTTCCAATTCCACCAATCACTGATTCAAGAATAGCAGCAACTGACTCACAAGTCAACCGAAACTTGCACCGACCCACCGAAAGTACCAAGAAGAAGGGCCGAGCAGTGAGAGAAGGATCAAAACTGACCGACAAATTGTACCGACGGCGAATTTCCGCTGCCACCACTCTCCCAGTCCGACCATCCAGAGAGGAGAAATTCATAGGCTTCCAAGCATATGTTGTCTCGATTCCACGTCGGACTCCTCAAGGTCCGGCGTATTCTGGAGAGTTCCGCGGTTGACCTTACAATTCGGTCTTACAGAGGAGAGAGACATAGGTTGCCTCAACTGATTGTAGTTTGGATTTTATAGCAGTCGAGGCAACATCTAGATTATGTTACAGTATTAATCAGCTCTTTTACAGGCAAGTTTGGTATCTATAGCGAAAATATTCAGAAATTCTTGTGCTTTTTTTGCTGCCTTGATGCTCTCTCTCTCTCTCTCTCTCTCTCTCTCTCTCTCTCTCTCTCTTTTTTTTTTTTTTTTTTTTTTTTTTTTTGTCATGGTTACGATGTCCAGTTTGACATGTAAATGTTTCCTTTTCATTGATGGACTATATGCAGTGTATATGTATTATCACTATGAGGTTTTATTTGTAACATTAGCCTTGGATGAATTTGGTTTCTTTGGCAACATACAGCCACATTACAAACTGTTTGTATAGTAATTTATTTGGTACAGAACTTGTGATTGTTTTTCTTCTGTTTTTCTTGACCTGGCAGGTTATCTCCATCGATGTGGCAGGTCTTCGTGCTGGACAAGTGTACCGTGGACAGTTTGAAGCAAGAGTGAAGAATCTCGTGCGAGAGGTCAAGCGGTCAGGCAAAATAATACTCTTCATCCATGAAGTCCACACCTTCAAGGTTACATGGAAGTTGCCAACGTTTTCAATCCAGCACTAGCAAGAGGTGAAATGCAGGTCAGCATGAGAAGTCTGTGTTTTTGTTTTTCAATTTGTTCTGCTATATATGTTTCTACCTCATTTTGAAATCATCAGTCAGTTCTTTTTTAGAAGGGCGGCAAGGAATTCTTGCCGATTTTTATTAGACGAGTAAACGAAAAAGAGAGGTTTACAACTTATTTACAGCAACTAGAATTTAAAAACCACTCGACTCTACTCTGTCTATCTGAGCTACTGTGAACTACCAAAAGAAAAACGAAAGAAACCCCAGACACGGGCCTACTCTTGTTGTGGTACAAGTGTTTTAGAGAGAAGGAAGAGCTTGATATCATCCCTACACAACTGCGCGACCTGGGATACTTGGAGATTTTTGTTCTGGAATGTTCTCCTGTTCCTCTCCTTCCACACATACCACCAAAAATAGATCATGATGCCGTCGAAGCTTCTCCTTTCGTTCTTTGATATTTTCCTTCGGCATGCCCTCCAATATTTGTGTATATATCGATCCTGTCATGTTGATGGATTGTATTGCTGAGAGGTGGAACCAAGTCCTCAATTGAGCCCAAACCTGTTGGGCAAAGGGGCATTCTAGGCACAGGTGTGTAGTCGTCTCCGGTTGGCCGTTGCATAATTTGCAAATGGGATCATTTGGCCAATGCCTCTTTGCCAAATTCTCGGCCGTCAGAATCTTCTTAGCGTCCACGCGAAGAAATGGCATTTTGGTTCAGTGTGCGCTTTCCAGATCGGTGTTATCCTTAACTTGCTGAAGGTTCCGTGGAATTGAATTTGATATGCACTACATGTTGAGTATTCCCCGTCTTGCGTCCACCTCCATCGTATCTTGTCTTCCACATTTTCTTGCAACTGGTAGCTGTTGATGTGTTCCCATAGGTTTTCACGTATTTGTGGATCTCCTGCGCAGATTGTATTGGTAGAACGTTTGCTATCCATCTTCGATTATGTAGCGCCTTTTGAACTGTGATTTTCTTCCGTTTTGCTTTCTGAAATAGCAGTGGGGCCAATGCTTTGGGCGCCATACCATCTATCCAGTTCGAGGTCTAGAAAGTAGCCGTCTTACCATTACCAACTGTTACATCCGTTGATGCATTGAAAGGTCTCTTTCTCGTCGCATGGCAGTTCAAGGCCGTTCCATGCCCTGTCCTTGTGCTTCCAATTGAACCACATCCATCTTAATCGTAGGGCTCTCGCGAAACGTTCGAGTTCAAGAATTCCAAGTCCTCCATACTTCTTGGGCAAGCACGCCGTTGGCCAGTTCACTATCGAATGCCCACCATAAACCTTGTCTGGGGTATCACCACGCCATAGAAAGCTTCTTCTTATTCTATCTATTTTCTTGATCAGCCACTTTTGCTCCAGAAAGACGGTTAGGTGGTAAATCGGTTGTGATGATAGCACCGTCTTGACCAAGGTCTCCCTTCCCGCGGAGGACATCAACTTTCCTTTCCAACCCGACAGCCTACCTCCAATCTTGTCAATAAGCGGCTGTACTTCCACCCTCCGTAGTTTCCTTGTATGTAAGGGTAGGCCTAAGTATTTCCCTGGGAATTTGCATAACTTTCCGGGCTGTGTGACCGTCTCTTCTGGCATCCGAATTGGGTATATCTCAGTTTTCGCGATGTTTATCTTTAAACCCGAGCAGTCCCCAAAGAAGGTTAGGATCTTGAATACAAAAAGCATATTGAGAAAGACGCGGCACTGGAAAGATGTTTATCATCAGTCAGTTCTTTATTTCAGGTTATTGGTGCCACTACGATTGATGAATACAAAAAGCATATTGAGAAAGACGCGGCACTGGAAAGACGTTTTGGTCCTGTAAAGGTTCCAGAGCCAACAGTTGATGAAACCGTAGGGATTCTAAGAGGCCTTCGAGAGCGGTACGAGAAACATCACAAGGTCCAATATGCTGATGAAGCATTGAGAGCAGCTGCCGAGCTCTCGCATAAGTACATCAGTTTTTGTTTCTTCATTCCTGTCTATGACACATCACACTTCCAATCAAGTGTGCTATGTATCCTCCTCTTAATTTGGCAGCTGCTGTTTGTTAATTTGCAGTGATCGTTTCCTCCCGGACAAAGCCATTGACATAATTGACCAATCAGGTTCCCTTGCCAGTCTACGGGATGACCAGGTGTATTTGTTGATCTTCAGAAAAGTATCATCATCCAATTTTTTCTGTTTTATTTCCACACACATGTATTCTTTTATATCAATTTCACATACATACATTTTACAAAACCTCATTCATACTGAATTGAACCGCAGCAAAAGCCATCCAAGGACGTTAGAGATCTCGAAGCAGAGCTTAACAGAATTGTCAAGGAGAAGAACGACGCCATCCGCAACGAGAGCTACAAAAGGGTTGTATTGGTGCATCTATGGCATTTCCTTTATTTGGCCATCTTCTCCTAAATACTAAGTCCCTGAACCTCCTATAAGTCCTAATAACTACTTACTTTGCAATAATCAGGCAAAGGAGCTTCGTGACCGTGAACTGGAGCTCAAGTCCCTGACCGAGAAGAAGAAGAGCAACAAAGAGATGACGAGCACATATGAGCGCATGTCGTCTACCAGGCCGGTGGCCACCGAAGAAGACATCTGCCACATCGTATCCAGCTGGACCGGTGTGCCAGTCCAGAAACTCACCGTAGATGAAACCAACAGGCTGCTGAACATGGAGCAAACACTCCACCAGCATGTCATTGGCCAAGACGAGGCGGTCACCGTGATCAGCCACACTATCCGGCGTGCCCATGCTGGGCTCAACGAGCCGGGCCGGCCAATCGGGAGCTTCATGTTCGCCGGCCCAACGGGCATTGGCAAGACAGAGCTCTCCAAGGCTGTCGCCGCCTTCTACTATGGCTCGGAGAACGCCATGGTACGGCTGGACATGAGCGAGTACATGTGCCAGGACACTGTTTCCAGATTGATCGGCTCGCCCCCAGGCTACATTGGCCACACAAAGGGTGGCCAGCTGACAGAAGCAGTGCGACGGCAGCCACACACTCTCATCCTGTTCGATGAAATCGAGAAGGCGCACCCGGACGTGTTCAATATCATGCTACAGATCCTTGACGATGGCCGGCTGACGGACGGCAATGGGAGGACGGTGGACTTCAAGAACACGCTCATCATCATGACATCCAACATCGGTGGCGACATCATCGTCGATAACGGTGGCCATGGGGATGGCGTTGGTTATGACAGGATCAAGGACATGGTGGGCGAGGAGATGAAGCGCCATTTCCGGCCAGAGTTCCTGAACCGGCTGGATGAGACGATCGTGTTCAGGCGGCTCACGAAGGTCGAGGTCAAGGAAATCGCCGGCATTATGCTGGAAAACGTCACTGCCCGGGCCAGGAAGAAGGGAATCAAGTTGCTTGTGACGGAGAGGTTCAGAGATCTCGTTGTCGAGCAAGGCTTCGACACAAGCTTTGGAGTGAGGCCACTGAAGAGGGTCATCCTGAGGCTGCTGGAGGACACACTCGCGGACAAGATGCTTGCCGGGGAGATCAAGGATGGGGATTCAATCGCTGTTGATGCTGATTTATCAGGGAATGTTGTGTTCAGACACCAGGCCTGAGATGAAGCGTAGGCTGTATATAAATACAGAATTAAACAGATGTGTAACTATGTTATACTAACAGTATATTTTATATCATCTCTCTATGCAGTTCATCATCCGTACAGAGTACTATCCCCAAATTTGGTAACGGATTAACCCTTGAGAAGAGAGTTGGATTAGACTTTTTTTCCATTTATTATGATTTTCTCAGCAAATTTGTGAACACAAGGGTGATATGTACCCTTGTGGCTTGATTGGTGATGAGTGATCGTCAACAAGATTTGCGTCTTAGGTTGAGTGGTTTAACTAACCATGGCGCAGGAGCTCAACTGGTGGGAAGGACGTTCCTTCATCGTCTAAAAAAGATCTTGATGCATGAGCTGTGGGTGCACCCTCCAATATGATAGATATGACTCATATTTGGTTTCGGGTGGTGGGTTTTTGCACAGTAGAAATCAGACGAATCCCATTGGAGGAAGTACTACATTACCATAACTCGCTAATCTGAAGATTGTTCCTGTATAAATCTGAAAACTATAGTAAAACTTTTGTAACATTTTATTCATTACATGCTCTATAATACACACCACTCAGAAACTTGTTCTACCATGAAAGTTCATACAAGAATGAATAACCTACAAGGTTATATGTGTAGTTACTAACATTATTAATATTTATGATCAGAGTATAGTCTTGACATCTCTGATCTTCGCTGACATTTGGTCGTGTACACGCAGTACTACCACTCAAACAAACTTCACGAATAACAAGGTCAAAAATCTTTCAGGTTGGAATTGAGGGTGCCTCCCCACCAGCAGCATTGTCGAGCACAGCAGCAGCAGCGTTGAGCGGGCAGCCTCCTCCATCGTGCGTGGATGCTGCCTCCCCATCCATCGCCTTTGCGGATCCGGCCTCGTCCTTTGCGGATGCGAGCCCGTCGGCTTCCGTAACCACCTGCCGCGGCTGCCTCTACACTCCACGCCTCTCCTTCCCCTCCCCTTCTGTTTCCGTGGGCCTTGGGTTGGGCCATTGCGCTTTTTAGGCTGGCATGGCTCAAAAAACAGCCCAACGAGCCATATGCCTATTCCTTCACTTAGGCACGGTAGGCGGCACAACCCGGTGGAGGATGGACCATAACATGCCGTGTCCTACCAGGCCGGCTTGTCAAAGTCCCGTGCGGCATGGATGCTCATCTTTAGCCATTTGCCGGCAACCACATGGTCCCGCACAGCTGCAAGGTCTCGAGTATCAATCGTGTCCGTTCACAGTTGCATCCGACGGCTACAGGATCAAGCGCGAAGAGCCAAAAAAACATCCGAGTGGAGTATAGATATACCCAAAAATATCACATATACATGCATGCAGCAGCCGAAAAAGGCAGTGGCTTTTCCACGCACATGTACATGGATGGAAGAAATAACGGTTTGACCAAGAAAAGACTAAGCCACCGGATCATCGAACATATATGGTCTAATGGTCGTCAACCCATGATACTTGACTTGTTTTATTGTAGCTTGACGCCATCGATACTACGGAGTACTAGCTAGTAACGGCCAGGAGGGTCGGGGCGCTCTGAGGACATCAGGACAGCGCCATCAGCTGGGACCATGCATACCGGTATTGCAGAATTTTGGCCGAAATTTCACCAATACCACCGGCTAAACTTTGGCCAAATTTTAATGAAAATTTACACATATTAGTGGACACGAAACCCTGCTCCTTCTTTCTCATTTGCCTCTTTCTTGATCGTTTAGTTCTTGGCTTTCATCCCCAATGAGTAACTACGGCACGAAAGTGAGGCCAAATTGCAGAAGGCTGCTTTCAAGCTAATCTGATTTCTTGGAATACTCGGAAGCAGGCAACTGTTTCAAGATCAAGTGCAGAATACAAAGCCCGCAAATGCTCAATACTGGTAAAAACAGGCCGAATCTGGCCCATACTGGAGGGGACCGGTCGAAACTATATATATTGGCCGCCATTGCAGCCAGTATTAATGTCACCTGTGATTAGGAATGAAAACGATCTGAAACGACCGATAGGAGGCCAAGTCATTTTCACTTTCACATTATTTTCATGAAAACGGAATCGATACATTATTATCGGAAACAAATATGGTGCCCATTCCGGTAATTTCGAAAACAACAACAATATACATTGATAACGGCTGAAATCAATAAGAACAGTATCTAAAAAACGATAAACATGCCAAATCTTAGAACATAAGAAGTGTCGTATAACTCGCTCCATCTATCTCACATAATAATAATAATAAAATAAAGACATAAGTTCTAAGTTGACTTGACACAACGTAATCATAAAGACATGAATTATTAGAGTTGCTTCTACAGTGGAGGTTGTAGGCTTCTTAGAGATGAACCTCAGGCATGTATTTGGTGACCGCCTGATTGGCTAGACACGGGTAATGGGTGCTTGGTGCATTACATGATTGTTGGCTGATTGCCTGATTGGCTTCTTGTTTCTAAAAAAAAATACTTGCCTAATAGTTCCTTTAAAAAATAGCTTAAGTGTTTGCGTGTGCAGATAAATGACAAAATAGGCACGCTTATGTTGGCCAATTGGAGCTAAACTCCTAAAACATGTGTTGTATCGACGGTAAATTATCTGTTAAATACAAAAATCTTCAAAAACGATCAGAAGAAGATAAAATCATTCACTTTTATTTCCACTTAATTTTACCATTATCATTTTTGTTTTTTCGTTACCGCTACCATTTTCTTTCACGTCTATAAATCGGAGAAAAACTTGAAAGCAATTTTGGAAAATCGGATATTATCATTTTCGTTTTCACTCCACCTGTGACGAACTCGCCTAGGCAGTGGCTTTTCCACGCACATGCACAAGCACATGAGTGGAAAAAATCACCGTAGAAAAGAATCTAGGACCAAGAAAAGATTAACACTATTAAGCCAAGGGCGCATCGAACTTATATACATGGACGTCAAGACACGATGCTTGACTTTTTTTTTGGTAGCTTTGACGACAACCGGACTCGGGAGTAATACTAGCGAGTAAGGACTACACATTATATATTCAGCCACGGCTGGCACCACCACAGGCAAAGCACATCAAGTTAATCTAGCAGCAGTGAACTTGCCAGATACCTCAGTAGCTATAGCCACTATGGAGGACAATCAGATCCTCCTCGCCGCAGTGTCCGTGCTTGTTGTCGTCGTCGTCGTCTCCAGGCACCTGAAGTCCCTCGCCGCGAAACCAAAGCTTAACCTGCCCCCGGGACCATCGACGCTGCCGGTGATCGGCAGCCTCCACCACTTCATCTGCCGCAGCCCCAGCCTCCACCGCGCGCTGCACGATCTGGCGCAGAAGCACGGGCCGGTCATGATGTTCCGGCTCGGCGAGGTGCCAATGATGGTGGTGTCGTCGCCGGCGGCCGCACAGGAGGTGCTCAAGACGCACGACATCGCGTTCGCCGACAGGTACACCAACGCCACCCTCGGCGCGCTCACCTTCGACGGCCAGAACATGGCGTTGGCGCCGTACGGCGAGCGGTGGCGCCAGATGCGCAAGATCTGCGTGCTGGAGCTGTTCAGCGCCGCCCGCGTGCAGTCGTTCCGGCGCCTCCGGGAGGAGGAGGTGGGTCGGTTCATGGGGAAACTCGCCGCGTCCGCCGCTGCCGGCGCCGCCGTCGACCTCAAGAAGATGGTCTCTATGTTCGTCAACGACACCGTAGTGCGGGAAGCGATCGGCAGTGGGTGCAAGCACCGGGACGAGTACCTCAACTCCATCGACGTCGCCCTCCGGCAGACGCTAGGGGTCAACGTCGCCGACCTCTTCCCATCGTCGAGGCTGATGCAGATGATCGACACTGCACCCCGTAAGGTGCTGGCAGCCCGGAACACGATGCAGCGCATCCTCGAGGAGATCATCAAGGAGAGAAAGGAAGCCATGGACGGTGGCGATGGTCAGCAGGCGGAGGGCATCCTCAGTGTCTTGCTCAGGCTCCAGAAGGAAGACAGCACGCCGATCCCGCTCACCAACGATGTCATCGTGATGATCATGTTTGTAAGTATAGGGCCAGCTAGTGTCTACGTGCAGCAAATTATAAAGATACCAGCTAGCTAACGTGACGAATTCCCAGGACATCTTTGGTGCCGGCAGCGACACCTCGTCATCGTTGCTGACCTGGTGCATGACGGAGCTAGTGCGGTCACCGCCGACGATGGCCAAAGCGCAAGCCGAGGTGCGAGAGGCTTTCAAAGGGAAGACCATCATCACTGAAGACGACCTCAAGGAGCTGAGCTACCTGAAGCAAGTGATAAAGGAAGGCCTCAGGCTGCACAGCCCAGTACCCCTCCTGCTCCCAAGGGTGTGTCGCGAGACGACCAAGATCATGGGCTACGACATTCCCAAGGGTACAGTGGTGTTCGCGAACGTGTGGGGGATCTCCAGGGATCCCAAGTATTGGGGCGAAGACCCGGAAGACTTCAAGCCAGAGCGGTTCGAGGACGAACAGAAGATCAATTTGGACTACAAGGGAACAAACTTTGAGTTCCTGCCATTTGGATCTGGCCGTCGGATTTGTCCGGGCATTAACCTAGGCTTGTGCAACATTGAACTCGCGCTAGCCAGCCTTCTGTATCACTTCGACTGGAAGCTGCCTGATGGAATGGAGCCCAAGGACGTGGATTTAGGAGAGGCTATAGGGTTAATCGCCGGCAGGAAAACAAGCCTAACCCTGCACCCTGTGACTCGCATTGCTCCGGCCGGCCGATTTTAATTATTAATGCGAAAATAATAATGGATACATGGAAAATACTGTAAGTGGCAGGAATAGTTAATGGATACGTATATATTTCCATCTACATATTCTGTAATAGTGGCATGTTTCAATTTTGCTATTTCCATGCTGTCATAGCATTTACAGTGTAATGACACCATGCATAAATATATAGAACAACGCTTCAATGTAAAGTTTCATTATGTTTCAATATTTCCGAATATGAATTTAGGGGTGGCTAGGACCTCACCTGGTGAGCTCCAAGCAAAAAAGGGGTGAGGTAATGGATCTTTCGAAAAAAATATTTCCGAATATTTATAGTCAAATAGATAGCATCTGATTGTTGTACGTATGATGTAGAATTTCTTAATTCGGATTGGAAATGGTCAAAAAAATTGGATTGGATATGAAATTAATTACTACATAGTCATGAAGGATCGATACGTTGAAGCATTTCATCTATCATTTATAAACTGAGATTCATTTAGAATGAACTCATTTCTTCTCTCTTCATAACCTCAATGTTTTTTCTATCTAAAAAATAACCTCAATGTTTTTGTTCACAAAAGTACATTATGTGTATACAGAGAAAACTAAAATTTCTAAAATTGTAACTCTATGTTATTGAACCTTTGTCTGTTGCATAGAGTGTTTGGTTGAAAAATGGATTTTAAATAATCTCCAAAATATGTTTAGATTCTGTTGTACACTAATTTTTTTGTTAGTTTACATCTTTTTAGAGCCTTTGGTTGGACTAAAACTTTTTGGCCCAACCTATTTCCAAGAAACTTGATATCATCTTCGAAATAGTCATTATTGCTTCCTGTTATTGTATTCCTTTTGGTCTTATTTGCCCCCCCCCAACATCTCACGGACCTTTAAAGCCCCCCGAACTTTAAAACCCACATCCCAAACTCTCAACTCTTGAAACCAGACAAATTACACCCATCAACAGTTTAAAGTGGGTTTGTGGGTGGTTTGACAATTTTTATTCCAAAAACAAATCTCGAAACACAAGATAGGTTTGTCACCCACAAAATTTATCACTAGGCCTCCAAAAAAATTGATAAAACTCGTTGAGATACGTTGGGACACAATAAACCCAAATAAAGATATTTTTATTTTATGGAATAAAATAGTTAAATTCTTTCAAATATTGGGTTTATCAAAATAAAATAAAAAATATAGTAACACCCAAAGTATTTTAATCGATGTCTACAAAGAACTTAACAACTTTCCCAAATATAAGCATGACATGCTGTAATCAGCTGAATGCGACACAGATTATTGTTGTTTGCATTCATGCTGACTTCATCATGTCTTTTCATCAGCGTAAGCATTCAAAATGCATTTATGAATTGAATAAAATGTTTTGAGAATTTTCTAGATGTTTTCTTATTTTCTTCCTATTTTCTTAAGGATAAATCCATTTTTTTGGAATTTATACATTGATTAAAATGTTTTGAGACTTTTCTAGATGTTTTTAGATATATTTCCTATTTTCTTAAGGATATGTCCAGTTTTTTCCAGCAACATGACTTCTTCTTCCTTGTGCACGTGCTCTTCTAGTAGTAGGCCTTTAATAATTTCCACACACATGCGCAGAGAATAAAGAAACACGTGTACCTGTGATTTCCGGGCCGGCCGGCCGCATGCGTATCTATCTGGACTCTGGAGCAGAAACGGCCAAACCCTGGAAACGAAAACCGGCCGTGAATATATGGAAGTTACAGTGAGTGGCGGACTCCAAGTCTGGTTTCGTCGTCTATCTGGAGGCACGAATTGAAAATCGTGAATCGAAAACACGTGTACGTGCGTTTTCCGGTCTTTTTTTTTGGGGCGCTATCTATATGACTATATACTGTATCTCTGGAGGCAGGAAGGTCCAGCTGATAGAGACCGGTGAGTGTGGAAACACCGCCCGACCGTAATCGTCAAAGAAAAGTGAACAAGTCAGTATTAGAAGTCAATAAGTCAGCAATATTTTTAATTCAGTACTCCCTGGAACATGCGAACGATGAGTGACTGCCTTGGGTTCATTGTCGACCCAGTAGCTAAACCATGCTTAACTACTAAGCACTGGGCCCCCCAGCAAAAAAAATGGGCTGCTGCTCGATCAGTGCCTAGCTGCTGGAAGGCGAAAATGACTTGGGCCTTTTTGGTGGTGGGAGCCCGCGTTGGAGGGCCTGTGCCCCAACGCCGCTGGACGGTCCGTTGGCTACAATGGGCCTGCACTCTGCTGCTGGGCCTGTTGCATTAGGTACGTACTTGGTGGCAGTAGAGACAGTGGCCCGGCCGGCGGGCCGGGGAGACGAGACCACCTTGCTGTCTCGTGTCTTCTTCCAGGTTAGGTCGCCGGCCCCCTCACTCAATAATGCACATGGGAGTATGGTATGCTTGTGTGCGAGCTAGCAACTACTTCCTCGGGATTTTCTCTCCCCCTCTCTCTCGATCTAGGGCTACAGTAGCCCTAGGCGATTCGGAGGCGACCGGGGAGAACCGGCGGTTCCGCCGGCGATTCGGCCGGCCCCTCCCCTCCGGTAGCCCGTCGGGCGCCGGAGGTGGAGGGGGCCGACCCGCGCCGGCAGGATTGGGTCCCCCGCGGCTTGCGACGGTGGCGGCGGCGACGGCTCCGGCGGAGCCCTAGGCGCGCTCGTGCCCGGCGAGGAATCCGCGGGGAAGAGGTCCTCCAGGGCGGCGCGGACGACGACGGCGTGGTCCGGGTGTCCCCGTGCGGACCATGGAGGTGGTGGTGTCCGGGCGACGGCGTAGAGATGGTGACGACGCCGGCGCAGTGGAATAAGGTACTCCGGACCTCTTCCCATCTCGGCGACGGAGTCTTTGGCGACGGTGCCGGTGGTCCAGTGAGGATTAGGTCTAGGTTAGGTGGTAGGGTTTCGGTTTTCTCTAGTTGTCTCCGGCGGAGCGGGGGTTCCCGTGAAGCGGTGGTGCTGGTGGCGTATCTAGATGAAGACACGGAGAAGGCTGTGGGCTTGGTGGTTCGCAGGCAAGCAGATCGACCTCGGGGCGGCGTCTGTCCATGGCGACCTTCGATTCATGGTCCACAAAGCTCATGGGTTGGACCTGACTTATGGGCACTCAGTGAAATCTTCTGCTCTTTCGAGCGTGTGAGTGTCTACGGCGGTCTACCTAGAAGCCGCCATGCGGTGAAGCTTTGGCCGAATCTGGATTCGACGGCGGCGATGGGAATCGGCGACCGGCGACGACGAGATCTGGAGGATTCCAGGAGGATGAAGATGAAGGACCTAGTTGTAACTTCTTTTCTTGTTGAGGTCCTTTTACCAAATAGGGTTGGACAGCTGTCCTTCGTAGTCTTCTACAGTGTACTCATATTTGTACTGTACTTTCCATATTAATACAGGTATACATTTCAAAAAAAAAAAACTACTTCCTCGGCCCTTAACTGTGGCTTCTTAATTATAAAAAAAACATCCTTAATTTTAATTATCAAATAAATATATATCTTACTTCTAAAAAATTCAAAGATCCCTAATTTTATAACCAAACATGTATAAAAAATATTAATATGTATGATACATAATTAGTATTATTAGATACATCATTAAATATATTTTGTAATACAAACGTTGCTAATATTTTCTAAAAAAATAATATAAATTTAAGAAAGGTCACCAATACTATAGTCACGCTTGAAAACGGACAGAGAGAGTAGCAGTGTCCTAGGTCCCTGTCGGGAAGATGGTGGTTGCCTCTGCATCAATGCAATGACGGTGACAATGGTACCTTAAGGTGCCTACCAGCTGGCAATAATAATAACGCAGTTCACTATTATACTGTCCTTACATGCATGATTGGTCTTCTAGGCTGGCTATGAAAGGCTCTCCGGCCATTGCAAGCTTGCTTATTATTTGTCACTCTATGTGAGAGCTACCACTGTTGTAGGGGGAAATTTGGCGAATAAATCCCATACATATCATATTTCCAGGAAGATTCCGTTTAATTTCCGGCTGCTCAAGCGATGTCCATGAGAGGAGGACCAGATAGGATGCTTCAGTAGGAAGGAACTGCTCCTTGGATCTTCAACTTCAACCTGTGCTCCTCTGTCTCTGAATCAGATCATACCCTTGCAGATTGGTAAGCTCCAATTCATCCCTTATTAGTCAATAAGATACGGATTTGGTCAGCTTCATTCGCTTAATTTTGATCTTTCTGCTGGACTTGGACCTACAGCTAACTAAAGAGATCAGATGCAGTACATACTCTGATGATCTGCCATCAGGTACTACCTTCCAACTTCCATTCCACACCGAGCCAACTCTCTGCTAGTAGAGAGTAGTATATATATGTCAGCTACTAACCATATTATCCCTCTCTCGATCGGTTTTTTCTTTCACTGATTTAATTTGATTGTGGCGGTGAGTTGTTTTCTGTATGTTATGTTGGACTTCCATTATCGATCATTCCTTCTCTTCGAACACGTCTGATGCTAGCTTCCTTATGTTAATCTGCATTGATGCTATAGCTAGCTGCTTCTATATACTTGCAGGCTGGTGGTGGATCAAGCCAATTCACGCTCGGGCTGCCACTCCGCTGCTGCTGGTCGTACGTGGCGATTCATACATCTGCCATCTGTTGTCAGTAACTCAGCCAGGGCGCCTGGCTCATAATCGACCAGATCTATGCTCAATAAAACTGGCCTCTTATAACAATATAAGGAGGGCACAGGTACGTGATCGATCTGAGTTCAGGTTGCATCTACTCATCCGTGTGTTCAAGAAAGCGAGCGTGTACCTTCACACCACCATAAACTTCTCACGCGCTAACTAGGCCACCTTTGTTGTTTTGTTTGCAGGACCAAACTAAGAACAGAAGGATTGGATCGGATCGGATGGGAGGAGTGAGGAAGAAGGGCGTCAACACACGCTGATCGAATGTGTGCAAGGACGATATATAGATCGATGGCGGCCACGGGCATTGCAGTTAGTGTCTCCATGGGGGTTATGAAACATGTCTTGGAAAAGCTTGCCAAGCTCATGGGCGACAAGTACAAAAAGCTCAAGGGCCTTCGGAAGGAGGTGTCCTTCCTCATAGATGAGCTTAGCGACATGAACACCGTCCTTGAGAAGATGGATGACGCTGTGGATGAACTCGACCCACAGGCCAAGAAATGGAGGAGAGATATAATAGACATGTCCTATGACATTGAGGATTGCATCGACGACTTCATGGACAATGTTGCTGAGGCCAGCGACAGGCAGGTGGGGATCCTCAAGAAAGCTTCTCACTATCTGGCAACTTTCAAGGATCGGTACCGCATAGCCACTCAGATCAATGAGATCAAGACTCGTGTGATCGAAGCAAGCAAACGCCGAGATAGATACAATCTCAATGTGTGCACCTCTAGTTTTACCACAAAAGTGGATGTTGATCCTCGCGTGTCTGCACTATACAAGGATTCAACAAGCCTTGTTGGCATCGAGACCCAAAAGGAAGATCTTGTCAAATGGGCAGAGGATGAAGATAAACAACTAAAGGTGATGTCAATAGTAGGATTTGGAGGTTTAGGCAAGACCACACTTGCCAATGAGGTTTATCTTGAAGTCAAAGGGAATTTCAATAGCAACGCATTTGTGCCGGTTTCTCAAAAGCCAGACGTACCAAGGCTACTCAGCAGCGTGTGTTCAAAACTTGGGCTGACTCAATCCTCTCATGCTTCTGAAGTGCAAGAACTAATCGACGCTCTGAGAGAACACCTACGAGATAAGAGGTACTCATTATTATATGCTGCAATGAATATTTTAATCATAACAAGTTCAACATTTACAGACTACTTGCCTTACCTCTCTTGCCAAATCTAACTTGTCGTTCATAGCTTTCAATGAAAGCAAATTAGCTACTCCCTCCGTCCTCAAATATGTAGCATTCTGGGTTTTGGAGGTGTCCTCAAATACAATACATTTCGAGAACAAAAAAGATAATATTCCCTCAAATAAAATACGTGATTGAGTGGTTTTCATATTTCTAAAAGAAAACTTAGTTTGCAGCCTTTAATTAAGGGATATAGATTAGATTTTAATAATTTAGCAAGTTAAGTAAGGGATACATGTGTCTATTGTCTTTCCTCTTATTTTTTTCCAAGAATGGCAAGAACGCTCTATATTCCAGAACGGAGGGAGTACATGAGTACTAGAGACAGTGTGGGCAACATTTAATTTGTTGCAACCTCGACAAATATAATGCAAATCTAGAAAATGGGGTGGGGTCAATTTTAATTGGTGTACTATATAATTATTTACCTCTACCTCACCATTAGCAATTAAGGTTACTGTCCTCATCCATCATCTATATCTATATCTCTTATAAAGATATTCTCTTGCCATACAAAGTGTCCACATCAGCATCCACTCAACATCCCACTAACATATTCTATCTTGACATGCAAAGTTATAATGCTAAAAATCATTCACTAACATGTATTATAATATTTATTCAATCATATTAGTAAGTATAAGTAGTATAATTTCACCGATGATTCCTGCAACAACGCACGGGGTTTTCTCCTAGTTCCTATAAGAGAGGAGTAGTAAAATAAATGAAAGTACACTATATACCAAGAATATATTGCAAAACTATACATTCACCATTTATTATGAGGCTTTTATGATACAAAATGAGCTTAACATTGTATTAAAAATGTAGTTTTGTGAGATAAGTTTCTAAAAGTGTAGTTTCGTAATTTTTTACTATAATATGTAGCTTGAAAATTATTCTAAAAATGAAAAAGATCAATCTCCTTCTCACTTTAGTGCAATTCTCACATCCTAATTGCTTCCCCATTGTAATAATCTAGATAAATAAACTGCTCACAGACACTTGCAATTTGTATAAATATAGTGCCACCAATAATCATAATTGGTTTCTCATTTGCTCATATTCTAACAGAATATTATGTATATGTTCTCTAATCTTTATCATTGGTGTGAACTTTTGCCAATGCAATAAACTTTTCCATCCTAGTTCATAATATACCTGAGCATTTTGCGGGCTAGGTCGGGTTCGGGCCGGGCCGTCCGCGCACTTTATAGTGTAAAATTGGTAAAAATAGTATTTCGGGCTAGGCTCGGGCCAAAAAATTTTTTAGCGGTCTGCGAGATCTATGTCCAGGCCCTATCCAGTAAGGTTTGTGAGCGGGCTAAAACCTATCGGACTCGGACCGGCCTTGCGGGCCGGGCTCAATTTGCTTAGGTCTAGTTCATAATTGTCCGCTTATCATTATTGCACATCCATGGGTAGTTGACATTCTAACCCAGTGCTTATCAGTACTTCCTATGTTTCTCCTATTAGTATAGCTTTAGTTTTAGCAGCTTTATATTTTTTTTTAGTTCTCATTCACATTTTTCCACATTTGCACTGCACATCCATGTGTGTTTTCACTTATGTTCTGTTCAAAGTATGTCTCATGCGTTCTAATTAACATAATATTTATAGCTTCATGCATAGTTATTCTAAGACAAACATATTAGTACTTCCTATGTTTCTCCTATTAGTATAGCTTTAGCTTTAGCAACTTTATATTTTTTTAGTTCTCATTCACATTTTTCCACATTTGCACTGCACATCCACGTGTGTTTTCACTTATGTTCTGTTCAAAGTATGTCTAACCAATATTTATGGGAAAACTTTAAATTCTTTATTTTGGTTAGATACTTTGGTTGCCAGTTTCTTATTAACATAATTTTTATAGCTTCATGCGTAGTTATACTACGACAAACATATTCCGTACATAGCTGAGTTTTTTCTATTAAAAAAGAAGTGACTAGTTTCTAAGCAAGGTAATTAGAATTACACGACAATAGATTTTAGTAATAATGATGGTGAGTAATTTATATGAATGTTTAGGGGTAACTTTTGATACATTCTGTTAGTTTTGCCTATATTATCAATGATCAAAGAGAGTAACACAGAAGTACATTGATATTTTAAATAAGAGCCCTTTTATAATGGTTGGGAAAGCATTCCGATGCTTTCAGACGCCTTCCGATGCCTCCACAAAATATCTAATTTGGCTAATTTATTTTGGTTAAGGGTGTTATGGTAAATCCTGTTCCCTTTCTCAAAAATATTTTCCGTTATTTTTTGATTAATAAGGAAAATATATGCCCAATGTTCGTATACGGGGTATGGATATGGTAATCGATTTTTTTGTGCTTCCCTGGTTCATGCGCACGCACATTTTTTAATGGAGAGAGCATAACAATCAGATATAATACACGCCTAGTTTATGAGATTCTTGTTTCGACGGATGGAAAATGCTGCCGATCGATATACAGTACAAGTCCACGATTTATGGGTGTTAGTTCCCAGGCCAAATAATTTAGCGGCAGTGTCATATGCTACTGTCGTATTCCGCCGTGGGAGACCCGGCCGGTGGCCGCCGCCGAGTTGCTTGCTTGGTGCCGGACGAAACAGGGGCACCGGATCCATTGGCTTGGTGGTTTGGGGCGGGCTGATCGACGGCGGCGGTGGTGGCGTAGCGCGGTGGCGGCAAACTACACAGCGGCATAATGAACCCTAACCTGAACCCTAACGAGACAATGAAAACTAACGAGGCAAACTTGTTCACCTTTTTTTAATAAAGCAAATAGTAGTCAAAACATCATTATTACAATTATAAAAGTACCTTTTTACCCTTGTTAAAAAAATAAACTACATAAAAGCAATTGTCACTTTTTTATTGGAGTCCTAATTTCCGCCAAATCCGGAGGTGTCGCGAACTCGCGATGCCTCTCAGCGCATGTGACCCACCTATCATACACACATCAAATGCCTCTCGATGCCTCTGTGTTGATGCCTCGCGACTTATGGACCCATAAATTATAGACACATCAAATGCCTCTTGATGCCTCTCCAACCATTGTAAATTTTCTCTTTAAAATATATATGTGCGTCATTTATAATTAGTGGTTACTTTCGGTTATTCTTAATAAACTATAGGGGTGGGTAATTCAATCGCAAATTAGGTGTTAATTTGAATACATCATGTTATTTTCCCCTGTATTAATAGTTATATATGTCAGTAATTTAGAAGCATATTTAACTCCTCGAGGATATCTTTTATGAAATAACAATTTTATAGTTATTAAGGGTGTTATTTTAGGCTACTTCAATAATAGCGGAGGTGCTTATTAATGTAGATAAAAATTAATGGATTCTTTTGTATTATTTGTAAAAATGCAAACTCAGGTTAAGATTAGTGGTATTTAAGACTGTTTGTATAATGGTAGCCATGAGTAATTTAGATTATTTTGGGGAGAAGGGGATGGAAATTTTTGTTAATTGATCATTTGAACTTTGTAAGAATTTTTAGGACTTAGCTTTTATTTTGAGTATCATAAGGATTAATATGAAGACCTCTTCGAAGATTCTAATTAGTTAAAATAAGATCAATTTAGAATGGTAATTAATTTTCTAAATAGAGCTACACTAGTTACCTTTCATGTTTAAATTGTAGCAGATTTGTACAACTAGTACAAATTCTTTTACTTCTTATTAAAATTTATCGACTATACAATTTCTTCGAGCAATATCTCGGCGCAGCTTATACTGACCTATGCTATGTTTGGGACACATTTGTAGGTACTTCATTGTACTTGACGATTTGTGGGAAGTGAAGCATTGGAATATTATTAACTGTGCTTTTCCACGAAACAGTCGACAAAGCAGACTTGTTGTGACTACAAGGATTGAAGGTGTGGCTCGTGCATGTTGCATTGACTACCATGGATGCATTCATTATATGAAACCACTATGTGACGTGGACTCGAGAAAGTTATTCTATAGAAGAATTTTTGGCAATGAAGATACTTGCCCTACTCAGTTCACAGAAATTTCTTCTGAAATTTTAAAGAAGTGTGGTGGTTTACCACTTGCAATTGTCACTATGGCTAGCACTTTAGTGGACCAACCCATAGAGCAGTGGGAGTACATAAAACGTTCTATAGTCACTGAATCTGCAGCAAACTCCTTGGATGACATGATGCAGATCTTGGACCTAAGCTATAAGCACCTTCCATGTCATCTAAAAGCATGCTTTTTGTATCTTGGCATTTATCCTGAGGACTATGAGATTAAAAGGGATGAGCTGATGGACTTATGGGTGGGAGAACGTATTGTGATGAGCAACTCTTCTGGGCAAGATGCAAGGGATGTAGCGGAGAGCTATTTCAATGAACTTGTCAACAGGAACATGATTCAACCAGATAAATTCCGTTACTACAAAGTACATGATATGATGCTCGATCTAATCATAAAGAGGTGCAAAGAAGATAATTTTATAAGTGTTGTGCACAGTGCACAGGTGGTGGTAGAACGGCAAGACAGGGTTCGTCGACTCTCAGTCAGCTTGACTGGAGATGCAGAGGATGACAGTGACACCATATTTCAGGTGGCCACTAGTTGCTGCCGACCACAAGTTCGCTCTCTTGTCTTGTTAGGAGCATCAAACTGGATGCCTCAATTTTCGACTGAACAACTCTGCATGCCATGGATGCCTCCATTGTCGAAGCTTAAATCTCTTCGGGTGCTTTACCTTAAAGAAGTTCCTCAGCACCTGATGAGAATGGACTTCACAGGTGTTGGCCAATTGTCTGAGCTGAGGTACTTTAGGATTGATACGCCACATGGTTATGGTAATCGAGAATGTTCCATTGTGCTACCTAGTGAAATTTGGAGGCTACGTCATTTGGAGAGGCTGGAAATACATAACATAACCATTCGCAATACTCCATCAGATACCATTGAAATGCCATGCTTATCCCATCTGATCTTACCATTTGATACAAATTTTCCGGTCGGGATTGGGAAGATGAAATCATTGCGTACCCTGAAGGACTTTAGCCTAGCAATGAGCTCTCCAGAGAATATTAGGGACCTCGGTGAACTCAACAAGCTGCAAGAGATTAGTCTCAACTTTTGGAAAAATGATTCCAAAGAGCGACGTCCGAGACGCACGGATGGTGATACGCTCACAACTATATTGATGGATGCTCTGGTTTTTTCCTTGGAAAAACTAAGTAACCTCAAACAGCTTCTGCTGTGGTCTGGTTATACAGCTATGGGAGCCGATGCCCTAAGCCTGCTCTCTCCTCCATTTCACAACCTTGAAAAACTTTATCTATATGGAGTGATCTTCTCTAGAGTTCCTAGGTGGATCGGAGATCTCCCAAAGCTCCGTTGGTTGAGTCTTGGAGTGAAGCAGATGCCACAGGAAGATGTTGGCGTCATTGGTACACTCCCCTCCCTTCTTGAACTCAAGCTATGGATCCCAGGTGTCCCTGCAGATAGGGTCGTGATAGACGGGTCCATAGGCTTCGAGGCTCTCGAGGTTTTCCGTTTTAACTGTGATGTGGTATCGTACCTGATATTTGAGAACGGAGCTATGCCCAACCTCCGGAGGCTCCAGTTGTCACTGGATGCACATGACTGGGACAAGGCTACACCTCTCGGTCTCCAGTATCTGTCGAGCCTCAAAGAAATACTTGTAGGCAAGGTTGATAATAACCACAACTACGATACATCCGACGACTCTGAGTTGGAGTTGGTCAGCAGGGTGTTTCAGGAAGCAGCCGACGGACATCCTAGTCACCCCGCATTTGTCTTTGACATAGGGTGGCACACGAGGTATGCAAAACATATATGACGGATCTATTACATGCATCTGCATGCTTAATGCCTTTGTTTGTACTTATTATTACAGTAAGTTTCGTTGTGCATGTACTAAGTACTGACGAGTAAACATGTTGTCTGCAGGCCGAGAGAGGAGGCTCAAGATTAGAAGGTGATGCAACACGGTGCAGAATTATTGGGACTCTATTGCCATCACGCATTCACGCCAGCCCTGCTGCTATCTTCGCCGTTTCCTCTGCTCTAATCAGATGGGAAATCCTTCTAATCATAATGCCATCTCACTTCGACTGGAAAGGTTGCATGCCCCCATGCAAATGCATTGCAGTATGCTGTACAACTCTTAAGAAGCTTGTTTTGTTGTATCAACATTTTTCATACAAATGTTGAACTTTCAAAAAGCAATGGATTTAAATTATTAGCATTTATCGTTATTAGAAGTAAGTTGGTCGATCTGCTGTGACAGACTTACATGGTACGCTCTTATTTTATTGCTTGGTTTGTAATAACACTGTAACCTGGACAATCCTTCGTGTACAGTTGTAATAACTAGTGGTATATATACATACTACTTCTTTTGTTTGTTTGTTTGTTTTTCTTTTATTTACACAGAAGGATGTCTTTATAACTATCATATCCGTCTGAGCAAACATCATCTGCATAGGCACAGGCAAAGACCTTCTCTGTCTGTTAGTGCTTGATGTTCTATTTGCAAGGTCTTGTTCCGCGGATGGTTGTAAGGCCGGCGTCTGAAAACCATAGAACAGCCGTCTCTGAAAACAATCGATGTTGACAAACGACTTTGCTTTTTTGTGTAGACATGCAAACTCAGGGCGGCATGCTAATGCTACCAAAATCGTAGACAAGCACAAATTAAGCCAGCAGTCTCAAGGCATTGCCGTGCTCCTATCGCCAGCGTACCTCAGGGTCACCGTGGCGTATCCTCGCCGGCGACGAAACGGCACCACCTGTTTCCTGGAGCTCAGCATCCTCGTGATCCCTTGGATGCAGAGCAGGGCTTCCTCTGCTTTGACAGCACCCTCCTCGTCGGCAACGACAGGCACCGTGGGCCACAGAACGCGATGCCATGCATCGTTGGATGCATGGAGCTCTTAAACCTCTGCACCATTTTGTTGCCGCAACAGTATTTTATCCTGTGGAAGGTCTGACGGAGGAACACAAGATATATACATGTAACATTCATGTTACCGTGAATTTTTAAAGTCAGAGAGAAAAAAAGCTATCTAGGTACATGTTCTCACAGAGGAATGTTTCAAGAGTGATGACGATGTATATAAAAGCTGTTTAACTGTGAGTACAACTCGGTATTATGTTTTCTGGAGTGACCGAGTCCATCTTTTCACGCTGATTATTTCAAGCACCATGACACCAAAGCTGTACACGTAGGTCGTTGAGCCAGGGTGGGCGCACACGCGCTGTATAAGACTTGGGGAACCAGACGATCTTGTTCGTGTCTGAATCGCAGGAACGGGAGACCGACCTAGAAGAGGAGTCACGCGTATGAAGAGTCTGTGTGCATATATTATTGGGAAAGAAGAAAACAAATTATTAAAGAAGGTATTATTGGATCCGATTCCGATCAGATGAAGTTCATGAAACCCAAGACAAGACAACAAAGAAGCAGTATCCGATCTGAGTTCCACCACACAATGCGTGCATATATATATATATTGCAAGTAGTCCGTGCATATATTGATATATACTCGCATCTATGCACAGAAACAACGATCGATCGAGAGGATCGAATCGAATACGTAGTTTAGTAGTAGTCTCTCCGATCTGTTCTGATGGCGGCAGCATCCGTGGCTCCAGCATCGGCGATCTCGCCAACGCCGACAACGCCGCCTCCTCCTCCATGGTCCGCTCTCCCGCCGAAACTAGTCAGCGATATCCTCACCCACCTCTGCCCTGCGGACATCGCCTGCTTCCGTGTCGTCTGCCGCGCATGGCACTCCGCCGCTCGCCAGCATAGTCGTCGCTACCATGACGACGTACACCGCCGCCAGCTTCCATGGATCGTGCTCCCCAACGGCTCCTTTGGCACCATGAGCTGCGACTTCTTCCGCCGAGTCCCCGGCCTGCCCGACAACGTGACCTGCCTCGGCGCCACCGGCAGCTGGCTCGTTCTCGACCGCACCGACGACGTGTTCCGGCGCACAAACTTGTGGGACACGTACGACGGCTCCACGTTCCTAGAGCCCAGGCACGACGTCACGCACAAACACAGCTACCAGCTCTACGAACCTTTCTCCGGCAGAATTGTGCCGCTTCCTGAGCTGAACTCCATCGTCGGCGACGTCCCTGAGACGTTCGAGATCCGCAAGGTGATTGCACGCTCTGCTAATAACCGTCCAGGGGACGACCTCATTGCCGTCACCACCAACAGCGAGGACCACACGGTAATCATATTCCGCCCTGGCAAGGGCAGGTTTGTGCTTCCCCACCTAGGTGTGTGGGACGTTGCTTTTTTCGGAGACGTGCTCTACGGAATCACGAAGGATGAGGATCTAGTTGTCTTCGACCTTGCTGAGAACAATGATGGCGAGCCTATTGTATCTGGATTCAAGAGAGTCATTGCTCATCCATTAGCTGATGGTGAGGAAGACCGGTGGAGCTGGATGGATGATTACCAAAGCATCGATGACGACAATTCCTCAGAGGACAACGATGATGATGAGGCAACAACGACGGACGACGATGAGGCAACAAGGAAGGACGACGACTATGACTTGATGGTGGAGGATGGTAGTGTGATCGTCCACGATGAGGAGGTGCCCTATGAACCCAAGGACTACATCGCGACCACCAGGCGCCTTGTTGACTCAAGTGGCAGCCAAGAGTTGCTCATGGTGAGGCACCAGACGCAAGTGCCTCCATTTGATCACACTTACACTCGCAAGATGGACATCTTCAAGGCGGACCTGAATGCAGGCCAATGGGTTCCAGTCACCGCCACCGCACTAGCTCAGGGCGAGGCGCTCTTTCTCAGCCGATCAACCAGTAGAGTCACTCAGGCCTATGGAGATATCATCAAAGAGGGTTCGGTATATTTTGTAGATATGAACGATGCCTTTGACACTAGATCAGGCACTTGTAGCCCGGTTACCTTGCCACATGAGAGAAAACGGGCAAATGGAGAGTTGCTCACATGGGTTTTTCCTCCACAGCTGGTGCTTTAATTAACACACAAGCTAGTCATCAACATCAATATGTACTTCTATAGTAAATCAACAATATAGCAACATCAATTTATTTGCATGGTTTAGTTTAATTATTAATGCATCATTCATGTATATGTAAGGTGCAAACATGACCTTATGTTTTCCCTTGTGTACTAATTCCTCCGTTCCTTTATACTGTGATGATGCGTGCAGATAGCGTCCAACAGAATATCCAAATGTGTGGATCAATAGTGACCGTGACCACTGACCGCTGATCGACCAGGGACGCGTTAAGTATACAAACGCGGCGCGGATGCGCATGTTACGCTAGTACGGTACTACCAGACTATTAACATGCATGGAGTTTAATTTCTCCGTCATTTGCCCACCAACTATGCTGCAAATCATTTTTGTTTGGGAGTTGCTGGCGGTAGAACGTTCTAGGCCTGGCCCATCTCCTCACCCCCGCAGCACACACACACCCCGCATCGCGTGCACACATGCCGCGCGTGGGGCAAACAGACGGGAAGGGCACACACGCCGCCTCCCGCCACGACACCCCCCGAGACACACACGACGAACACACATGCACGCGCTTCCTGCCCCCCCCCCCCCCCTCCTCCATGAACGCCGCTGCCTCCCGAAACATCATACTATAGTCATCTGAAACACAAAGACAAATGAAAATGAAACAAAAAGATTAGAAAACTGAAACAAAACAAAAGAAACAAACTGAAAAATGAAAATGAAACAGAGAGCAAAAAGAAATAGAAACAAACTGCCGACTCGTCATCCGCTCCCACCCACCCACTCCCCCCCACCCTCATCCGCTCCCCGCCTCGTCATTTTCCTCCCCGTTCCCTCCGCCTCGCTCGCGGTCAGCTCTCCTCGGCTCCTCCGCCTCCTCCTCGCTCGCTCGCGGCGGCGCGGCCCATCCCTCCCACCCGCGGTGGCGCTGCCCTCTACTGCGCCAGAGCAACGGCGACACGGCCAACCCCTCCTCGAGCCGTGGCCTCCTCCTCCCGCAGCCGCATCGCGCCCTGAGGCCTCCCAGAGTGCGCGCCGGCGAGGGAAAAGGGCGAGTGGGGGAGCCGCGGCTCGACTCGCAGGCATGGCGCCCTACGACCCTGCGGCGCCGAAGCTGGCCGTCTGCGTCGCGCCCCTTACCACTGCATCTCGCGGTGGCGCGCCCTCTTCACCTCGCCCCGCGGCCAGATGCGGACAGGATGGCGACGGCGGCGCGCGGCGGACGGGATGATGAGGGCGACCATGAGCTTGACCGACCACGAGCTCAGCCGCCGGACAACGACGGGATCCCCAGCGCCCCTTGGCGCCGCGACGACCAGCGAGGTCCCCTGGTGGAGCGACGTGGCGGATCCCGGCGCCCCCTCCTCCGATCTGCTTCTGTGCGCTGTAGCAGAACCGACCAATTGATATAAACACAAGGTACTAATTAAGCTGCCGAGGCAATTTAACTAGCACGCTGCGCTCATACTAACCCGGTAGTTCGTGAAATCTCAAGGATTTCAAACCTTTCTACAACAACACGGATCCACAGTTACCCATTCACCTGTTTATTTACATTGCACATACTAACATATTCTTATTGGAAAAAGTCTACATAACCCCCTGAAGTATAGTGGGTGGAACACTTAATCCCCCAACCTATAAAACCGGTTTTTGTGCACCCTGAACTATGCAAATCGTCTAGATAACCCCCTGAGTGGTTTTGGTACCCGGTTTTGCTTAGGTGGTAGCCTTGCTGGCCTGGTTTTCGACATGTCAATGCTTGGGTTAGCTTGTCAGCTTCTTCTCTCCTCTTGTTCTTCTTCATTAGGGCCATGCTGTGCTCACTCACCGTGGCCTGGGCAGGGCACACGCCGCTGCACATAGCAGCCGCCGGCCGCACGAGTGCCAGGTGGGTCCACGCGCGCCATCGTTTTGAGGCCGTGCACCTCGGCGGCGGCGGCCCACGACCTGTGCCTTCTCGCGCCTGTGGTTGCGCATGGGCGCTGCCCGCGACGACACCGTCCGGCTTCCGCGCGGCGGATCACCACCTCCGTCGCCTGCGTAGTCGCCTCCACCCCTGCCTCCGCACGATGGGCCTGCACACGACGCCATCGCGTTCGGCACCCACCGCCAGCGCGCATCCCTGAGATGTTCTTAGAGGACAAGATTGCCGCTCCACCTCGCGTGTTGGCGGCCGCGGTGGTCTGTCGCTCCACATGTATGTCTCTCTATCTCCCTCTCCATCAGCACCCTCGCTTTCCTTCTCTCTCCGCCTCCCCGATGCTGCGGCTCACGGCCTGTACGCTGTATGCCGGTGTCGATGCGCACCGCCCTTTGTTGCTGCCCGCGGCCGCCACCATCCGCAGCAACTGCGCCCGCGCAAGGCGGCGCACTGCGTCGGCTCCAGCACCGGCCCGGTATCGTCCATCGTGCGAATGCTGATGCGCGGGCGTCTCCTCTGCTTTCGGCTGACTCGCCACCGTGAATCGTGATTCTAGGCCGAATTGGTTCCTTCTTTTTGCTCTGGTTCTTGCGATGTCATGAGTTGATTGTTTCCCTTAAATGAATTTGATCGAATAGGCTCAATCACAGAGAAATCGAGTTGTTTATTTTGCTATGCTTTTCCTTCCGCTGCGATTTGGCTCAGAGCCGAGCAGCCGAGGGCCCTAGGTGTGCAGACCTTCGCTCATCTCCCTCTCTTTGCTGTTCGCGTACGGCATCACGTCGAGCACGACCGTGAGCAAATTCTCACCCTTGGGAGCGAACAGACCTGCGGCCCGCATTCTGCTCGGCTGATGCTTCCGCCGGACGTTCGTCCTTCCCCCCCCCCCCCATTCTCTGGTGGCATATGGTTCTTGGGGCCATGCCGTGTCCTGCAATATCCGTCACGGAGTCCAGCAGCCGGACCGTGATCGCCCCCGCCGTGTCGCCGTCGCCGGTGCCAGCGGGCTCGAGGGACACCAGCACATCCATCACTGCGTCAGCAGATTGTGCATGTGGGTATCGGCGATGACCAGCGGCCGAAGCTCATCACTGTAGACGGCGTGCGCACGGATGAGATCAAGTTCTGCCCGATGGGCGAGGAAGCAGCCGTCCACAGCTTCTTGACGACGGTAGCGGAGGGGGGAGAAAGACATAACACGAGGGCACGGTGGATACTGACAGGTGGGGCTAGAGGCCACCGTGGCATGTGCTGCCAAGTTGGATAGCCACATGTGCAAAACCATCTTCCAAACCCGCTCAGGGGGTTATCTAGACGGTTTGCATAGTTCAGGGTGCACAAAAACCGGTTTTATAGGTTGGGGGATTAAGTGTTTCACCCACTATACTTCAGGGGGTTATGTAGACTTTTTCCTATTCTTATTTGACACATATGTTATAATCATATTGAGAGAGTTTCACTTTTTTCTCTGTCTTTTGTTCACCGGAGTCCGGTGGAGCCTTGTAGCAGAGCGTGTTGTCCCAATGCGTGCTAGCACTATCAGCTGTGCCCAACACAGTAGTCGCCAGCGTCGGTACACTGCTGCACAGACTAACGATGCCGAGTGTTTGAACTTTGCCGAGTGTAAATTTATTGGGGCACTTGGCAAAACAATATTTTGCCGTGTGCGACACACAGCAAAATAATGCACACGACAAAGACAAGTTTGCCGAGTGCAATGCACTCGGCAAAATATTGCACTCGGCAAAATAAAAACATTGCCGAGTGCAGTGGCCTGGCACTCGGCAAAGTTTCTGACACCGTCAACAGCATCGCGTCGCCGTGAAACTTTGCCGAGTGCACCGTCCGGCACTCGGCAAAGTTTCCTTTTTTAAAAAAAAAAAACTTTGTCGAGTGCTAGGACAGTGCACTCGGCAAAGTTTCACGGCCCAAGCCTCCTGCGCCACTCCCTTATCCAAGGAGCTCCGCCGCCCCTACTCCACCTCCTACGCCACTCCCTTATCCAAGGAGCAGTACGTGATTATTTTGATGCTGAAACTTTGTATATTTTTTTTGGTCATCACAATCTCCTCAAATGAAAAAACTCATAACTATAAAGTTGGAGATCTCGTCGAGCTCTACAATTTTCATATAAAAATCATCTTCTTCCAACATTGTATTGAAGAGTTATGATTTTTCGAAAATTCACTCCTGTCGCGCCATTAAGACTAAACTGTCGCGCCACATGCATTGGCGCGACAAACTTTTCCACGGCGGCAACACCGTGGAACGTGGGGCACCTTGTCACGCCAATGCATGTGGCGCGTCAACGTTATTTGGTCGCGTCTGCAGGTTTGGCGCGACAAAAAGGGCTATGAAGTGCAAATATTTTCCCAGCAGGTATATTTCTAAAATATTGATTAAAAAAGGATCAAAATTGGGGGAAAAAAATCCCCCATTAAACACCCCCCCCCCCGGGTCGCCGTTTCCCGGTCCTTCAACAAGATACATGCAACGGTGACTTCTTTTTTGGGGTGTGGTTGGATTGTTATAATCAGCACTAGAGTGTGGTTAACTTCGATCTCATAGAGATTTTTTTTTTTATTTCTGATGTAATCCTATAGCGACCTATAAATAAATAGGAATGTTATCTAGGGCACATCAAGGTAAAGTGGAGCCATGTAGGTACTGCTAGTAGTATTGCGCGGCTGCCATTATTGAGGCTAACTAGTATATTTTGGTAGACTATCCTTGGTGACTTTTGTCATGAGTCACCCACTCACTGATTTAATTTGCATCAGCGTTCAGCGGTCGAGGTCGATGATGTGTGCTTTAGAAAAAGGGACGCGTTCCAAGCGCCTGTTTGGAACAGGAGCTAATACGGTAAATGAACTGCATAGTGGTTTCGTCCGATGGAACTTTAGCTGTTGGAGGTTGTTTCTGTGGTTCTTCGCAGCAGCTGGTCTGGTCTAGACAATGACCCTTGACACTTTTACAGTAGTTAGTGTGCGCCAGTAGACGAATTTAGGCAGGGATGTATATATTGGGGTTGTTGGCTAACCACACAATACGACGATTAATTAGAGTTTCCATGTCGTTTCCCACATCCTCATGTAGGCATTATAGTATTCTCCCTTGCATTTTTTTATCTTTCTTTCTATGTTTTCATTCACGTCTGTACGCGTTGGTTGCTTTCTGGGCTGAGTCAGAACGCATTACCAGCTAGCAGCCCGTGTGACTTAATTTGACGACTAAGAATTGCTTGCAGACATTGTGAGCCATTAGATCTCTCTTGAATGGTGGATGTACATGCGAAAGTTACGTCGTGACTTTCTTGAGCAACGTTACTGAATCCACATTCGGAAAGTATTATCTCTAGGCAACTGGAACATACCTAAGCTAACTACCCACCCACGCATGGCTTTTGAAACAAAAATGAATCAGGTTGCTTCCGTTCCGCACCCATCCAGCTCTCTGCTAGTACGTACGTAGTAGCATATCATTACTATGTTTTGTCTTGGTTCATTCCACACGGATTGCCAGCTTGGAGATAATAAGGAATTTGTGAGCTTTTAGCTTGATCTGTTTTCTCCTCTCGGTCGGCTCTTCAGTCTTCACTGCTGATTTAATTTCGCTGTGGTGAGTTGTTTCTCTGTTCTAGTTTGTTTACCATTCTCTTGGAACATATCTGACGCTAGCTAGCTTCTATTTCTCTTTGTGGATGCAGCTTCTATATATGCTTCTAGTCTATTTATTGGATCCTATTTTCCCTGCTGCTGGATGGAACCTGTTGACGGGCTGCCAGTCCGAGCTCTGATCAATACTGCTTCCATCTGTTCTATTCTCAGCATGCGACACCATAGCTCGTAATCTACCAGCAGATCTACTCTCAGGAAAACCTCTTAATCAGGGAGGGCACAGGTACGTGATCGAGCTCAGGATGCATATGCTCAACAGTGTTGAAACCTAGCGTACGTGCACATCTACTCACATATATGCCAAATTGCCAACCATGCACCTTCATTTATTTGCAGGGCCAAATTAAGAATAGAGGGATATCGATCGGACGACAGAGGAGGAAGCAGCTCGCGGCGTGGTCCAAGGCGAGGATACATGGCAGCCGCAGGTATCGCAGTTAGTGTTTCCATGGGGGTTATGAAGCCTGTCTTGGGGAAGCTTGCCACGCTCCTAGGAGACAAGTATAAGAAGCTCAAGGGGCTGCGGAAGGAGGTGTCCTTTCTCATAGATGAGCTTAGTGACATGAAAGCCCTCCTTGAGAAGATGGACGACGCTGTTGACGAACTTGACCCGCAGGCCAAGAGATGGAGGAAAGATATCATAGACATGTCTTACGACATTGAGGATCGCATCGATGATTTCATGGACCGTGTTGGTGAGGCTGGGGACAACCAGGTGGGGATCCTAAAGAAAGCTTCTCACTACCTGACAACTATCAAGGATCGGTACCGCATAGCCAATCAGATCAACGAGATCAAGACTCGTGTGATCGAAGCAAGTCAACGTCGAGAGAGGTACAATCTTGATGTGTGCACCTCAAGTACTACCTTGCCAGTAGTTGTTGATCCACGCTTGTCTGCGCTTTACAAGGACTCAACAAGCCTTGTGGGCATTGACACCCAAAAGGAAGAGCTTGTCAAATGGGCCATGGATGAAAGGCAACAGTTAAAGATAATGTCAATAGTGGGATTTGGGGGTTTAGGAAAGACAACGCTTGCCAATGAGGTATATCGTGGAGTAGAAGGGCATTTCAACACCATGGCTTTTGTGTCAGTTTCTCAAAAGCCAGACATAATAAGGCTACTTAACAACGTGTGCTCAAAACTTAGGCTGCCTTCATCTTCTCTTGCTTGCGAAGTGCAAGAGCTCATCGACAATCTGAGAAAATGTCTGAAGGATAAGAGGTACTCCATACTCATCATTCATTCTTATAGGCAGCAAATATAATTAATTCATATAATTGGTTATTTTTTATCTCTCCATTTGTTCCTAATCTAACACAATATTCATACAGATGTTGTACTAATCTTTGCTATGGTCGTGGTAGACTTTATTAATATAAGCCATGCAGTTACATTATATAATTTTCCATATGAATACAATTTCCCCTTTTTTATCACAGCCCCATGTATGTTTGACATTTTTTAGGAATTACATACAACGCAAATACTCTCATGCACACTCACTCCTGTGAACGCACGCACGCACACATGCCTGCCTCAATAATTATTTTGCTAGCTAGATAGGCTACGCTTGTTTCCCTTTGTGATTTAGTTGCAACATATTTGTTGGCTACACTTGTTACCTTTGTGATTCAGTTGCAACATATTTGTACAATTAATTAACTGGTACAAACTCTAATATAGAATATTAATTTTTAGTAATTCTGTCATATAGTAATGCAATATCTCGTGGCTTGTATGTACTTTCTAGAATTCTTAGCATTTAGACTTTGTCCAATGCTAACCAATGTTTGGCATATGTTTATAGGTACTTCATTATACTTGACTTGTGGAATGTGCAATATTGGGATATTATTAGTTGTGCCTACAAGAATTGAAGGTGTGGCTCAGGCATGTCGCAATGACCAAGGGTGCATTCACTATATGAAACCACTAAGTGAGGTGAACTCAAGAAAGCTATTCGTTAAAAGGATTTTTGGCACTGAAGATACTTGCACTCCTCAGGTCACAGAAGTTTCATCTGAAATTTTAAAGAGGTGCGGTGGTTTACCACTTGCAATTGTCACAATGGCTAGCACGTTAGCCTGCCAACCCATAGAACAGTGGGAGTACATACAACGTTCTATAGTCACTGAATCTGGAGCAAACTCCTTGGATGTCATGATGCATATCTTAGACCTGAGCTATAAACACCTTCCACATCATCTAAGAGCATGCTTTTTGTATCTTGGCATTTATCCTGAGGACTACCATATTATAAGGGATAAGCTGATTGATTTATGGGTGGCAGAACATGTTGTGATGAGCAAGTCTCCTGGGCAAGATGTAAAGGATGTAGCAGAGAGCTGTTTTAATGAACTTGTCAATAGGAACATGATTCAACCAGAACATTCTTACTACAAAGTACATGATATGATGCTCGATGTAATCCTGAAGAGGTGCAGAGAAGATAATTTGGCAAGTGTTGTGCACAGTGCACAAGTGGTATTAGAACGGCAAGACAGGGTTCGTCGGCTGTCTATCAACTTGAGTGCTGCAGGGGGTGATGACACCATATTGCCTCAGGTGGCTACTAATTGCTGCCGATCACAAGTTCGTTCTCTTGTCTCCTTTGGAGCATCAAAATGGATGCCTCCGCTGTTAGAGCTTAAGTCTCTCCGTGTGCTTTTCCTTACATTTCCTGAGCACCTGATGAGAATGGACCTCACAGGTGTTGGCCAATTGTCTCAACTGAGATACTTAAAGATTGAAGCCAGCTCATCGATATCGAAATATTCAGAACGTTCCATTGTGCTACCTAGTAAAATTGGGAGGATGCGACATTTGGAGAGGCTTGAAATACCTGAAACATACATTTGCAGCACTCCACCAGATATTGTTGACTTGCCACGCTTATCCCATCTCATCTTGCCACGGGGTACAAGTTTGCCTGACGGGATTGTGAAGATGAAATCTCTGCGTACTCTGAGGTCATTTTTATTAGCAGAGAGCTCTCCAGAGAATATTAAAGGCCTTGGCAAACTCAAAAACCTAGAGGTGTTGGGCCTCGACTGCCACAGAAATAACTTGGAGCATAGGCCAAAACGAACGGATGGTGATACGCCCACGGCTGTATGGATGGAAGCTCTGATATTTTGCCTGGAGAAACTATGTAAGCTCAAATCTATTCTGCTGACGTCACTTCCTATAGCTACCGGAGCTGATGCCTTAAGCTTGCTTTCTCCTCCATTCCACAACCTTGAAATGCTTGATCTAAATGGATTGACCTTCTCTAGAGTTCCTAGGTGGATCGGAGATCTTCCAAAGCTCCGTAGCCTCAACCTTAGAGCAAAGCAGATAACCCAACAAGATATTAGCGTGATAGGTACAATGCCCTTCCTTCTTGAATTCTCCCTAAGTATCCCAGGTGTTCCTACAGATAGGGTCGTGATTGGGTCCATGGGGTTCAAGGCTCTCGAGCATTTTATATTCGACTGTGATGGGGCCTCGTACCTGACATTTGAGGACGGAGCTATGCCCAGCCTCCAGGTGCTCCTGTTAGTACTGGATCCACATGTATGGGAGAAGACGACACCTCTCGGTCTCCAATATTTGTCGAAACTCAAGGAAATATTGGTAGGGACGGCTTGCTATATTGATAGCAGCGGATCAGATGCGTTGCTGAGCATGTCCGAGGATGTGTTCCGGAGCATGTCCGAGGATGCGTTGATCTCTCTGCTAAACAAAGACGAAGAGATGCCTGAGTTGGTCAAAAAGGTCTTCCAGCAAGCAGTCGACGAACATCCGAGTCACCCAGAATTTGTCTTTCTCAAATTGGGGCACGAGTATAGGTAAGGAAAACATCGTACGGATTTATTACATGCTTTTGTTTCTACTTACAGTAAGGCCTTGTTTAGATCTCAAAATTGGGAGTCTAAATTCAGGCGTTCACACATTGTAGCGCACTGTAGCAATTTCGTTTGTATTTGTGAAATATTGTCCAAATATTGATAAATTCTACTCAAAAGATTTGTATCACAAAATACAACAAAACTATGCAATTAGTTTTAAATTTCATCTCTATTTAATACTCCATGCATGTACCACAAATTTGATATGACGAGAAATCTTCTTTTTACATAGTGTCAAATTTGGGAGTTTGGAGTGAACTAAACAAGGCCTAAGTTTCGTTGTGCATGTACTGAGTACTGACGGGTAAACATGCTGTCTGCGCTCTGACCCAAGAGAGGAGGCACAGGAGTAGACGGTGCTGAATTATTGGGACTGTATTGTCATATCACTCATTCACGCCCTGCTGCTATCTTCCATGTTGCCTCTGCACTAATCAGATGGCAAATCCTTCAGTCATAATGCCACTTCATTTCAAATGCAGGGTTTCCCCTGCAATTGCTGGGGCCATATGCCGTACAACTCACTTATTTTGTTGTATTAACATTTTTACTCCCATGTGTTGTACTTTCAGAAACGACGGCTTTAATTTATTAGCAATTTTGTTATTAGAAGTAATTAATAATAGTTGGTTTAGTTGCTCTGCGGTGACCGACTTTAATTATATGGTACGCTCTTGCTTAATTGCTTTATTGCTTTATGTCTAATATGTAGTGCTCTCCCCTGCTCGATCGCCGTGCTACATCTGCAGCCTCCCCTACTCTGGCAACGGACACTTGATCCTCCTGCTGTTCGCTTGACCATCCCATCCTACCACTCGGCGTCTCAGTGGCCATCGATGTCCACGAGATACGTCTTTGTTTCATCTCCAGTGCCAACCGTTCAGCTTGTTATGTTTGCCTTCTTTTATTTACATAACACAGACGGGTGCCTTAACCATCCGTGTCAGCAAATATCACATGCATAGTCACGGGCAAAGGACCGTCTCTGAAAACACTCAATGTTGATCACTCTGCTTTTCTATACTACTAGCTGTATAGACATGTAAACTCAGGGTGGCATGGAAATGCAAATTATAATACCAAAATCGGGCTGTGCCCCTATCACCAGTGTACATCAGGCTCTCCGTGGCCTATCCTGGCCGTCGATGAAACGGCACCGCCGGCCTTCTTCCTGGAGCTCAGAATCCTCGTGACCTCTGCGTGTCCGGCCGGCACTCCGGTTTTCTCTTGCATGTAGAGCAGGGCCACCCAGACGCACCACGTCATCTCCCTCTGCTTTGCCAGCACCCTCCTCCTCGTAGGCCACGAGGGGCACCGTGAAACTTCCCTGCCGCAGAACGCGATGCTGTGCGACGTTGGACGCATGAAGCCCTTGAGCATCTGCAACAGTTTGCTACCGGAACAACATGTTGTCCTATTGAAGGCCTGCTGGCAGAGGAACACAAGATATATATACACGCACAGCATGCATGCATGTTACCGTGTCTTTTAAAATTCAGAAAAAAAACTTTCTAGCTGCAGAGAGAAATGCTTCAAGAGTGCTGATATATATAACATTTGTTTAACTACATACCACCATGTGATTAGATCTCGGTAATACGGTATGTTGTCTGAAGTGGGCAGTGGCCCAGTCCATCTTTTCCGACTGATTATTTCAAGGACCAGATGACACCAAAGCTGTACACGTTGTCCGCTGAGGCAGATTATCTTGTTCAGGTCTGAAGCGCAACAAATTGTTAACGAAGGTATTCCCTGATATACGTATCTGATGTGATGAAGTTCATGAAGCCCAAGACACGACAACAAGGAAGTGTAACACCCCCGATGTATGCTGCTACAATCTATTACTTGTAATGTCTAGATCTGCTAAACCGGAGTAGAGACTCCGGTGGCCATGGTTGCCGCCGGCCAATGGAGCAGAAGCTCGCCGCCAACAAATCCACCGGCAACAGCCAAGACAAGCTCGAGTTTCCTTCCTCTCCCCTCTATATCGATCGGTTACAGCTGTCCAAGACAGCACTCTCCACCAGACGCTGCTGGCCCATGGGCTTCATGTTCATTTGCTCCAGCTTGGGGCATACTTGGTGTTGGGCTTCCGAGCCCGCTTGCTCTCCTTGCTGACTGGACCGGCCTTAGCCTTTCGCACCGTGACAGGAAGCACTACTATCCAATCTCCGGCGACTTCGCCGCATCCCTCCGCACCAATGCCCGCAGCTCCCTACGGCGACCATCTCCGGCGAGCACGCCCGCTCGCGCCATGTCCACAGCCTCGGCGGACCAGCACCGTCCTGGCGCTCCGCATCGGGTCCCGCTGCTCCCGTTCTGGGCCACTCCGCGCCGGTGGACCCGCGGCGCTGCGCATCGGCCCTCCGCCCCCGTACAGGCGGCTCCGTGGCGCTCCGCATCGGCGCCCCGGCGACTGCACTGCTCCCCGCGCCCAAACGCTGCCGGCGCCGTAATCCCCTCCCCACGCCCACCTCCGCCCCGGCGCCGATCTCGGCCCCGTGCCCCGGCCACTCCACTCCACCTCCGCGCAGGCTCCGGCGTCGGCAATGGCAAATCTGCCCACGGCGCCGTTGGGACCCATCTCTGTCAGAAGAAGCAGGGTAAGCTACAATTTTCGGCTTCTTCTCTCTCAGCGGAGACCGGAGACTAACAAGTCAAGTCGCCGGCCCCCACACAACACCACACTCACCGGCGCCCGGCGGAGCAAGCAGCAGAGCACACGCTACGCGGGAAGGGAAGATGGTTGCCTCTGCATCAATGACAATAGGGGTACGGGAAGATTCCTTCCAGTTCCAGCTGGTACTGTCCATTGAAGATTCACATGGTTGATCGGCTGGGGAAGGGCTGTCTGGCCATTGCAAGCTTGCTGATTAGTTACTGTATAAGAGAGAGCCGGCACTGTTGCATGATATAATCTGGTGAATCATTAGGCTGATGAGTTACATGGACGTATAAAGTGGGTAATCATGTCGAGCAAGAGTTTCATTTTCATCTTTTCCTGAGGCCACCATTACTGCGTGTCCAAAAGCACAAGGCAATGTGATGGAGCCGACCTAGAAGGCCCGCGGCCTCCAGCAATAAAGATACCCTTGCTGATTTCTGTTTATTGATTGTGCAAATAGTAGAATCCCATCATCACTTCATCAGGAACGAAAACTCACATGAACGCATACTGAACTCCTGATCCAACACTCTGATGAGTGTGTTATTGTTGAATGATCTGCCATCAGGTACTTCTGCCGTCGCCCAAATCGTGCTCTCAGCCCTGCGCTTAATAGATCTGCTAGTGGCTCATACTGATTATAACCCGCTGCCGAGCGGCAGTAGCCACAACATGGTGCCAGCAATAGCTGTCTTCTATGTGCTGGCGCTATGTCAAGGATCACTCTACATCGATCATGGCAAGCATTCTGGGCTTCTTGTCCTGCTTTCCTTGCCGATTGCTCATGCGGAGGTCAAAACTTGGTGCAAAGCTGGGAGCAAAGGCGATTGATCAGTACTACGACCGGGCGTACGCGAAACAGATGGAGATGGGCCTGTTTGGTCCAGCAGGAAGCAGGATGACCTTCGCCGACTTCGCCATCGAGTCCCTCAGCTCCAGCGCAGCTCATCACGTGACTTGCACGTGGCTGGGCTCTGTGTTCTTCACAACATGCTACAGGAACGGAGGAAGGACTGCAACAGCAAAGACCTCATTCTCAGAGTCGCCAGCTCCAGCACAGCGGTGTCCACATTGGTCAGCATGCTCACTTGGACAGACATGGAAGCGCAACTGGAAGGCGAGCACAGCTATCTTATCGTCAGACTGCTGGCCGCTAGGGTCACAGCCGAGTTTGCTGGCAGCCTCAGAATTAGCAGCACCCCGGGCATGTTGAAGCTGTTGTCCTCACTCCTTAATGTTGAAGCTGTTGTCCTCACTCCTTAAGCTTGCCGAGAATATTGATGCTGTGGTGCAGGTGCCTAATCAACAAGGAGGGCCAGGTCATCAACAAACACCACTTGCTATTGCTAATGGAGGGCGGTGGCACTCTTTGGTCATCTGCCGGTTTTGGCAGCGGATGAAACAGGAGTACTGGTCGGTACCGGAGGAGCCAACTATGTCCTTGACACATCAAGACTCATTCACTTCCCGTGTTGGGCATGGTAATTCTAGAGAAACTTGCTCGTGATCTTGACAACTGTGAAGAAATCATCAGACGACACGGCAAACCTCATATCCAAGACCATAGGGATCACAGGCAATGCTACTAGCGACAAAGAGCTGGATGATGCACTGATTTGTTCATCGCTGGAATTCTTGAGGAGGCTTGCAACAACTGGCGAGAGAATCGGTGCAGCACTTCGGCAGGAGTTGTGGAACCAGCCTTTCCTGCTGACCTGCCTGGCACGTGTCTTGGAGGGCGACCGCAGCCCTCAAGTATGGGAACCAGCCATGGATATCATAGCCAAGCTGGCGTTGGACAAGGAAGCAGGACACGAGATTGGGAGGATCCAAGTGATTACAGGAAGGCTACTGCATGCATTTCTTGGGCAACATGGACCAACCAACACTTACTATGATCAGTCTCTGCGAAAGGTCTCCGGGGAGGCGTTGGCAAATCTTGCACTCTGGGGAACTGCAAATTGCTCGGCCATCTTGGAGGAACCGGGATATCAGGTTATCAATGATCTCACGAACATGCTCTCTGATGACGACTACAGATACGTTGCAGCTAGTCTACTGCTGAATATTTGTCAGCACTGCAGTGTCAACCTTCTCATGAGTCATCCGCACGCAAGCGACCACTTGTCGTCGGCCTTGACCACTGTAAGTCTCTCAGTTTCTGCTTAGTTATATTATTAATTTTTTATACTTTTCTGGGCCTTTTGTTTAAGATCGTGTCTGTACTTATCAGTTTAATAATAAATATTAAATTTAAAGGAACCCCTAGCATTTTCACTTCCTCATTTATTTTCAATTAGTTTTTTTTTCTCGAAAACGCAAAAGCTTTGCGTTTCTTTTTCATTAAGTAGGAGAACGCGGAATGCAAATGCAATACAAAGTAACCGGGGTGCAACAAGATTGGGACGATTAGAAACTAGCCGAGGCACCTCCGGTAAAACCAACAAGAAAGAAAGAAAGAAGACCACCTCCCAACAACAAACATCCTGCAGAGCACAGCTCACGCGAAACACTACCCTAGGGACCGAGCGTGCCGACGGCGCCGAAAAAGCACTGGGGCGACGGACGAGGTGGAAGCCCATGGCGGCCTCACTGGAGTCTTCAAGAAGGGAATGACGCCCTCAGGCGCCAACTCTGGAGGTGGTCCGCCGAACTTTCGTTCCTGAGCCTACCGTTCACCCCAGACGGACGGAAAGCCGACGACGCCTTCAGGAAGGGGATGACGAGTACGCCACCGTCGCCGCTCCCGGGCACGCCCGAGGAGTCTTGGTTTTCACCATTGCCGCCGTCTGAGGGGTCAGCCGCCCGGAGAGAAGCCATGGCCGTCGTTGCCTGGGTAGTCGGGGCAGCACGCCGCGGGGCGGCCCGACCTTAGCCCCACCACCCGGTGGAGAGGACGGGTGTTGATGTTTATTAAGTGCAACTGAAATATGGAGGGTTCCGCAAGCGCACATAAAATATCATCGTAGCATTTTAACCAGGAGTAATCCAGGTATCGCTATTTATAATTTTACCACTGGGAAGGGAATGCACTGGATAATGAGTGATGAGCAATGCACATGCGATAATGGAGAGCTTAACCATGTCTGTATCAATCATCTCATACAGGGTAAGTGTCACATAAAATATAGGAATGAATGATAATTGACATAAGATAAATGAGAGCATTTAGCCACATAAAATAATAGTAACCATCTCAACTTAGCACTCTAAGCTTATAACATTAGCATGGACTAGGACGATCTAGGGTATAATCCTATGTTATTCTAACTATAAAGTCAAAGCATACAATGATTAGTGCAAGAACATCTAGCAATCATGGAGGAAAAAGGTTACATCTATGCATAGTGATATTACCAGAGAAGACTAGAGACGTAGCAAAGACTTCAATGTAATAGGGGTGTTCTGCTAGACCTATACTCGGGAGAAGGACTACAAAGGACTCAACAGGACTGTCACTCCCGCGATCTACCTCACGATCCGGAATATAGGGTGCAATCGCAGATAAATATGGTCTAGGCACCATGCCTACACAATATCTATCACTCACCCATCGGCCTAATGAGCAAGCGCTATACGATCCTATGCATAAACATAATTCTAGTCCAACTATGCTAAACATATAATCAAAGCAGACTAAGAACGATATAATTGAGAACATAATCAAATAGAGCAAAGTTAATTCTGATATAATAGAATAGAATAAAGTACTATTCATAGTATCATGAACAATGATGAATATTACAAGAATGTAGAGGGGAATTACCAAGAACTCCGACAGATCCGGACTCCAAGCTAGGCTTGATTCCCTCTAGATCTATTCCTATGTAGCTATGCTACTAAACTATGGAGCTCTAATTGAGATGGTGGCTCTGGCTTCTCTGAATTCTCTCAGATGAATGAATGGAGAATGAATTAGGGTTTCTCCCAGGGTCAGGGGCTCTGAATATATAGCCCTCTAGAATGCACCACAGCCCTCGGATCAAACCGACCTAAATGGACGATTTTTATTCATCCTCAAAGGCGGTGGAGACAGGATCCGCGAGACTCCACCTCATTGGTTGAGGTGGAGGGTCGGCCGCCCCTAGGGGGGAGTCGGCCGCCCCTGGAGGCTGCCAGGTGGGGCCCAGCTTCCAGGGGTCACCTTCTGGAGTCTTCTAGAGTATACAATTTTACCCGTTCGGTCTTTATCTCTATGTAATCCCGACATGTGGGCCTTCATTAGGTTCTTTCCTGATAACCCCCTGCGGAAATAGACAATCACCAAAACTCGTCGAATTCTATCAGTGTAACCCCTATATCTAATAAGTGAACTCATTTTAGTCCTTTCTCTTGCTGCGTTGACGGTATAAAAATGATACTTAACTACCGTCAACAAACTCCCCCAAGCTTACCTTTTGCTCGTCCCTGAGCAAAGATAGGCTCAGTGATGGATCAGGAGTTGCTACAATGCTTTCACTCCTCACAAGTACACACGCGTTCAAACAAGAACTCTCCTCCGGATTAGAGTGAACTATTCTGACTCAAAACTTACTCATATTACCTTTCACCATGGGGCTTGTAACCGTCTCTTGGGTCTCGAGTAGTTGAAAGATAGAACGGTCAAGTCAAGTGCCATGTTTCTCGCCCTTTGATCAACTATTATTCCGGAGTTTTTGCAAGGTTTTGAAATAAAACTTAGAGTTCCTTGTATGAACCTTTCAAGTCTCTCATTTGTGGTATTTCTGGATCCTCTCCGAGGCATGAGTGGTGTATGCCTTCTCTCTTCTCTCAGAATATGTAGTATTTGTGGAACTAAGGCATAGTGGAAAGTGCCTTCTCTCTCTCACCCTACTTTCTAATAGGCTTATGTGGAGCTTATAGGTGGGGAGACACTCAAAACTCACTTGCATATATTGCACAGTTAAACCATGGATCCAAAAGGAACTTAAAATAATAATAAAGTCATATGTGCCTGTGAATGAGGGAATGGGATGAATGATAAGATGATGATAAGGAAATGATTATGAGGGGTGATCACTTGGTGAACATCTACTTCTACACTTGCTCCTTTGGGGATAACTTGACTCCCTTTATTCGAAAACTTTGAAACTTCTTGAAGGGAGGACTTGGCTACTCTTTCTCTTTCTCATTTTTTTTCTCTTTTTTTTTAGAGCAACCAATCCTCTGAAAACAAAATTTTAGCAACGGGGAGTATATAACTTGAAATGATAATGACTGGAGCTTTTATGTAGGCAAATAGAATGGCGATGATTATTTCTGGATGTTCACTCCCAGGATAGGAGTAACCTTTTTCTGGATGAAGTAAAATGAATGGCGTATGTATATGTGGATGGATGGATGGATGGATGGATGGATGGATGGATGGATGGATGCGTACTCCCAGGGTAGGAGCAGCATAGGTGCGTATCTCCAGGGTAGAGATAGCACAATATGTGGTGGATATGGATCTATATGTGGGTGGTACCTCTAGGGACAGAAGTAGCACAGAATGAAAGTAGTATATAAAATGGGTGCATGCTTCTGAGGACAGAAGTAGCAGAGATCAATGGATGGAGAGCACATAGTATTGACTTTAACTGTATGACTGATTCCTTATGGGTCCACAGCATAACCACACTCAATGCCTATAAAGACTACACTCAATGCCTATAAAATGTTCTATATAAATAGATGGGTTTTCCTAATCTAATAAGCATAAATATATGGCTGTGGTAGGAATTTAAACTCTCATCATAAAGGAACTCATCATGCAGAATTTAATATTTTCAAAGCGAAATTCTCCAACTCTAGTATCTCTAGGAACAAGATGGACAAAGCAGCTCAAAACTTTCCCATATCATACCCATCAACCACCTAGACTTAGATCAAGTGTTCGCTACCCACAAGTTTCGGGTTCAGAGCAAATCTCAAGTCTAAACAAATTTGTGTCCAAAACTCGGGAGAGTGCCAGGGTTGAAAACTAGGTACTTGAAAGGGATTACGCGAGCAACTATTCATCATCTCCATATAAAGTTTATTCTAGGGAATAACTTAAAGACAAGATTGCAAGAGCTCTCCAAAAGTAGGAAAAGATAAATAAGGAAATCTTTCTGGGTTTCTATGGTTATGCATCTTTTTAGTTGTTTTAAACAAAGCACACTCTGACAAGGCATAAATAGATAAGTCGGAAACACTTAGCTTGGTACATGGGAGATGCCCTCCCCCAAGCTGGATGTTGACATAGTCTGCTACTGTTGCTGACAGGCAATGAAGACATTCTAGTTCTCCTGGAGTGTTGTAGATAGTTACTGTTGGAGACAGCACTTGAATGTTGTGGGCAGCACTCCGACAAGGGACTGGATGTCCTTCTGTCTGTTAGCCCTTCTTGATCCTTGATGTTCTGTGAAGCTCAAATAGACAACAAAGCTTGTGGAACTAGTTAAGCATTAGTGATAAAACCTCTAAGCCTTGGTTGTCTAGAACTTTCCTAACTCAAACTTATTCTAACAGGATCTCAAGAAAATATTTTTATCTTTTGATTATTTAAGGAATGCAGACAGGAAACGATAAATATGCTGAAAAATTATTTTTGTGCCACCACAGTGAATGATTATCCACATGGGGCTTAATGATTTTCTGAATGTAAATGCACAACATCTTTATTTTCTTTTTCTAATGCAGAGATAATAACACAACGATGCAACTAAGATGCAAGTAGGGAAATAAATATGCTAAGGCAAAAATAATGCAATGCTGGAAAAAATAATGCTGATAAATACCAAGTTACCTTTTGGCGCAGCGTTTGGTGGTTTTAAGTCCTCCGAACAGGACTTGTCATGTTCGCTCATTTGTCAAGGGGCACATTGGCCAGCGCCTCTGATGACGTCGCCTTTTGTGTAGGAATTGATTCTGATTTTGCTTTTACCTTCCACACCTTCTTTGTTGGAGAGGGTGACCTTGAGGAGGAAGCTTCTTGGGGCACTTGTTTTTCTTCTACTGGTAGCACCTCTTCTTCTTCTGTAATGTTCTTCTCTTCTGGGTATCGATCTTCATATCTAGACACTTCTCCCTCATAGTCAGCCCATCCATCTGTAGTGATGTTCTTCTTGTTCTGTCGACGGGTACGCTGTCTTCTCCTTGCTCTGTTCTTCTTGGGCTCCTCAGTGATTATATAATTATTGTTGAAGTAGCGGCGTACCTTCTCAGTGGGAAAGTGGAAATGGATTTCTCCTGTTCCAATGTAGATGATAGCTCTGGTGGTATTCAAGAATGGTCTCCCTAGGATGATCGGAGGGTCGTAGTCATCTCCCATATCGATGACTAAGAAGTCTGTAGGAATATAATGGTCATCTATCTGGATGAGGGCATCCTTCACTTCTCCTTCGACGAAGCGGAATGTCTGATCTGCCATTTGCAGCTGGGCATAGGTGGGCTCCAAAGGCATAGTGCCATATAGGTATTCATAGGTTACCTTGGCCATAATGTTGACGCCTGATCCAGTGTCACAGACAGCTTTATTGAAAGAGCTTCTGTTGATGGAGCATTGAATGGTTGGAACACCTGGGTTATCCTTCTTGATCAGACGTGGGGACCTGAGTAGGTGGTCATGCTCCTTGTGGACTGCAGTGACCATCCTCACTGTCTCTGTCTTCTTGGTCTTCTTATCCTTGGTCTTGTTCTTCTTAGCTGAATTTTTCTTCTTCTTCTTCTCATTGTTCTGCTGATGAGGGTGTGCTGGGAAGTGCAGCACTCTGTTCTTGAAGAAGAAGGTCTCTCTCTTGCCCTTGATGTTGAAGATGATCTTGGCAGTGTTGGCATACATAATAGCTCCAGCAGTGTTCAAGAATGGTCATCCCAGAATGATGGGGGACCTTTCGTCACTGCCTGTATCCACTACCACGAAGTCTGCAGGAACATACGAGTTGCCCACTCGTACACATATGTCTTCTAGTATTCCCAAGGGAACATGGAGTGACTGATCTGCAAGCTGCAAGCACATGGTTGTGTATGCTAAGGGACATCTGAATAACTTCTCATATATAACTCTTGGCATGATGTTGATGCTTGCACCGAAGTCATAGATTGCCTCATTGAAGTTGGTACTTCCAATGGAGATCAGAATGACTGGTCTCCCTGGATCACCCTTCTTGATTGGAAGAGATGAATCAATCCATGACCCTTTCGATGGGTCACTCCAGCTACTTTTTGCATTGAATATATCAACGAGATTTGCAGTTTCGAGCTCTTCCGTTGTCCCGCGCCTTTACCTTGGCCGGCGGAGGGAGCAAAGTTGGCAAGCCGCTGCACCCGAGACTCTAGCATTTTGTTGAAACTGAGCTGATTCTTGATGGCATTGGAAAAACCATCCATTCTATTGCTGATTGTCTCAAGGGCTTTGTCATTTGTTGCTAGCTTTTTAGATAAGTTGTCCATCAACTTGCCTTGATTCAGCACTAACTCTCTCAAAGGCGGCTGATTGTAATTATTGTATGAGGAGTTGTTACCTTGATAGTTGCCTGAATAATTGCCTTAGTAGTTAGGCCTCTGCTGTTGATTCCAACCTTGATTCTGCTGAGGATGATAGTAATTGTTGTTGTTGTTGTTGAGGTAGTTCACGTCCTCCTTCAGCTCTGGGCAGTTAGCACCTGTGTGCCCAGTTTCTCCACACTCTTCACATGTCATGCGAGCATCATGTATATGCATGACTTCTTTCTTCTATGTGGCTCTATCATCGAGCCTCTTCATTAACAAGTCCATTTTGGCAGACAGCATGTCTACCTCCTTCAGCTGGTGCATTCCTCCACCTCTCTTGCGGGTCTGAGTTCTTTCTTCACTCCAACCTTGGTTGGATGCCATCTTCTCCACAAGAGCTGTGGCTTGAGGAATAGTGAGTGATAAGAATGCACCTCCAAGCCAGCAAAGATCCATCGTCTCACGAGTGCTTGTTGCGAGCCCATGGTAGAATGTCTGCATAAGCAGCCAATTCTCCATGCCATGATGAGGACACTCGAGGATGTAGTCTTGAAAGCGCTCCCAAGCTTCTGGGACAGTCTCATCATGTTGTTGCTGAAAGCTTGATATTTTCACACGAAGAGCATTTGTCTTGCCCATGGGGAAGAACTTCGCCAAGAAATTGGTGGAACATAATGCCACGTAGTATTCTTCTCCTTATTGGCGTAGAACCACTGCTTCGCTCTCCCCAAGAGTGAGAATGGGAAGAGGCGAAGTAGTATAGCATCTCTGGGGACATCCTTGATGGTGAATGTGCTACAAATCTCCAGGAAGTGTTGGAGATAAGCACTAGCATCTTCATGGGCCTTCCCACAAAACTGGCTTGCTTGCACCATGTTGATCAGCGCAGGCTTGAGCTCAAAAGCTCTATCAATGTCTGCAGCTGGTCCAGTACGAATGTTGTCCGTAGTGGGAGCTGAGAACTCACGGAGTGACTTGTTCGCCATGGCTTCAAACACTGGTGTCAAGTCTCGAACGAAAGATTGACTTTCTGATTCTGACAAACTTTCAAGTTGAGTTGATGATGATGATTGATTGGTCTTCTTCAACTTGCTTCTGGCTTTCCTGAATAAAGCTTCTGGATTGTCAATATAATTATCAGAAAGAATTGTCTTTTTCATACATTACCCTGCATAAGATATAAAATAAACGAAAGACAAGGGTAAGGTTGTATGAGTAGAGAATGGTGACAGTGCTCAATCTCATTATCTAGTGCAATGCTACTCATTATCCATTGGCCTTCAACCTTTCCTGGCAATGGCGCCAAAAATGCTTGTTGATGTTTATTAAGTGCAACTGAAATATGGAGGGTTCCGCAAGCGCATAGAAAATATCATCGTAGCATTTTAACCAGGAGTAATCCAGGTATCGGTATTTATAATTTTACCACTGGGAAGGGAATGCACTGGATAATGAGTGATGAGCAATGCACATGCGATAATAGAGAGCTTAACCTTGTCTGTATCAATCATCTCATACAGGGTAAGTGTCACATAAAATATAGGAATGAATGATAATTGACATAAGATAAATGAGAGCATTTAGCCACATAAAATAATAGTAACCATCTCAACTTAGCACTCTAAGCTTATAACACTAGCATGGACTAGGACGATCTAGGGTATAATCCTATGTTATTCTAACTATAAAGTCAAAGCATACAATGATTAATGCAAGAACATCTAGCAATCATGGCGGAAAAATGTTACATCTATGCATAGTGATATTACCAGAGAAGACTAGAGACATAGCAATGATTTCAATGTAATATGGGTGTTCTGCTAGACCTATACTCGGGAGAAGGACTACAAAGGACTCAACAGGACTGTCACTCCCGCGATCTACCTCACGATCCGGAATATAGGGTGCAATCGCAGATAAATACGGTCTAGGCACCGTGCCTACACAATATCTATCACTCACCCATCGGCCGAATGAGCAAGCGCTATACGATCCTATGCATAAACATAATTCTAGTCCAACTATGCTAAACATATAATCAAAGTAGACTAAGAACGATATAATTGAGAACATAATCAAATAGAGCAAAGTCAATTTCGATATAATAGAATAGAATAAAGTACTATTCATAGTATCACGAACAATGATGAATATTACAAGAATGTAGAGGGAATTACCAAGAATCACGACAGATCCGACTCCAAGCTAGGCTTGATTCCCTCTAGATCTATTCCTATGTAGCTATGCTACTAAACTATGGAGCTCTAATTGAGATGGTGGCTCGGCTTCTTTGAATTCCCTCGGATGAATGAATGGAGAATGAATTAGGTTTCTCCCAGGGTCGTGGCTCAATATATAGCCATCTAGAATGCACCACAGCCCTCGGATCAAACCGACCTAAATGGACGATTTTTATTCATCCTCAAAGGCGGTGGAGGCAGGATCCGCGAGACTCCACCTCATTGGTTGAGGTGGAGGGTCGGCCGCCCCTAGGGGGGAGTCGGCTGCCCCTGGAGGCTGCCAGGTGGGGCCCAGCTTCCAGGGGTCACCTTCTGGAGTCTTCTAGAGTATACAATTTTACCCGTTCGGTCTTTATCTCTATGTAATCCCGACATGTGGGCCTTCATTAGGTTCTTTCCTGATAACCCCCTGCAAAAATAGACAATCACCAAAACTCGTGGAATTCTGTCAGTGTAACCCCTATATCTAATAAGTGAACTCATTTTAGTCCTTTCTCTTGCTGCGTTGACGGTATAAAAATGATATTTAACTACCGTCAACAACGGGCCCCGTAGAAGGAGTTGGCGCGTGCGCTGGCCCGCCCGGCCACCCAGCCACCACGAGGTGGGGCTGGCGTAGCGGCGCGTGTGGACCAAAGAGGGGCGGCGAACCCCGCCGCCGCCGCCGGCAGGGGAAGAAGGGCGGCTCGCGCACAGCCCCCCCCTCGCCAAGAACTGTCTTGCCAAAGCCGGAGTTGAGGACGGTGGCATCCCCGCCGCAACGTCCCCAGCCGAGGCCCCTGCCTCAAGGGTGGGGGTGCAGCGGGCGCGTGGCGCAGCAAGACAGGAGGCTCAGGGGCGGTCCGCGCACGCTCAACCCTCGCTCCCTCCCAAAGGCTGAAGAGAGGGTCGCCTGGCGCGAGGAGCAGGGCACACGAAGCACCGGCCGGGGAGGAACGCCGTAGCGGCGAAGGATGCTGGGAGGAGGTTAGCGGAGCGCCGGCACCAGAGCACCGGTAAGGCGCGCGTCCAACCGCCCGCCGCAGCCGGCCCCGAGGGGGGGAGCCGCTGCTAGTAGGGAGGCCTCGCCTCCCCCATCCGCAACCCACCGCCATCGCACGGCGCGCAGGCACGCCCGCCGACCACCACAGGGGAAGGGGGTGGCCGGACGGCCGCCTGACGCGGATCGGCGCAGGCAGCGGCGACGCCGGTGAGAAGGACAGGCAGTTCCCCGGCCAAGGTGCTCTCACCTCCAGGCCGGGGCCCACAGCGCCGCCACCCGGACAAACCCTAGCCGCCGCCAGAAGCGCGGCGCCGAGTCCGTGCGGGGGCAACGCGGGGGAGGGCGCCGGGGGCGGAGCACCCTGTGCCCGCATCTCGCGGGGCGGTGGCGGCCGCACGAGGCGGTCCCGCCCGCCGCCGCCGGCCGTCGGACGGGTGTCCGCGGCCCCCCGCGCGGTGGAGGAGGGCGACGGGGGCGGAGGGGCGACCGGCACGCGGGCGGCTGGCGACCCGCGCCCGCCGCGCCCCGATCCCTAGGCCACACCCCGGGCCGCCGTCGGCCGGTGAGACGTGCTTGGGGGCCGGATCCGCGCCGCACAGCCGGATCCGCCCCCTGCGGGCGCCGGCTCGGCTCGGAGGGCGGGGCGCGGAGGAAGGACGGGAGCAGGAGGCCGCCGCGGAGAGCCCTGGACGGGGCGCGGGGAGGGCCTTATTGAGCGCGCCCCGCGGGCCGCCGCCGCCGGCGAGGGGCGGCGACGACGGCCCTAGGCGGCGCGGGAGGTGGAGGGCTCCGGGCCGGCGGGCGGGGGCCTCGGGCCGCCCGAGCGGAGCGATGCGAGGCGAGGAATCTTAATTCCCATTTTCAATTAGTTCATTTAAATTGTAGAGCATTTCAAAATTTCGTACTATATATGCGCTATTCATGCATGAGACTCGGAGGTGTGATTAATACTTGATATATAATTGTTAATTTCGGTGTCAATGAATATTCTGTGTGTTCTGATATATGATTGATCACACACCATGCACTGGATGCAGTTGATGGAACATATAGGGGGTGTTTGGTAGGCTGCATCCGGCAGGCCTGGCTCAAGATCCGTGCCGTGGCCAGCCTAAGCCAGTGCGAAAATGAGCCACCCTTCTCTATTTGGTATACCGCCCAATTCCGGTCGAGCTGTATTCAGATTGTGTTTGGTTTTGGGCTCGTATGGATATAGTTACTCTGCTCGGAAATCTGGTATACTTACCACCAGACTTCACCTTGCTCCTCTTCTTCGACATTTCATCAAGCACCTGAGATGCGTGCCCATTCTCGCCATTGACGACGATCGTCGCGGCCGTCGAACAGCAGCGCCACCTCCCTCACGGGCAGTGTCAGTTTCGAGCTTCAACTGCGGCTGCGGCTTCCTCTGACTTGGCTGCTTCTACCCACCACTCGCCGCCGCCGCCGCTACGGCAGTGGCCAACACGAGCAGCAGGCAGGCAGCAGCGGCGAGCAAGAACACACACGCATACCGTCGCACGAGCGGCGAGCAAGCACACACATGCCTGCAGGCATCACCCACGAGCAAGCACACACACGCAGGCAAGCACCACCAACGAGAGCGGTAAGCAAGCACACGCACGCACACCGTCACATGAAAACGCCGTCGGCAAAGGTGACGCGCGGGCCGCAGACGCCCGACCCTCTGGCGAGCACTAGCTGCACCACCTGCTGGAGACGACCCGACCCTCCCCGCCGTGCAGCCAACCGCGCAGCAGTCACAGCACCGCCACCGACGCGAGCAGGCTGCGTCGCCGGGTGCACGAGTTCCACCTGGCCGCCGCGGGCTGCAGCTGGTTTACTAGAGCCCACGAACGCTTAACTCAGCCAGTCCCGGGAGTCAAAATGGGGGTGGTTGGACCCCGGTTCGAACCGCAATCGAACCGCCGACCCATTTAATTACCACAGGATAACCGGTTGCTCCATTTGCATTGATTACCGACCCGCGGGGCTCCAATGGGTTTTATGGTTCGCTCCATGGACAGTGACGCCTGATCAAAGTGACGCGTGATGAAAGCAAGACATACGTGTCTGTTCGCTCGTCCCTGTACCAAGCAAGGCAGTGCATATACGCATATATACATGCAAAGCAAGACAGACTCGAAGCAAGACAGTGCATATACGCATATATATGCAAAGCAAGACAGACTCGTATATATACTTGTACATACACGTATATATATGCAGGTTCAGTCATCAAATGAGGCACATCAACTGAACTGTATATATATCTTGTCAAAAACTGAACTGTATATATAATAAAACTCATAGCAAACATACATGTTCACGACTTGTACAAGAACTATAGGCACAAGAAACTCCAAGCTGTGCTCAGATCATTGGCTGGATCAGTCATCAATTGAATGGTCTAGTCGTTTAGAGATCAGCATGACAAGATGATACAATCTCACAAGCATGACACAATCACAGACTCCAACCTCTGCTGCTTCAAATAAGTAGCAGGAACTTAAACTAGATATAACTTACATATATATTACAAAGTATGCTAAAACTGGTAAGATGCTAAATTGCTAATAAAGATGGTTGATTCAACTGATGAACTACAAGTGGACTGATGATGAACTACATTTGGACTGATGAGAGCTACACTTGAACAGATCACTTTCCCATAGTGAAAGGCCTGTTTGAACATACTGAACATCAGCAATACTTCCACTTCGTGAGGCTATTTGAAATGCAGTCTTTAGACGTCCACAAACAACACAAGCAAGTACTTTCCTGCACTTTTATAAATTATAAGCACCAAGGAACAGCCAACCAGGCAACTAACAATCTAACATATTCTCAGTGAAAGAAAAACCAGAGAAATACTAGCTGTGTACTAACTATAACTAGTGCAAAGATCACAAATCAGATTATACTACTAACATATTCATATGAAGAAAATGCTAGAAGTAATGCTACTGTATTGGATCTCACCTTCTCATTCTCTTTCTTCTTCACACATATTCATTGCTTTCATCAAGAAGACCACGATCAATAGACTCCATACTGAATTTTGTTGTACCAGCAGCACGAAACCAATCCTGTGAGCACATTAAAACTTCCACTGTCTTAGGAGCTAAGCGGCTTCGAAAGTCTGAGACAAGTCTTTTCGCAAGGCTGAATGCAGATTCGCATGGAACAGATGATGCAGGGGCCACCAAAATATCTCTAGCCATCCGAGAAAGAGTTGGATACTCTAGTGCATTGTTCTTCCACCAACCCAGAATATCAAATTCATCACTTCGAGGTATCGGTGGCTTTGATAAGTAAGCTTTTAGTTCAGAGGGCACCTCGTTGGTAGGTTGGGTCCCCAGGCTGACGTGGTTGTCCCAATCAGCATACCTTCCACTTGTATTTGTTTCTACTGTAACACAGTGAGCTTGTGTTGTTTCCTGACCAACTGAGTAATCCTTAAATAACTCCAGCAAAGTATTCTTCACATCACCAATTTTTGACTCAGCTTGACCTGCCAAAGGCTTGCTTCATGCGGAAATCAATGAATTTCAGTTTGAACCGTGGATCAAAGATAACATGAAATGAGATTTGTAGCCACGTCAAATTCCAGTACCTTCTAAACTTTCTTTGCATAAGTTGAACCTTGAATTGTTTCTTGTTTATCCAAAATCAGCTTGATTTCCCAGATCTCATGAAAGTGCAAATTTGCTGCGGGGTAGAGTGATCCCGAGATAACTTTGGTTGCATCAAAGAAGACCTTCAATAACTCACATACTTTTCCTGCTTTTTTCCACTCTTCTGATGTGGGTTCAAAGGTATATTCTGAATCTTGTTGTCCTAATGACTCAAAAGCTCTCTTCAACTCAATAGAATTTTTCAACATAAGGTAAGTTGAGTTCCAACGTGTACATGTATCCACCTTTGGAAGCTTTGGCACATGATCTGCTGGATAGAGTTGTTTAATGATCTCCTCAAATTTTTGTTTCCATGAAGTGGACCCCTCAATATACTTCACACTTTCTCTTGCCTTGTGCACAATTGGTTGGATGATTTGAAATCCTGCTTTACATATCAAGTTCAACACATGTGCTGCGCATAGCTGATGAACCAAAATTCGTTTTCCTAGTATCATTTTTTTCTCCAACAAATTAGCCTTTAACAACTTCATCATTGCATTGTTATTGGCTGCATTGTCCAAAGTGATCGCAAACAACTTATCTTCAATGTTCCACTCCTGCAGAAACTTCAAGATTGCATTGAACAAAGCAACTCCAGTGTGTGGGGTTTTCATGAAAGAGAATTTTAGTATCCTCTTGTGCATCTTCCAGTCATCATCAGTGAAATGACACGTGATGCACATATATCCCAAAGTTTGGTTGGACGTCCACATGTCCATTGTCAATGAAACTCTGCTCTTAACATTTTTGAGGAAAGTTTGCCGAACTTGTTTTTCCTCTTGATATTTTCTTGTACAATCATCAGTGATCGTCCTTCTCGCGACCATTTTGAACACGGGGTTTAAGCTGGACACAAACCTTTTGAAACCATCATAGTCTACGATAGACAAAGGAAATCCATGAAGAGAAATCATTCGAGCTAACTCCTTTCTAGAGACATCTTGTTTGGATATCCAATCCTTTAGAGCAATTCCCTCTGGAGACATGATGGTGGACTTTAGTTGGTCTGTAACTTGCATCACACTTAGTCTTTCTTTGCACCGCTTCAAGTGTGTAAGCATGGCACTTGTCCCCACTCCACGCTTGGCACTAATCTCACTATTGCAATGCATACACTGCCCTTTGGTAACTACACCAGCAACTCAGATTTTAGTGAATTCTTCCCAAACCTTTGATCTGAATTTTCTATCTTCTTCACCTTGTAGGGAGCCATCAATCATATGTGGCTCGACTACCCCCTCAACAGTATAGCCTCTGTCAAAATCATCATCAGAATCTTCACCTCCATAACCTTGTCCTAACCAATCATCACCCATTAAACCATCCAAATCAACACTTGGATCCTCATTGACATGAGGACCACCCACATTTTCCTCAACCTCGTCATTAGCAAATGCTTGTTGCGCTCTTTCAACTTCAGTGATTCTAGTTGGACGAGGCATCCTCTTTCTCTTTAATCCACTGCTGGAATCAATGGCAAACAATGGTAGACTCAGAGGTGTTGCCTGCTCTCTGGTCGGTGGTTCCTGCACCGCTTCAGTCCTGCTTCGCTTTAGTGGTGGTATTGCCTGCTCTCTGGCCGGCGGTTCCATAGACATACCAAACTGCAGTCCATAATTTCAAAATGATTTCAATACAAAGTTTCAGAACTATAATAGTTACTGGATGACAGGAGAAATGGAGATTACTGAATTTTCAGATTGAAGACACTATGACCAATAGATCTCGATTCTTCAGCTTACCTTGGAAGGATGGAAATTAGCGAATGACGTTGCACGTCCTGTGCTCCTGTCCACGACAGCCTTCTTCTTGGCTGCTGCTGGTGCGGACGACGCCGGCAAGCTGGAGCAGCGGACGTCGCTGGCAGGAGTAAGAGCTGGAGCAGCGTTCTTCTTGGCTGGTGGTGAGGATGGTTGTTCTCTTGCTGCTGGCTCCACAGACATATGACACTACAGAAAAAGCATACAAATTTTAGTATCCACGGTTTCAGTTTCAGCAGGTGGGCTATGCATGACACAGCAGCCCAGCAGGAATAACAGCATTGATGTTGTACAGGATGACAACCAAAGCTGAACATAAACCATAACATGAGAAACGAGATACAGCAAGAACCTTCATTGTGTAGTATGGGAACCAAAAAGCTCTTAATCTGTAAGTCAGAACAACATAGTTGAGAATGGCAAATATTGTCTAATGCGTGAAACAGGGCTGCGGGACCAACAGCGAAATGCTGGAACAGCAGCGCTGCAGGGTCGGAGCAATAGCAGCAGAACTGGATGCCAAATCAAAGCCAAGACTCCTTTCCAATCCCTGGAGAATCTACAACAAGCAGCATCTCATCTCCCAAGGCACAGAAGGAAGTGGAGGATGGTACCTTGGGAGGAGGAGGAAGGAGAGTAGTGGATGGCGCCGGTTGCCCTGTGCCCTTGTCCACGCCTCGCACACCTTGGCCTGCAGCTGCGCCAGCCTCGACGCCAGCGCCATGGATCCGCCCCGGGCACGAAACCTGCGGCGATGTCGCCTATGGGGGTGGGATGTCGCGGGCCGCCGCCGCTGGATCGATGGGTAGCATGGAGAAACACGATTCATCGCTGCGGGCGGGGAGCAGATAAGGGTGGAGTGGGGAAGGAGAAGGGTCCGGAGCACCGGAGAGCGCCGCCGCACCGGGGCGGACGGAGATCGAGCCAGGCGGCGGCAGCGGGGCGGGTCGAACCCCTGAAACCAAAGGGTCGAGCGGCTCCGACCCACTGACCCACACACCCTAGATGGGTCGAATATGGAGCCCAATAGGGTCGTTTTTTGGGTCGGTCCTGAGAACCATCGGTTCGACCCGAACCACGCCCATTTTGACCCGGGAGTGAAGTGGGGGGAGGGGGAAGCTTCGCTCGGAGCCGGGCTGCGAGGCCGATTTTGCATCCGGGGAGACAGCCGTGTGGTGGGCCATAGCAACCAAACATGGGCCTTTGCAGCTGCTGGGCTCGGGCCACCCAGGTGGCCTCCAACCAAACACGCCCATAATGGCTGCAGAGGGACAACAACTGGAATGCCTCATCAACCTTGCTTCCGAAATTGGTGATGTCTCCCGTGAAGCCTTTGTTCGAGAGCTGGAGTCACAAACCAACAGTGGGGCAGAACTTGTTCAGAAGCTACTTTGTACACTCTACTCCAGGAAGATCCCCAATCCTGAATACCCAAGGATGAGAAGGATCATAGTTAAGATCATGGTATCCATTCTTGAATCTTGTCGTCGCACGGTGGAGAAGCTGATGGAAGAAGGGATTTTTTTTTTCGGGAGCAAGCAGAGTGCCTGTATTTCGAAAGAAGGGATGATGGAACGGTTAAGGAGCTGTTTGGTTGCTAGCATCCGCTCGACCAGGCTAGCGGGATGCAGCATGCTGCTGTTTGGTAGCCTGGTTCTTGCAGTTGAGCCAGGCTCCGCGCATGCAAAAGGCACCCTTGGGCCAGGCTCGGTAGGAACGTGGGAATCGGCCGTTTTTTCTGGGCCTGGCTCGCGGGTGCGGCTGTTTAGTCCGATAATGACTGTATTAGTCTATAATTAGTAAATATTAAGCTATATTAACATGTTTTAAAAATGTTTAAAACATAATTAGATAAAATAAGAACATTAAGAGTGTATTTGCACAAAATAAAATTTTTAATCATAATTTTATAACATTTTTATTTCATGCAACGTGTCTTCGTACGGAGCAACCAAACAAAGATCTCGTCTCAGCCAAGTTAAACAGATACAAGCAACCAAACACGACAGGATACATCCACTCGGCCTGTCCCATGTGAGCCAGGCTCTACTAGTACACAAACCAAACAGCCCCTAATGGAATCACTAACCAAGATAGAGAGGTCCACATCCAGAGTGGAAGAGTACAGAGTGTTCTACGGAAACATAGGAGTGGTGCCGGAGGATGGAGAACCAATTCCAGCTCTCGTGGCCAGAGCCAAAGCGCTGCTAGTTCGTCGTACAACTCAAACTGGAGAAGCTCAAACAAGCCGATAATTTATGATTGCTCATCATCCTTATAATACATTCAAGCAATGGCCAGGTTGTAATAGTACATGTTTTGTGTTGTGACAAAGATCTTCTGTTTTAGGCCGAGGTAATTTTTTTAGTCTATACAACATATTTTTGTGTATTTCCTTTGTCAAAAGTAGTAAGCAATTATTCCCACATGGGAGTGATTAATTTTGTGGCTGCCAACATGGCCTGGAACAAAGCATTTTGGGCCGTGCCAGATTAGTGCAAAAGTTGGGCTGTGCTTAGACCAGCCCAGCATAAACTGGCCAAAGTTTCTTAAAGCTTCTTGAGCCATTTGCCATGTTATTACCCTTTGTTTTTCTACTCAAACTTCAAAACAGGATAAATTCCTTGTTAACTCTGAAAACTGTTTACAAATTACTCCTCTAATCTCGTTAGAATTATTTTTTATGTTTTTACTTTAAAAATAAGGTAAATACATGATTAAAATTTTAAACCCCAAATATGTATCTAAGCTTGCAACAATTCTAAGAAAAACTACAAGATAGATTGCAACAATTGTTTATGGTTTAAAAATCACATATGGGATTTATCGACTTTTTAGCTAAAAAAGATAAAAATGACTTGAAAACCAGCCTAACCCAGCACGAGAGATAATTTAAATGATTTTCGAGTAGATACTTTTCGGTATCTAGGATCAATGCTTCAAAAGAATTGAGACATTGATGAGGATGTTAGATATAGAATTTCAGTCGGCTGGTTGAAATGGCGTCAAGCTTCCGCGTCCTCTTTGACAAAAGGGTGCCACGAAAACTAAAAGGTAAGTTCTCTATAGAACGGCTATATGCCCGGCAATGTTTACACGATGCGGAATGTTGGCCTACAAAAAGGTGACATGTCCAGCAACTGAGTGTAGCGGAGATGCCGTTGCGTTGGATTTGTGGGCACGCTAGGAGAGATAGAGGCCGGAACGACGATATTCGAGATAGAGTTGGGGTTGCACCAATTGAGAAGAAATTGATTCAATATCGATTCAGATGGTTTGGACATGTTCAATGAAGGCCCCTTGAGACGCCGGTGCGTAGTGGGGTTCTAAAGCGGGTCGATAATGTAAAGAGCGGTAGAAGTCGACCTAAAGTGACTTCGAATGAGTCGGTTAAGAGAGACATTAAGGATTAGAATATCTCCAAGGACTTAACTACCGATAGGAGCACTTGGAGACTAGCTATCAATGTACCGAACCTTGATCTTTTTGTGTTTCTTTGTGACTGTCTTTTCTAGGTTTTACCTCTAGCAACTTGCTTGGGACAAAAGGCTTTGTTGTTGTTGTTGTTGTTGTTGTTGTTATTGTTGTTTCAAGTAGAAAAAACAGAATGGATTTTTGCTAGCCAGCAACTTCATGCATATCAGATTTCTCAATAACAGGCTACTGCAGCCCACCAAAACTGTTCTCCTACTACGCCCAGTCCCAGTAGGTCTCCTCGCTAATTTGTTTATTGCTTTCTCCATTTGCAAAAAAAAAAAAAAAAAAAAAAAAAAAAAAAAAAAAAAAAAAAAAAATCTTTAGAAACTTTAGGTTCTTGTCCTAACACTCAACCCTAAGAATTGATACACAAAGCGGTGATGATCACGACCCTATTGAGAGGATGGATGTTTCTTAGGAACACAACGGATCACCATAAGAGAAAAGACTCAACCTAAGAGACAACATAGGTACACGCCAAAACAAACCGGCAAGATAGCACCTTCAAAACAACGACGGAATGTCCGGCCGGTTCAGAGGTCAGACTGTCCGTGGGTATGGACAGGTTCGGAGCATCCATCGGATCGTCCAAGGTTTCGGGGCCGACTTGTCCGTGGGCAAAATGCCGAAAAACCAATTGCTCGGAACAGGTTCGGACACTAACGCACGGGACAACGTCGGACATTGAAACACATAGAAACTGCATAGAATCTGCACAGACTCAAAACTTGACCTACGGACTATTCGTGGGTTGGACCCGGATTGTCCGACTGTCGGCGACAAAACCCAGACTTTCGCTTGAGAGCTTGGTACTGTGCTTTTGTACCTCGGATTGTCCGCGCCGAGGGTGCGGACTATCCGCGTGTACTTTGCCGCTCAGCCTCGGAAGACATGAGGAATTGAGTGATTTCCTTCGGTGGAAAGTTTGCACTCACGTCATAGATCAATCCAACACAAGAAAAACGAGTCAAATCGACCAAGACGAGAAAACCAAGCTCAAATTAGTGAGGGGAGAGGAGTTCGGGATGAAACAAGAAATCCATCATAAAGGCACGAGACAAAACTTTACTCCCGAGAAAACAAAAGGATTAGGGCCTCACTTCCCGACAAACTTGGTTCGAGCACGAATTCAAACTTTGTTCGAGCACGAATTCAAGAATCAATGGACCTCTTTCTCACCAAGAACACTAGAATAAGGGAAAAACTAGAAGAAAAATTGGAAATGCAAGAGGTGGGGATGAGCGGAGGCATCCCCTCTCATTTATAGGCGTATTACACAATTACACTTGTGCCCTCAGATATTTTAGAGTGAAACCACCTAGCCAGGGACATTATGGTCCAACCTGAGATTTCTTCATCCGACGGCCACCGCGCACGCTCAACCCTCGCCCCCTCCCAAAGGCTGAAGAGAGGGTCGCCTGGCGCGAGGAGCAGGGCACACGAAGCACCGGCCGGGGAGGAACGCCGTAGCGGCGAAGGATGCTGGGAGGAGGTTAGCGGAGCGCCGGCACCAGAGCACCGGTAAGGCGCGCGTCCAACCGCCCGCCGCAGCCGGCCCCGAGGGGGGGAGCCGCTGCTAGTAGGGAGGCCTCGCCTCCCCCATCCGCAACCCACCGCCATCGCACGGGTGCGCAGGGCACGCCCGCCGACCACCACAGGGGAAGGGGGTGGCCGGACGGCCGCCTGACGCGGATCGGCGCAGGCAGCGGCGACGCCGGTGAGAAGGACAGGCAGTTCCCCGGCCAAGGTGCTCACCTCCGTGCCGGGGCCTGCGCCGCCGCCACCCGGACAAACCCTAGCCGCCGCGAAGCGCGCGCCGAGTCCAGCGGGGCGCGGGGAGGGCGCTGGGGGCGGAGCACCCTGCCCGCATCCGGCCGGGGGCGGGCGGCCGCACGAGGGAACCCGCCCGCCGCCGCCGGCCGTCGACGAAGTCCGTCGCCCCCTGGGCCAAGGTGGAGGAGGGCGACGGGCGGAGGGCGGCCGGCACGCCGGGCGGTACCGGCGACCGCGCCCGCCGCGCCCGATCCCTAGGCCACACCACAGGGCCGCCGTCGGCCGGTGAGACGTGCTGGGGGCCGGATCCGCCAGCGCACAGGCCGGATCTGGCCCCCTGCGGGGCGCCGGGCTCGAAGGGGAGGGGGCGGGGCGCGGAGGAAGGACGGGAGCAGGAGGCCGCCGCGGAGAGCCCCAGGACGGGGTGCGGGGAGGGCCTTATTGAGCGCCGCCCCTTCGCGGGGCCGCCGCCGCCGGCGAGGGGCGGCGACGACGGCCCTAGGCGGCGCGAGGTGGAGGGCCTGGGCCGGCGGCGGGGGGGCCTCGGGTCGCCCCCCGAGCGGAGCGATGCGAGGCAGAGGAATCTTAATTCCCATTTTCAATTAGTTCATTTAAATTGTAGAGCATTTCAAAATTTCGAGACTATATATGCGCTATTCATGCATGAGACTGGAGGTGTGATTAATACTTGATATATAATTGTTAATTTCGGTGTCAATGAATATTCTGTGTGTTCTGATATATGATTGATCACACACCATGCACTGGATGCAGTTGATGGAACATATAGGGGGTGTTTGGTAGGCTGCATCCGGCAGGCCTGGCTCAGCATCCAGGCCGTGGCCAGCCTAAGCCAGGCGAAAATGAGCCACCCTTCTCTATTTGGTATACTGGCCCAATTCAGTCGAGCTGTATTCAGATTGTGTTTGGTTTTGGGCTCGTATGGATATAGTTACTCTGCTCTGGAAATCTGGTATACTTACCACCAGACTTCACCTTGCTCCTCTTCTTCGACATTTCATCAAGCACCTGAGATGCGTGCCCATTCTCGCCATTGACGACGATCGTCGCGGCCGTCGAACAGCAGCGCCACCTCCCTCACGGGCAGTGTCAGTTTCGAGCTTCAACTGCGGCTGCGGCTTCCTCTGACTTGGCTGCTTCTACCCACCACTCGCCGCCGCCGCCGCTACGGCAGTGGCCAACACGAGCAGCAGGCAGGCAGCAGCGGCGAGCAAGAACACACACGCATACCGTCGCACGAGCGGCGAGCAAGCACACACATGCCTGCAGGCATCACCCACGAGCAAGCACACACACGCAGGCAAGCACCACCAACGAGAGCGGTAAGCAAGCACACGCACGCACACCGTCACATGAAAAACGCCGTCGGCAAAGGTGACGCGCGGGCCGCAGACGCCCGACCCTCTGGCGAGCACTAGCTGCACCACCTGCTGGAGACGACCCGACCCTCCCCGCCGTGCAGCCAACCGCGCAGCAGTCACAGCACCGCCACCGACGCGAGCAGGCTGCGTCGCCGGGTGCACGAGTTCCACCTGGCCGCCGCGGGCTGCAGCTGGTTTACTAGAGCCCACGAACGCTTAACTCAGCCAGTCCCGGGAGTCAAAATGGGGGTGGTTGGACCCCGGTTCGAACCGCAATCGAACCGCCGACCCATTTAATTACCACAGGATAACCGGTTGCTCCATTTGCATTGATTACCGACCCGCGGGGCTCCAATGGGTTTTATGGTTCGCTCCATGGACAGTGACGCCTGATCAAAGTGACGCGTGATGAAAGCAAGACATACGTGTCTGTTCGCTCGTCCCTGTACCAAGCAAGGCAGTGCATATACGCATATATACATGCAAAGCAAGACAGACTCGAAGCAAGACAGTGCATATACGCATATATATGCAAAGCAAGACAGACTCGTATATGATACACGTATATATATGCAGGTTCAGTCATCAAATGAGGCACATCAACTGAACTGTATATATATCTTGTCAAAAACTGAACCGTATATATAATAAAACTCATAGCAAACATACATGTTCACGACTTGTACAAGAACTATAGGCACAAGAAACTCCAAGCTGTGCTCAGATCATTGGCTGGATCAGTCATCAATTGAATGGACTAGTCGTTTAGAGATCAGCATGACAAGATGATACAATCTCACAAGCATGACACAATCACAGACTCCAACCTCTGCTGCTTCAAATAAGTAGCAGGAACTTAAACTAGATATAACTTACATATATATTACAAAGTATGCTAAAACTGGTAAGATGCTAAATTGCTAATAAAGATGGTTGATTCAACTGATGAACTACAAGTGGACTGATGATGAACTACATTTGGACTGATGAGAGCTACACTTGAACAGATCACTTTCCCATAGTGAAAGGCCTGTTTGAACATACTGAACATCAGCAATACTTCCACTTCGTGAGGCTATTTGAAATGCAGTCTTTAGACGTCCACAAACAACACAAGCAAGTACTTTCCTGCACTTTTATAAATTATAAGCACCAAGGAACAGCCAACCAGGCAACTAACAATCTAACATATTCTCAGTGAAAGAAAAACCAGAGAAATACTAGCTGTGTACTAACTATAACTAGTGCAAAGATCACAAATCAGATTATACTACTAACATATTCATATGAAGAAAATGCTAGAAGTAATGCTACTGTATTGGATCTCACCTTCTCATTCTCTTTCTTCTTCACACATATTCATTGCTTTCATCAAGAAGACCACGATCAATAGACTCCATACTGAATTTTGTTGTACCAGCAGCACGAAACCAATCCTGTGAGCACATTAAAACTTCCACTGTCTTAGGAGCTAAGCGGCTTCGAAAGTCTGAGACAAGTCTTTTCGCAAGGCTGAATGCAGATTCGCATGGAACAGATGATGCAGGGGCCACCAAAATATCTCTAGCCATCCGAGAAAGAGTTGGATACTCTAGTGCATTGTTCTTCCACCAACCCAGAATATCAAATTCATCACTTCGAGGTATCGGTGGCTTTGATAAGTAAGCTTTTAGTTCAGAGGGCACCTCGTTGGTAGGTTGGGTCCCCAGGCTGACGTGGTTGTCCCAATCAGCATACCTTCCACTTGTATTTGTTTCTACTGTAACACAGTGAGCTTGTGTTGTTTCCTGACCAACTGAGTAATCCTTAAATAACTCCAGCAAAGTATTCTTCACATCACCAATTTTTGACTCAGCTTGACCTGCCAAAGGCTTGCTTCATGCGGAAATCAATGAATTTCAGTTTGAACCGTGGATCAAAGATAACATGAAATGAGATTTGTAGCCACGTCAAATTCCAGTACCTTCTAAACTTTCTTTGCATAAGTTGAACCTTGAATTGTTTCTTGTTTATCCAAAATCAGCTTGATTTCCCAGATCTCATGAAAGTGCAAATTTGCTGCGGGGTAGAGTGATCCCGAGATAACTTTGGTTGCATCAAAGAAGACCTTCAATAACTCACATACTTTTCCTGCTTTTTTCCACTCTTCTGATGTGGGTTCAAAGGTATATTCTGAATCTTGTTGTCCTAATGACTCAAAAGCTCTCTTCAACTCAATAGAATTTTTCAACATAAGGTAAGTTGAGTTCCAACGTGTACATGTATCCACCTTTGGAAGCTTTGGCACATGATCTGCTGGATAGAGTTGTTTAATGATCTCCTCAAATTTTTGTTTCCATGAAGTGGACCCCTCAATATACTTCACACTTTCTCTTGCCTTGTGCACAATTGGTTGGATGATTTGAAATCCTGCTTTACATATCAAGTTCAACACATGTGCTGCGCATAGCTGATGAACCAAAATTCGTTTTCCTAGTATCATTTTTTTCTCCAACAAATTAGCCTTTAACAACTTCATCATTGCATTGTTATTGGCTGCATTGTCCAAAGTGATCGCAAACAACTTATCTTCAATGTTCCACTCCTGCAGAAACTTCAAGATTGCATTGAACAAAGCAACTCCAGTGTGTGGGGTTTTCATGAAAGAGAATTTTAGTATCCTCTTGTGCATCTTCCAGTCATCATCAGTGAAATGACACGTGATGCACATATATCCCAAAGTTTGGTTGGACGTCCACATGTCCATTGTCAATGAAACTCTGCTCTTAACATTTTTGAGGAAAGTTTGCCGAACTTGTTTTTCCTCTTGATATTTTCTTGTACAATCATCAGTGATCGTCCTTCTCGCGACCATTTTGAACACGGGGTTTAAGCTGGACACAAACCTTTTGAAACCATCATAGTCTACGATAGACAAAGGAAATCCATGAAGAGAAATCATTCGAGCTAACTCCTTTCTAGAGACATCTTGTTTGGATATCCAATCCTTTAGAGCAATTCCCTCTGGAGACATGATGGTGGACTTTAGTTGGTCTGTAACTTGCATCACACTTAGTCTTTCTTTGCACCGCTTCAAGTGTGTAAGCATGGCACTTGTCCCCACTCCACGCTTGGCACTAATCTCACTATTGCAATGCATACACTGCCCTTTGGTAACTACACCAGCAACTCAGATTTTAGTGAATTCTTCCCAAACCTTTGATCTGAATTTTCTATCTTCTTCACCTTGTAGGGAGCCATCAATCATATGTGGCTCGACTACCCCCTCAACAGTATAGCCTCTGTCAAAATCATCATCAGAATCTTCACCTCCATAACCTTGTCCTAACCAATCATCACCCATTAAACCATCCAAATCAACACTTGGATCCTCATTGACATGAGGACCACCCACATTTTCCTCAACCTCGTCATTAGCAAATGCTTGTTGCGCTCTTTCAACTTCAGTGATTCTAGTTGGACGAGGCATCCTCTTTCTCTTTAATCCACTGCTGGAATCAATGGCAAACAATGGTAGACTCAGAGGTGTTGCCTGCTCTCTGGTCGGTGGTTCCTGCACCGCTTCAGTCCTGCTTCGCTTTAGTGGTGGTATTGCCTGCTCTCTGGCCGGCGGTTCCATAGACATACCAAACTGCAGTCCATAATTTCAAAATGATTTCAATACAAAGTTTCAGAACTATAATAGTTACTGGATGACAGGAGAAATGGAGATTACTGAATTTTCAGATTGAAGACACTATGACCAATAGATCTCGATTCTTCAGCTTACCTTGGAAGGATGGAAATTAGCGAATGACGTTGCACGTCCTGTGCTCCTGTCCACGACAGCCTTCTTCTTGGCTGCTGCTGGTGCGGACGACGCCGGCAAGCTGGAGCAGCGGACGTCGCTGGCAGGAGTAAGAGCTGGAGCAGCGTTCTTCTTGGCTGGTGGTGAGGATGGTTGTTCTCTTGCTGCTGGCTCCACAGACATATGACACTACAGAAAAAGCATACAAATTTTAGTATCCACGGTTTCAGTTTCAGCAGGTGGGCTATGCATGACACAGCAGCCCAGCAGGAATAACAGCATTGATGTTGTACAGGATGACAACCAAAGCTGAACATAAACCATAACATGAGAAACGAGATACAGCAAGAACCTTCATTGTGTAGTATGGGAACCAAAAAGCTCTTAATCTGTAAGTCAGAACAACATAGTTGAGAATGGCAAATATTGTCTAATGCGTGAAACAGGGCTGCGGGACCAACAGCGAAATGCTGGAACAGCAGCGCTGCAGGGTCGGAGCAATAGCAGCAGAACTGGATGCCAAATCAAAGCCAAGACTCCTTTCCAATCCCTGGAGAATCTACAACAAGCAGCATCTCATCTCCCAAGGCACAGAAGGAAGTGGAGGATGGTACCTTGGGAGGAGGAGGAAGGAGAGTAGTGGATGGCGCCGGTTGCCCTGTGCCCTTGTCCACGCCTCGCACACCTTGGCCTGCAGCTGCGCCAGCCTCGACGCCCGCGCCATGGATCCGCCCGGGCACGAAACCTGCGGGCGATGTCGCCTATGGGGGTGGGATGTCGCGGGCCGCCGCCGCTGGATCGATGGGTAGCATGGAGAAACACGATTCATCGCTGCGGGCGGGGAGCAGATAAGGGTGGAGTGGGGAAGGAGAAGGGTCCGGAGCACCGGAGAGCGCCGCCGCACCGGGGCGGACGGAGATCGAGCCGGCGGCGGCGGCAGCGGGGCGGGTCGAACCCCTGAAACCAAAGGGTTGAGCGGCTCCGACCCACTGACCCACGCACCCTAGATGGGTCGAATATGGAGCCCAATAGGGTCGTTTTTTGGGTCGGTCCTGAGAACCATCGGTTCGACCCGAACCACGCCCATTTTGACCCGGGAGTGAAGTGGGGGGAGGGGGAAGCTTCGCTCTGGAGCCAGGCTGCGAGGCCGATTTTGCATCCGGGGAGACAGGCCGTGTGGTGGGCCATAGCAACCAAACATGGGCCTTTGCAGCTGCTGGGCTCGGGCCACCCAGGTGGCCTCCAACCAAACACGCCCATAATGGCTGCAGAGGGACAACAACTGGAATGCCTCATCAACCTTGCTTCCGAAATTGGTGATGTCTCCCGTGAAGCCTTTGTTCGAGAGCTGGAGTCACAAACCAACAAGTGGGGCGAGAACTTGTTCGAAGCTACTTTGTACACTCTACTCCGGAAGATCCCCAATCCCGAATACCCAAGGATGAGAAGGATCATAGTTAAGATCATGGTATCCATTCTTGAATCTTGTCGTCGCACGGTGGAGAAGCTGATGGAAGAAGGGATTTTTTTTTTTTCGGGAGCAAGCAGAGTGCCTGTATTTCGAAAGAAGGGATGATGGAACGGTTAAGGAGCTGTTTGGTTGCTAGCATCCGCTCGACCAGGCTAGCGGGATGCAGCATGCTGCTGTTTGGTAGCCTGGTTCTTGCAGTTGAGCCAGGTTCCGCGCATGCAAAAGGCACCCTTGGGCCAGGCTCGGTAGGAACGTGGGAATCGGCCGTTTTTTCTGGGCCTGGCTCGCGGGTGCGGCTGTTTAGTCCGATAATGACTGTATTAGTCTATAATTAGTAAATATTAAGCTATATTAACATGTTTTAAAGATGTTTAAAACATAATTAGATAAAATAAGAACATTAAGAGTGTATTTGCACAAAATAAAATTTTTAATCATAATTTTATAACATTTTTATTTCATGCAACGTGTCTTCGTACAGGCAACCAAACAGCATCTCGTCTCAGCCAAGTTAAACAGATACAAGCAACCAAACACGACAGGATACATCCACTCGGCCTGTCCCATGTGAGCCAGGCTCTACTAGTACACAAACCAAACAGCCCCTAATGGAATCACTAACCAAGATAGAGAGGTCCACATCCAGAGTGGAAGAGTACAGAGTGTTCTACGGAAACATAGGGGTGGTGCCGGAGGATGGAGAACCAATTCCAGCTCTCGTGGCCAGAGCCAAAGCGCTGCTAGTTCGTCGTACAACTCAAACTGGAGAAGCTCAAACAAGCCGATAATTTATGATTGCTCATCATCCTTATAATACATTCAAGCAATGGCCAGGTTGTAATAGTACATGTTTTGTGTTGTGACAAAGATCTTCTGTATTAGGCCGAGGTAATTTTTTTAGTCTATACAACATATTTTTGTGTATTTCCTTTGTCAAAAGTAGTAAGCAATTATTCCCACATGGGAGTGATTAATTTTGTGGCTGCCAACATGGCCTGGAACAAAGCATTTTGGGCCGTGCCAGATTAGTGCAAAAGTTGGGCTGTGCTTAGACCAGCCCAGCATAAACTGGCCAAAGTTTCTTAAAGCTTCTTGAGCCATTTGCCATGTTATTACCCTTTGTTTTTCTACTCAAACTTCAAAACAGGATAAATTCCTTGTTAACTCTGAAAACTGTTTACAAATTACTCCTCTAATCTCGTTAGAATTATTTTTTATGTTTTTACTTTAAAAATAAGGTAAATACATGATTAAAATTTTAAACCCCAAATATGTATCTAAGCTTGCAACAATTCTAAGAAAAACTACAAGATAGATTGCAACAATTGTTTATGGTTTAAAAATCACATATGGGATTTATCAGACTTTTTAGCTAAAAAAGATAAAAATGACTTGAAAACCAGCCTAACCCAGCACGAGAGATAATTTAAATGATTTTCGAGTAGATACTTTTCGGTATCTAGGATCAATGCTTCAAAAGAATTGAGACATTGATGAGGATGTTAGATATAGAATTTCAGTCGGCTGGTTGAAATGGCGTCAAGCTTCTGGCGTCCTCTTTGACAAAAGGGTGCCACAGAAACTAAAAGGTAAGTTCTCTATAGAACGGCTATATGCCCGGCAATGTTTACACGATGCGGAATGTTGGCCTACAAAAAGGTGACATGTCCAGCAACTGAGTGTAGCGGAGATGCCGTTGCGTTGGATTTGTGGGCACGCTAGGAGAGATAGAGGCCGGAACGACGATATTCGAGATAGAGTTGGGGTTGCACCAATTGAGAAGAAATTGATTCAACATCGATTGAGATGGTTTGGACATGTTCAACGAAGGCCCCTTGAGACGCCGGTGCGTAGTGGGGTTCTAAAGCGGGTCGATAATGTAAAGAGCGGTAGAAGTCGACCTAAAGTGACTTCGAATGAGTCGGTTAAGAGAGACATTAAGGATTAGAATATCTCCAAGGACTTAACTACTGATAGGAGCACTTGGAGACTAGCTATCAATGTACCTGAACCTTGATCTTTTTGTGTTTCTTTGTGACCTGTCTTTTCTAGGTTTTACCTCTAGCAACTTGCTTGGGACAAAAGGCTTTGTTGTTGTTGTTGTTGTTGTTGTTATTGTTGTTTCAAGTAGAAAAAACAGAATGGATTTTTGCTAGCCAGCAACTTCATGCATATCAGATTTCTCTATAACAGGCTACTGCAGCCCACCGAAACTGTTCTCCTACTACGCCCAGTCCCAGTAGGTCTCCTCGCTAATTTGTTTATTGCTTTCTCCATTTGCAAAAAAAAAAAAAAAAAAAAAAAAAAAAAAAAAAAAAAAAAAATTAGAAACTTTAGGTTCTTGTCCTAACACTCAACCCTAAGAATTGATACACAAAGCGGTGATGATCACGACCCTATTGAGAGGATGGATGTTTCTTAGAGAAAAGACTCAACCTAAGAGACAACATAGGTACACGCCAAAACAAATCGGCAAGATAGCACCTTCAAAACAACGACGGAATGTCCGGCCGGTTCAGAGGTCAGACTGTCCGTGGGTATGGACAGGTTCAGGAGCAGTCACTGCGGACTGTCCAAGGTTTCGGGCCAGACTGTCCGTGGGCAAAATGCCAGAAAACCAATTGCTCGGAACAGGTTCTGGACACTAACGCACAGGACAACGTCGGACATTGAAACACATAGAAACTGCATAGAATCTGCACAGACTCAAAACTTGACCTACGGACTATTCGTGGGTTGGACCCGGATTGTCTGACTGTCAGCGACAAAAACCCAGACTTTCAGTTGAGAGCTTGGTACTGTGCTTTTGTACCTCGGATTGTCCGCGCCTGAGGGTGCGGACTATCCGCGTGTACTTTGCCAGCTCAGCCTCGGAAGACATGAGGAATTGAGTGATTTCCTTCAGTGGAAAGTTTGCACTCACGTCATAGATCAATCCAACACAAGAAAAACGAGTCAAATCGACCAAGACGAGAAAACCAAGCTCAAATTAGTGAGGGGAGAGGGAGTTCGGGATGAAACAAGAAATCCATCATAAAGGCACAGACAAAACTTTACTCCCAGAGAAAACAGTGAGGATTAGGGCCTCACTTCCCTGACAAACTTGGTTCGAGCACGAATTCAAACTTTGTTCGAGCACGAATTCAAGAATCAATGGACCTCTTTCTCACCAAGAACACTAGAATAAGGGAAAAACTAGAAGAAAAATTGGAAATGCAAGAGGTGGGGATGAGCGGAGGCATCCCCTCTCATTTATAGGCGTATTACACAATTACACTTGTGCCCTCAGATATTTTAGAGTGAAACCACCTAGCCAGGGACATTATGGTCCAACCTGAGATTTCTTCATCCGACGGCCACCGCGCCTCCTCACTGGTAGCCTCGCTTCACGCGATCACCCCGATGCCGCCACGTGTCGTCCGTTCGCATCGGGACATCCGCCCGGGTTTTGAGGCCTAAACCCGCGAAATTCACCGCCGATAGTTTTGAGGTGAAACCACCAAACCGTTGCCGGTGGTTTTGAGGCGCCACCACCAAACCACCCACTACCAAACCACCCACGAGTAGCGTAGTCTATACGCATTCCCGCCGTGTACACTTGCACTTGTCGATGTCCGAGATGTCATCCACCATGGCTGGCCGCCGGGTCTATAGGTCCCTCGGTCCAAACATCACGTCCGCCCTTCACCGCACCGGGTTCATCCGCACGACACATTCTCCTTGGTCTTCACCCACCGTCGACCACCGTCTCTGGACTCCACATCTGCACAACACAAGCCAAGAGACACCATTATTGTTCGACACAATCCGCGTGCCACGGTTAGTAAAAACGCACCCACACACTAACATGTTGGCATGTTGATAATCACTTATCACAAAAAACGTTACATAATGGTATGAAAAAACCATGTGTCCACAAGCTGTTGCAGCACTCCGCTCCTATCCTGTTGATTAACCGAAAAAAAGAGGAGCTAGCTGGTGGAGATACTCTAAAGACGGGTACACCGCGTTAGACGCGGAGTGCCATTGTCACGGTACTCTAAAGTCGAATAAAAATCCACGTCAGGAACAGGAATCATATCTTGGACATGCAAGCCGTCCAACTTCTGTTCTTCGTGCTTTCTCTCTACTTTTCCTCACAATTGGACATCAGGGCATCTACGACGTTTGTACCCATCCACGTCCATCTCTCGCTTTTGTAACTCTTAAGCTAATCTGTTCATCAAAAAACTCTTAAGCTAATCTAGCGAGCTAGCTGTCGCCACAAGCTAGGCATATGCCCTTGCACGAAAAAGGAACGCTGCATTCCATCCATATATCTGATACAATAGGTCTCCTTGCGTGGTGGCGCGTGTGTGTCTATATACTTGTGTTCTTCAACCTTCTCATACTAGACACAAGATATGGCTGAACGAAAAATCCGTTAGTACAAGGTTTTGTAGTTCTGAACCTAGTACCTGGGGGCTGTGACGTCTTCTCGATCCGTCGTCCATCTCAAAAGCAAGCCAAGCCTGTGCCACCATGGTAATCACTAGAACACCAAGAACATAGATAATTTACTTTTGTTGTCTAGAAAGAACATCGTCTCCTTTTGTTTCGTTGTTCGATTCAGCTATAATCTTTTATCAGCTATAATTATTGTAGGATCTAGCAGAGAAGTCCCAGCGAGCAACCTTCTTATTCGTCGAGGATGATGATGATGAGGAAGAGCAGCAGCAACGCAAAGCCAAGGACAACAGCCCAAAGGCTCCAACGACGACGGCGCATCCGAAACAGGCAGTCACTCGGTCCATTTCCGGCGGCAGCGGTGGGGAAGAAAGGACCAGGTGGTGTACCATACTGTAGTGTGGCGCCGCCAGCAACCTATATCTGTATGGCACTATAATCGTCAAGTAATATTACTGTGCTGTGTTCCTTGCTTAGTCGTACGGTTGTTGACCCCCCTGATCATGATTTGTTGAGTCGGGGGCCTGGTGCGTCGGCAAGCACCAGCGAGACCAGCATGCAGATCATCAAGGCTGAAGATGAACGATGGATCAAAGCTGGAGCTGTTGGGTTGGAAGTTCTAGCTCATGGGCAGCCAGAGAATGTTATTGTTTCCAATATGTAGTATATTTTGGTATATGTAACGCTTCAAGCGGCACTCTTGTATATAAACTTTTTTTCTTCTAATGCGGAGATACGCACACTTGTGCATATTTGAGGAAAAAAAAGATTCTGGTGCTCAGTGTTCTGGGAATTCAGAGTCAAGCCAACAACAACTGTATATATATAGTCAGTATACTTGAATGTGTATGTATGCACATTTTACACTCATATAACATATATATACTCCACATCGGGTGGTTGCACCGTGCACAGGGTCATATCGTACCTGTTGCTCGCTACCTCTTCGTCGTGCGTGGGGTCGGCCGAGAAGTCTCCCATATTTTGGATCTTTCTTGCAGGGAACATTTGTTTTTGCCAAGAGAGAAGAAGCGCAAAGTGGTAGGCCAAGAGGGCAACAGAGCACACTCATGACCAAAATGAAGGGTGGAAGGTGGCGAAGGATATGACGAAGACCGTAAAGAAGGGGTAGCGCCCCGGCAAGGATCCCAGGCACTCAGGAGCAGGCAAATGCCATCTGTATTTATAAGGTGTTTTAGCAACATCAGGACAATAATACCCCACGTATTCCTTTGAACAGGGGCCTCCCCGACAAAAGGAATACCGGGTATTATTGTCTTCATGTTGTAAAAAGACCTTATAAATAGTGAGTAGGACCTTAATATTTCTTAAATGAGCCCATGGCTATTGTGATCTTTATTTTAGTGTTGTGATTTTGACGACCCACTGTCCAAGACTTCGGTCGAGGACAACAACATTTGACACCCATTCGTGGTTGTTGCTCAAACTACTATCTGATGGAACCTAGTAATAGCAACAAGATACCTTAGGAAGCTCTAGAATCATAGTTGCCTCATATATAGGAGATGGATTCAGGTTATAGTGGCCTAACCCTAGCAATCTTCTTTGCCAAATGAGCTCCCCTTCACATCTCTTCCCATTGGGTAGGGTATTTTTCTTCACCACCTAGATAGGCTTGGGCTTCCAAACCTATATTCTTTAGGGCTAGGCTCGATGAATGACTAAATATGTCCTTTATTCTACGCCCAAATATCCGACCCATTACTACTTTGTTATGTTGACACGAGTCGGATTTGTTTTGCACACAATGTGGCCTTGGTCTGGTAGTGTTAACATGGTATCTTCCACCTTTGCCTCTGCCTCATCTCTCTTCACCTGAGTGCCCAAATTCTAAAAGAGCTTGATCTTAATATCCTTGTCACCATATATACTTGCTCATTCAAACTCCAGGCCCAACCCACCTTGTGGTGGCTCCCTGCATGGACAATTTTCAACATTTTGAAAATGCTCTTTCATCAATCGTGATTTCCCCCTTTTGGTTCAAACTGAGTCCTTTGCAATTCCCTTGTTGATGTGGCAACAACTATGTAGGGTTATGAGGGTGCTACGCTAGCCAGAAAACAAAACTTTTTCTACCTCATCGCCCAGGATCTACTACTAGTTACAGATTACGGGATTACCTTTAGACGCGCAGATGCAGCGGAAGACGACTCGATGTAGTCGAACGCGTCGCAGCAGTGCCGTGCAGTTGCGTGGTCGTCCAGCAACTCCTCCCACCACTTGTGGTTCGTGCGGTTCGTCCTCGTGCTCCAGATGCAGCACCTCCGAGGTGTCACACACGTACGAGGAAGAAGCGATGCGCCTCCGGACTGCTAGGTCCGCGAGGAGCGAAGGCGAGAGCGTGGAGGGCGACGGTGGCTGCCAAAGGTGTGGATTATGTTTGGTTGTATGTTTGGCCACGCCCCTCCCCTCTTCTTATATAGGTGTCTCTCATGTGCTTTCCGAATTGGAGACGCATTAGAAACCCTAAGCCTTGTCTAATTCGAGTCCAACTCGAATTAGGCTTCCAGCCTCTTAAGCGTGCGACCCTATGGGTTCACGCACACATAGACATGGGCCGAATACTCCTATTCGCCCAATAGGACACATGACGGCCTCTAGCAAGGCATGACAACTCCTATGCGTACGCAAATGATCATATCGACGAACCACTACGACCATATACAAGTTACTCCCTTGCCTCATGATATATGGTTCAACTCGTGGGTTAACACTTAACCCAAGCACGGCCATGCATTTGTTGATCCAATCACTTGAGTGATCCAGTGATATCTCTCTCATTAGAGAGGGGCAAGTCCCATCTTGATTGTCTATGTCTCGCAAGATGCTTCTCGACAAACCCGAAGACATCCTTTATAACTACCCGGTGACGGAGTAGCGTTTGTCGGTCCCTAAGCAAGTCGATACACATCTCGAGTACATACAACAATCTCGGTCGAAGGACATAACGTATATGATGTGTATAGAGACAATCTCATGTCGGGTCGAAATCCAGCCTACATGTCATACATGTGCCCACATTATTAGTTCGACATCTCCATGTCCATGACTTGTGAAACATAGTCATCAACTAATAATGTGCTAGTCTAATATTCATGTGTGTCCTCACATGAACTCCGACCGGGACGAATATAGAATAACCATACTAGTAAAAGAGTTCCACAGCAATTCACATAATTGCCAATCAATACAAGTTGTCTTTAATGGATATTCAATGGACACTTTATATATCATGGATACGGCGAATATCATCATCTCTATGATTACCTCTAGGGCATATTCCCAACGCTCTCCCACTTGCACTAGAGTTAATCTCTAATATGTCTAATCCCCATAGACCTCATGTGCGCCTCATGCTTAGGGCCGTGGAAGAGCCTTTGTCAACGGATCTGCTACATTTAAATCCGTATGTATTTTGCACATTTTAATTTCACCTTCACTGATGAACTATCGAATGAGGTGAAATTTCCGCTGTACATGTTTGTTCTTCTGGTGATTCCTTGGCTCCTTAGCCTGCGCTATCGCCCCATCAATGGGCTAGCCGCATTAGGAAACACACCAAGATCAATGAGGAAACGCCTCATCCAAACACCTTCCTTTGCAGCTTCCGAAGCTGCAATGTACTCGGCTTCTGTTGTAGAATCGGACATTGTCTCCTGCTTGGAACTTTTCCAGCTTACTGCACCACCATTTACCGTGAACACGAAACCTGATTGAGATTGTGAATCATCTACATCAGTTTGGAAGCTAGCATCGGTGTAACCATTTACAACGAGCTCTTCCTCACCTCCATAGATCGAACTCATCCTTAGTTCTTCTCAAGTACTTAAGGATGTTTTTAACCAGGCGTCCAGTGACTCTCACCGGATTGCCTTGGTACCGCCGCAACACTTAGAGCATATGAGACATCGGGCGAGTACATATCATGGCATACATGATGGAACCGACTGCCGAAGCATATGGAACCTTACTCATGCGTTTGCGCTTTTCATCTGATGAAGGACATTGCTTGTCGCTAAAGCGCATACCATGTGACATAGGCAAGAACCCTTTCTTGGATTGCTCCATGTTGAACCGTTTCAACACCTTGTCAATATATGTATCTTGGCATAATCCTATTAGCCTTTTCGACCTATCTCTATAGATCTTAATGCCCAAGATGTATGCTGCATCTCCCAAATCCTTCATAGAAAAACTATTATTCAGTGAAGTCTTTACAGATTGCAACATAGGAATGTCATTCCCAATCAATAGTATGTCATCCACATACAAGATTAGAAATACAACAGCGCTCCCACTAGCCTTTTGGTAAACACAAGGCTCTTCTTCATTCTGACGGAAGCCAAACCCTTTGACAACCTCATCAAAACGAATGTTCCAACTCCGAGATGCTTGCTTTAACCCATAAATAGATTTCTTAAGCTTGCATATTTTTCCAGCATTATTTGGATCAACAAAACCTTCGGGGCTGTATCATATACACGTCCTCTTCCAAATTTCCATTTAGAAAGGCTGTTTTAACATCCATCTCGCCAAATTTCATAATCGAAATAGGCTATTGCTAGAATGATCCGGATAGATTTAAGCATCGCTCTTGGAGAGAATGTCTCGTCGTAGTCAATTCCTTGAACTTGCCGAAACCCTTTGCGACAAGTCGAGCTTTATAGACGTGAACATTTCCGTCCATATCTTTCTTCTTTTTATAGATCCATTTGCACTCGATGGGTCTAACACCATCAGGCGGGTCAACCAAGTTCCAAACTTGATTATTTCCCATGGAATCTATCTCGGATCTCATGGCACTCTGCCATTGCTCGGAATCTGAGTCCATCATAGCTTCTGCGTATGTTGCAGGTTCATCATCGTCCAACAATAACAGATCCCCACGCAATTCGCGAAGTCTTGCTGATCTTCGTGGTTGTGGAGGTGTTTCAGTGGCCACGGGCATCTCAACTTGTTCTGCTACATTAGCATCACTCGTAGAGTCCTTCTCGATCGGCTCATCTTGAACTTCTTCAAGATACACCTTTTGTCCACTATTCTCTCTTTTGAGAAACTCTTTCTCTAAGAAAACACCATTTCGAGCAACAAACACTTTGCCCTACGAGCGGTTGTAGAAGTAATATCCTAAAGTTTCCTTTGGATATCCCACGAAAAAACACTTGTCCGATTTGGGTGTTAGCTTATCGATATAAGCCGTTTGACATAAACCTCACAACCCCAAATTTTTAGAAAAGACAAACTAGGACTCTTCCCAGTCCATATCTCATATGGTGTCTTAACTACGGACTTAGATGGTACTCTATTCAATGTGAAAGCGGCTGTTTCTAGAGCATATCCCCAAAACGATAAAGGTAGGTCCGACGGCTCATCATAGACCGAACCATGTCCAACAAAGTCCGATTACGCCGCTCGGACACGCCATTTCTGTGGCGTTCCGGGTGGCGTAAGGCGTGGAACAATTCCGCAACTCTTAAGATGATTGCTAAACTCATGACTCAAATATTCGCCTCCACGATCGGATCGCAAGGCCTTAATTTTCTTGCCACGTTGGTTCTCTACTTTATTTTGAAATTCTTTGAACTTTTCAAATGTTTCGGACTTATGCTTCATTAGGTAGACATAGCCATATCTACTAAAGTCATCGGTAAAAGTTATGAAGTATTGAAAACCGCCTCTAGCTAAGTGCTCATTGGTCCACATACATCACTATGTACTAGTTCCAATAAGTCGACGCTCTCTCGGGAAAACCCGAGAAAGGCGTCTTGGTCATCTTGCCTAAAAGGCAAGCCTCACATGTCTCGTAAGATTCAAAATCAAACGAAGTTAGAAGTCCATCATCATGGAGCCTCTTCATGCGATTTTCACTTATATGACCCAAACGACAATGCCATATATATGTAGGACTTAACTCATTAAGCCGAGGCTTTTAGCATTAACATTACAGACAGGTGCATCATCAAGATTTAAAATAAATAATCCATTCACAATGGATACAAGAGCCACAAACATATCATTCTTCGAGATAACACAACCATTGTCTTTACTCGCAAATGAATAACCATCCTTCATCAAACATGAAGGTGACATAATGTTTCGACTTAGACTAGGAACAAAATAACAATTATTCAATTCCATGACAAATCCTGACGGCAGGTGAAGTTGCATCGTCCCGACGTTCAACGCAGCAACTCTTGCATTGTTGCCCACGCGGAAATCAACCTCTCCTTTCTTCACGCTTCTACTTCTTATCATTCCTTGCATCGTATTGCAAATATGAGCAACCGATCCGGTATCAAATACCCAAGAATTGATATAAGAGTTAGCGAGGAAGATGTCTGTAACATAAACAACAAGCGTATGAGCGGGAGTACCTTTACTACCGCCGTCCTTCTCTAAGGACGCCAAGTACAAACTTTGCGGTTTCTCTTCCAGTGACCATTCTTACCACAATGAAAACATTTAGCATCGGCCCGGTGGTCCGGCTTTGGGGCGGGCGGAGCTGGCTTGGAGATCTCATCTTTAGCCTTGCCCTTTTTCTTCCCCGCCCCATCTTTCTCTTAAAGTTAGGCTTGTTCGGGACTGCCAACACTTGGCCACCGACCTGCTTCTTAATGTCGGCCTCTGCTGTTTTCGGCATGCCACACAACTCATTCAAGCCCCTCTCGCCCCATGCATATGGTAGTTCGCAATGAAGTTCCCATAGCTAGGCGGCGAGACGAGAGAATGAAATCGCCAGCCAGATGCATCATCGCAGGCTCATCTCGGTAAGGGGGTGTCTAGATATTCCTCCTTTTTCTCAGCCCGAGAACAATTCTCGGGATTGCGGATCCAATCCGCATAATTTGTTCCATTCAACTTATCTTTCTCAAGAATCGAACGCAAAGTAAATGGTTGCTTAGAAGACGCCATTTAATCTACAACAAAAGTAATGCAAAATACTAAGACAAAATATCCATGATAGAGTAGATAATATCAAATATGATCTACTCCCACTAAAATCAATATCCCTCGATTGAAACTTAGTGATTCAAGACCCACAACTAGCAAGTCGACTAGTGAGCTTTAGCATCACCGCTAGAAGACATGATAGATCGGTAAGCAACTCTTTGCTAATCATATCGCATATGACTCTTGTTGTTGGATAGCATCTCTATGCTTGGGTTGCCAACTTCTCATGCTCCAAGGTCCCTAACCGTTAGGATGACCTTGTTTAAGCAACCAAACCTTCGCAGTAAGTATCCGATACGAACCTGTCTAGTCAAGGAAAATCGATGGCACCCTAATTTCATAGACCCACCATCGATAGTACAAGACAATGACGAGTGCAAGGTTTGGGGAGCACAAACTTAAACATTATCGAGGGATCGTTCTACTTCACTACCGAACGAATGTAGACAAAAACATTATAGCATATGAAAGTAGAACATGGTAAGAACGGCATAAACACAGATATGACTTGGTATAGCCCATATTGTCATCCTCATGACGTGCAAGCCATGATTTAATTATATATATGCATCACATACACATAAGGGCTATACCAAGTCATCAAAACCTCGCAAAACAGAGGTAACCGATTCCGACTACAAAAAGTAAATCGCGAAAAACTCTATCTTCCAAGCCGTTTTTCGCAAATCTGGCTCGGGCCAAACCGTTGGTTTGGGGTGGATGTAAAATTTTTTTTTTTCTCTACAACTTTCGTTTAAGAATCGTCTCGATCCGAGTTACGGTTAAAAAGTTACGGCTGTTTTACGAACAGAACTTTCTCAGCAACCCCGGCGCCCGGTGGCTGATCCAATCTGCCACCGCCGCGCATCACATGCGCTCGGCACTTGACCTAGGTTCAATTCAATCAATCTGATTGATCTCTAACTCGCCGTGATTGGATTTACATGTATCACTTAACTCGGATGGCGGAATTCCGACCGTGCGAGTAGATCGTCACAAGACCAACGCGGCAAGATCATGAACCAAGATCGAGACTCATCTAAAACCGAGCATATCACATATGCGACATCCAACCTATAACAATGCGGTATAGAGCTCGATACCACTTTGTAGGGTTATGAGGGTGCTACGCTAGCCGAGAAAACAAAACTTTTCTACCTCATCGCCCAGGATCTACTACTAGTTACGATTACGGGATTACCTTTAGACGCGAGATGCGGCGGAAGACGACTCGATGTAGTCGAACGCGTCGCAAGCAGTGCCGTGCGGTGCGTGGTCGTCCAGCAACTCCTCCCACCACTTGTGGTTCGTGCGGTTCGTCCTCGTGCTCCGGATGCAGGCACCTCCGAGGTGTCACACACGTACGAGGAAGAAGCGATGCGCCTCCGGACTGTTAGGTCCGCGAGGAGCGAAGGCGAGAGCGTGGAGGGCGACGGTGGCTGCCAAAGGTGTGGATTATGTTTGGTTGTATGTTTAGCCACGCCCCTCCCCTCTTCTTATATAGGTGTCTCTCATGTGCTTTCCGAATTGGAGACGCATTAGAAACCCTAAGCCTTGTCTAATTCGAGTCCAACTCGAATTAGGCTTCCAGCCTCTTAAGCGTGCGACCCTATGGGTTCACGCACACATAGACATGGGCCGAATACTCCTATTCGCCCAATAGCCGACAGCGGCCTCTAGCAAGGCATGACAACTCCTATGCGTACGCAAATGATCATATCGACGAACCACTACGACCATATACAAGTTACTCCCTTGCCTCATGATATATGGTTCAACTCGTGGGTTAACACTTAACCCAAGCACGGCCATGCATTTGTTGATCCAATCACTTGAGTGATCCAGTGATATCTCTCTCATTAGAGAGGGGCAAGTCCCATCTTGATTGTCTATGTCTCGCAGCATGCTTCTCGACAAACCCGAAGACATCCTTTATAACTACCCGGTGACGGAGTAGCGTTTGTCGTCCCTAAGCAAGTCGATACACATCTCGAGTACATACAACAATCTCGGGTCGAAGGACATAACGTATATGATGTGTATAGAGACAATCTCATGTCGGGTCGGTCCGGCCTACATGTCATACATGTGCCCACATTATTAGTTTGACATCTCCATGTCCGTGACTTGTGAAACATAGTCATCAACTAATAATGTGCTAGTCTAATATTCATGTGTGTCCTCACATGAACTCCGACCAGGGACGAATATAGAATAACCATACTAGTAAAAGAGTTCCACAGGCAATTCACATAATTGCCAATCAATACAAGTTGTCTTTAATGGATATTCAATGGACACTTTATATATCATGGATACAGGCAGAATATCATCATCTCTATGATTACCTCTAGGGCATATTCCCAACAAACTAAGCACTTGGTAACAAATTCAGCCATTCCGCAGAGGAATTGGAAACAAACTAGTGACCCAAACATGTCAAAGGTGCGTCAGTGGCCACTTGCTGCCTGGCGAATACCTGACACTGCAACCCACCCGAACTTAGTGAACCCCTCCCATAGTAGACGTGTGAAGAAACTTGACGATATATCAATTGACTATGGTCACTGACTTGAGATCTTAATTTGGGTCAAATGATGTGTCATCGACTTGCGAATCCTTTCTCCTACTTTCATTGCCAGAAAAGCTTTAACCTTGTCGGAGCGCATGACACCAGTCATCGGAATCGGATAGGGGGTTATTTGACCGGTTTTGCAAAATTCAAGGGGTAGAATCTAGTTTTATAGTTTAGGGTGAAGTGGTCCACAATGGATAGTTAGGGGTGTTATGTAGACTTTTTCCCATTATAACATCAAAGCATTGGTATTACAATGGTAGAAAAGTGGAGTTGTACTTATAGAAATAGATATACATTTGTAGTTCCTTTTAAAATATAAAAAAAATAACTATACGCAGTTGCACGTGAAATTTGTGTTGCGCAACATAAATGTGGCTAATTACAGCTTGAACAGGAAATGGTCGGCGTGTGGAGCACAGAGGCGCTGACGCGCTGTCGGCTGCTTGTGTGCTATATGGAGTATATATGCTCGAGAAGGCGAGTGTGAGCCACTTACAGGCACAGCCAACCGCAACGGATCTGACTTTGCTTTCCTTGCTGGCAAACGGAGACAGCTTGAAGAAGCTTGTGGTACGTGCTTCTCCTTGCTTTAATTTCCTTATAATATTATTACATATAACGCGACATACTGGTGCATGTTTTCTCCTTCCTTTCTCTAGCTAGTTAATTGTAAATAAATGGTGATGTCACTGTCAGTTCAGTTACTCAAATTGACGTGGTGTTTAGCTGACGTTAGTTTGTGGCGATAAATTAAAAGTTGCACCGGGAAATTCTGCTCGTATATTAAACATTGTGTGGCGGCCGAGTTTGCGGCTCACAGTCGAGCTAGAAATGGCCGGCCTGCGTCGAGTTCAGGGGCGGCGCCGTCTGTTTGTATATCATGCATGGAATATATGCTCCGTGTGAAGGTGAGACTTTGGGTAGCTGGCTTTACAACCAATGCAAGCACAAACGAATCTTACACTTTGCTTTGTCAGCTGGCAAATGGGACGGCATGAAGCAAGCAAGATGCATCTTCCACCACGAACTTCTCTTTTTCTCCCTTTCCCCTATATATATGTAACGTATAACGCGGAAGTGTTTATTAATTGATTGATCGCAACGAGAGATAGCTCCAGAGCGTCCGACGCTCTGCAGAGCAATTGGTCCAATATAGCACCACAGCACACCCAGCTCAATCCATCAAGTTCTACATCATGGTAAGTACTATAATTGAAATTTGTATGTAGCTTATTTATTTACATATTTACATAAATATATATCCTCCGATTCATGCATGCATGGTCATCGATGAATTCTAGCTAATTGGCGCATATCTATGTGTTGCTTTTGGCAGGACCTGATGGAGAAGTCACAACGAGCTCATTTCTTGTTCGAGGCCGATCATGATCATGAGGAGGCCCATCTTCCTGCCCGCCACGCCGAGGAAGACAAGAAGGCCAGCAAGCTATGCTGCACCAACTGTGGATTTGTGCTGCCTCAAAGGGACACTAGTCGTCGGTCGCCATCACCAGAGGCAAAGCCGCGGCAGACATCATCTCTGGCCCCCTTCACCAAGCTATGTCGTTAATCAATTAAGCTCCTAGGAATCATCCTTTCAAATTGACCGGAGGATCGGAATGAAATAATTGTTGTCAAATAATTATGCTGACGATGATGTCGATTGATTATTAAGGCTCAAAGGAATAGGGAAATATGCCACAACTTGCTATATATCTGGTTGTATTGAACTTACACAGATGCAATTCTTTTTTATTTATTATAATGGACATAACAGGGTTTAATTTTCCATTACGAAGAACAATGTAATAGATGATACTTCTTCCGTTCTTGGTCATGTTCTTCACAGGCATCCCAACCATGTGATGCAGAAGCTAATACGGGAATAATATCTAGTTGCAGGGCAGATGATGATGGATGGGAGTCAAAAGATGATATGTCGGTAGCCTTAACACACACCACAAAGTTGTGCCCTTTTTTACAGCATACAAAAAAGCCTAAACTTTCAAAACTTCTCCATACATTGAGTTTGAGATGTGCGGTTCTAATAGAACTTGTCATTTAGAACATAACCCAAATTAAATGGAATTAGGAGGAAGTAAGTTAATTTTATTAGTTACTCCCTCCTTCCCAAATTAAAAGTAATTCCACAAATCTTGGAGAGATCATCTTAAGTTTGACCAAATTTATATGATAAAATAATAACATTTATGATGTCAACTAAGTACCATTAGATTTATTTTTAATTATGTTGTTATAGTAATACTCATTTAGTGTCATAAATCTTAAGTCTAGTCTCCTACCCACTTCTTGTCCACTTCTAGATGTGATTAAAATCCAATCTATTGCTTATAATACTACTCCAGAACACACAATCACAATCACATTGTCATGTGAAGAGATCGGGAGCTTGGAAAGGATTTTGAAGCTCCGACCAATCATGTTTGGACCCTTTTCTGGTGCTGTTATCCCAAAACTTTGAACTATCGCTACTGTATGTTGTCTGTCCATCCTCTTGCGCGGGTAGGTTAAGCGCAGTCTGTAAGAAAAGGAGTGCAAGCCTCACTGCACGGTGGTGGCGCTGTCGTCTCGTTTAAACTTTGGTTTCATTTTTTCTGCTCTTTTCCTCTAAACTCTTGAAACACTTTGTATTTCCGTTTTGTCCGTTTTTCAATGAAAAATGGGAATGGAGAGCCCGTGAATTAAAAAAAAATAAACCATAGAAAACGAGACCAACAAGACATAACCTTGTGATATGGACACTTGTAGAAGATGCAGCCATAATTGGGATCTTCCTTCTTCACCCTAAAGTCCAACACAGATTGTTGCTTACATTTATTGGAAATAATGAGAGGCGCTTCGTTGTAAGTCTTAAACTCCATGTGAGGATAGGGACCTGCATGGGTATGCCATCTATATGACAAGGACTAGCTTTGAACTGGTTGCAACAATGGCGACAATGACATGAGATTGGTAATGAATGTGATGGGGATTGGACATATCTAGGCTTCGACTAGATATCACTACTGGTTCAAAACATCACTAGATAGTGATCCAAGACCATCACTGCTTATTGAACAATTGACCTAGCAGTGATACTAGAACATCACTACTAGGTGAAGTTTTAAACCAGTAGTGATAGCAGAGCATATCACTGTAGGGTGAAGCTGTGATAGGGCAATCACTATTAGAATCCGGATGAAACAATAAGTAGGATTACTTGTGAAGTATTTCATGGCCATCCGAGTGGGATAAGTGCTGGAGTGAATGAGACTACAAGTGGAGTGAATGGTGGAGCCACGTACTATGCCCTTGCTGCTGCGGAGGGAGATCAATTTCTATTTTTCTTATTGTTGTCAAACTATTGGTTGTAGTTATTGCTTGTTGCATTTTGTTTTAAGTACTGGTAGGCACCAAATGGATGAATGACATGGTTGTACTATGATAATATAACTCTAAATGTATGGAATTGTGGTTATGGATTGGTTGAAATGAGTGCTTAAATATGTGTTCATGTGTGAATTTGAATTTGAATTTAAATTATAATATAAAATTGTATTTGAATTCAATTATAAAACTGTATTCCAATTCAAATATAAGTTTGTGTACTGTTATATATGTACTTTCACTAGAGTTCTAATCCTAGGTAAAGATTCCTAAGGAAACTGGCTAGCTTTCCACGTCGGATCAGACATTGCCATCTGAAGAAATTTCTCTAGGGGAAATGACCCCTAGGGAATTATTGTTTCCTTACGTTTCCACAAAAACCATAGGAAAACCCTGTCTTTTCCATCGGATTCCTCCCTAGGAGCTTTTCCTATGAAATACCCTAGGGAAACCATTTCCTTACGGTTTTTTAGCCTTCCCTAGGATTATTAACCCTACGGAAACTCATTGATTCTAGTAGTGAAGAAATATCAAATTATCTTTTCAATCGAAGAGATATTTCATCACAATATTACACGGGTTGGGAAATAACTTTTGCTACAATTACATAGAGACAATAAAACTCCTACAGTCTTCATAAAAAAACATAGACAATATAGAATGTCTCGACATGACAATACATGGAAAACTACCGCTTTTCCGGTGCCATCATTTGGGATTGCAACCTAGACAGTCATCACCAGCTTGAGGGATTGCTTATATGTTGTAGTACGTAGAATCTCCATATATACTTATATGTTTCTTTGTAATACTTAAGATATCACATTATCTTGTACAACTGCAAGATAGGAGTACTATTTATCACATCTTTATAGTATATTGATACAAAACAGGCACTACCTTTTACATCTTGAAAAACATATAGTTTTGTGTTTCTATAAAATTTCTTGGCAACACATTGATGAATGTTGAATGTGTTGCATATGTGTGTTGTGATATGTATGTTTTGTTGTGTAGTACTCGGTGGATCAGTGCCCCGTTGGTGGTCGCATGGCCATGAGAGCCTGCATGACTGTGGACAACGCAACCATGGCAGAAATGATGAGTAGAAGTATTTTGACTGGGCTGTTGATGTAATTCTTCACCTCTGCCAAATCACGGTACACATGCAACACTCTACACTTCCTCAAATCTTTCAGCACATCGTCAATGGGAGTATTTCCACTGCGTCGGTTCCACACACACAAGTTCTTGAAGTAATTGATGACCTGCCATGACCATATAGAAGAGTAAAACTCAGTCACCTAACACATCCTATATCTATCCAAAGTTTAAGTACCTCCTGCAATCCTGCTTCGTCCAAAAGTGCATTTTTTTCTGAAATATGGAGTATTCAAAATTTGACCCATAGTAGATAACACTAAATATGCTCCCGATGGAGTTTCATTGCATTGCATTATAGATGAGCGAGGAAATCAGTGAAATGAAATTGCAGTCTGACCTTTTTATCGCTTCCAAAATTGTTGTGCAGAATGCGCAAATCCTGCAGCAGGGTGATGTCCTCCCGCGTACTGACAAGGTTGTACATGAGGAAGGCGTATGTTGTGCAGTAATCGCGGCCGTCGATGCCCACTTGCTGCTCGAACGCAATGAGGTTCTGCAGAAGTGGCGCCGTGGTTTGCTCCACGTATAGAGGCGGGATCTCAAGCCTCACGCGGTCCTCCATGAACCGCACGTCGAGCAGAGCACCACCATGGTGAGGCCCAGGCCCCGTTGTCTTCGTCCTCGTGATCCAGATGCCTAGGGCCTTCAACTCCGCTGCCGATGGGATGTTCTCTGTCATGTCACCATTGAGATTAATGTTGCGCAGGCCAGGCTCGAGATGAATGTTGCTCGGGCTGGGTTCATAGCCGAGCATACACATACACCGCAGCAGCCTCATCAGCCGGATTGGCAGGGCTGAGAAGAAGCCTCGCATGTCTCTCTCCGGGGGTCGTTGGCACTTTTGTGCAGCCTTGAGCTGGGCACAGTGTGCCACGTGGAGAAGGTGCAGCAGGTGGTCCACCGGCACCTCAAGGTCCACGCCGAGCTCGTCCATGGGCCTCTTCCCAGGGGTGAAGGACCCTTTGAACATGTACCAGAGCGCCATGTCCAGCAGCCTGCTGCGCCTCTTCTTCTTGTCGCCAGCACTGCGCGGCAAAAGGTCCCGTGGCGCCAGGTTGTCGAACAACGCCACCAGCACAGCGAAGGGGATTTGGTTCTCGAGCAAGGTGAGGTCACTGCGCAGCTGCGCCGGTGCCCACCTCGACTGATGCAACTCCGGTTCGTCGAAACCGCGAGCATAGTTGACAATGTGCTTGAGGATGAAGCACCCGTCCAGGAACATCATCTTCACCCATGCTTCTGGGAACAGTTTCAGAGCCTCCATTGGATTAAGATCTGCATAGAACCTAAAAAAGAAACACAAATATATAAATAAATATCATAAACGTTTACTTCCTAGCGCCATGGGCTTAGAAGAGGAAGGGGTTTGGGAGAGGAATGTCAGCTAGGCGATGGGGATGGTCGATGGTGAGAGGACGATTTAGGGGCCCTAATGGCGGCCCGGATTTCTTAACTGCATGTTCGAGAGTCGGGGTGGAGATGGGGTGGGGGTTGAGGAGAAGTTCATACTCCCTCTATTATGTAATATAAGGAGTCTAAAGTTCTAAATTTTACATCACGATACCATTCTAGGCCCTCAACGTTCTCTCTTTTTTCCAGCAAACACTGAGAGTGATCTAAAACAACTATCATTAGTACTTAATGAAAACAACAACTAAACTACTCCTTTCATCCTAATTAGTTACGAGCAAGGTGGGGCTCCTTTTTCTCTAAAACATTTGGATTCCTTGTATTATTGGACAGAATGAGTAAAAATTAGGTGGAGTGGATTCAAACACCAAACAATTTATATAGCTAAGTTTTGATGATCAACGACAGTTAGCCCATTAGATTGTCATTATTAGACAGTATGTAGATCAGTAAATGGTAGATAGACATTACTTACTCGCGAATGTCAGTGCTCATTTCTCTGAGCCTCTGCTCGCAGTTTCGCCGGAGCTGGTCGCGCCTGACCTCATGGGGCTCGGCGTCCTGCAGGAGTTCAGCGGCGTACCGCCCCTTGAGCTCCTCGTGGTGGAGGTCGAAATGGTGGTACGGGCCGAAGCACATGAACTTGGGCGCGTACGCCTCCTTGTTCGCGTCGCGCACCCATTGGGGAACTCGCCTGAGCCGGTAGGGGCCCTTCGCTGCCGTCATGGTCATGGTGATGGTCTTGGCAGGCGGCATGGTGTCGCCTATGTGTAGCCTCACCTCAAGGTTGCTAGCGGCGCTCGTAGCAGCCGGTGGCTGCTCATCCTCCGCTATGGCTACTACCTCCATTGATCGAGGATGCATGTATGATGACGCGGACAGGCGGCGTCATGGAGCCGGCCGGCTCAATTTATAGACGACACACCGGTATATCGAGCTGAGTGAATTCCATGGATGGATTGTGTGGATCGCCGTCGTCGTACGTTAGTTTGGGCCGAGGATAGCGTGTTGCCGGCGGGAATCCATACGACGAGAACAGATAAAGTGCGGGGCATTTCTGCTTGGCGTAGTGCTGGTGCGATCAGTATGGAATAAAGAAACAAGACACAGCTTTTAATTTCTTCTCCTCTTCATCATAATCGATCGATTTGAGTGCCTTTCTATTTTTGTGCTTCTGCTGCTCTGCCGGCCGGTTCAAGTAAAGGCCAGATTCTTAGCTTGTTAGAACTAAACCCCTTTAGGATTCTTTAGCCTGACGAACATGAATGAATACCTAGACTCTTCTGGCTTAACGAAAGGGTTTAGGAACCATGGCCTTTTAATGGGTACCTGGACCGAGAAATCGGCACGACGGCACGGCACGACAAGGAAAACGGATAAGACATCTTATCTTACTATTACTAATTAGAGGCTCCAACGAAGGCACCACGTTAATCCTCACCAGACGCACTAGAAAAAAATATAAATACTAGAAATTCTCACAAAAATTAAAAAGATCTAGCCATCGATTTAATGGGCTCTAATCACCATTAATATCAATAGTCGTAGATCTATATTGTGTTTTTCTAAAAATTAACCACCTTGCCATTAAAAAATACTCTAAAGTAACCCCCTAATTTTAAACCCTAATTACCCACCTTTGCCACTATAATACATAATGCACTAACTAATGATAATCAGAACTCACCATGTGAGATAAACAAAAGAACTCACCAAGCACGGCTAATAATAGATCTAATTGAGAAGAAAAAAAAGATCATCAATATATTGATCCTCCCATCCTCCCCGTTTCGTTGTATTAGCCAAGCCCCGCTGCCGTTCAAGTCAATAAGCTGCTCCAACGTAGATGGTCTTCCATCCTGCTATCCAGACCTTTCCTAATTCCTCTCAAGTCATGCCCTACCACCAGCAGGTCCAATTCTTGGCACCCTTGGCCATGATCGCTAGCCAGTGTGGGTTCTTTGGTGTAGTAAGTAATCATTGTCGTTTAATTCATTGTCTAATCTCCTATAGAACTATTTTTAGATAAAGGATAAATTATCCGTCTTCATCTATCCAAGGATAGAATCAAACCAATTATTACAAACTCCCATTCGCACGAATAATGGAACAGATAAATAGTTTTTGGCTAAACAAAACCAACATGCTTAATTCAGTACAAGCATGTCATATGATCAGATCGAAAAATTGGACAACGTAGTGCAGGCATAATTCGTTATCTAATCTCCTATTGGAATGCACACATGCTTAATTTAATATATTGTCAGGAGCAGGATACCGCAAATAAAAAACCGGTGATGGATTTGGACAATGAAGTGCAGTAGGGGCATGCGGCTACGTGATGGAGCTCACCACCTGGCCCTAGAAAAAGAAGATCAATTTCAATTTTGGCCAATCGACTGCATCGAAGGCAGATTGGGTGTTTCTATAAACCCTTCGGATCCTTGCCTAAATATTGTACTTTGTACCCTTGATTATCAATCAATAATCTTAGACCTAATCGTTTTCATGGTATCAGATTAGGGACATGTTTTCCTAGTACGCGTTGCTGATAAGGGCATATAGGTGACCTCACTCTTTGTCTTTCGGTGTGGGTCCGACACACAGCTTTGTCCCCCGATCTTCTTCGACGGATTACCTCAGCACTTTGGCGAGAGTTCGCCATGAAGGATCTCAGCGAACTACATCACTTCCTCGGTACGCACGTTTAGCGAAGTGGTGATGGACTCCGCCTCTCATAGCGACAATACATGTTGGACATCTTAGACCGTGCTGGGATGGCTGAGTGCAAGCCATGCTCTGCACCAGTTGACACCAGTCCTAAGGTTGTTGCAGCTGAGGGGGCACCTGTGCCTGATGCTACAGAATTTCGCAGTCTTGCTGGAGCGCTTCAGTACCTGACGTTCACTCACCAGACATTGCATATGCAGTTCAGCAAGTTTGCCTTCATATGCATGACCCTTGAGAGCCTCATCTTGCTGCTCTAAAGCGGATTCTTCGTTATGTTCGGGGCACACTCCACCTCGGTCTCCTGCTACGACCGTCCACTTCGAATGATCTTGTCGTCTACACCGACGCTGACTCGGCTGGTTGTCCAGACACACGTAGGTCCACCTCGGGCTATGTAGTGTTTCTGGGTGACAATCTTGTCTCCTGGTCGTCCAAGCGCCATAACACAGTGTCAAGATCCAGTGCTGAAGTCGAGTATCGCGTGGTGGCTAACGGAGTTGCAGAGGCAACATGGCTACGACAGCTTCTCTTGGAGCTTCACTCTCCCCTTTGGCGTGCCACACTGGTGTATTGTGATAACATCAGTGCCGTCTACATGACCTCCAATCCGGTGCAACATCAGCGCACCAAGCACATTGAGATCGATCTTCACTTCGTTCAGGAGCGAGTCGCCATTGGTGATGTCCGTGTTCTGCATGTTCCCACCTCTTCACAATATACAGATGTCTTCACCAAAGGGCTGCCTACTTCAGTGTTCACGGAGTTTAGGTCCAGTCTAAACGTGCAGAGTGGCTGACGATTCGACTATGGGGGAGTGTTAGCAATTGGTGCCCTAATGGGTTGTTATAGGCCAAGTGCCTTAGGGGTTAAGATAGATTGATAAGGCAAGGATCACCGTTGATTGGGTGTTTCTATAAACCCTCCGGATCCTTGCCTACATATTTAACTTTGTACCTTTGATTATCAATCAATAATCTTAGATCTAATCGCTTTCACCTAGGATTATTAAGTACAGAAAACAAGGGGCATCCACTTGCCAACCAGTAGTATTTGCCACTCCTAATCTTGTTAAACATTCGAACAATGGCACTGGCAGTTGCACCTTGATCCTTTGTTGGCACCTCTGCTATCTTCATTGCTGAGTATATAGAGCCAGCCAACACCACATAAAGTATACAAGGCTAAAGTAGTGTCCACATCTCTTTGTGAAATTCCACGCCTGCACATCAAAAAGAAAAATGCTGAAATGAGTGAACATCCTTTAGTCCACATACCAAGTATTGCACTACGTTGCTGGCCACATACCAAGCATTGCACTAAGTTGCTGGTTCAAAAGGCAGAATGGTATTTTCTTGGCTTACAAGCAAATATACTCTCACTTTGTTTCAGCTTTGCACAATTGTCACCACAAAAAGTAAATCTAACAGCAATAGTTCAAACAAGAGCAATATGGAACAAAGAAGTTTACCAGATACAAGTTCCATATAGCTTTGAATTCATATGACTTTGACTAAGGTGTCCAACTCAATGGGCAATGTAGAAAAATGAACGTTGCCTCGGTATAATGCACCAGGTTTTTCTTTTGCCTGAAAAGCAACATTAAGCACCCTGGTGGAGAGGTTCCAAAATTTTATTATCATGCACCAGCAAATTTGTTTTAAGCATGTGATCTGCATAATTTTCAATTCAATTGAGCTAGTACCAAAGTCAATTTTCCAGTATTGATGTACAGGTTTCCCTTTTGACCAGAACTAAATTCTAATGGCAATGGCAGCAAGAGGGGTTTGCCATTCCTGTTCTCCTTAAAGAGGAGAACAATAAACGTTTACTTTCGAGCGCCATGGCCTTAGAAGAGGAACGGGTTTGGGAGAGGAATGTCGGCTAGGCGATGGGGATGGTCGATGGTGAGAGGACGATTTAGGGGCCCTGTAAATTTGAGAATAGTTGATTGTATTGCATTGTTGTTGGTGTTTATGTACACGATACAATGCATGTATACAGGATGAGCGAGAGGCATAGAGATAGACGCGCTACGCTACATGCGGCTGTGCTAGAGAGGACTAAGCCTAGCCACTGCTATATTTACAATATGCTAACATTCCCCCTCAGTCTAAACGGGAGCATCGCTAACGGTCAGGCTGGACCGAAACTCCTGAAACAAGGAAGTGGGAAGCCCTTTGGTGAAGACGTCGGCGTACTGTGATGTCGTGGGGACATGAAGAACTCGAACGTGACCGAGGGAAACCTTCTCTCGAACAAAATGGAGGTCGATCTCAACATGCTTCGTCCGCTGATGCTGCACAGGATTACTGGAGAGATAAACAGCACTGACGTTGTCGCAATAGACCAAAGTAGCACGGCGAGGGGGGCGCTGGAGCTCAAGGAGTAGCTGTCGTAACCAAGTAGCTTCAGCGACGCCGTTCGCCACAGCACGATACTCGGCCTCGGCGCTGGACCGAGAGACGGTGTGCTGTCGCTTGGAGGACCAAGACACCAAGTTGTCTCCAAGGAAGACTGCATAACCGGAAGTCGACCGTCGGGTGTCGGGACATCCAGCCCAATCTGCATCTGTGTAGACAACAAGCTCAGCAGGAGGGGAGCGGCACAAGGTCAGTCCAAGTGTCATAGTGCCCTGTAAGTAGCGCAAGATGCGCTTCAGGGCAGCAAGGTGAGGCTCTCGAGGATCATGCATATAAAGACAAATCTGCTGGACGGCAAAAGCAATATCTGGCCGTGTGAAGGTCGGGTGCGAAGAGCCCCGCAGGCTACGGTGCTTGGGTGGCATCACTAACAGGAGTTCCATCTTCGGATAATTTGGAGTAAGGATCCACAGGCGTGCTGCACGGTTTGCACGCACTCATCCCGGCGCGCTCCAAAATCTCCAAAGTGTACTGCCGTTGGGAGAGAAACAGACCCTTAGTAGAACGAGTCACAGATATGCCCAAAAAATGATGAAGCTGGCCCATGTCTGTCATCGCGAACTCACGCTGAAGTGCCTCAATCGTCTGACGAAGGAACTGAGCAGAGGAGGCAGTGAGAACAATGTCATCAACGTACAGCAGCAAGTAAGCGGTGTCAGATCCCCGGCGGTAGATGAACAGCGAGCTGTCGGACTTAGTTTCCACAAAGCCAATGGAAAACAAATATGAGGCGAATCTGTGATGCCAGGCACGAGGCGCTTGCTTCAGTCCATATAGGGATTTGTTGAGACGACATACCAAGCCAGGACGAGAGGAATCCACAAAACCAGTCGGTTGTGCACGCATAATGTCTCCTCGAGGGTGCCATGTAAGAATGCATTCTTTACATCCAACTGATGAATGGGCCAATCCTGAGAGAGAGCCAAAGAGAGAATAACCCGAACTGTCGCAGGCTTGACAACTGGACTGAAGGTCTCATCATAGTCTAGACCCTGTCGCTGGGTGAATCCCCGAAGAACCCAACGAGCCTTGTAGCGATCAAGGGAACCATCGGCATTCAATTTGTGCCGAAAAATCCATTTGCCGGTGACCACATTGACTCCAGGGGGGCGGGACACTAGGCTCCAGGTGTTATTGCCAATCAGGGCGTCGAATTCAGCCTGCATAGCTGAGCGCCAATTGGGATCTGACAGGGCATCACGAACAGAGTACGGTAGCGGCGACACAGGCGCGGCGTGGAGGTTGAGACGGTCCACGGGCTGTGCGAGGCCAGCTTTGCCTCGGGTGCGCATGGAGTGCGCATTCTCGACGGGGGCGACAGAGACCGGCCTGGTGGCCAGTGTACGCCCGATGGCCGGGGCGCTACTGGCAGCAACCTGTGCATTGCGCATAGGGGCAGCAGCGCCGGCCTGGGACGAGCTCGGCCCAGTGCATGGTGGTGGCGGTGGGCTGGGCGCATGTGGCCCAGCAGAGGAGCCCAACGGCCCAGCGCCGTAGGCGTTGGTCGGCCCAGCAAGGCCCGGCGAGTGCGGTGTGGGTGAGCCGTGCGCCGACGCCCCGGCGGGGGAGCCAGGCGCGGGCGAGCCGTGCCCCGACGGCCCGGTGGGGAGCCCGGGCGCCTGTGGCCCGGGCCGGGCCCGCTGCTCGTGGGCGCCGAGGACGAAGTACCTCGCACGCACAAGTCTTGCTCCAGGAGCGTGAACTCATCATCATCAAAAAGAAAGTCCAAGGCCGAGGATGCCATGGGGGTGGTAGACATGTCGGCGAAAGGAAAGAAGGATTCATCAAAAACGACATGTCTCGGAGGTGAGGATGCGATTCGACTCTAACTCGAGACACCGATAGCCTTTGTGTTCCGAGGAGTAGCCGAGGAAGACACAAAGAGATGAACGTGGTGCAAGTTTGTGGGGTGCGGTGGAGGACATGTTAGGATAACGGGCACAACCAAAAACTCGGAGGTGTTCATATGTGGGTGGAGTAGAGTAGAGATGAAAATATGGGGTGGAGGAGGCGAGCGTTTTGGTGGGAAGCCGGTTGACTAGATATGTGGCAAAGGTGTGGAGTGCCTCAATCCAAGAGACCGGAGGAAGGCTCGCCTGAAATAATAGAGAACGCACAATATTATTAATGGTGCGAAGGGAGCGTTCGGCCTTGCCATTTTGCTGGGACGTGTAGGGGCACGACATGCGAAGTGCAACACTGTGAGAGAGGAAGAACGTGCGGGCCGTGGAATTATAAAATTCACGGCCGTTGTCGCACTGGACGCTCTTGATGGTGGTACCAAACTGCGTGCGAACGTAAGCAAAAAAATGGACAAGGGTGGAAAAAGTGTCAGATTTAAGGCGAAGCGGAAATGTCCACATGTAGCGTGAGCAATCATCTAAAATGATCAAATAATATTTATACCCCGACACACTAACAATAGGAGATGTCCAAAGATCACAGTGTATTAAATCAAAATTATTTGTGGCTCGAGAGGTGGAGATACTAAATGGAAGTCTAGTATGACGACCGAGCTGACAAGCATGACAGAGATGATGAGAATCATCTTTATTACATGAAATGACACTGGAGCTAATGAGTTTGGACAAAGCTTCATGCCCAAGATGACCAAGACGGCGATGCCATAAGGAGGTGGGTGCGGCGAGTAGTGCGGTGGCGCTGGTGGCTGGTGGGAAGAACGGGTAGAGGTCGCCAGAGCTATTGCACCTGGCGATCACGTTCCTGGTTTGTAAATCCTTCACAGAAAGACCAAACGGATCAAATTCAACGAGAACAATTATTGTCGGTGGTAAAGCGACGAATGGGAATCAAGTTCTTAATGATATGTGGAGAAACCAAAACATTATTAAGAACGAGATTGCGATGTGGAAAAGGAAAAGTACGAGATCCGATGGCTGTGACAGGGGAAGTAAAGCACCATTGCCCACAATGATAGATGAAGGAGTAGATGAATTGGGCGAGGAGGTAGTAGAAAGTATACCAGCGTTCGCAGACATGTGAGAGCCAGCACCCGAGTCGGCGTACCACTCCGGCTGTGGGAGTTGGAGCGTCATGGTGTTGAAGTTCTGCACCAGGGAGTCCTGGTTCCAAGCGCCACCGTTGACGGGGTTCCAGCGCGTCGATTGGTACGACGTGCCCTGGAATGTCGGTGTCGAGGGTGCGCCCTGGAATGCCGGTGTCGAGGGGGCGCTGCTGCCGTAGCCGTACGGGTGGCCTGTGCCGAAGAAGCCGCCGTGGGGTGCACCACCGCCGTAGGTACTGAAGCCGGCCCCCGGGCTGGCGGTGAAGTGGTACTGGGGGGCAGCGGCGAAAGCAGCAGGGGGCGGTGGGCGACCGTATGGCCACATCTGGAGCTGGCCGGCCCAGGGTTGTGCAAACGAGGGGTGCACGCCTCCCTGGCCGGGTGGGCCGCCATAGCCTCCTGCTGTTGGCGCGCCGTTTGGGTGGCCCTGGCCGTTGGCGCCCTGGCCTTGGCCACGTCCGCCCTTGCCCCGGCGACGGTTGCGCTGCTGGTTGCCCTGCGCGCCACTGGGCGCGGGCTGACCCGGGCTGACCAGGGCGGGCTGGAGCAGGTGGCGGCGGTCCCTGGCGCGGAGCGGAGGAAGCCTGGGGCGGCGTGTTGGCGACGAGGGCTGGCGGTGGAGAGGGTGGGCGAGCGTTGATGTCCACCTCCTCGAGCAGCAGATGTGTGCGGGCTTCGGCGAAGGTCGGGAATGGGCGATGCAGCTTCAAGATCGCCACCATATGTTGGAACTTGCCGTTGAGGCCGCGAAGGAGAGTGAGGACCATCTGGCGATCGCCAATGGGGTCGCCAAACTCAGCGAGGGACGCGGCCATGGTCTCCAGCTTGCGGCAGTAGTCGGTGATGGTCATGGCGTCCTGGTGGAGGCTGCGGAACTGCGTCTCCAGGAGAAGAGCGCGCGACTCCTTCTGCCCGAGAAATTCATCCTCGAGATAGCACCACGCCTCACGTGCCCGACGTTGTCGGATCATGAGGGACTGTTGCAGATCGCCGGAGACGGTGGAGAAGATCCACGACAGGACGACACAGTCCACTTGGACCCAGACGGGGCGCTCGGGCAGCGCGACGTCGTCGAGGACGTGGGGGGTGAGGGCATACTTGCCCAGCACCGTGAGGAACATGCCGCGCCACTTGGTGTAGGTGCCGGCGGCCTTGTCGAGGATGATCGGGATCATCCCTTTGATGTTGACGACGGCGGTGGCAGTGGCCCAGATCGCCTCGTGCGCTGCCTCGTACTTGTCGAGGGCTTCGGCGCGGAGGCGCGCCTCCTCAGCACGTAGCGCGGCCTCGACGCGGACCTTGTCCGCGGCTTCCTGGGCGGCGGCGGCTGCCGCGGCTTCGTCGTCCTCCGCCATGGGGACGAGACGAAGGGCGGACGGTGACCGACCGCGATCGCGGGGTCGCGATGGAAATCAGCGACGCGATCGGGTTGGCGGTGGATCAGCGACCGGACTCAGGGTCGGGCGATCGGGTGGTGTAAACGTACACGCGACGGAGACTTGCCTGGCGATGTGTAGACGTACGTTGATCCGAGGACGGAGCCGATCGGTTGACGTAGACGTACACGCGGACGTACACAACTTGACGTGGCCTGGCTTGGCGTAGATGTGCAACTTGACGTAGACGTACACGAGGCTTGACGTAGACGTACGGCAGGAGGACGGCGGCCGCTGGCTTCGCGAATTGTGATCGCGGGCAGCAGGCGCGCGGTACCGCGAGGCTTCGCGAGATCGATCTGCGAGTCGCGGGGACGGACCGGCGAGTGGAGTTCACTCTGCGACGGCGAGACGGGCCGGCGAGTGGAGTTCACTCTGCGACGGTGGTAGGAGGAAGCGCGCGATCATGAGGATCGGCGGGGTCGCGGCGATCGGAAAGACCGGCGGCGCGGGTTACAATTGCGGAAGCGAGAGGTTATGGGATCGTACCATCTCTGGTACCATGTAAATTTGAGAATAGTTGATTGTATTGCATTGTTGTTGGTGTTTATGTACACGATACAATGCATGTATACAGGATGAGTGAGCGGCATAGAGATAGACGCGCTACGCTACATGCGGCTGTGCTAGAGAGGACTAAGCCTAGCCACTGCTATATTTACAATATGCTAACAGGCCCTAATGGCGGTGGAGGTGGCAGGCTAAGTCAGGATGGTGATGCCATGGCCAGAGCTCGCGACGGCATGTGCGAAAGTGGAGGTGGGTATGGGGGTTGAGAAGTTCCTACTGCCTCTGTTATGTAATATAAGGAATCTAAAGTTCTAAATTGTACATCAAAATACCATTCTAGGCCCTCAACGTTCTCTCTTTTTTTTAGCAAATAGTGAGAGTGATCTAAAACAACTAGCATTAGTACTTAATAAATACAACAACTAAACTACTCCATTCATCCAAATTAGTTACGAGCAAGGTGGTGCACCTTTTTCTCTAAAAAACATTTGGATTCCTTGTATTATTGGACAGAAAGAGTAAAAATTAAGGGGAGTGGATTCAAACACCAAACAATTTATATAGCTAAGTTTTGATAATCAACGACTACTAGCCCATTAGGTTGTCATTATTAGACAGTATGTAGATCAGTAGATGGTAGATGGACATTACTTTTTTTTTTGATCACATAGATGGACATTACTTAGTCGCGAATGTCAGTGCTCATTTCTCTGAGCCTCTGCTCACAGGTTTGCCGTAACTGCTGTCGCCTGGCCTCGTCACGGGGCTCGGCGTCCTGCAGGAGGTCAGTGGCGTACCGCCCCTTGAGGTCCTCGTGGCAGAGGCCGAAATGATTGTAGTGGTACGGGCCGAAGCACATGAACTTGGGCGTGTACGCCTCCTTGCTAGCGTCGCGCACCCATTGTGGAACACGCCGGAGCCGGTAGGGGTCCTTCGCCGTCAAGGTGATCATCTTGGCAGGCGGCGTGGTGTCGCCTATGTGTAGCCTCACCTCAAGGTTGCTAGCAGCGCTCGTGGGCGCCGGCAGCTGCTCCTCCTCTATGGCTGCTGGTTCCATCGATCGATGAGGAGGCATGTATGCATGGCGTGGACCGTCGCGGCGTTAAGCCAGCAGGCTCAACTTATAGACACACTACCCATCGGTCGAGCTGAATGGCTTACTGGCTGGGGCTGCCTTCCATTGATTGTTATGCTGTGGCGTGGATCGCCGTCATCTACCTCAAGGAACAGGAGGCGTACGTGTACGTTTGTTTCGGCTGAGAGCATAGCGTGTTGCCGGCGGCGATCCCGGCCCTACGCCGAGAACAAATAAAGCGCGGGCCATTTCTGCTTGGCGTAATGCTGGTGCGATTAGTATAGGGAATAAAGAAGCACTACACAGCTTTAGTTTGTTTTTCCTCTTCATCATCATCGATCGATTTGATTGCCTTTTCTATTTTTGTGTTTCTGCTGGTCTGCCGGCCGGTTCAAGTAAAGGCCACATTCTTTGCTTGTTAGAACTAAACCCCGGATTCTTCAGCCTGACGAACATGAATGAATACCTAGACTATTCTGTCTTAACAAAAATGACGACATTGGAACCATAGCCTTCAATATGAGTGCCTGGACCGAGAAATCGGCCCGAAAGCACTGACATAAGGAACGATAAGACATTGTACCCATGTCGTGCTAGTATCATACCGTGCCGGCGTGCCGTCTGGCCATCCATAACCTTTGATGTTGTACAAGCATGCTATATATACAATGTATTGTGGATGTCTCTGTAAACCAAAGCTATCCGGCTATAGCAGCCCTATCCTTGGTTTTATAAAAAAACATGAAAACCACTAGTAATTTATGCCAAAACATGGCGGTTCTCAAGACGTATAAATATCGACAATCCTCATTAGCTTATGTGCTCGAATATATACTTGTAAAATTTGCTTTTGTATACTAACAAGTTGCATTTGCTAAAATCTTTCGAACAGGGCAGTCAGATAGTATGTCAACGAACATAAAGGAAGGCATGATCCACAATTCAAGAACGTTTTGAATATCAAAACTTTATATGGAGTAAGTGTAACTTACGTTGGTATACTCCATTACATGGTTTTTCAATTACATTACTTAACATTTTCATATACGAAAGACACATGGCCCCAACCAGAGGTCTAGAAGTCTACATTGTGGATATTACATGTGTAATCTATACTATAAGGCAAAACTTCTCAGGGCTATTCCTCTCTTCCAAAATCAAGGGCCCAAAACAATACTACTCCGCATCCAAGGGCTGGGATTAGATGTGTGATGAGGCTTCCCACTCAGCGCACTGACGCCAGGACGGCCCTCATGCCAGCGCCGTCCCTCCTCACGCTACGTCGCCGCGGGTTCGAGTACTCACAGCCACGAAAAAAAAAATCTTCTCTCATTATTTCTCTTTCTACGTTCAATCATTCCATTCTACCTAGGTCAGACTCGCTCAATTCCAATTTGAAAACACCGCGACTGCCGCCATGATCTATGCGAGGGCACGGCGGCACGATCTACGCACGCAAACCTCCGCTACGGTGGAACGATCCTTCTCGTGCCGTGCTTACGCCAGGCGTACCTAGATTGATCAAGGGGCACGGCGGCACGATCGACACCGGCCTCCCCTGTCGCGCGGAGGTCCAGCGGCGGCTGGAACGCGACACCGGCCTCCCCCCTCGCACGGAGGTTCAGGCCTACCAAGATTGTGTTAAGTCTTAGGATCGTCTAGCAGTGAGATCTAGCGGGTACAACCTTTGGGGATTGGTAGGCATTGAGGTAGAGAAAGAGAAGAGGAGTAGGAAAAGCTTTACCAGAGGGCTTGACTGGCGTAGTGGAAGAAGATCCGGCGGCGGCGCTGCTGTTGTCGCCCATCGTGTCGAAGCAGAGGGGGCGACCGTCGGGAAGAAGATGGTCGGGGCAGTGCAGTGGCGGCGGCGCGGAGGTGCTTCCCGTCACTGGCTGCGCCCCTCCTAGATCGGATTAGGGTTTGTAGGTGGGTGTGGCGGCTCACGGTGAACCTCGTACTGAGAGCCGCCGGCGCCCACCTCTTTATATAGCGCAGGGTGACAGGGGCCCTCCAGCCAAAGATGGGCTGGGCGCCCCCGATCAGGCCGCGAGGTTCACAAGGGGCCCGAGTTGGGCCGTTGGGCCCAACTCGGGATTGAGATCATCCTAACAGATTGATCAAGGGCACGGCAGCACGATCCTCGACACCGGCCTCCCCCGTCGCACGGATATTCCGCGGCGCCTGGATCGCGTAGACGGATACGAAAGTTGGAGCCGCCGGCGGCGGCCTCTCGATGAGCAACTGCCGCGGATCGAAGTGCAAGAACCTCCATCACGCCGGCGCGCGGTCGTCGGGACCCAGACGTTTGCACTGCCGATCGCGATCCATTTATACGTACACGCCCTGCACAAGCCTTGCCAGGACGGATCGCCGGTGGTGAGGCCAGTTCCTGGCTGGAGCAACGCCAGAAAATACAGGTAATCAATTCAGGCAGGGATCGAATTTAATATGGTGCTGCACTGCTACTCAGTACGGTACGTGATTTCCTATACACTATACGGTATCATCGATTAGCTAGCGTCCTGTAACTCAACAGGTGATCCATAGCCTTATTTAGTTCCCAGAATTAGCACCTAAATTCCACTATGCAAAAAGAAGATTTCCATCATATCAAATTTGTGGTACATGAATGGAGTACTAAATGTAGATGAAATCAAAAACTAATTACATAGTTTTGTTGTACTTTACGTGACGAATCTTTTGAGCCTAATTAGTCAATGTTTGGAAAAAATTTCACAAATACAAACGAAATGCTACAGTAACACATTAATTGCAAAATGTAAAGTTGGGATGTCCCAATTTGGGATCTAAACAAGGCCCATGTGTGCAAGAAGGCAAATAAAATGCTGGTGAAAGGAAACAGTAGCTCAACAGGTGAACCATGTGTGCATGAAAGCAAAGCAGCCTCATATAATTTCTAATTACACTTTGAACAACATGAGGTCCTGGAACTTCAAAGAGGTCCTTTTTTGGCGTCATTTTTGTTTCTTCTTGTGCTGATCCTCATGTACAGGAAAGGTAGACTATAGAGAGGATCAGGCACAACCATAGCAGGAAATAAAAAGGACTAAATTATAGTTGTCAGAAATTTGATAAATAAATATAGTGAATTTAAGCTGCTTATATGTGGTGATTTATAGCTGCTTTCATGTGGTGATTTCCTTGCAACGATGCAGCCAAACTCACATTAAATTTCAGACTCTTTGAAAACTGATTATGCTTACCATAGGTTAGCATTCTTAACCAAATATACCTACTGTCAGTTCAATAGTGCTACGGTTTTCCATGTTATGTGACTGTTTATGCTTACCATAGCTTAGCATTTTTAACCAAAGGAACCCAGTAAAAACAAAATCAAGCTGAATTTTTTGTTGCCCGAGAGATACAGTACTTTGGGGGTGTCTTATTCATTGACTATATAGATGACGCCCGACGAACGAGGGAAGAACGAAACTTACGGCAACGGGTTCGTCGAGCAGAGATGTCCAATGAACAAAGAGAAGAAATGAGGAGGAAATAACGTGAGTACCAGCTTCAGTACCGAGAACGGAAGAAGGCGGAATCACATAACATTGGCGCTACCTATTCTTTGACTGCATCCGGTATAATTTGTTTTGTTAGTAGAGATCTATATAGTCAAACCATCATTGCTTGAACTAATCACGTATGATGCAGGTACTAATCACGCTACTATGGCCGAAACTTCCCAGTTTTTTTGAACAAAGAAAACATCCAACCAACTAGATATGGGGATCATAGTCATGTTGGCATTGGCACGGCGACCACGATAGGAAGTAGACTATCTGTGGCCAGAGGTAAATATCAGCTACATAACCTACTTTTTATGTATGTCAAAGAGTCAATCTATTTTACTCTTTACTGTAACAAAGATAATGCAGGTACTCCTCATTCTGAGATGGACCAAAACTCACAACTTATATTGAACGATGATAATACCGAACCAATCGCGGCTGGGAATCATAGCCGCGGTGGCCTTGTCATAGAAACCATGACAGAAAGTCGACTACCTTTGGGCAGCGGTAAATATCAAATATTTAGAACTTCATGCTTCTTATATATATCACCAAGTTTTTTTAATATCTCTACTACTATGACTGACCTTATAGTATAGATTTCCCTGAGATAGCCGTAGCGTTAGCACGGGCATTATACTAGTATAATAAGTAATACTGGTGCCTGTAGGAGACACCTCGAACTAGTAAGTTTGAACCTCTTTGCCCTTAGTATGGAATATTAGCTTATGTTATGAATTACTAGACCTAAATTTGGTCTCTTCTAGTGGAAAGAAAGAAAAAAAGAAGAGAAGGGATCCATACAAGGATGATCACGTCGTCGACTTTTGGGGCTTCATCATTGACAAGATTGTGGATTCCATAGGCGATTACCATGACCGATCTTCCGACTTAGGTAGTAATCCTATGTACCAACACCTTCGTGAGAGTCACATACTAGCTCTAGGGCGCTGTGCATAACAATTTGGAATGTTGCTTGGGATTGTCGAGCTATTTCAACTTTTTTTCTTGGAAAATCAACTATAGGAACGGTTGGATAACCAGCTCCCCTTAGAAATGGTATTTGTAAGGACGGTTTAGCCAGCCGCTCCTACAGAGGCTTGATTTGTAAAAACCTCCTAGTAGGGTGCGGCTGAGCCAGCCGTCCTTACAAATGCTCTGGAGCCGCCCTACAAATCACTATGGTAGCAGTGGACGATCCAGCCGTATGCCGACAACAAATAAAGCGCAGGGCATTTCTGCACTTAGCGTAATGATGGTGCCATTAGTAAGGAGTAAAGAAACAAGACCCAGCTTTAGTTTGTTTTCGTCTTCATCATAATCGATCGATCTGGTTGTCTTTCTATTTCTGTGTTTTTGCTGCTCTGCCGGTCGTTCTAAGTAAAGGCCAGATTCTTAGCTTGTTAGAACTAAACCCCTTTAGGATTTATTCTGCCTTTAACAAAATGGCTTAGGAATGATGGTGGTCGGCAATGCCTAGATCGAGGAGTCGGCACGACGTGGCACTACACGACACGACGCGGATAAGATCAAGGAAAAAGTCTACTTTACCTCCCCCAACTATCACGAAAGTTTACTTTTCCTCCCTCAACTCCAAAACCGGACAAATCACCTCCCTCATCTTTTCAAACCGTGCATTTTACCTCCCTGGAGTGGTTTTGAAGGCGGTCTTGCTACACTAACGGCGGTCTTGCTACAGTGACGGCGGTTTTGTCTTTTCTTTTTTTATTTATTTCGGCTGAATCTTTGAAAAATCATAATAAATCACAGAAAAATCATAAAATAGAAAATCTAATTTTGTTGGACTCCACATGAGTAGATCTACACAGTGAATATATAATATAGTATGTTTTAGTACAAAATTTTTGCTATGAAGGTTTTAGTACACAATGAATATATAATATAGCAAAAACTTTGTACTAAAGTATACCATATTATATATTCACTGCGTAGATCTACTCATGTGGAGTCCAACAAAATTGGATTTTTTATTTTATGATTTTTCTGTGATTTACTATGATTTTTCAAAGATTCAGCCAAAATAAAAAAAGAAAAAGACAAAACCACCGTCACTGTAGCAAGACCGCCGTTAGTGTAGCAAGACCGCCTTCAAAACCACTCCAGGGAGGTAAATTGCACGGTTTGAAAAGTTGAGGGAGGTGATTTCTCCGGTTTTGGAGTTGAGGGAGGAAAAGTAAACTTTCGATGATAATAAGGGAGAAAAAGACTTTTTCCTAAGATCAATAGATCATACCAAATAGTGTTGCTAGTCCCTTTTTTTTTTGGCATGCCGTGGACCGGCCTGAGAGACTGAGGTAGCTGTAGCTCCTTTTATTTGCAACTGGGCGCAGGTATGCCTGCTGCTACCTTCTGGGCCCATGGTCAGCCTGCAAAAAAATTCGTTGCAAGCCCATGCAGATTTAAATGGGGCACAGCCTGCAAAGCCTGTTGGGCTTTAATAGCTAAACCTGCAAGACCTGCATCTTGACCTTATCTAAGACCGGGCCTGGAGAGATGGATAATGTAGTTTGCAAATGGATCTCCTTTGCAAATTGCAAATACACCAGCCACACCCCCGCCACGAACCAACAAGCACAAGTACACGAACCAACAAGCACAAGTACACAACCTAGCAAGGACAAGGCCGTTGGGCACCCAAGTGCTTTTGACCTCTCCTAAGTCCAACTCCAAACAACGTAAACTTCTGGGTTTGAGGTGGCGGTGTGTTTCTTTTCTTCTTCTCATTTTTCGTTGATCACTATTTGTGTTGCCTACAAACATCCAACATAATAAAAGAGGAAACCCCAAGGAAACAATGATTCTTTGAATCAAGAATATACACAAATTTTCTTAACGAAACCCAATACAAGCATAGGCACTCACATACACGCTTGTGCCCTTACTCTTATGAATGCCATGAATAAACCTAGAAGAATAGCTCCATTAAATCCTAAAATAAATCTAGAAAAAAATGCATGGACTTATAGACCAAGTTGGTACTTAAGCCCTGGTTGGTACATTCCACACTATATCACAACCTTATCATCGCATGGAGGTCGTTAAACACCAAATTACTAATGCAAGGTAGGACATTAAAGATTTCTAATGGCAGAACCATCGTTACATCTCATTTTTTCAATAGACTGTTGGTCGATAATTTCTTTTTTTAAGATAATGGATAACAATTTTTGGCATCTACATCCAAGGATGTACACAGGCAATTATTACAACATCTCAGTTCACAATAATAAGAGAAAGCCAAAAGTCTTAAAAATAGACCCATAGACTAAAGCAAACGATAAATGTGCTTCCACCCTCTACTGGAGATCTCTAAAGTAATCATCTCTAATTTTTTACTCATCAAAATGAGGGCGTCCTTGCCTTGCTCGTCATGCTGCAGCTGAGCCTAGAAGCGTATCCAATATGCTCCGCTGAAAATAACCTGCATAATAGAGTTAGTTTTCAATTTGTTAAAAATAACATCATTCCGGCATCGTCAGATAGCCTAGCATATAGCAGCTACTCCAACCCAGATCAATCCTTTGACCCTTTTTCCCTGATTCATAAGCCACGCACCAAACATATGGTTGATAGATCTTGGTTGGGTCAAGTTAGTACGTAGCGTAGAAAATAATCCTCCAAATCATTTTAGCACAGGGGTACTCAAGTGGTCGATAATTTCATTTTGCATTAGAGTTGGACGGTCTATTATTATATCAAAGTTTTACCGACAGAGCATGCATTGGCACATATGGACTTGTGTAGTTAAGTAATTTAAACTCTTGGGTTCGGCTTGTGTAGCCTTGTCCTTCAAGCATCTAGTGAGCTTAGGTTGGCTCTGTGCTTTTGCTCATTAGAATTGTTTAGGTGCACACCCGGTTGCTAAAGTACTAGTTGCTTAGGATAATTAGTAGCCGGCCATAAGACGACTCCCGAAGGGGTACGCACGCGACTCCGCCTTCTCCGCCGCCGCCTCCTGACCCCCATTTCCTCTCGCCTCCGGCCTCCTGCCAGTGGAGAGGAGGAACGGGGGTCCATCGTTTTGAGTCGATTTATTGTTTTCCTTAGAGTCTGAGTTGAGTCAAGGTCTAGGGTTTGCTCACCGTCGATGTTCGGCGGCGGAGTCAGGTTTTGCCGGAGGAGCGTGGCTCCTTTGCGGCTTGGTCTTCCTAGCGACGCCGGCGATGCGGAAGCGGCGGCGGCGCAGCGGAATAATTTCTCCCAGCTTCTTCCGTTCTCCGATGGTGATCTACTCTGACACCAACGGAGAGGCTGGCGAGACCTGTCCAGGAGTCGAGGGCCGGCGCATCGTTGTCTTCTTCAGGTGATGATGTTGTTGACCCTGTTAGTCTCAAGGAAGATGTTATTTGGTGAGAATCTCAGCTTTGCTTGGGTTGCTGGCGATGGAATCGAAAGATGCGGCGTGGGTACAGGAGTTGGCCGATGCGCCTGGGAGGCAGTGTCGGCTGATTTGCCTAAAATTAAGTCCTCCTCTGCGGCCTCCACCTTGTGGCGTTTGGCTCTGGTGCCCGACGATGATTGGGATGCGGCTTTGATGGCGGTGACGAATGGATCTCTGAAGGCGTCAAGGAAGATGAACAGAAGTTTTAAACCTCTTTGTAATTTTCCTTTTCTTTGGAGTCTTGTCTGTAAAAGGGTCGGTGTAATTGCACTAAGATGAATACATGTTCCTACTAAAAAAAAAGTACTAGTTGCTTAGGTTTGTGTGACCTTGCAAGCTAGACTTGTTAGTTGTGTTCTTGCTAGATTGACTCCTTGATTTGCTTGTTTAGGATCTTCTACAAAGTGTATCTAGAGTTATAGATAGAGGGGTGAAGTTTTGGATAGACCGATAGTTTTAATTTCGCATTTGTTCGGTTATCCGGAGCGATTAGTTTTAGAAAGTACTATTCACCCTCTCCCCCTCTAGTCTGCCATCTCGACCTTACAAAGGTGCATAAGCACATTGTAATTAGCAGTAGTAGCACATCATTTTTCACAGAATGTTGAAATGGTAAGACATGATATAATGTGGACATGCTAAATGAAGCATAGGTACGTGACAATCCACAATAATCGACACTGATCATTCATATTTATCATAGCAGAGCAATAATCGAGGGAGTTCCCATTCTATTGCCTTCCATTTCCAACCCAATGGCGGCCTGCGATGTGATCGGCCACCTTACGTGTAGCATCCTCACCAGGTCAATCATGCCTACTTATCATAGTACAGCAATAATCGAGTGAGTCCCCATCCTATTGCCTTCCATTTCCATCCTCCATCCATTTGTGCTTATGCACTACAGGTATGCCTATTTATTTGTCTAGATCTTTTGCTTTCTTAGTCTTCTGCTTTCTTGGCTTGGGCCACCTATAGGTTACTCATTTTTCTTTTCTTCAAAAAATTTCTAGCTCGACTACGATGAGTAGATTAATTTCTTGTTTAACAAGTACTGTAGGCGTAGATCTCCTCAAGATCTACAACTTTCATATAAAAATTGTCTTCATCCAACGTCATAATGAGAAATTATAATTTTTTAAGGTTGAGTCTTGTCACACACCAATCCCATGTCACGACAGCATCATACTAGCACGCCAACATGAGTGGCGTGGTAGGATTTTCCACAACGCATGTGGCGCAATAGGGTTATTTGGTCACGCCAACCCCACTGGCACAACATATAGGGTCAGATTTGCAATATTTTTTAGAGTTGCTATTTTTAAAATATTGAATAAAAATAAACTAAAAATAGAAAAAATTTCTCCGTCCCAAGGCAACCCAACCCCCACCCCACCCCAGTGGCTGCATGCATGATCTAACAACAACAACAATCTAAGATCCGATGTTGTCAAAAAAAAAAACTATCTAGGATCCGACTGAGTCTCTTCTCTTCAATTCTTCATCTTCTCTCATAATAATGCACTCGATTCCTTTCAGAAAAAAATAATGCACTCGATTTATCCAGAAAACCAGTGATGATTAAGAGAGGTAGTATTAATTAAGAGGTGATGAGGCTTGAGTTATTGAGTCTGACCTAGGAATAGCTCCTTCCAATCAAACAATAGTGCGGGGTCACATCACATCATCTGTGCCAACACACCTATATTATTATTAGGGCGTCTCCTATAGTATAGCAGAAGAAATTTTTAGTTATTAAATAGTGTAAAGGACAAGGGATTAGCATAGACTCAACACAAAGGTTTTACATACTTCATCATGTATTTTTTTTCTCACCGCATGATGGTCAGAACTGTCTCTCTCTCCACTATATTTACTAGTATAGTGCCCGCGCTAATGCAACTACAATATTTTAGGAACATGTTGCAAGATTCATCTAATTATTCTCTATGGGTATCCATTCAATCGTCTAAAAATGCATGTACTAAGCGTTTTAGGCGGCTTCATCTCTTCTTCTATTCGTTCTAAGTCGGCACTGCATGGACAGTGGATCGACAATGGCGATGCTCTAGAGCAGTCAGACCAGCTAGGGAATCTCATAGCCACCGTACTCCCCAATGCCCCCCCCCTCGGGCGTGTAGGGTTTCGAGTTCTAAGAGCCCTCACTGGCATGCCCCGGGTGTCGTGCTCCTGGCGAGGCTCCTCCGGCGGCATGTCCTACGTATTGTGCTCGTAGCTGGAGTTACAAGGCCTAGGGGCGGGCAACCCTAGGCGCCGGTCGGCTTTCGAGTCGGCTAGTCCCTACATCAGTGATCTAGCTCCTTATCAAGTGTCCAGACTCAATTGAGCGTCAACACGATGATTAGCCAACTTGTTCCTTTTTAGCACGAATAAACGCCGACTGCGTTGACCAGGCGTGATGCGTGGCGCAACCGGAAAAAAAAAAAACAACGGCACTCTCGCAAATGATACACGCCCACGCCCAACATTGGTGTGGTGTCAACCGTGTCATCATATCCCCAGAGACCCGGATAGGACCGACCGCCGTGCCGAGGGTAGTACAATTTCTTTTTACTTAAAAATCCTCGTACATATTTATTTGAAAAATATGTCATGGCTCACGCTTTGGGTTCATTTTACATCGGCTCTATAAATAGATGCAAGACCGGCTAGTTGGAAGGCAGCAGAGACGTGAAATCTGTATCCGGCAAACAACGGCGCCACAACGACATCACCAATATAATCGCCAGCCATGGCGGCCACACCAGGCACAGCCTACGACCGCGTCGCGGAGCTCCGCGCGCTGGACGCGACCCGTGCCGGCGTTCGCGGCCTCGTCGCGTCCGGCGTCACGCAGGTCCCGCACATTTTCCATGTCCCTGACGCAGGCGAGACGACGACGATAGACAAAGAAGGCTCTGCCTCTGCTGCTGATGGCGTCGTCTCCGGGAACCAGGAACCAACCGTCCCGGTGATCGATCTCAGCGGCACCGACCATGCGGCCGTGGTGGACTCGGTGCGCCGGGCCGCGGCGGAGTGGGGGTTCTTCCAGGTGACGGGCCACGGCGTGCCCGCCGAGGTGATGGCCGCGGCCATCGCGGCGGTGCAGGCGTTCCACGACGCTGAAGGCGGAGAGGGCAGCGACAAGGCCCGGCTCTACTCACGGGATCCCGACAAGGCCGTCAAGTACCTCTGCAACGTCCACTACGTGAAAACCCCACTGTAGTAAGAGCGGCTGGTGTTGAGCCGCCCCTACAGTGCCCCCCCACTGTAAGATCGGGGGCGTAGGGGCGGCTCGCCCAACCGCCCCTACAGTGCCTTTGTGCAGTAGTGGTCCATCTGTACTCGTCGCCCGTCGCAAACTGGCAGGACACGCTGTACCTTCGCATGGCGCCTGACCCACCGGCTGCCGACGAGCTACCCGAGAGCTAAAGGTGAGCGTACGCACTATATATCACTGCAGCAGTTTAATTTGTTGGTCTGTTTTGTTTTATGGACCGATATGATAGTGTAACCACATCTTGCGTTTTTATAGGTACCGGAGTAAACACGATGTCATGTGTTCACTAATTACTATCAACAAAACGAGTCATTATTATTGCCTCAGATTCAGAAGAAAAAACAAGTCAAAAATATTTTATAAGTCAGTGGCTATATATATATATATATATATATATATATATATATATATATTCTCTATTGAACGGCCAGAGTGGTAAATAATATATACCACGCTCACGGAGCACCGTCTCGCTCCGTCAGGTTCCAAATTAAGCGGAGTGGTTACCCAAAACACCATGCACGACCATAAATGCACAACCGCTGTATTTTTGGCTAGTTGACCCCACCGGCAACCATTAAAAAATCACCGTCAACCGCAAATGCCTAAACATTAGCCGTAGTGATCCTGTATTCATTTGTTCGCTATATATAGTTAGGGACCCTAATTTTTATTTCATTTTTTTCTCTTCCGCTCATTTCCTCCCGCAGAGTAGTACTGGCGTCGGTGCTGCCTCCCTCACTGGCGGCCGCGGTGGTGCTGCCCCCTCCCAGCAACGAAGCTCTCCCTATGGTGGCACGCGGTGGTGGCAACACATCCTCACCACCTCGGCGTGCGGAGGAACCGCTGCCGCTGGTCCAGCAGAGGACCCGCTTCCCCGCGATGGATCTTCGCACGGCGGCTCTTCCCCACCTGACGGTGGCCATGGCGCCCTCCCTGCGGTGGCGCACGGCGCATCCGGAGTGCCGGGGTGCGCATGGCCACGCTGCCACACCAACGACGGAGTCGCTGCCCCGCAACCTGTGGCAGCCCTGCTCGTCTCATCAATGGTGGCGACGATGCCGTCCCTCCCTAGCTGATCCAGCTACGAGGCCCATCTCCTACTCCCGATGGTGGAGGTGACGAGCGGGGCCGCCAGATCGAGATCGATGGCGCCTAAGGCTCCTGCAGTCGGGCGATCATGCGCATGGTGCGGCGTCCATTTACCCACCGGCGGCCGTGGCACTGTCCTAGGCCATCGCGGCCGCAGCGTCATCGTTCTAGGCCCAACGCGAACGCGGTGCCCCAGGGCGGAGGTATCCCCCCGCTATCCAACGGCTAGGATTCAATAACGGACGCGCACGGACTCACGCAGTGAAGCATCATTAGAACCGCGGGTTTTAATAATCACGAGACCAACTGTAACAAGGTGGTAGTTGGACCGACGTGTGAACTAACATAACAAGGAATAAATGAGGATGGCACTCAACGATCGAAAAGGGAAACGGAGGAGACAATTGACTGCTCAGCATTTAAGCCTCTTGTGTACAGACTGTCCAGCTTTCAGTGCATCGTACCCATCATCAAACGCCCGCACTGGTGCTCATGCAGCCATTTCATGTCCATGGCACAAATGGATCCGAGTTCCATGTCCATGGCACAAACGGATCCGAGTGACTCCATGGCGACGAGCGCCGAATGGTGCCGATGGGATAATAAAATCCCAGCATTCGGAAGATGTAACACGGGTGGTTGAATATATAGATCAAGAAGGAGAGCTGCGTCGTCACCAAGTGCCAATGAGTCAATGAGTCTTACTGCATCCATAATACTCAGTGGAGCAGAAGAAAAGCAGGCAGACCACCCACGGCAAGGAGAAATATCCTTCTATATCTTACAAGAAAAGGTAAGCGTCCTATCCAGGAACGCTAAAAGATTTCCAAGTTTGATGGTATACAACAGTCCCTTGTCTAGAGATATAGCACCAAATATTTTCCAGATTTCAAAAAACAAAAACAAGTCAATCAGAGAGGGCACGCAAAATAATGCGTGGATCAGAGACTTGCGGCATACGAGCTTCTCCTCCCAGCACTTCGTAGAATATGTCCAGCTTTGGAACGCTCTTAACCACATCGAGCTACATCCAGACAGGGAGGATAGCATCGTTTGGAAATTTAACCCAGACGAAAAATTCGCAACGGGATCGGCCTACCATGCACAATTCATTGGAGCAACGGTGACAAATTTCAAGCGCCTCATCTGGAAAGTTTGGGCACCACCAAAATACAAATTCTTTGCATGGCTAGCCATCCAAAATAGAATGTGGACGGCGGATAGACTGCAAGCACGGAGATGGCCAAATAATGGAGTATGCCCCTTGTGCAGCGCAGTCAAGAATCTTGTGTCCACCTATTCCAAGACCGCCGCTATACTAGGCGTATCTGGGAGGGCATTGCAATATGGTCGGGTAATGAGCGGTTGCGTTCTTCCGCCTGGGTGCCAGGAGAATCAGTGCAAGCTTGGTGGGAAAACATGGACCACACACCTTCGATGGCAAGACGAGGCCTTCGCTCAATCGTCATCCTCGTTTGTTGGGAGATCTAGAAAGAAAGAAATGCAAGAAAAAGGTTGAAGAAGGGTTCATCCTTGATTTTATTACACTTTCTAGACTTAACTGCAAAAGTCATAAGAGAGAAAGAGTTTTAGACCATGGCTCGGTTAATTTTTGGAAACCCCAAGGGCCCAGATGCAAAGGCGTTGTCATATTAGATTTTTGTTTTATTTAGAAAAAAAGGATTTTTAGAATATACGAAAAAGTTTTGAAAAATCATATCATGATGAATATTGGTCCAATTTTAGTGATACAAATTTTGTTGGATTTGTCTTTATGAATACTACATCATAAAAATATTAAATGCCATATTTTTGATACATTTGTATTGAAATCTATTTATTTTTGATATATGGTGAATCTTGAAAAATACATAAGTAATTATAGAAGGCAACCTACTCCCTCTGTCCCCTTTTATCTGTCGTTGGGGAGATGGCACGAGTATTAAGACAAGAGGCATGCAACCTGAACTGGCCTAGTGACGGGACGTCATGCAGTCTTTTCTTTTTTATGCATAAATTTGTGTGGTTGGGAATAGAGGGTAGGACTGCTAGGACTGCTTTCTCAAGTGCATGCACACAGTGTTGTATGGTTTCACAGCTACAGCCTAGCCACTCGTAGCGAGCGACAAATATTTGGGGACAAGCTACTGTCGCTCGAGCGACAAATAAATTAGGCCTCCATAAAACTTGCACTTAGGAAATCAGGCCTCTTTTAACGAACAAAAGCTTATTCTGTGTGCAAAAGTTTGCATTGACACTGCACTCCTAATTGGTTTATTTCAAGTAGGGAGAACATGACACGAGCAAAATTAGATGCAGGCTGAGAGATAAACGGGAAACCACAACTTGTAAAAACAGGGTCAACAAATTAGCCAAACGTATCCTATTATCAATTATCAGTACAGTGTAGCAATGCACAACTGTTTGAAGGTTAGGTAAAGGTCCACTGTGATCGTCACCATATTGCCACAGTACAACATGTATTGATCTTGATGCATAGGTAGCATGCTGAAATTGATGTTTTTTTTTGAGATTACTGCTGAAATTGATGGTTATATTAGATCATTGATGCATGCTGAAATTGTTGCTTTCTCATGATTTTATTTGTACACATAACAAGGATCATACAATGGGCACGTCCACTGGCCCACGTCCATGGCCACAAGCGGCAACGCCGCGGTCTTTTCTAGTGTACAATGAATAAATAAACCATGTTTTTTTTTTATTTTTGTTCATGGGGTAAAATGATATATTTACCTCATAGTTAACACCGTTAAGTGTCAAAAACTGATGGGAGATAAAAAAAAAAGTCAAGAATCAATAGATGCAGCTTTACTGATGTCAGAGCTTCAGTAGTGAGTCTGTAACGTACGACGACATCAAATAGCATCCCGTACTGCATCTAAATAGTGCTCCGCCCCCATGGCCTTGTTTAGTTTACCTCAAAATTGTTTGTTTTTTTTCACTTTCTCTCTATCACGTAAATCTTTAGCCGCTTGCTTGAAGCACTAAATATAGGTAAAATAAACTAATTACACAGTCTGGTTATAAATCATGAGATGAATCTTTTAATTCTAGTTAGTTCATGATTGGACAATAATTGGCAAATACAAACGAAAGTGCTACAAGAGTTCGAATTGAAATTTCTAACCATCTCAATAAGGCCGAGAAAAACAGACAAGCCAAGCCAGCACTAATCCGTCCATGTGAAGCCACCTGTCTAGTATGCGGGTTTAAAAGCATTACTCATCCGTCTCAAAATAACTGCACATCAAGTTTTAAGAGAAGTCAAACCTTTTTAATTTTGACCAAAGTGTATATAAAACACAATAATGTTTACTATATGTAACAAGTATGATTAGGTCGACACTGAAACATACTCTTGTAATAAATATATTTAGGGATCTAGACATATTATTTTCTATATATTTAGTCAAAACTGAAAGAGATTGACTTCTCGAAAAATGAGATATGCAATTATTTTTAGACGGAGGGAGTACATATTTAGTGGATTCTGGAATTTTTCTATGCATTACACAAAAATGAAAACAAATAAATACACTATCAAACTCATATTATACATACAAGGAAAGCATTAGTGCTACATGATAATTTTTTTTTAATGGTGCGCATCTTCGATACATAAAACTATATCCAGCCTTTAGGAATCTAGGGTCGTGGACATTTTAACAATATTGACCCATAAACCACATGGCTACTTATCTTCTTGCGACCTGCAGCTCCTGCAAAAAGCTTCCACAAAAATACAGAATAAAAAAAAATTCATTGAATGATGGCAACGGATAGCTATGAGATTTCAATAAAGCCAGCATGCACAGCAGCAGGTCACAATCAACAGGCCTGCGTGCAGCGAGCAGCGTGATTTGCAATGCACCACAACACACGAAGACAAACGCGGCAGACCGGAATGCAAAAGCGGTGCGCGTATACCGGTATACGGCGAGTTGGAACGCTCCTGATCCAAAGCACCGGACCAAATGCACAAAAAAAGAAAAACGTCCTTGAGAACTAAAGAGAGAGAAATGGTCATCACCTAGCAAGTAACGACGTGGAGTAGGCAAAACAGGACAAAAATTAAATTTTTATATATATTACGAAGCAAAGCAGGAAAAGATCACCACTAAAAACTTGAGGCTCATTACATGTAAATTTTAAAAAGGTGAAATCCCCGACGGCATATGGTTGATGCTCAGTGGTACTGATTGCGGTATTCATTCTGCACAGCATATGGTTCATGCTTAATTACAGTTAAGACAAAATTGATTTTGGTTCTCAAACTCAACCGGCTCAAAATGGGTGGATTACTGCCCGACTAATCCTACATTTTTTTAAGTACTTTAACATAAGTATTGTTAGAGAAAAGTTAGATCGAATGAATCGATGTGTTGTATTGATGAACAGTTTTACATATATATACATGAGTCGGTTTTCTTTGTCACGAGACAAAGGGAAAAGGTGCCTGTTGGTGCCCAAAGGGCCTAAACGGTTAGGCCTACTAATGACATAATTAGCACATGCTAATTATAGGATTTATACTAATTGATCAACTAATTAATTAATTCTAATTAATCTCAACACTCCCCCTTGATCAATTGATCTTGTGTAGGCACCATTTCTTGTTCATCTCAGAATGTCTTGAAGCTTTGGAAAACCCCGTGGGAAAAACCAAAGTATATAGATATACCACGCAAAACTCCTTAAAAACCCAAAGTGGGAAAAATAAGGAGCAACTTCGTGATATATATAACTCCCAATGTTAATAGACCCTTTAGGTGATCCTAAAGACATAGTCTAAAAACAGTTTGATCAAAGATCAATATGTCATATATATTATCTTTAAAAACCTCTATGAGGAAAATAGATAATATGACATTTACTGTGATTTAACAAAATGAATCTTTGGAAAACCCCGTGGGAAAAACCAAAGTAATACCAAAGATATCGTGCAAAACTCCTTAAAACCCTATGGGAAAAATAAGGAGAAACTCCACGATATACAATCACCAATGTTATTAGACCCTTTGAGAAAACTCAAAGCCTTAGTCTAAAAACACCTTGACCATAGGGTCAATATGCTTCGAATATCATCTTCCAAAAACCCCGGTGGGGAAAACTAGATGATATAGCATACACCTTTGTATTGCCATTGCCTCATCAAAAACTTTATGTGAGAAAACTTAAAAGGAAAAACTCACACAAAGAAAAGAGTACAATGCATTCTATGTCCTAATATTATCCGTCAAAAATCCCCTATGGGGAAAATGGATAATACAACATAATCTTGTGTTGATATTGCCTCATTAAAAACTTTTATATGAGAAACCCAATGGAAAAAACTCATACAAAGAAAAGAGTGCAATATGATATTTGCAACAAGTTATTAATCAAGGAGACTCTCCCCTTGATAACAAGTTATCAATCAGGGAGATTCTCCCCCTGATACTTGCAAACTTCAAACTAATTAATCAAATTCATACCAATGTACTCAACACATAAGAAATGTGGAGTATGGTAGACTTTGTGGATATCTTTACAAGATTATCACAAGACTTAGTTTGCAAATGTTCGTATGTCCATATAACCTATAGGACAGAACAATCTTAATGCAAAAATATTGCATTAAGTATAACTTGTTCTTATCTAGACAACACAAGATGCATTACCTTTTCAAGATAGTGACTTTTGATTCAATGGAATCAATATCACATAATATCAATATGTGATATATCATTCTGACTAGCTATACACATTCATGTGAAGCCTTATGAAAACAATATCGAATGATTGTTATGTAAAGCTTATTTCAATGATCTCGGAATTTGGAGATCTTATCAAATGACCAATCATAATATCCACGTAATCGGATCATGGGTTATACCAAAAACCACATGTGCTATTTTGAAATATCAAGAGATATTCATAACTTCAATCTACCAACAAATGGTAGAATAGCGCTGCTATTTGGATAGCAAACCATTGCAAAAGATATCCGGCCAGGAACTTTTGCAAGATATGTTAGCGCATAAATAGCACCGAGATAATGAACAACTTGTGCCAATATCTCGTCTCAATCACAATGGTATAAAACAATCTTCCTCTATCGTGAGGTTGAACAACCATAGGATATACCTTCATATCGAATTACTCAATATGATGTGGATATAGATAGCTTTAGTACAAATCCTGGGAGAAGATACTTGGATCTTAAACACAAAATGAAAATTTTGGTTCAGACCATATCTCTCATCTCAAACTCCGTCTTTAGATTACAAAGTGTTCATTCCCAATGATGTCAAGATTGTTGACAATCATATAATACTTTGAAATCCAATCAGGAACTTCAAAATGAACACCACGTGTAATCGATCTTGTATCCCTTTAATTGATCAAGGAATAATTTCAAATTCGATTGTACCAAATCCAACTTATCTCGCTTAAAGCCACATATTGACTTAAGCAATACACGATATATGTTGCGATTTTATGTCTAAGGATTGAGTATGTGAACTCCTTCCCGGAAGCTTCACAAATACTCCAAATCAAGTGATCATATAAATATATGCAATCACTACATCTATCAACTATCAACAAGAATGATAGATGCTTTTGTACTACCAATCAAAAGGTAGTATCGGATATTTATAACTTACTATGGAGAATAACTTGCATTGAGAATCAATGCTTGGGCTTTGCGTAAAAATCCCTTGTGCTACTAGTCTTGCTTTATAACTCACCACCATATTGTTCCAAATCCAATCTTAGGATGAAAACATTTTGTACCCACAAGAGGTACAATGAGGTGTTGGCATCACACCCAAAACACCTCTTCTCCGGTGAGCAAGACTATCTCGTATGTACTACAATTACTCAACAAATTCCAATCCAAGAAGAGTGACAAAGCACTCTTCCATGGTCTTAGTAATGCTTGGATGACTTGGAATATTGTATACAATTTATCCGAGATGTATTTGTCGACAAATTTAGACTTTCTATTATATAATTCTCCAGTCTATTAAAAACTCAAATAACCCTGAATGACTCATCGTGACTTCCTCAAACGAGAGTCAGGGCTTTCCGATATCCCAGCTCTCTGATCTGGGTTTGTGGATAGCATATATCCACAGGGTAATAACAAATGTTTACCCAATAGTATTGCCAACCATATAGGTTGACCTGCATTTACTATCTTAGAAGGAAAACCTTCTATTGCTAGCATGAATAATCCCGCTTTATGGCCATACTACTCCCCTGTTATTTACAATAGGGAGTTGAGTGGTTTACTAATACCACTACAATTTCGGCACATACTTGCAATGGATTATAATCGTAAATGCATTTGGCGGATTATTTGCGGTACTTATGCAAATCTACAATTCTTTGAACACAATGTTCAATTCATTTAGTACGTGATCCTGAGCTAAAAATGCTTTATGCATTCTAGTTTTTGGGCATTATATATGGTACTAATCTCCCCTAATGCCTAGAAAAGCTCAATGAAACCAGCATACGGGTTGTAAATAGATCCTCCATAAGAGATCTAAATACTTAATAATCGACGGAAATTGAAATCTCTCGTTGATCCCCAGTTTCTGTGTGAACCCATCAATGTATGCTGTGGTGGTGAGATTGGTACGTATACAACGTAACCCAAATCTTACGCAAATAGGAAATCTTAGTGGATTCCCACGTACTAAATGCATATAGGGGATATGCAGTTAATCATAAATTAGGAGTGTGTAAATCTACCTGACTCCAACACGAAGTTGGCGATAGCAATTTACTAATAATGGTTTTCCTATGACATTAATGCCATACTTGTAGATTCCAATTATCCTCTTTTGGATATTTAACTAAACTTGTATTATACCTTACAATCGTCATTGTAGGCACAAAAGTTTAGTAATGTTCAGGATAATGCTCATATGGAGAGGCATTTATCTACCAAATGCATGGTTGAGTGTAAATACTTCTACACTCTAGATCATCTCGCGGATGTATCTTTACAACCATGAAATGCCCGAACCGTCCATACAATCGTATATCGGACCAATACATATTCTTTTGAATATGCTCCGGAATCTAAGGTATTCAATCTGATTTTAAGATAAGAGGGTCTTAAAATCTGTTTTCCTATGGCACTTATTGTGACCTTACTAGGGGATAATCTAGACCAAAAGAATTGGCAATAATTTTTCACGTATCCTTCTAGATGGCCAAGTTGACCATTCTAACTCTTTGAAGAAATCAACAATGTGAAAAATTCTTCTACGCAACAAGTTGTACGGGGAATGATTGTATGCATAATACAACAAAAATGAGACCTATCTCATTACTTATGTGCCTTATTCAATGTTGTCTTTTTGTGTTTCCATATGAAAACACCTTTGGATATGTCTATAATTTGATAAGATACGAGTACATAGGATATAATTAAATATCCTTAGTAATTAACTCGATATCGATAGGAAGAATGATAGTGGCAAAATAAACCGAACTATCATCGCATCATATTAGCGATGACCAAAATTATTCCCTCTTCTTGTCATAAGAACCTGGAATATTTTGCTTCTTAAATTATAGAGTATGTGGTACAAAAGTCCACTAGGTACAAATCAATCCATATTGGAATGATACCCGTACAATCTATACATGACAAGAAATCAATGAAATTCTCGTCTAATATATAGAAATCCATAAATATTGTTGAGTATCAAATTCATCAATATGATACCAATAATATTTATGCATTGACAACAAGACTGTTACAACATACTTCAATGAACAATATGAAATAATAGCAATGGACCAATGGATTATTCCAAATCTCAGAACATATCAGTCGATTTATTCGATGATCATGTTATCCATATATTTGATGTTCTCTAATGAGAAACAAAGGAGTGTTGTGATGTGATCCCGAAAGATCCAACAAAATCAACCTCCTTAGTAGCTTCAGATTAAGATTGAAAAATACTTCAAATCTTATGTCTTAGCTACTATTTTATCCCTTATTAACTTTTGATATAGATCAATCTCAAAATTAAGAGTATGACCTTGTTTAGCATTATGCTAAACACGACCACCTATATGACATTATTCTCATTGTGGGGTTCAACTTTGTCATAACTTATTTGCACATAGGCCTTTTGCTTCCGTCATTGGAAGCAAATTGTATGAACAATACATATGATCATAGTCATCTAGTTTGAAAAACTAGAGATACGATCGACTCATGGTTAGCCTCAAGCTATATGAGTTTATTTTTGTTCATAATACTCCTAAATAGTATGCCATAGAGTATGTGCAATTGTTTCCATAAGATATTCTTCTGAATAATCTTTATGGATATGTAGTACCTTAATAACAGAAGATACTATTTTCTCTGATCTATAATAAACAACACCTAATAATTGAGGGCATTAAATGTTTTATTAGTTTATGGGATAAAATCAATATTAATGTCCATTATCCATGTGGGATATTGATGCCATAGAGAGCGAATTCAATGTAGACTCCTCTCAAGTCAATATCCACAACATGTGACAAACCGTTGATTTAATGAATTGACAACTATGGTAAACTCAAAATCACTATGGTGATGTTGTAATTTCAAATACAATACCATGAATTAATTATTTACCTAATGGTAATTTTGAAATTAACATGGTAATAATTGTAGTATAAGTTGCAATATTTAAAGTTTATATCTTATCATAGTGTTGGATTGTTGTAGGTAATCACAAATTTGTGTCGACCATACAACCAAATTTCGATAAACACAAGACAAGATAATCTCTATTTCAAAGACAAAGAGTAGATCTTTATAGTAGGCAAATATATTGTTGCCTAAGCACGGTCTCTCAGCAAGATAATTCATAAATGAATTAAATGCAGCCTTTGCTCGAGTCTCTACTATCTTGTGTAATATCAAAATAATATGATGAAGATACCAATTCAAAACCTTTATTTTGGGTAAAAACACGGTGTAGGTAATCATCAAGTTTCAAAGAAATAAGATGTAGACCTCTCGTAGTGGGTGATTTGATCATCGCTATGGCATGGTCTCTAGGCGATAATTCACGGAATTAAACGTAGCCAATGCCATAAACTCCATTACCTTGTGTATATAACCAAAATAAACAAGATATATATTGCAACCGAAAATCTATAGTAATTAAAATTCTCTAATACTATAGGTGGCATAGTTAAATTGCAACTAAGTCAACAAGCAAATTTAACTTGTATGTGGTGCAAAAAGTTGTGGTTTGGGGCACCAACATACCCAATTCTATCATAAAATTACAATTGCAACTAATATGTTGGTGCAAAATAGGGGGTTTTGGTGCACCAACATAAGCCAAAAATAAAATTATCAAGTCGCAAGTGTAATAATATGTGGTGCTAAGGGTGATTTGGTGCACCACATACTCCAAAAATATGATAGAGAAACACAAGACATTGTATAGTAATATAAATAAACCACAATTATATATACAATGTCAATATACAACAAGACAGTGCAACAACAATGAAGACAAAATATTAACAAGGTTAACAAAGTACACAAATATGCTAGTGTACTAAATTTACCGAGCACATAGTGCTATAGTTGGAGAGTGGCTGTAAGGTCGAGATGGCGGACTAGAGGGGGGGTGAATAGTCCTTTTTAAAACTAATCGCTCTGGCTAACCGATATAAGTGCGGAATTAAATCTATCGGCCTAACCAAGACTTTCACCCCTCTATCTATGTCTCTAGATGCACCTTGTAAAAGATCCTAAACAAGAAGACAAGGTGCCAATCTAGCTAGTGCACACTAAACAAGTCTAGCTTGCAAGGTCACACAAACCTAAGCAACTAGTACTTTAGCAACCGGTGTGCACCTACACAATTCTAATGAGCAAAAGCACAAAGCCAACCTAAACTCACTAGATGCTCATGGACAAAGCTACACAAGCCAAACCCAAGAGCTCAAACTTACTTAACTACACACAAGCTAAGCAAGGCAACTTACTCTACTTCTAGCTACACAAGCAAGAAGGTGATTAACAAGCTACACAAGCTAACTAATCACTAGAGCAACTACACAAGCTATACAAGAATGTAAGGAATGTAAATACAAAGCTTGTGAAAGAGATTGCAAACCACCGCGAAGTGTGGACACAAGATGACTTCGGTGATTTTTCACCAGGTTCACTTGGTTGCCCCCAAGCTACGTCCCGTTGTGTCGACCAACACCTTCGGTGGTTCCTCCGGTCTTTTCACCTAGATGGTTCTTCGGTGTGACCCTCAAGTCACTTGCCCCTCAAGGCACGCCCCGCAAGGCACCGCAAGACACCACTCTCAAGTGAGCCCCTCAAGGCACCGAGCAAACCCACACACTCAAGGGTGGTAACTCAATGACACGCGCAATCCAATAGGGCTACTCTTCGCGATCCCCGCGAGGTGAGTACCGACCTCTCACAATCTCTTCTCCGAGCACCGTATCTCCACGCGTGCTACCACGGAGCCTCTTGCCACCAAGCCATCTAGGAGGTGACAATCCTCCAAGAGTAACAAGCTCTCCGGCTTGCAACACAACCACCTAGTGCCACAAATGCAATCTCACAAAGCACTCGCACTAGAATCGCTCTTTTCACACTATCGGATGGTCACTACCAAGCATATGTGAGTTAGAGGGCTTCCAAGCACCACCACACAAGGCAACATAGCCGGGCGTGCTCGCAACCGCCACACCGGCCAAACCACGTATATATAGCCCCAAGGGCTGAAACTAGCCGTTGCCACCTCGGCAACCGAAACACGAGCGCCGGACGCGTCCGGCCCACCGCCGGACGCTCCAAGCCGCGTCCGGCGCTCCGTCACGCCACGTGTACCGACCGTTCGGTCGACCGTTGATCCCCAACGGCTACCTCACGATCGTTCAAACCACGCGCCGGACGCGCTCGGTGACCACCGCGGACGCGTCCGGCCCGTGCATCCACCAAAGACCGCCCGCAAGACAGAAACCGCCGGACGCCAAACAACGTGACTTCGCCCGAGTCCGCCGCTGCGTCCGGCGAGTCTCGGGGCGAACGTGCTCGCGGCACTCGGCACTGTTTTCGGTCCGGAGTCCGGCGTGCGCGGACGCGCCACCTTGGCGTCCGGCGCCAGCCGGCCGCCCGAGCGCCCGCCCACGCCAACCTTCCACGCGCCGGACGCGTCCGGCCCGCCCCGTCGTCGTCCGGCGCTTGTAAATCCATGATTTACAGCCCATCGAAACGCGATCTTCTCCACCATGCTATCCCACAAGTATACCAACTTGACCACCATAGATAGCATGTTTCCAACAACAATTTGCATCCGGCGCAATGGAAAATATGCCTCCAATTTTCCCAAAGCGCCGAATCCCGCCTCGCAAGCTCGGCGGGAGGGAGAGAGGACCCAAGCCCAACTCAACCCTACAAACCACAGTAGCGAACATTCGCCACCTTTGTAAATGTGCCAACACCACCAAGTGTACAACTCCATGTGCTTGTGTGTTAGCATTTTCACAATCATTTTCAAAGGATTTTCTCTTCAACTCACCACGCCACTCGATCCTAGCACATCGCAATGTTAGATCGCTCAAGTGGCACTAGATGACCGATATGCAAACAAGATTACCCCTCTTGATAGTACGGCCATCTATCCTAAATCCGGTCAAGTACTTCTCTACTCAACCTTAGACCGGTGAAATGAAATGCCCTAGGTTATACCTTTGCCTTGCGCATTTCCATCTCCACCGTCTTCCTCCATTGTGCCAATGCAACAACATGCACCGACACGATCATCAAATGATATGATCCACTTCATATCATCATGTGACACTCTTGGTCCATCGATCTTGACCTCACTTGCTCTTCACCGTTGCGTCGGTCCATCGGCGCCAAGTCTTGCCCAAACTTCACCATCGCATGGTCCTTCGCTCGCAGCCTCAACTTGCCCTTCACACTTGCAACCGGTCCATCAAGCCAAGCCTCATCTTGATCTTCACCTCTTGGTCACATGACTCCATGTCATGTCTCATTTGCAATGAGCTCCTTTATCAACTCATGTGTTGAGCCTCACAACATCTCCAAGCCATCTCCACCATGGCATATGTTGCTCACACACATGTACCTGTGAACTAACTCCTGTGTATCTCAACCATCACACATGTTAGTCCACCTAAAGTTGTCACTCAATTATCAAAACCAAACAAGGGCCTTTCAGTGGCATAATTAATGCAAAATCCGATAGGATCAGAGCAAAATATGCATTTCCTATGTTAGCCTTGCAAGCAAAAATGGTGTGACTGCCATTTTGCCAATCCAGCCTAGGCCAACCTAGGCCTAAATCCATCCTTAATTAACAGTCAAGTAATTAAGAGGATCTAATCTTGTTGCAACTAAAATTAATTGCCAAGCAACAAAATCGACAAACTATGTATATTTAGACATACAATTTTTTGGTCTGAACAATGCAGTAAAAATTCTTCCGTACAAACAATGTTAAAGTCCATGACTAAAACATAATGCCGTAGACACAAAAAGTATATCTAAATATTAACATAGTAAATTCACCGCAATATAAAGTATCATGATGCACTTTCTAACGGCTCATAGGCCTTAGAAACCATATTTACAAGGGTAAATAACGTGCATCGATTTCGTTTAAACTTAGATTTAAAACAAGCATTTATACTAGAAATAAATACAATATATTGCGGCAAATATATCGAGGACTAACATAAAATAGAAATACAGTAATGTGTGGTAAGGATTTATGTGCAAAAAGGCACAACCTTATCTATTCCTGGCTTCCAGGGACTCACGGACGGTTTCCACCGGAAATCGACGCCGCAAACTTTCGGCCCTCGTGAAAAAAAAACACTGCCGCCGTGTAGGCTCCTCAGCCAATCGCCGTTCGGATCGGCCGCGAGCGAGGCCACAGCCAGGAGCCGTCCACCGCCGCACCGCAAGGCCACATGCGCTGGTCTGCAGTCCGCGGACGTGGAAGGAGCCGTCGCCCAGGCTACAACAGCAGGCTCGAGGCCGTGCGGTGCCACGACGTCGGGAGGCGTGGCCGTCTTCACGCGGTGCTAGCCGCGGCGCGAGGCCGCAACCGCCTGCACCGACCGAAGGGGCCGAAGGGCGCCTCCCGGTTCTTGTTTGATCCTGGTCTTCTGGATTACGAAGGACGGATCCAGCAAGTTGTGCCGGATAGCCACCGTTCTTCATCTTCCTCACCCAGGAAATCAGCGTGTGAAGGGGAGACGACGCCGGCGACCTTGTCTCCGGCGAGTCCTTCAACAGCGATGCCGGCCAACTCTCCGCGTGTCCCGGCGAACTCTCGCTTCCTTCTTCTCTGCCTCTTAGGGTCAGCAGTTGCAAAGCATGCGTGCGTGATAACGTGTTAGAGAAAAGTTAGATCGAATGAATCGATGTGTTGTATTGATGAACAGTTTTACATATATATAATGAGTCGGTTTTAAATCCTTGTCACGGAGACAAAGGGAAAAGGTGCCTGGTGTTAAAAGGCCTAAACGGTTGAGGCTACTAATGACATAATTAGCACATTCTAATTATAGGATTTATACTAATTGATCAACTAATTAATTAATTCTAATTAATCTCAACAAGTATGCCTATTAAAGACGGTAACTGAAATTGTCTAAATAATATTCATAATTACATCAAAATGAACCTCTTGTACTGCGAATGTTTTTAGAAATTTGTTTTACGAATTCATCTTATAATGAAAGGAGTACAGCTACAATCTGGAAGTGGTCCCTGCTACTCCATCGAAAATTAGAAAATAGAAAAAAAAAGGAACCAACCTACCACCACCTAAACATGCATGAATGCAATCGAGTTTGCCACAGTGTTGCACAGATGACGGCGATAGGAAAAAACAAAATCGGTCCTGACCAGTGGTAGGTGAAACAGTGTAGCGGTCGAAGAACGGGATAGAAACAATTAAAACGAAAGCGGGCGTAATGAACTACTTTGGGTAGTATACAGACAACGAGCTGATATTTGGGCACACGAATCTTAAGTTCAATGAACCGCAGATGACTGGGAGGATACCTCCGCCCGGTGGCACTGAAACTTTCGGCGTTCTAGGCCCTCGAGGCGGCCGCGGCGTCCCAGCCCCTCCAGGACTGCAAGCTGCGGCGCGCTCCCTCAGCTCCGATGGAAAAGCGGCGGCGTGGAGGAGATGATGTAGGTTGGAGGTTTCTTTCCTTGTTGACATTTTCGGTGAAACATGTGTTGTGTGTGTATAGAGACGGCGATTTCTTGATTTATTTTGATGGCCTGTTGCTGCCTCTGAATCTTGCGAGCAATTGGTGTCTGATGTTTTACCCCATCGCTCTGGATCTTACATCAGTCGTGTGCGGCTTCCTGAAGCATCACGGCATCAGGTGGACATGGCGCACATGGATGAGGATCTGAGCCTGCGTAGTGGTTAGAAAGATCCAGACAGTTGTTTTCCTCGAAGATTCGAGTGGAAGATGCAGAACTGAGTTGTTTGTCTGGCTTACGGTTGTATACTACTACTTTGTGGATTCAATCCCGATTGATTTTACTGATATTTTTTCATTCAATATTTTTTGGACAAATCTGATGCTCTGAGTAGTGCCATTTGTACACTTTCCAGAGGTTTTTTATCATGACGAATCAATTTGTAGAATTCAAAATTCTACTTTAGGTTCTACTTTCTACGATCTGAGGAAGCAAATTCTTACTACTAATTTGGAAAATAAAAATCTTATTACTAATTCAGAGGATCTTACTTCTGATTGGAGAAATTTTACTACTAATTCAGGGAATCTAACTACTAATTAGAAAATCTTACTACTAATTAGTAGAACCTTACTACTAATTCAAAAAAATATTACTACTGATTCAGAGGAACTTACTACTGATGGGAAAATCTTACTGCCAATTCAAGCGCGAAATATTTCATGGTTTCGAAGGTGAGCCGGCAGAAATAAACTTGGCGATTAGGAAGGAAAATTACGATTACGGTTGATGAGCTGTGATATTTTGAGCGGAAAGTTACGATTGCAAGATTTATATGTCCGACGCATTAGGGATAAATTACTACTAATTGAAATTCAAATGCATTCATCATTACTGGAAACAAACAAATCACTAATAAAAATTTTCCTTAATTATAGGAATTCACTTGTGATAAACACTTTTATTAAGGTTATCCTCATGCAGGTGATAAATACAATATCACGTGATTATAGGAGAGGTCACAAATGTATGGGTGACCAAACGTGTATGGTACTAATTTACTAGTACTAAATAAAATGACGTGATTTCAGGGACAAGTAGGCAGTAGGCACCGTTACTTCCGTGACCCAAAATAGAAACAATTTATTGTTACGTTCGTGGGAGAGAATTTCTGGGAGCTTCGGGTGTCGAGACGGATTTTATGAAATCCAATTGAACGTAATCATTACTCCTCCTAATTCTCAAACAAGAGGTAGTGTTACTCCTAATTCTCAAACAAGAGGTAGTATTACTTAGGGCATTCACAATGCAAGACTCTATCACGGAGTCCAAGACTATTTATTACCCTTTATTTATAGTATTTGATGTGACACCATATTTATTGAAGAAAGAGGGAGAAAAACAAGACTCCAAGCCTTATTTAGACTCTAAGTCCACAATGTTCGAGGTAATAGATAAGTTTTATTTCCATGATAGAGTCTGACGTGGACCGCCCTTATAATTCTCAAAAAAGGTATTATTATTAATAATTATTATTACTACTATAGTCATCTCTCTAATCAGTCAATGAAATCTAAAAAAATCATAAAAAAGTTTACTCCTATCGCTCCTACCACTACCGAACAAGCAGACAAAAAGAAAAGAATGTTACTCCTAATTAGAGGAATCTTTACTACTAATAAAAGGAAGTTTGCTAGCTGCCATGCGCAAATCAATGATTGGGACCACTCCTAGTCTGCCATTCGCAAAATATGGTTGGGGACCACGCGACAAATTCTCGTTGGGCCACCTGCACTTACGGTTGAAGGATCTCCTTTTGCGGTTGCATGCAGCAAATTATGGTTGCTGAAGCTTCACGTTACCAGCTAACGACCTGGCGCGCTGCCGTCCGGGCGCGTTTGATATTATAAACAGCGCTGGGTGGTGAATAGCGCTGTCCTATATATATATATATATATATATATATATATATATATATATATATATATATATATATATATATATATATATATATATATATATATATATATATATATATATATATATATATGGTTATGATGTACAGGGATGCACTCCTTGCATATGCCAAACATGTGAGGAATTTGGGGGACAAAATATTCGAGCTGCTCTCCGAGGCTCTTGGCCTTAAACCAAGCTACTTGACAGATATAGAGTGCAATCGGGGACAGATTATACTGTGCCATTCCTACCCTCCATGCCCCCAGCCTGAACTCGCCGTCCGGACAAACCGGCATTCAGACTCAGGCTTCCTGACCATACTTGCGCAGGATGAAATTGGTGGTCTCCAGATCATCCACGATGGTCGTTGGGTCCACCCACCCCTGGGGCATTCACCATCAACGTAGGAGATCTATTGCAGGTATGCAAAGATGATCGTTGTCACCTTGAACAGAATGAATGCTGTTAATTAAGCTTGATTTTTGGGACTGTTTTCTTCCCTTGAACTATCAGTTGATCTCCAACGACAAGTACAGAAGTGTGGAGCATAGAGTGGTGGCAAAGAACGCAGGACCGAGAATTTCGATTGGGTGTTTTTTCACCACGCATTTTCATCAAGCTTCGACGAGACTTTACGGTCCAATCAAGGAGCTACTCTCCGACGAGAACCCCCTATCTACAAGGAATCGTCGGGAGAAAATAGCTATTATAGGACTCCAATCGTGGTGGCTTCTACGAAATAGGACTCCAATCATTTGCTTCTCCCTAATAGGACTCCTATCAATTACCATAAGCTATAATGAGATTTTGCTCCATTTAACCATTTTTCTTATATCCCAAATACATCTATTTTCTAATAATGCCCATATTGCCCTTCTGTACTATACACGACACCGATTCAACTGATCCTGGATCTCTCGCGTGACCTATTCACGCGAGGAGACCGCGAGTTTCTTCTTCCGCCGCCGCCGCCTCACTCATCCACGCCGCCGCCGCCGCGGCTCCTACTGTTGGTGATCCACGCCTTGACTCCCGATGAGCGTGCGCGCGTCGTCCAGCCTTCCGGCGCGGGAAATCAGGTCCACCATGCAGGCGTAGTGTTGTGCGTTGGGCGCGACCTTGCGCTCCAGCCGCATGCGGTCGAACCACCACAGCGTGGCCTCGAGCAGCCCGGCGCGACTGCAGGCGTTCAGCACGGCGACGTACGCCGCGGCGTCGGGCACGTGGCCCTCCCGGACCATGGCGTCGAACACCTGCAGCGCCTTCCGCCCGTCCCAGTGCATCGCCAAGTCGGATAGCATGGCACTGTACGACCACGCATTCTTGTCCTCCATCACGTCGAACACCGCCACTGCCTTCTGCCCTTCTCGATAGCGGCCAGCCAGCCATGACCACGGCCAGCACGCACGTACACAGCCAGGCAGCACAAACGGCCAGCCAGCCGCTCGCACGGGCACAGCAAGCAAGCTAGCACGGCAAGCCAGCCAGCCACACGCACGCATGGCAAGCAAGCCGGAAAGGCAGCGAACAAGGACGCCACGGTGAATTTTTATTCCCATAACGGAGTCAATCTCCTAATCTAATGACTGAAGGGTAAAAAAGTCACTTTGGGTACAAATACATATATTTAGATAAGAAAAGATATTAAAAAATATGAAATGTCATTATAGCTTCTGACTCATGTTTAGAGTCTTATTAGGGAGAAACAAAAGATTGGAGTCCTATTTGGGAGAAGTAAGTACGATTAGAGTACTATAATAGCCATTTTCTCGTCGGTCAGAGATTACTTTACAAAATTCACCAGCACCGGATTGGATGGTCGGGCGAAGACTGCCCTTTCCAAGTTCCGCCTATGAATTATTATATATGCAAGACATTGGCTTCGGTTATATATATGATCGCAACTACAGACATACGAAGGCGGTTAATAATATCTAATAAAGCAAGCATGCCAGAGAGCGTGGAGGCGCTGGCACACTAAGGATGACGATTTAATAGGATTTGCTCTTATTAACTATCGTCATCTAAAACATCGGCGTGTTGATATTCTATCTTTCTTGAGCAGTGCGCTGCTTAATGATGTAATAGTTTAGCTCGTAACCTATTCGAGGCCACGGTCGAACCTTTTCCATTATGTAAAGAAAATGTATTGTGGAAGACAGTTTCGTCAATAAAGTATAGTCTACACGAAAAGATGAGAACAATATGCAATGCGAAAACGAGACGTGGAAATAGTAGTGTAGAACCTTAAATGTAACATATAAGGGCAATTTCTGAAGAACGTGAGAGGAGTAAAACCACAACTTAGCATTCTATAAGGCACACACATACACATAAGGGCAAATTCTGAACCAATTGTTGGGACTATGTACGAAGGAAATTGGGAAGAGGGACAAATTAATGGATGTTGGAGTGTGGTAACAAGGGCAAATCCTGAATTATCCCGATTATTGATGTCCCCGCCACCAAGACTAGCACCAGCACAGTCCAAATCCCCATCAATCCGCACAGTCGCCAAAGGCCTCAGGCCAATAATGGAGCCGACCAACAATGCCCGCGGGCCTCCAACCTGCAGTGGAGGACAGGCCACCATCGTCCTCGCTCGCGTCTACCAAGTCAAGTCGCCGGCCGGGACTCACCGCGGAGCACTGCTACATGTGACCATGTGTGTTTGTGCTAGCAGCTCTGCCCAATAGCGACAGGCCGGGAAGATGGTTGCATATTCATCAATGACAGTGTGGGTACGGGAAGATTCCTTCTAGTTACAGCTGGTAAATTAAACACACTTCACTACTGTCCATTGGAGGTTCACATGGTTAGTCTTGGCCTGCGTGGCTATATCAAAGCTTGTGTTGGAGATTGGAGAAGGGCTCTCTTGTCATTGCATGTTTGCTATTTTTTTGTTTGTATATGTGAGTGCCGGCACTTATGCATGAGATAATTTGGTGAATCCTTAGCCTGAACACAGAATGTTACTAGGAGTAGGGCATGTGTATGAGGCCTTGTAGGGACTATATAAACAAGGGGTAAAAGCCATAGGGGTATCAAACAAGCCAACATATATAATGGCCTCAACCAAGGCTTGCAAGGAGCAATTAGGAGTGCTCAGAAGGATTAGGCTTCAAGTTCTATTGCACTAAGTTCTTGTTTACCGCAAAAAATAAGTGGGTTCCAGAGGGTCAACTAGGGTTGTGAGCGATAATCACTTGTACTCTTTGAAGTTGTGCTAATAGAATTTGCGGTCGGCTTCACTAAAATCCTAACCACTTTTCATAGTAGTTTCATCATCATCTTGGATTGTTTGCATGATCCAACTATGTCTTTCTTAACACAGTGCAAGCTTGTGTCATACGCGCAAGAACCTTTTCAAAATCCAAGGAGTACTACGCATAACTAGGGGGTATGAAATTCTAACAGTTAGCTCTTAATCATGTCAAGATAGTTTCATTTCCTTCTCTCCTGTTAAAAATATTACAATACTATTGAAAATATGAGGACCCCGGGAAACCAAATAGTTACCTTTCTAAATCTTATTGATGCCGATTTGGGTCACACGCTAGCAAGGGGCCTAGTACATAATAAATCAAATGTTGGGGGTGTTAAAACGCTACAAGCCTGAATGGCTCCACTGAGGAGAACCGCGGCCACGTCACCCGAATTCTGTGGCCGTCGGATCTTCATCGCACGGCTGAGATCTGATGAGAAGCTGGAAGCTGAAAGCTGCTTCTCGGTCCTTTCTCAGCTTCTGATCCGCTTCTCTGGCTTCCGCTCCGAATCCGGCCAACTAAATATATATGGGGCTTCCGCTTCTCCTTCCCGGCTCCTACCCCATTCTTAAAAAAAAAAAGAGTCGGCCTCTCTCCTCCTCCGTCCTCCCCCGATCCGGCACCGAGGGGGAAAAAAGCGAGCAGGGAGGCGGCCTCTTTGCCGGCCCCGAGCGGCGGCGGCCCTCCTCCTCCGCGTGCTTCTCCTCCTCCTCCTCCTCCTCCTCGTCGTCCTACTCCCCGAGGTGGCGGCGGCGGCACAGTAATGGCAAGGCGGCGGCGCAGGGTGCAGCCGCAGCACCGCCGCGGGTGGAGCCCAGCGGCCCCCTTCCTCTCCTCCATCCTCCGCGCGGCCTCTTCAGTGCCGCTGATGCAGGCCCGCCACCGCTCCTTTGCTGCACGAAACCCTAGGGTTTGGACCGCCAATGGCGTTCAGGCGCCACAGGCAACCTCGGCGTCCTCTTGAGGCGGCCTGTTCTCCGTCGCGCCTTTTGACGGTAACAAGTATCTTGGGGATTTGAAAAGTGGCAGCATGAACCCTTTTATTTGGGATTTTGATTTCTAGGTTAGAGAGTATCCATGGTGATTTCTAGGTTCTTGGGGATTTCCCTGGTGCTATTGTTCTATGTCCCTACATCAAGTTTTTTACCATACATATTCATTTCCACCACAAATTTGGTAGTGCAGGCTTTGTTTGGTTCTTGATACATATATACTAATTACGGTCCTCTGTATGAGAAAGAAAAATATTACATTATTTGTTTTTACCAATTAATTATGCTCCAAGGCCGAAATTAAAAATATATATGCTGGCAAATTAAATGAGTGACCTATCTTCACCTTCGGAACTACATAAATAAATAGTTCTATAATAAAAACCAGATGGTTCTATCTTTTTGATTCATGTGTTAGTGCTGAACATCAGGGATGTTGCCAAACTGACTCTCGAATTTTCAATGATATATTGCTGATAGCAACATCTTCGAAAGAAATTGTGATAGCTTGCCTTTACAAGTGTTACAACAGCTTCCCCAAGTTACAATAAGGTTCTATGCATTAATGCATATGTACTAATACTTTGTTATGCTTTACTTTGTTGTCAGAATGAAATTTAAGTGAAATGGACTAAGTGTTACTTCGGCCTCCTAATCTTTCTTGGCCTCCATGTTCTTGATATTTACATGGCAAACTGATAAAATTTGCCTGCCTTTGATGCTTGAATTGATAGGGAAGGTAATGCAACTAGATGCTCCCTGTCTAGAAGTTGAGGTAACCGACAACATGTATTAAATTATTTTACCATTAGCACATACATCGCAGCTGAAATTATTTTATTTGAGAAAATGATATCACAGAATGATCAATGTTGTGATAGCACATTTGTCACTGAGTCTTGTTTTCTGCGTTTTCCAGTACATGATTATATTCAAATGATGGCACTATTCAGACAGTTGTTTAGTTTTTAGAAACTTTTTTTTTGCTAAAAAGAGCAGTAATCGATTCAGTCCGAACACTCATTGACCCGCTCTGTTGCATAAATTGGCGATGTGCATATTATATGTACCTCTAATTCTCTTGCTATCAACATAATTGAGCTTTGCTGATTATCTATTATATGCATCTCTCGTGTTAGAAAAAATGTTTACTTACCTCAGATATACATGAATTAGTGGTTGCAAAATGGTCTTTTTTTGACCATTGGGTGATATCTTCTGCCACAAAAGTGTCATTGCTATGACCATTTCTTCTGTTTAAAAATCTTTTCCTTTGCCTTTATAGGCACATATATTTATTCTGCCCATGAAGGAATTGTTGAGCGATGACAATGACCTACGCCCAAAAGGATAACTGGTGAGTTCGTTAAGAGCGAGATTTGCTTGCTTACATTAATACAATTCCCCATTTTTGTATATATAGACAGATTTGCTTGACTCCTAAGCTAATCTTATTTCTAATCCTAATTCCTAACCTTAATGAGCCTTTCTTACTTCTGATGTAGCCCACAAGGTCTAGCTGACTGGCCATGACTTTTACTGTCTGCTGTTGACCATTGCAGGCAGAAGCATGTCCAGGACATAATATTATTGGAGTTCTTCTAGGACCTGAAAGTAATACCCAGAAGCGGTTACATGAAGTATGGTCTATTCTTGGAAATCTTATATGATATTATTTTGTTGAACCATTCCTGAGACCAGTCTCTTTGTTAAACTGTTGGCTTCATTCACACATGGCAGGAAACTGGAGCTGTCATTCGACTATATGGGACTAAGAAAATCAATGGATAAAAGGTATATTTGCTAAGATAATTTTCAGCGAGATTTTAAACGTTCTATTCCATTTCGGTTCTTTTCATCATAATCTTTTAGTTTCATCTTTATCTTTATGCTCAAGCTCCACAGATCAACAGCACATCATTTTGTTGTGTTGTCCGTATAGTAAATAACTTCTGTAGCAATTTCATTGCAATATACAAATGAAGCACCTTTTTTTTGTCATGTTCAGAGTGAGATTCGTCATCCAGAAATAAATGAAGCACAAGATGCTTATGAAGGCCTATACATCAATGTATCAGCCGACTCTTATGATAAAGTAGATGCTGCAGTTCTGTTGATTGATCTACTTCTTGATCCTGTTTCCGTAAGTCCAGCATGCCTTTCTTCCCCATCAAAATCAGTTTGTTGTCAACTGACCATGGAGTCATTTGGACCAAGTAAAGTCAACAGCTGCTTCAACAACTACTGCTATTTCTTCAGCAGTTACCTCCATGGATGCAGTTTCAGCTAATGTGCAACAGGTGCAGAATACCACTTCACAGCCAGATTTACTTCATTACCAATCACAAAATGCTCCTTGGCTACTCACACCCCAGACTAATGCTCCATCAATTCCTTCCGCGGGGCCTGTTTTGAGTACATTACCTAACAATTCATTGCAGCCACAACAGCCTGCTGGTTCTTTCAATATGCCTCCATATACAGGTCAACCTCCTCACATGAATAACATGCCAAGAACTCCATTTCCTGTTCCTGGGCCTCAACAATCAATACCAAGCAATCAGCAACCACCACCTCAGTTTCTAGCTAATAACTCCTCAATTGGGCCTCCTTTGTAGTGATGAATATTTGTGTAATATGTTGCTACCATATTCTGATTTTTTTTCTTTGTTCAAGCAGGTTACTCTTGGAAGAGAGACAGAAAATGTCAAAGTTGACATTGATTTGGGAAAAGAAGGGAGGGCAAATAAGATATCTCGTCGACAGGTAATTCCTTGAATAGTCCATTGTGTGTTAAGAAATGCCACTAAAGTATTTACATTTCCTTAGGAAATGGCTAATGCCTAATAGGTACTTGATTGCTTGACTATGTTTTTTATGTAAGAAGGTAAGAAACATATATGCTGTGGGAGGTTAAAATTTATTATCCCTTATTTTTTGTTTGCACATCATTTGCACCATTGCATTGTCCTAATTGTGGTTTGTAAGGCAAAATATTATTTCTGTCCCATAAATGACTGCACCATTGTCGGCCTGTATGTAGTGTCTACATAACAAGTATATATAGAAACTATCCCATAAATGACTGCACCTTTTACAGGGCCCAATATATATATTCTGGTGATTTGCCACCGTTTGCAGTTTGGCAAACAATTCTTTGAGAGTTGAGTTTTGTGGAGTTTTTCCATTTTGTGCTTAGTGTGCAGTTTTTGGAGTAACAAAATTTGTTACTATTCCTGCAAGCAAGGTTAACTTATGGTTGATTAGAAGCAAAAAAAAAAAAAAAAAAAAAAAAAAAAAAAAAAAAAAGCACTGATCCTGCCTTCTCTTGGAGGAAAACAGAAAACAAGAAAGCAATGAGCAGTAGCTCAAGTTTTGCTGTAGCCTGGAGGAAACCAGAAAATAAGAAAGCAAGGAACAGCGGTTCAAGTTTCCTGAAACCAATGTGTTCTCTGCGTGGGTCCATGGGGGCTCAAAAAACGTTTTCTGTGCACACGCTTTTGTTGTAACAGTCTGTGTCTGGCTATGCTTTCCATGGCAATCTACACAATTCTTTCTTCTCTTACTTCACCATTAAGACTACGTGCAATTCCAGATATGGTTTCCATAGCAATTCCAGCTATGGTTTCGATGGCAAACCTTTTTGTCCATGCATAAGGCTTCGGTGGCCAAAGGGGTTATTTTTGAAAACTTACTTGACGAGGGTTATTTTAAAATATTAGGTAAAAAAAACTTGGTATGGGAAAGGCAGCTTCTGGCTAAGCCTTGTATCAACGCGAAAGAATACATTTGAAATATGTATTTCTTATTTCTTATGCTGATATTGAGGAAGGCAAACACTTAGACAGCTACCAATTATCACTGAGTCACACTATAATTCTTTTTTTTTTACCATTTATGGCTACTCACTAAGCATTGCCACTGCAGGTCGGTTGATGTTACTGCCTTGTACTAAGCCTTATTTGATTTGGCATCTACCTCTAAGCTTTAATCATAGCTCTGTATGGACTTCGAAAATAATAAGGTAAATCACCGGAACTTCTGCAACTATCATAGCTATGATCATTTTTACTTCCTAAATATTAATTCACCTCGTGCCTACACTTGCAGACATACTACGTGTCAACAAAGCTTGAAACTGGAACACCCAATTTAGAAGGCACCTGTTGGAACTGGATTGACATATCACATGAGTGACATGATCTATCAAGGGCACTTGGATCAAACAAAGTTTCCTACACCCACACCGAGGCTAAGTACTTTGCGAGGGAGAAGAATCAGAAGGCGAGGAAGACAGAGGGTGAGCTTTTGGAGACAGAGGAGGCATCCAAGTCACTGCATGACCTGAAGGATGACCAGAAGGCTGTGCATGCTGCTCTGATCGAAGCCATTGAGGCTGTCCTAGAGCTGAAAACCTATCTTGGTGCCCGGTTCTCTCTCAGGGATGGGATGACAAGCCCCACAAGATGGTCTATATGTGAATATGTAAATTAAACTCTACCCACTGTTGTATATATAATATAATCTAACTTAGGCTGTTCTATGTTTCAACCCATGTAATGTCTAATGCAAATGTATGACATACATAATTTTATTGAAATTGTCTACATGTACGCTCGCACGGGCGCGCGGAGGCGCGTGCCCTTATACTAGTATTGTATGTTTGTAACTGAAAGGATCTAAAAGGCCTAGAGGGGGTGAATAGGCCTTTTTACAATACCTGAAACTCACAAACTCGAAAAGCGGAAGTTAAATACCAACCGGAACTAGCGGAAGGTTTGAACTGGAACTCCCGGTGACAACCGGAACTTCTGATGCAAACCTAACCTAAGGTTCTGGTGCCCTATTAGGCTACAAAATCAGAGTTAATCGAGTTGTGATTGCAATACTAATCATTACCACCCGCTGTAGATGAAGTAGAGAGGATGAAGATATGGTTCGGGATCAATTGCTCCTTGCTAAGTCACAGTTTGGTCCTTCCAACCTGTGAATATGGAGATAGAGAGGAAGAACACAAAGAACACAAATAACAAGGATAGTCGATGCTACCTCCTCAGCAAGACACAATATTTATCTCGTGGTTCAGCTAACCACTTAGGAAAGCCTACGTCCCCATTGTTGAGGTGACCACGAAGGTCTCCTCTTCTCAAACAACTATGAAGGAAAGCCTAAGATTTCACTAAGAGAAAGGGTGATACAAACACTTCAGGGTGTCCTCACAAGTAAATCAACACGAGTAACCATGAAGAATGCCTAGCCAGCTAGGGTTCAAAGAACCCAAGAGTAACAAACACAAACCAAACCGGCCAGATGAGGAATCCAAGTACTCAAGTCGAAGATTGATGCTCCTGCTCTCAAATCTTACATCCCTAGATCAAGATCTCTCAAGGATTAAAGCCTAGGAGCAAAGGGGGGAGAGAGAGAGAGCAGGTGAGTCAAAGCTTGGAGCTGTTGCAAGTGCGTAGTGTAAAGTGAGTGAATCGGGCAAGAGAGAGGGAAAGAAGTCAGGTAAACACTATTTATATTTCTCCTCGGATAGCCTACCCAAAGTTCTGGTGAAGCCTCACTGGAACTTCTGGTTGATTTAAAAGTTACCGTTGTGTCTGAGCAAGGTCACGAGGGTCAACCAGAAGTTCTAGTCACTTGATCGGAACTTCCAGTCGCCATCAGAACTTCTAATCAAGTACCAGAACCAAATGGCAATGTGCGGATGCACGAGCACTGTGGACACCGAAACTTCCGGTCACGCGGCGGAACTTCCGATCACGGCTAGAAATTTTGGTCGCAAGCCGAAAGCAATTTCTGGCGCGCGGGCGAGCGGAGCCTGGCTGGCCAGAACTTTCGATCAGGGACCAAAAGTGAATACTGATGTGTGGATGCTCGTGGGCAGGGGCAGCCGAAACTTCTAGTCCTGCCCCAGAACTTTCGGTCTACCCTAGGCAGTCAGCAAAGCTATGTTTTTGTACACGTGTGTGCTTGTGTCTCTCAAGCTAACTAAGTTCATCTCTTTGAGCACTTGTAAACCCATCTAGCTAGTCTAAGTTTGTATCCCTCTTGATAGTGCGGCATTCCCTACGACTCAAACAAAACAAAGAATGAAGGTCCTCTTATGCTAGATTGCATTTTTAATCCATCAACATTTAGGGTGCTCTAGTTTCACCAAATATGATCGTTCAAATCTTTTGATGGACTAACACCTATAAATATCACTTGATAAACATGTTAGTCTCTAATTTGATTGTCATTAATTATCCAAAACCCACATCAGGGGCAAATGCACTTATAGTAACCCCCACTAATGTGTTTTGTGCCCAATTGTATGGTTTGAGAGGTGGCCATACGATTTTATGCGCCATTGTAGACTAAAGTGGTATTTTTGTAAATACCAACCTTGCTATGGGTAATAAGAGGACAACCCTCCTAACCTATCCGTCATGGAATTTTTTAGGTCGACTTCAAGAGGATAAACGAATCCCCACCTGCATATATTCCACAAATAACGGTGGACCGGTGGGTGGAAGGCATTGGCCTTGGTTACATAATGAGTCTCAATGATGAAGAGAGGGTGATTACATAAAACATGCATTTCTCCATTATCTAGCTACTGCTTTGTTCTTCATGGCAATGCGACACCTCCAATTCTTAGCAGATTCCACGCAAGCTTCCTTGAGCCGGCGTATGTCCGACATGCCCCCTGAACGCCACTAATTCATTTCGGTGCTTCCAATTCTCAACACAAGAGCAATAGCAGCGGGTTGAGCACTATTTTGGCAACCCTCGGGGGTGTGTTCTAGAGTTCATCGGCTTTGGCTGTCCTAGCAAGCGCCCATCCAATGTTCCTCCAAAATGACTGAACAAAAGAGAAGCCAGATAAGATGTGGTTGGCTGTATCATCCACCAATCCACACAGCTCACAACGTACATTAATGATGATGTTCTTGTGAGCCAAGGTAGTCCAGCAGTGTATCATGTTTTGGGTGAGGAGCCAACTGAAGAACTTGACTCGGGGGGAGCGGATGAAGTTGCACCAGATAAACCTATAGGAGATGCTTAGGTTATCCCTTGGGTGGAAGTTTGTAGATGGGCCCCAACATCGATTCGTGTCACTCGTCCTTGAAGTTATAGGACCACACATCTGCTTCATTTGTCAACACCATATCATGCAGCATCAGGGATAGTTGCTCAAGCGCCTAGGCTGCCTGGGTGGATAGGTTGTGCCTGAACTGGCCGTGGAGCTTTGAATCGGTGATGTCGTGCAAGGATATCATGCCCTTATCGCAGTGGCCAGGTTGTGTAGTGCTGGCATCAATCTTCGCAAGGGGGTGTTCATGAGCCAGTGGTCATGCCAAAAGGCCATGTCCTGGCCATCACCAACTTGGACCATGGTGATGCTCCTGCAGCACCTCTTAGTGAATGCCACATAAGTCGCCACTATGAATGGTCGTGTCAATGAGCTCCCTGGACTAGGTCGCATAGATCGCCGTCTTCCTTGCCCTAGCAAACTTTGTCCCCAGCGACTATGCACTACCTGCCACTCGCCTCCCCTATGTAGTCCACTGAAAAGGTTCTGGGTCATGCATCCAGTGCAACGATCACCTCGAGTGGTAGCTCCAATGCCCCCATGACATAATTCGGGAGCCTGTCTAGGACTGCATTGATTAGGATGATTTGCCCGGCCATCATGCTCAGCAGCAATGCTTTTCATGTCACCAGTACCAGTCAACACGGGCATTTAGGGAAGTAAACACAGATTGTGGCAGATTTACATTGGACAGCGGTAGCCTGTTGACACAAAAAGCGCACTATGTCTCACACACAACAAGCCGGAAAGCCTAGCTTCAATCGGGTGCCCGGGCGTCTGAATCCGGAAGCGTGCCAGTCGATTTGACCTGAAAATCGACAAGGGATAAAACTGTGAGAACAAAACTGGAACGTGTCGGGTGAGACCAGACAGTTCCATATTTACGGCCCTGAAGCCACTTACGACGACATATAGCTATAGAAGCTATCTGCCAACATGTTTGCAAGTCATTCGGCTAATTCTTATATAACTGAAGTAAAAGGAATTGATTGCCGAATACGCATACATGAAGACATGTTTGAACAAGATTAAATCGATGAAGTATAACAAACTATATCTTAAGCTTAAAGTATTACCGAAACATAAACAATTATAGATAGGTAACTTGCAAATATAAATCTACTAAGATAACACATGCATAGGCCAATCCAACTAGTCTGCCGCACGTCTAGCCTTCATAAACCCGTCAAGCACATACTAAAGCAAGCTAATCCACCGCATGATACGACTTCCTATGAGTATATTCCACCCTCTACACTTAGATCAATCCACCGCATGATACAATCTAATAATAAAGAGCTAAAAGCATGCAATTGTCTAAATAGATCTATAAGCACTCATTACACGTATAAGCAAAACCATATCGGCAAGATTACCGAATTGGGGTCCATGAAGAAGGAACAAACGAGCTATCACGATCTAGAGGAAAGCAAAGCATACATCTGCCGCACGATATTCAGCTTTAACCAAGACCTAGACGATCTAATCATGCGTGAACCCGCAACACGTGACAATCTTGATTGATTTAATTCGGCTATTATGAACTTGATCCACTTGATATTTAAGTAAACATGAAAGAACGATCAAAAGCCGAAAAGAGTATCAATCAAGATTGGGCAAAAGAGTGTTGCAAATAATTAAACATTAAATAAAACATGCAACATGTGATAACTTAATGAATCTATTAGATCTTGCCAAATCTAAAAGGGCCGATAACTATCTTTACTCATGTCTTAATCCGCCGCACGATACAAGGCATAAGCAAAAACTTATCATGATCGAGCTTAGATCTACCGCATGTTCTAAGCTAAAACAATGAGACTACTTGCATCATAATCTAAATCCACCGCATGATACTAGACATGATAGCAAGGTTGCCGGGACTTACGGAGGTCGACGAATCGATTGGCCCTCTCGAAGAACTCGACGACATGACTAGAAGGACTCGAAAAGGTGGCACGGGGCCGGTTGTATTGATTTGGTTGTGAACCCTTATTACAATGGTCGAGGGTTTATATTTACACCCTGGACAAGACACGAGTCTTAAACGACTACGACTAACTAAACAAAATTGGAAAATACATGATCCTATCTCTAAACTTGATCGGAGTCCTTGATCATTACGGCTCCTTCCTCTTTTGGTCAATCCCCTCTTGCCATTTTCGCTTCCCGAATGAAGTCATTGCTCAGCTGAGGATAACCGACCGCTTGACCACTTGCCGAATCGTGGAAAATCAACCGACCGCATACGCCTTTGCCGAATCCTTCTCTCTGTCGACCACGGGACCACCTGTCATATCCTTTACCAAATTTTGGTGTTAACACATGCCCCCTCAATTTCGAGATAAAAGAGATTTTTATTTCGAAATTGACCACAAGCGCCCTTCGTCTAGGTCAACACTGCTAACACCCACAGCCGCCACCTGAGAACTGAAATTGCATCACTCCTTTGATGGCGATGGAAGCTTCAATCCGCTCCATTATGGCGACGGGGACCCAAGAGGAACTCCTGGAGGTAACCCTACTTGCTTTACCCATTCAGCAATTTTCTGAATTGATTCTTGATGTGCCTTCAACTCATTCATCCCTGCCTCTCGCCTGAAGGAAATAAGGAATGAGATTCTGATCCCCAATCTCGCCCAACCTGAATCCTTCTTTCTTGGTCCACTGGGAGATTCTAGTCCGAGGGAATTTATCGAAAAGGAGACCTTGAGGATCCCTTTTAGGTCTAGGATTGCTCCTCCAAACAGATGGCCAAACACCTTCAAAACCTGGCCCCTTCCCTCAATTGCAGGATGGCATGACTAGTATCGCAGGATGCAAGCCAAGAACAGTGATCTCTGGGAGACATAGGACATCCAACACTGTCTGGAGCTGTCATTAGCCGACATGCCAAGAAATGATTCTCTTCTGATAGCTGCCTCTCACTTTTGGTCTGATGCCGTCAATGCATTCATCTTCGGCCATGGCCGAATGTCAATCACCTTGGCAGATATTTTCATGATGACCGGACTGAACATTACAAAGCCAACTTACCCGAACAAGTACAAGGGCACCAGTTCTCAGAGATCAGTCAAGTCATGAGGTGGATGGGTCAAACATATTCAGGCCTATGCAACAACTGGCGCTGTGTCTGACAAGGAATACAAAGCTTTCATGAACATGTGGCTGTGCAGGTTCATCTTTTGCCGCAAGTCTAATGAGCCGACTCTGAATCATATAGTGATGGCTGAAGACTTAGCTGCAGGTCAATTGATCCCTATGGGCAAATATCTCCTGGGAGCTGTTTACCATATGATGCATCAGATCACTGTTCAGATGCGCAACCAAGGCGAAATCTCCTGTGTCAACGGCCCCTGGTGGCTTGTTCAGATGTGGCTACAGCTATACATGCATCAGATCATTTCAGTCGATCTCCCTGGCCTGGGCTTCCCATCTATTAATTATGCTGAAGGTGAAAACCCTAGACAAAAGTCCTGTCAGACATATGGTGAAGCTGCATCCTCTATTGTCATTGACATAGACCTCGGCCATCTCTTCAAGATATTTTACAAGGGGTTCAACCAAATAATCTGGTTTCCTTACAGAGAAAATAAAAATTTAACTCTCCCTTGTAAATTCAGTTATGAGCTTGGTTGTACAGATGATGAATCTAAGGAAATTTTCAACTCCTTCATCAGGCCTTGTGCTCTACTAGCAGAATTCCACCATGGCAGGCTGGTAAACCCAACTTATGAATTTTACAACTCAAACATGGTTGCCAGGCAGCTTGGATTTGGTCAATTGCCCCCAAGGCTATACTTCTCAGGCATCATAAGACCTAGGGAAACACTGTCCAACAGTACTGAAGCTAACAAGGTCTTCAACCTTGGATGCAAATCCCCATTATATGCACCTAATCCTCTGGTGATAACTGAGATTGCTCACGCTTCTTTCAACTCCTGGTGGCAAGAATGGCATTCTCACATTTTCAGCACCCGAGTCCATCCTCTGTGCCAAGCTCTGTTGCCTCAATTTGCTTCTGATGATGAGGTAAAGGAGTTCTTAGAACTTTTCTTTTCTTTGGGCCCTCATTTTATATTCTAAGCACCTTTTTGAACAGGATAACGCTCCTCCAAGCCCTCCAGAAATCCAGTACTGGCAACCTGGTCCTGTTGCCGCTCTGGGACATATTGCTCCAACTCTGGCAGCTTTCAATAGGATCACTGCTGATGACACAGTGCTTCTGAAGGACCTCAAGAGAAAAATTCCTTCCTCTCCCATCAAGGATTCTGCCATACCCAAGAAAACAAGATCAAAGAAAGCTAAAGCCCTCCCCCAGGTATGAATGTTCTTAATCTCTCTGTCATTATTTGTTGGTGCATCCATATTCACCATTCTTCAATAGGTACAGGCTAATCCTCAGAGCCCCGAAAGTTTCTACTGATCAGGCAGATGCCAATGAGACTATTGGTAATATTGGTACGTATCTGCATTTTTGTGCTCTTTTTCCTTTTGACTATGCACTAGCTTTCATCCCATGCCATGACTCAGATGAACAAGGAGAAGCAACAGAAGAGCTCCCTCCTCATCAGGCTCCAGATTCACCAACCCCGGCTGTGCAAGATGTTCCAACATGCCATGAGGTTGTTAATCCTGAGGTAGCCACTGTACCAATCACTCAAGATGTTGAGTCTACTCAGGATACAATCGATCAAGTCTTTGTCGAAGAGGTAACACTTTCACTTCTCTAGTTACCTACTGCTTAAATTGAATCATTCGGCTAAATCATCTTCTCTGTCCATCAACAGGACACTGTTCATCCACAAGCCAGCTTCTCTCTTATTGCTGAAGAGTTTGCGGAAGACAAAGATGATGAGGTTTCATCCAGCCAGCAATTATCATCAGAGAATCAAGCTAGGCTGAAGGAAATAATCCTTTTTCTGAACAAAGACATTGTTACCTTGACTCGGGAATCAGATCAGATAAGGGAGATTGCAGAGCTTATTGATCAAGAGATCCCATCTGATCTTAAAACAGCTTTGGAAGCCTTATTTCATCTTGATGATCATTTTGCTGTTGGCAAGAGGGCGAACAAGAACACAACCACCAGAGCCAACCTAGAGAATGATAAGGTGGCTAAAGAACAGCAGGTCAAGGAGCTTTACTCTGAAATCAAGCTAACTAAGCACTCCTTGGACACTCTAGAACCAGAGCTGCAGATCATGGGGGATGAGAGAACCAAACTGGAGGCTGAATTGGCCCAGCTGAATGCCAAAATTCAATCTCATGAAGCCAAGCTTGCCAATCTGCTATCTCTCGATTCGGCTAAAGTCAAGATAATGTCAGTCATCAAGGAAACCAAGCAAATCAAGAGTAAATTATCCAAGATCCAAAATTCTGAAGAACAGGACCAGAAGACTCTTGATGAGGTCAACCGAATCAAGACTGATGCCATTGATGCCATTAACTCTTTTCTGAATGTATAAACACTTGGCTTGTAATGAAGATGTAAACATTATGCTTTTCTAAATATGCCATGTTGGAAACATTTCATTTTTTCTGAGAAATAGAGACCTTCTTTTCCTCCCTGTTACTTATCTTCTAGCCGAATGCCATCGGCTCTCTGAATATAACTGCTCCTTCAACAAGCAAACACTTTTTCTGAATGCAACCGCTGTCAATCCAAATCCAGGTTTTAGCCGAATGATCCCTATTTAGATATTTAGCCGAGCGCACACCGTAAACTGAACTGATAGCAATGACCGGCCCGGCCCAGTCCAATATCGGCCCATAGCGGTTGGAAAACCCTATTTCGTTGCTTGGCTTTCCCGAAGGCTCCGCCACGGCTCCCAACATTCATAAATAGGACCACCTCTCGGCTCCCATCATCACACTCAAGCAGTTGCCATTCTTCTATCTCTTCCACTTCCTCTTCCACCTCAAGCCAAAAAACCCTAGCACCATCCATGGCTAGCGGCGGCGACCGTGGAAAGCGTCCGGCCTAGGACGAGGCGGAGGGAAGCAACACCCGGTGCCGGCGGTGAGATTTCTTCAACTCTTTGAGTTGTGCTGCCATCGACTTTCTTTTTACTCGATCTTGATTTTTGCCCCCTTGCGGTTACTCATTCATCTTCTTGATTTCGCTTCAGGGGTGTGGGAATCACCGGCGACTACGTCTCCAACTTTAAGAGGCAGGTCGCCCGGGCCGGCACTCACACTCCCGCTCCTGCTCCGGCTCCGGCAGCGGATGTAGCGGAGGAGAGCAACCGCAGCGGCCGCCGTCTGAGGTGATGAAAATATCTTCACCTTCTCTGCAGTTTTTTATGAGCCGATCTTGATCTTCCTCTCCGTTTTAGGACCGCGAGGATGGGCTCCGGCCAATGGCACCTCCTCGCGCCGGCCGCGGCAGTTGCAGCTCTTGCTCCTGCCCTTGTTTCGGTTCTGGCTCCCGCTCCTGCTCTGGCTCCGGCTCCGGCCCCCGCCTCATCGGGGCCTTCCTCCGGCAGTTCGTACCACCCCTATCCCTGGGGTCGGGCGGACGAGGAGATCCTGAATCCATACAACGGCGACGACGCCGTCCGTTACCTCCGCGAGAGGGACGAGGCGAGGGAGCTTCTTGGTGAGGAAACCAAGAAGCATGGGATCACCCAGCTGGAGTGGGAGGACCAGCGCAGCCGCTCTGCGATGCCGTCACCAGTATGGCAGTTCTGGAACCCTGCTCACACCTTATTTTCCTGATTCACTTGTTCATCGGCTTGTTCTTTCCTCTGTTTTGCAGACCTCTCCGAGGAGCTGAACCGCCTGAAGGCGGCGGCGACGGTGGTCGTCGACCGGGTGAACGCCAGGGGCCCGACGGTCATGGACCGCCTTGAGGCCGTGCCTGGCCAGGTTGATCAGGCCGCCCTCCACGGGGTGCGCCTGGGCACCGCCCTTGGCCCGGCGGGGGTTTCGTCCTGGACCGGGGACGAGTACACCTCCGTGCCGGTCGGCTTCCAGGGCGGGCTCCCCCATGAGATCGACGACATCGAAGGTCTCCTGGCGGAGTACGACGACCACGCCCGCGCCATGGCCGACGCCACCAACCCGCAATCAGTCCTCAACAAGCTCTTCGCCAACGAAGAGGAGTAGCTTGTATTAGGATTGATGCGGGTGTAATAAAAAATTTTTAATGAAGGATGTTGGTTCTCCCTTGTTCTTGCTCGTCTGTGATGGCATTCATTTGTTGTGTTTGTTCTCGCGAAATTTTTTTTTCATTCCTTAGCTAGAATCTTGATCGCGATAATCTCCCGAATGCAATCTTCCCGAACGCATGACGTTACTTTAGTCGATTAGATCTCGGCCCTGTTCCGCGACTTGACAGTTTGTAGTGTAGCACTTCAATTCGCTTTATCTTCTCCCGATAAATCTACCGGCCGAGAGACAAAAACCATCCGTGACCAGATACACTTAAAAAATTACTAAAGGCGATATGACCATATCGGCTATTTCACACTGAAGACGATACACACGATATCGGCTATTTTGTGCTAAAAACGATACACACGATATCGGCTATTTCCTTCAACTTCTTTCCTTTATTCTGCAGGTGATTCCAGTCAAATCGGCTAACTTACACCTAAGGTCTCGGTTACGATCAAGATCCAACTTCAACACTTGGATGAAATTTCTTGAGGTATCTGCCATTGATGGCTCTTGTAAGCTCTTCTCCAAATAATGTTTTCAATATATATGCGTTACCAGGTGCACAACTCACAACCCGAAAAGGTCCTTCCCAATTTGGAGACCATTTGCCGAATGTTTTATCCTTTGTACCAATCGGCAATATCGTTTTCCAAACCAAGTCTCCTTCTGCGAATTGTTTGACTTTAACCTTCTTGTTGTAGTACTTGGCGACACGCATTTTATTCTTTTCAATATTTTCCAAGGCTTTGAGACGGATCAAATGCAAATCCTCTAACTCATCCATCATTAAATCTTTATAATCTTTTTCCGCCAAGTCTTTCTGCAATTCAACTCGCCTCGATCTTGATTGTAACTCCCAAGGTAATACAGCATTATGTCCATAGACCAACTCGTATGGAGATGCTTGCGTGGATCCATGACAAACCATTCGGTAAGCCCACAATGCCTCATTAAGGACCAAGTGCCATCTCTTTGGCTTCTCATCAATTTTCTTTTGGATGATCTTGATCATGATCTTATTTGATGCTTCTGCTTGGCCATTGGCTTGTGCATAATAAGGAGAAGAATTATATAGCCTTATTCCCATGCTTTCGGCAAAATCACAAAACTCTGAAGAGGTAAACTGAGTCCCTTGATCAGTTGTTATGGTCTGTGGAATCCCAAATCTGTAAATTATATGTTCTTTAACAAAATTGACCATATTCTCTGATGTAACCGTCTTCAAAGGGATAGCTTCAATCCACTTGGTAAAGTAATCCGTAGCCAATAGCACAAACTTATGTCCTTTACTAGATGGAGGATTAATCTGTCCAATCAAATCTATGCCCCATCCTCTGAATGCCCAAGACTTGATTATGGGGTTTAATGCAGATGCAGGTGCTCTTTGAACATTACCAAATATCTGACAATCTCGACATCCCTTGTAATATTCAAAACAGTCTTCTAATATAGTCGGCCAAAAATATCCAGTCCTCCTGATTATCCACTTCATTCGGTACGCCGACTGATGTGCACCACAAGCTCCCTCATGAATTTCAAACATAATCTTTTTGGCTTCTTCTTGATTCAAGCATTTGAGCAACACCCCATCTATAGATTTGTAATACAATTGATTGTCAAGAAGCACAAACTTGAGAGCCTTATACCTGAGCTTTCGGAAAACTCTTTGGGATGGATCCTTTAGATAATTGATGATGTCACATCTCCAATCATTATCTACTTGATCAATATCGAAAATACCCTCTTCTATGGCAAAGACCTCATGATTCTCACGATATCCAGAGGCTGTTTGAGCTAACTTGTTTGCCTCTCCATTGTGCTCCCTAGGGATATGATGCAAGGTAACTATTGAAAATTTCTTCAAAAGTTCTCTACATTCTTCATGATATCCTCTTAATATATCGTTCTTGCACTCATATTGCCCTGTCAATTGGTTGATCACCAATTCAGAATCACCAAACACTTCGACAAAGAACGGCTTTTACTTCTACCAAGAATGGCAAGCCCTCGAGCAATGCTTCATACTCGCTTGATTATTAGTAACATGATATTCAATTGGAAAAGCATACTCAAATATGTTCCCACGTGGGGATATCAAGAGAATACCAAAGACCGCCACCCTTGTCACACGATGATCCATTGAAAAATAGCGCCCATGGGGCAATATTAACTACTTCAACAGAAAGATCATGGTGCTGAGTAATGAAGTCGGCAATTATCTGGCCTTTCACTTCTTTTGCCGATTCATACCTCAGATTGAACTCTGACAATGCTAATACCCATTTGCCAATCCTGCCATTCAAAATTGGCATTGATAACATATGTTTGATTACATCAAAACTAGATATTACCACACATTCGGTATTTAACAGATAATGCCGAAATTTGGTACACGAGTAATAAACACATAGACAGAGTTTTTCTGTAGCCGAATACCTTGTTTCTGGATCCAACAACTTTCGGCTAAGGTAAGCTATTACTCTTTCCTTCCCATCAAACTCTTGCATAAGGGCCGATCCTATTGCTAGGCTATCGGCTGCCACATACAGCTTGAAAGGCTTCTCAAGTTGTGGGGGTACCAACACTGGTGGTGCCTTCATATATTGCTTGATCTCATCAAAAGCCTTTTGCTGCATGTCACCCCAAACAAATTTCTGATCCTTCTTGAGCTTCAATAATGGAGAGAAATGCAATACTCTTTCTGATAAATTGGATATGAACCTTCTCACAAAATTAATCTTGCCCAGTAATGACTGTAACTCTGTGAGATTAGTTGGGGGCACTATCTTGTCTATTGCTTCCATGCTCTTTTTCCCAACTTCTATCCCTCCTTTGTGGATAAAAAACCCCAAGAACTCACCAGCCGATACTCCAAAGGCACATTTGTTTGGATTCATTTTTAAACCGTGTCTTCTTGTGCACTCCAAAGTTTTCCTTAAATCGGCTAAATGTCCTTCATGGTCTCTGGATTTGACCACCACATCATCGATATAGATTTCTACAATCTTGCCGATCAACTCATGAAAAATGTAGTTCATGGCTCTCTGATAAGTTGCACTGGCATTTTTCAATCCAAATATCATGACTATCCATTCAAATAAACCAATATGGCCAGGACGCGACACCTGAATGCAGTTTTTGCAATATCCACTATTGCCATAAAAATCTGATTATAGCCAGCATTGCCATCCATAAAACTAATCACTTCATATCCTGCTGCTGCATCTATTAGCAAATCGGCAACTGGCATTGGATAACCATCCATAGGAGTAGCCTTGTTGAGATCCCTGAAGTCTATGCAGACTCTCATCTTTCCATTTTTCTTGTATACAGGCACTATATTTGAAATCCAATCTGCATACCTGCATGGCCGAATAAAGTTTGCTTCTATCAATCTTTCAACTTCTTTCTTTACATCGGCCAATACCTCCTCTTTATAAATCTTTCATGGAGGTTGTTTGAAAGGACGAAACCCAGGCTTAATAGGGAGCTTATGCTCAACAATTGATCTATCTAATCCGGGCATTTCTGTATAATCCCACGCAAAACAATCCTTGAACTCCTTTAGCAACTCTATTAGTTTCAACTTATATTCTGGGTCCAAATTTGCACTGATACACATCGGCCTTGGTTTTGAACTATCACCAACATCAATCTCTTCTAACTTATTGGTCGACATGAAACCACGACCCAGCTTCCCTTTGTTGCCATCGATTGGATTGCCCATTAAAAATTACTAGTGAGAGCCGACTGCTCGGATCGGCTGTTGATCTCTGTTGAACACATTAACAGTACCTTCTTTCCACTCCTTACCCGAAAGGCAATCTAGTCCATCATACTCCCAATAAGCAGGCTCTGAAGCAGCAACACTTACTGAATCATCAGCTTGAACCACCTCCACATCATCTCCAATCCACTGAATGAGAATTTGGTGCATGGTTGAAGGTATGCAGCAGTTTGCATGTATCCAATCCCTTCCTAGAAGCATACTGTATGCCCCCTTGCCATCAATAACAAAGAAGGTAGTGATCAGAGTCTTGGATCCAACCATCAATTCAACATGCACAGCTCCTCGGGTATCAAAAGGATTGCCAGCAAAGTCTCTGAGGATCATGTCAGTCTGCAACAAGTCTTCACTTGTCATCCCAAGCTTTCTGAAAGTTGTGTATGGCATAATGTTGATAGCAGCCCCTCCATCAACAAGCATTTTAGTCAGAGGTTTGCTATTAACATATTCTTTCAAGTATAATGGCTTTAGGTGACGATTTCTGACTGGCTTGTCAAAGACTGCTTGTCGAGTCAACACAAGGTGAGCCATCAGGTCTCGGCATTCATTTTCATCAAAGTCAGAGTATACCTCATCCTGCACATCTTGATCTTTAGGAGCCATAAACTCTAGTGGGATGAAAAACACCATATTAGCATCAGCCGAAGGACCCTGTTCATCATCCTTTTTCTTAGGACGCCACATCGGCTTCTTTTCGGCTAATTCTTGCTTCAACTCCTGATTTCTCAAGCGTTGAACTCTTCTCTTCTGGCTTTTTCTTAAACCAGGAGGACACCATTGCCCTCTTTGCCATTTATATGAGCTCTCTTCTCCATTGCGAGCACTGCTACGAGCCCAGGCCTGATTTGCAAATCTCTTCCTCTGATGCTGATCAAAATTGTTTATTTTTAGGCGCCGATCGTCCTCAGGAATCCTCATTCCAAGCCTATCATGGACGGGATGGTGGTTGACTCGAGACGGCCTGTACTCTGAATATTGATCACTGCATTCAGGGCAATTGTTTCTAGCAGGCAGTTTCAAGCCTTCATTCCAACAATGTCTGAAGAAGGAACAGTTCCAATGAGACTACTCTTGCTCTCTCCTATACTCCTCTTGTTCTCTCTGGCGAACTTCTTCTTCATATCTCCGACGCTCTGTCATGAACCTGCGCTCTTCCTCAATGAACTGTTGCTCCTCATCATATTTTAGCCTCTTCTCCCTCTGCCATTTATTCAACAAGTGACGTGCTGTAACTTTGAGCTTTGGTTTACCATGCATTCGGCACTCTCCGTGGACTGCATCTGAAGTTTGGCCCTTTTCTGTTCGGCTATTTTTGAATTGAACTTGCTGCACCTCCTCCTTGGTAACTTGCCGATCGGGGTCAACAGCACCACTCTCCTTGGCCCTTTCAGAGGTCAAAACTTTCATCTTTCCCTTCTCTTTAGAATCACTAGCCTCAACCATGCCTATAGAGAAAGAAATCATGTTCTGAGGTGTATGATGATTTTTATTAAAAAAATCATGTGACAAGATAAATATGAGAAATATATTTATTCGGCGTTTATTATTGACACATCTATAGGCGCACAGGTTTGTCATGGTTGAGCCTATGACACATGGGCCCCACCTCTGAAATATTTTTAGAAGATTAAAGCTCTCTTGATGAGAGCACAAGAGTTGTACGTGATGCTGGAATTTATACTTGGTTCTGGGATATTAATAATTATTAAAATAATTATGCCAAGGAAAATTGTGATCCTTATGCACACAGTATCACTTCCAGCTAGATAGCTGCATGGAAAACTAAACAAATCTGGACTTCTAATAAGGAAGTGTCCAGAGAGAGGAAGATTTCGGAGATCAAGGATCAAGCCATATATATACTATATATACGTGCATGTATGCATAAGACTTGCAACATGCGTGTCCAGTTTGGGTACAACTATAGCCATGGCCCGGTGGACAGCAGGCCTGCCCGGTGAAGGTTCTAGAACCTCTTATTTTTGCATCATGGTTAATATATATCTTGATTGAGAGCCAAGATGTATCTACGACATGCTTAAAATTCCTCATCTGGCCCACACATCAGAGAGGGATCAAACCTTTCGGTGATTATAAACTATGGACTCTTGGTTGAGTAGCGGGCTCATGTGTTAGAGATGTGAACTTTCACGTATGAAATATATTCGGTGGAGTCCTGGCCGATTCTAGTTGTAACACGTATACGAGATATTAATGGAAATAATCGTGTACGTGGTGGTTACGTTTGCTTGGCCGAGGGGGCAAACATTGCTTCCTGCCCCTATATATATATGCACCCAAGGCCGTGGTGCCGGCAGGGCTCTGATATAGATACGCATCTAAGCAACGCGCCGTCGCCATGCTCCCGTTCCTGGCCTCCAAGCAACACCCCGACGCCTTGCTGCATCTCGCCAAGTAGCAAAGCAAGTCGCCGAGAAGCCAAGCAAGTCGCCGAGAAGAGCAAGAACTCGCTGGTTCTGGCAACTCCATCATATATACATCATACCGGCTGTTTCGTGAGCAATCAATCATCCTTTGATCTACTATGGAAGAAGGCCAGTAGCTTGACAACGTCAGAACCCTTGCCGCGCAAGGTCGTTGTCGAGTGCTGATGATCAATCCGTTCCATGCAATGAGGAAGACACATGCCGATGACGAAGCACCTTGCTCTTCACCAATGTCAACAATACAACTTGGTAACGTCAGAACCCTCGCCGCGCGAGGTCGTTACCGAGTTATTTATGCTGAAGTCGAGCCAAAATAAACAAGACCGCACGATACGGACATACCCCCGTTCGTTGCGATGACAAATAAACAAGACCGCGCGAGACGGACATAACCCGCTCGTCACGATGACAGGAAAACAAGGCCGTACGAGGCGGACATACCCCGGCTCGTCGCGATGACAAGAAAACAAGGCCGCGCGAGACGGACATACCCCCGCTCGTCGTGATAATGAAGGCCGCACGAGACGGACATACTCCGCTCGTCGTGATAATGAAGGCCGTGCGAGATGGACATACCCCGTTTTGCCGTGACAATGAAGGCCGCACGAGACGGACATACCCCCCTCGTCGTAATAATGAATGCCGCACGAGACGGACATACCCCGCTCGTCGCTCTCAAAAATATTGACGCCGGGAGGCTGTCAATTTGATCTCATGAGAAAGCATCGTTCACGTAATACTTATACCTGGTTGAATGTCAACGAGGCAAAGTCGTCATCCCACCGACACGTTCTAATTAAACGGGATCGGACACATTGTTGCTGGGCACCGACGAGGCGAAAGCAACTCACACACATCACGAAGGCAGGCGTACATGACTGGGCACCGACGAGGCGAACGTCATCCCCTTCATTAATATATTCCGTTTACCCCGACGTGGCGATGGCGATGTCATGACCAAGTTTCGACGACATGAAGCTACCCTTATTGTCACTACGCCATATATCGCATATGGCTCATGACGATGAACAAATACTTGACGACCATGAAGCGCAGCTTAATCGGAGGTTTTCCGCGGGCTCTTGCGGATGTAATTAACCGGTCGTGCCCAACAGGCCCCGGGAATCGGCGAACTACGCAATCTCTTTACCAGTCAGACCTCTCCTTAAGCATGACGCTGAAGACGGAAGAAGGCATTTTTCTCGTTGATCATGTATTTTGTATATTCAAGAAAGAATTAATGAAATATATGGTTTTCGGATGTGTGCATGTGTCTCCCTTGTGCATATTATTTTTATTCATGTCTTCGTTCAGTTTTCGACCAAACAAAATGGCACGCCCAGTGGGACACGATTCTCCTCCCATCTTCGCTGCGCTTGAATGGTCGTCGTCAAAAATATTTGTTCGCTCATGTTGAGATATGTTGGACGATGCTTGCTCTGAAGATGGATACGCCTCCTGGCTGATGCACGAAGGAAAAGGCAGTTAGCCCAGCCAACGTGATTGGCTGAAGGAAAAAAAAAATGTGTCTTGCATCCTATTACACTGCAGACTCGTATATATACATAAGAAGGCTGATCAGTGCCTGTCTACGTCGTCATGCGTCGCTTTGAAGAAGGGCGGGCCGTAATCCACGTTAGCTGGAAATTATGAAGCCGCAAAAGGGCCTGGTTTACTCTTTACACCGGGTTTGCAAGAAAGAAAAGAAGCATGGCTTACTAATCAAAGTAGCTGGGGCTTCAAAAAGGAGAACTCAACCGTGTTTATTATATACACGTGAAGGTTTAAGCTATGAGTTCATCCGTGCAAGTTTAAATACATGGAGTACTCAGGATTCCCTCTTGCCGTGAGTCCTTCTTCCCTGCCGTCACCATCGAGGAGGCGATGGAGTTCTCTGCCGCTCCGTGCCTGATTCACTTCGGAACACATGAGCCCACGGCGGTCTTCTCCCATGGAGATAAGCTGCACTACCATCTCACACAAGACTTTGCGGTAACTCAAGCTGCAGAATCGAAGAAAGCATGCAAGCATGCAGCTGCCAAAGCCAGGATGGCAAGATAGACTATTGTCTCTAACGCCTGTGAGCTGTTGAGCTAGCCCGACGTGCTCCCAAACTCTTGGAACGTCACTCTCAAACCACCGAGACCAAAGTGCTCGAGACGCTTAATAATGTCTCTTACACCTTGTCCTGGTCGTTGCGCCATGCGTGCTCCAAGAACAACTGAAATGCTCTTCACAACTACCGAAGAAAGAGAAGCCATGTTAAGAAGCTTCATGCTGAAGTAGGTGCTCGTGCTGTCAAGAGCACGACACCTAAACAAAACTCATGCACTCTGAGTTCCCGAACATAGTAAAGGAGACATACGTGCTATCGGTAAAGGCTGAAAAGCCTAACCAATTGAAGAAGCTTGTTAGGCAAGCCATTATGGATGAGTTCTGGACGCGCACATTAAAACGTCCGGCCAAATTTTCTGGGATCGGAACACTAACCCGCCCAAGAATAATTTCCTTCACTCACCGACCCTGGTTTCCTCGTACCACATCACTGCGGATTCCAGTCTGGAGGAGAATAAATCTGATGCAATAGCAAATGGAGTACAAATGCCCTATGCAAATAATGCTTCACATGCCAATGAGCTCCAACATCAGTTTCGCCAGTGGCCAACTGTTTACACATGTATAGGTGGCAATATTAGTCATGTTGCCCCCGTTCATAACTTTGAAGAGTTTAGGCCGTTTCATACGAACTGGTGGCAGGTCCAACTACCAAGGCCCTGGTCAATATAGACATGCGCTTGAATCCTCCCAACAAGCTGGTGGCAAGTCACAAGCATTATGCCGCTAACTAGTGTCCCTAATGGACGCTAGCACTATGGGTGGGATTCCTGCCACGTACATTTTGCTACTTGGGAAGCTCCACTGCCTGCATGCTCGTTGGAACTACTGGTTATGCCAAGAATGGCGACTGGAAGATTCAAGACGAAATCAACTACGCCATATCTACAATATACAAGTGTCCCTAGGAGTTGGGTTGACACTGTGCTTTATTTTATATAAATGGGCACCTTTTCATGCCCATTAAACTATGAATCCTTACTGATCTTCATGGAGATGCTACCCATATATTTAACAGGCAACTTTATTCACTTATTTGCCCGCAATGATACTCAGTGAAAATGAGGTTCATGAAGGTCATGCCTCCTATTACCGAAGGTGGCAGATTCTTCACCAGAAAAATGATCATGGTCACATGCCAATGGTGCTATTATTTTTGGTCTACCACACCCTCTATATATGAATAAAGTTGTGGTTGTGCACCAGAATACTTGCTAACTTGCTGGTAGCCTGGTTTGCCTACTAATTCACAAAAAAAAAAATCTAGCTGGTTGCAGTGTAATATTTGCAATATACAAGAGTTAGTTAACCCCAGTTGACCAATGGAGGAGATATTCACTTAAAAGTCGCCAAGGAGTCCATCACATGCTATGCTATTGGTGGCAAATTTCGATGAAAATATTTCCCTAACTAATTGATATCCTCCATGAGATATGTATGTTGTGCCTTTGGTGGGCTGTCACTAGGCATGTTGCTCTAGGATGGAAATTTTCCAACTGGCCGCTTGTGTGGTAGAGCAACCTCAACACGATGCACATGGTTTACACCGACAAGGGATGAAAGTGGGTGGTGGAATTTTAATCTGCGCTGACCCTGGAAGTCATGGGTTTATCGTGCCTCTGCCTTTTGTCCAGTTTAAAAGGAATGCTAAACCTCGAGGAAGACTATAGGAAGAAGAGCATGAAAGGGCTACCTGATCCGTCAGTCCGGGTCAAGTGTGCAGCCGCATGCCACCCTCAGAGGTGATAACAAGGGCCCAAGAAAAAATAAGCCTGCGAGGATTATTAGTTCCACAAAGATGGATAGCTACCCTCCGAATTCTTTGAAGACAAGTTTCAAGAAATAACTCCAAAGGACTGAAGAAAAAAAGAGAGAAATAAAAAGGAGACCTAGTCAACTGTCTCAAAGCTCTCAAAGATCAAATGGAGACATAGTCAACAGTCTCGAAGCTCTCAAAAAATCAAATGAAGTCAAGTCATCAAGAGAAGCTCTCAGAAATCAAATGAAGTCAAGTTCTCAAGTAAAGCAAGTGAAGGAGGAGGGTAGTTATTCATCAACCTCGGCAAAAGTAATGGCTGAAAATTGCCTTAGCCGTTTTCCCCCAAACCTGAATTCTAGCCGTATCCTACATTCCCTACTGGACGAAAGGAGGAGGCGTGAAGCACATGACTCAAGGAGGTTTGGAGAGAATTCCTCTATCCCCAAGAGGTCCTGACGAAGTGTTAACCTTTTTACACTGTTACCACGAGGAAACTGAACCACACGTGTTGGTTGTGTTGGAATACGATCATCTTATAAGTAACATGCCTCTGGCTGCTTCACCATTGGCAGCATATAGTTTGCTTAAAATCAGTGTTGCTTCTCTTAAATACACTGTGAGAAGAATCAAGAATTATCCCTCTTTTACAAAATTGGATGGCACTTTGGTAAAATTCAGTAGCTTGAGCATTCCCGGCGACTGCTCGTGCAATCAAAAGAAGGGTGTGCGAGACCTTCATCAAATAGTTTTTCAGATACATGGCCATTACGTTGGCACGTCTACGATGATTCGGACAGGTATCAATATAGCTGTTCTAGAGCAGCAAAATGCACCATTAAAGGCATACATGCAAACCATGGAACCTTTTGAGTACTGGTCGGCATCATTGTAACAGATGATCTCTTGGTTGATACCCTTGAACTCGGGTATGACTACATCTCCATTTTGTGAGTTGATCTCCCTAATATTATTCTGCTCAATCCAGCAAGCTGGCCTTGATGACGCAAAAAAAAAAGTTTCAAATTGAAGTCTACAAGAACATCTTGTGGAGTTCTGGTGGCATGTTCTTTTGCCAAAGTTTGGCTAAACTGGTGGCAGTTCTATGCTCTCAAAAGATCGTGAGGCAATGAACTGCTCACAAAACTGAAGGTGTTGAGAGTGTTGGCTATTGTAGCAACAAGTCTATCACATCAAAAAAAAAATGCTGAAAACCTTGCTCGGTTTTGGCATGGTCGCCCAACTTTTTTGTTGTCGGGATGAAGATGTACTTCTCCACTGCATCCCCTATCATTAATCCAATGGCATGGATTTTCGCCATGGAGTCCCATGTCTCTATGTTGATAAGGCAATGGCATGGGTTTTATCCAAAACATTTCAGGATCCCTTATATTTGAAGGTGTTCCCTTCTGGATACTGAGTGACGTGCATGCTGGCTCTTGTCATCTAGAGTCATGCTTTGCACGTATGTATACATTTGCAGTTGATTACTATCCCTAAAACAGTTGCTGTCCATCTATGAGTTTTCGGATGCATATAAATTCGGGAGCAGTGAAGCAAACCAACGTGGCGATTGCGTAGCTGTGAAACCCTTTGAGATTGATGGCTGGCACCGTTGCTGCAATATGGTCGCATCAATCTTGATAAATTTCTCCATGGATACTACACTCCGTTTGCTGGCACCAAGATATTTGGTCGGAGTGGAACCCAAGGATTTCTTGTATATGGCATGATTTTCGCCATATGTTTTTTTTTTCAGGCGGCGGCATGATTTTCGCCCTATCCCGCCTTACTATAATACAAGACGTGGTATGATAATGATCTTATCCTACCTCAGTCTATTTCTATTTTTTTTTAAAGGGAATGGCAGGAATTTTCGCTGTACCCTGTTGCAGTCCTCATGACCATGCTGACCTGGATTTGTATGGCGCAATTCCATACATTTTCCTGTAACAAGCATGGGGCTATCTATGGCTCTCCGGGAAGCACGACATGAAGAAAATGCAATAAATATCGGGCATGTTCTGTAAGTCCCGCGCCGTCCTGACCAGTAAAGGAGGCAGTCACTTGTTCAAGGTGCTGCAGCAGCTCGTGGTTCTTCCTGGACATCACCTCCAGTTGAGATTGGACACACTTGTCTCTTTGAGTCATTCCTGATGGTGAGTTAAGCAATGAGCTGTGCGTTCTTTCAAACGGCTCTCTTGAAGGCCTCTTCGGCTATTATATGCTGGTTATTGAGCTTTTCAATTTGTAACCTCAATCCCTGAATATGGGATGAGTGCTTCTCAAGCCAGAGTCCTTGGGATGCGATCTGTTCTTCAAAATGTTTGGTAATCTCATCCATAAGGGTACAAGTTGTCGCTACTTTGTCATGACATCTTTTGATTGCAGTATCCCTTGTATGATTTTGGGCTGTCTTCGAGATGAAACTCACAGCTGAAGGTCTCTATTCTTGACAGCACTCCTTTATTAAAGGTCGCATCCACCTTGATAAAATTCTGCAAGAATCCAACATTCCATTGCCTGTCACCGGTATGGAAAGTTGCAATGGAACCAGATTTATTAAGAATATGGTATGATTTTCGCCATATCTGTTAGAATTTATATGGATATTCCCCTAAATTCATATGTAGAAATTCTAATAAATCTCAAAGGCCCAATACATGTGTTCCCTAATGGGCTTTAATGATTAAGCCCATGAGTAAAGGTGGGAGGTACAATATCAATTAGTACCATATTGCTAGTTGATGTAGATGTAGGGGGTCTTCCTCCACATATATACGTACCGATGCTTGTGGGAATAGAAACAACAAAAAAGACTACAATTGGGAGTTTCAATTAGAAAATCCTAACGTAGTAAAATAGTGTTTTCTTCTTCTCGCTACTGCGTTGCCATCGTAGTCTCTCCATCCCGATCGTCGGCGTGCACGCGGCGATCGGGAGAGCGAGTCTCCGGAACCCTCGTCTTTGCGATCCTGCACCGGGAGAAGGCGAATAAGGTTTTTGGGAAGCGCTCTTAGCGCGACTGCTCCAAAATCATCGTCGTCTCGTCGTCATCAAGCTTGCTGGATCGTCTACGGGAGACGCCTAGCTACAAGCTCGTACCATCGTCGTCTCGTCGTCATCAAGCTTGCTGGATCGTCTACGGGAGACGCCTAGCTACAAGCTCGTGCCATCGTCGTCGGCAGCACGTCATCTCATCGTTGTCGACAGCACGTCATCTCATCGTCGTCGGCAGCACGTCATCTCGTCGTCGTCAGGCTTGTGGATCGTCTACGGGAGACGCTCAGCAACAAGCTCTACAAGCTCGTGCCATCATCGTCGGCAGCACGTCGTCTCGTCGTCGTCAGGCTTGTGAGATCGTCTACGGGAGACGCTCGGCGACAAGCTCACGTTGCAATCATCGTATGCATCTTCACCACCAAGTACTTCTACAATCGGCGGTATAAATCTAACTAGTGTACGAGTTGGATTTACGCTAGTTATCATGTTCATGCTATGCGATATCATGATCTGTCCTGCTAGTATATGTGATATACTGATCTGCCATGCTAGTAATCTATACATGCTCAATCTAGCTTGTTGTTTTGTCATGATCTATATTCTGATTTTAATCTGGAAATTAATCTGGAAATTGCCTAATTCTCCAACAATCCAAAAACCTTATTTTAGGCTTTTTCCTGATTTAAGTATGGCTTTTTTCGCTGACGTGCTGAGACTAGAAAAGTATTCTAGTGCACATTTAAAGAGGTGGCGAGTTAAGGCCATGCTCTGGCTAAAGGCTAAAGTGTTCTGGATTAGTGTTGGCTCATGTGAGGGAAATATCTCTAGAGAAAATCAGAGAAGATTCCAGGAAGACCACACTTGTTCTTAGAGGAAGAACAATCCTGAATAATAAATCTTCCAATGCCAAGATAGTAACTACCTTTGAGAAGAAGCAAACTAAAGTAGAGTTGCCTTGCTTCACTTGTGGAGAGCTTGGTCACTTTTCCAGTGGGAAAAAGAAGAATGTCAACCTCGTGACTATTAGCGGCACTGATGAGGAGTGTGGTAATGTTCCTACCGTACTTTCAGTGTTTCAGTCCCCAAGTTGGTGGGTTGATACAGGTGCTAATATTCACGTGTGTGCTGACATATCTTTGTTTTCTTCTTATCATGGGCTTCAAGGTTCCTCTGTTTTGATGGGGAATGGGTCACATGCTTCTGTTCATGGTGTTGGCACGGTAGATCTGAAGTTTACTTCAGGAAAAATTGTGCAACTAAAGAACGTGCAGCATGTTCCTACTATTCGCAAGAACCTTGTTAGTGCCTCCCTTCTTTTGAGAGATGGGTTTAAGGTGGTACTAGAATCCAATAAAGTTGTAATATCTAAGCATGGACAATTTATTGGTAAAGGCTATGATTGTGGAGGTTTGTTTCGTTTATCTTTAGCAGATTTTTGTAACAAGTCAGTGAATCACATTTGTGGCACAATTAATGATAGTTCTAGTGTTTGGCATTCTCGTTTATGTCATGTGAACTTTGGTTTGATGTCACGATTGTCTAGCTTGAACTTAATTCCAGATTTCACTATTGTCAAAGGTTCTAAGTGCCATAGTTGTGTGCAATCTAAGCAACCTCGAAAGCCTCACAAGGCGCGAGAGGAGAGACACTTGGCACCTCTAGAACTCATACATTCGATCTTTGTGAGATGAATGGTGTGTTGACAAAAGGTGGAAAGAGATATTTCATGACTTTGATTGATGATGCAACTAGATTTTGCTATGTTTACTTGTTGAAAACTAAAGATGAAGCGTTTGACTACTTTAAAATCTATAAGGCGGAAGTTGAGAATCAACTAGAGAAAAAAATTAAACGTCTAAGGTCGATCGTGGTGGTGAATATTTTCCTACATCTTTTGATGATTTTTGTGCGGAACATGGTATTATTCATGAGAGGACACCTCCCTATTCGCCCGAATCAAACGGGGTTGCCGAGAGGAAAAATCGCACATTGACTGACTTGGTGAATGCCATGTTAGACACTGCTGGTTTATCTAAGGCATGGTGGGGGGAAGCTTTATTGACTGCGAGTCATGTCCTGAATAGAATTCCAAACATAAATAAAGAGACAACTCCATATGAGCAATGGGTTGGAAGGAAACCATCACTCTCATACTTGCGCACGTGGGGATGTTTGGCGAAAGTCAATGTTCCAATTTCTAAGAAGCGTAAGCTTGGACCAAAGACTGTGGATTGTGTCTTTCTAGGATATGCTCATCGGAGCATTGCCTATAGATTTTTAGTAGTAAAATCTGAAGTTTCTGATATGTATATTGATACAATCTTTGAATCTCGTGATGCTACATTTTTTGAGAATATATTTCCTATGAAAGATATGTGTAGCAATGCTAAATTTTCTACTGAGTTAGCTCCTGATTTTACTACACCTATCGAGCATCCAGTTGAGCCATTTGAACAACCACTTGAAGAAGTCCTTGAGGAGGATGACAATGAAGTTCCTGTGAGGAACAAGAGACGAAGGATTGCAAAATCTTTTGGTGATGATTTCATTGTGTACCTTGTGGACGATACTCCCACCTCTATTACGAGAGGCATATGCATCTCCTGATGCGAGATGATTGGAAAGAAGCTGTTCGGAGTGAGATCGACTCAATTCTTTCTAATGGAACATGGGAGTTATCTGATTTACCATTTGGGTGTAAACCTATTGGTTGCAAATGGGTGTTCAAGAAGAAGCTTAGGCCTGATGGTACTATTGATAAGTACAAGGCTCGGCTTGTGGCTAAGGGTTATACACAAAAGGAAGGTGAAGATTTCTTTGATACTTATTCACCTGTTGCTAGAATGACCACTATTCGAGTACTACTTTCCTTGGCTGCCTCATATGGTCTTATCATTCATCAAATGGATGTGAAGACAAATTTTCCTTAATGGAGAGTTGGATGAGGAGATTTACATGGATCAGCCTGATGGATTCGTAGTAAAAGGTGAAGAGCAAAAGGTGTGTAAATTATTGAAGTCTTTGTATGGCTTGAAACAAGCACCCAAACAATGGCATGAGAAGTTTGACACCACTTTAACTAGTGCGGGCTTTTGCTGTTAATGAGGCTGATAGGTGTGTGTATTATCGACATGGTGGGGGCCAATCTGTTATTTTGTGCTTATATGTTGATGATATTCTGATTTTTGGAACAAACATTGATGTGATCAATGAAGTCAAGACTTTCTTGTCTAAAAGTTTTGACATGAAAGATCTAGGAGAGGCTGATGTAATTCTGAACATCAAGCTGATTAAGGAAGAGAGTGGGATTACTCTGTTGCAATCTCACTATGTTGAGAAGCTCTTGAGCCGTTTTGGCTTTATGGATAGCAAGCCTTCTCCAACACCTTATGATCCTAGTGTGACATTGGGAAAGAACAAGAGAATTACTAGAGATCAATTGAGATACTCTCAGATAATTGGTTCACTCATGTATTTAGCTAGTGCAACCAGACCAGACATCTCTTTTGCTGTGAGCAAGTTGAGTAGGTACATGTCCAACCCGGGTGATGATCATTGGCATGCACTTGAAAGGGTCTTGCGCTATCTTAAGGGTACAATGAGTTTTGGGATTCACTATTCTCCGGGCACCCAGTGTGCTAGAGGGATATAGTGATGCGAACTGGATTTCGATATTGATCAAATCTACGCCACTAGTGGGTATGTATTTACTCTTGGAGGTGGTGCGGTGTCATGGAGGTCTTGTAAACAGACTATATTGACTAAATCAACCATGGAAGCGAGAACTTACTGCTTTGGATACGGCATCTGCAGAGGCGAGTGGCTGCGTGAGCTCTTGTCGACTTACCGGTGGTTGAAAAACCAATACCGGCTATCCTTATGAACTGTGATAATCAAACGGTGATCACTAAAGTGAATAGTGCTAAGGATAATGCGAAGTCAACAAGACACGTTAAAAGACGTTTGAAAACCGTCGGGGAAGCCGAGAAACTCCGGAGTAATTAGTGTGGCTTATGTCCAAACGAGACAAAAACACAGCGAGATCCCTTTACAAAAGGGCTATTACGAAATGTGATAGAAATCGCATCAAGGGAGATGGGAATGAGACCCATGTGAGTTTACAAGGTAGTAACCCAACCTTTTTGATCGGAGATCCCGTGACTAAGGATCCGGGAAGAACAAGCTTGTTGGTAAACCGAGGAGAGTATAATAATAACCCTCTCTAAGTGAAGATGCAATACTCTCAATGCAATGAGGCACTGTATGGCGGGTTGGCTAATGCCTTAATATGTTCTATTGGCTTTAACAAGCGAAGATGCTGTCCTCTGAGCATTCTTGATTGAACATACCTATATGAGTTTTGACTCTTAAACGTCGCGGTCTATGAGACTTGGGTGGTCTCTAGTAAGCTCATGAAGAGACCAAGGAGTATGACGTATATGCTCCACCCACGGGGAAGGCTACGCGCAGCCGGTACTAGTTTGACTTTGAGTAAAACTCATTCGCACAAAACTTGCAATTCAAGGCGTAGTCCATTGTTCAAGTTGTGAATTGGTCTAACTTAAAGCTCTAGGCGAGATGTTCAACTTAACGAGTCTCTGCTGAAATACTAGTATATAAACGGTAGTGAGATAGAAGAAAAATGTCTATATTGGGAATTTGAGATCTGGTGGGGGATTGTTAGAATTTATATGGATATTCCCTAAATCCATATGTAGAAATTCTAATAAATCTCAAAGGCCCAATACATGTGTTCCCTAATGGGCTTTAATGATTAAGCCCATGAGTAAAGGTGGGAGGTACAATATCAATTAGTACCATATTGCTAGTTGATGTAGATGTAGGGGGTCTTCCTCCACATATATACGTACCGATGCTTGTGGGAATAGAAACAACAAAAAAGACTACAATTGGGAGTTTCAATTAGAAAATCCTAACGTAGTAAAATAGTGTTTTCTTCTTCTCGCTACTGCGTTGCCATCGTAGTCTCTCCATCCCGATCGTCAGCGTGCACTGGCGACTGGGAGAGCAGGTCTCCGGAACCCTCGTCTTTGCGATCCTGCACCGGGAGAAGGCGAATAAGGTTTTTGGGAAGCGCTCTTAGCGCGGCGCTCCAAAATCATCGTCGTCTCGTCGTCATCAAGCTTGCTTGGATCGTCTACGGGAGACGCCTAGCTACAAGCTCGTACCATCGTCGTCTCGTCGTCATCAAGCTTGCTGGATCGTCTACGGGAGACGCCTAGCTACAAGCTCGTGCCATCGTCGTCGGCAGCACGTCATCTCATCGTTGTCGGCAGCACGTCATCTCATCGTCGTCGGCAGCACGTCATCTCGTCGTCGTCAGGCTTGTGGATCGTCTACGGGAGACGCTCGGCAACAAGCTCTACAAGCTCGTGCCATCATCGTCGGCAGCACGTCGTCTCGTCGTCGTCGGGCTTGTGAGATCGTCTACGGAGACGCTCAGCGACAAGCTCACGTTGCAATCATCGTATGCATCTTCACCACCAAGTACTTCTACAATCGGCGGGTATAAATCTAACTAGTGTACGAGTTGGATTTACGCTAGTTATCATGTTCATGCTATGCGATATCATGATCTGTCCCGCTAGTATATGTGATATACTGATCTGCCATGCTAGTAATCTATACATGCTCAATCTAGCTTGTTGTTTTGTCATGATCTATATTCTGATTTTAATCTGGAAATTAATCTGGAAATTGCCTAATTCTCCAACAATATCATGCTTCTTGCTACTACTGAAAAGTGGCATGTCTTTTCGCCATATTTTCTACATATACTTGTCAAAGTTGTGATATCCAGATACTTCTGGGATCATAAGCCTCCGGAGACAAAAGTAAAGCCAGGCTATGACCAATGCGGCCAGGTGCATCGAAGTTATATTTCCCGAGTCGAATCTCTGCTGCTTCGCGCATAAACTCGACTTCGGCGGGTGGCATTTGTATGATGATTTTTATTAAAAAAAATCATGTGACAAGATAAATATGAGAAATATATTTATTCGGCGTTTATTATTGACACATCTATAGGCGCACAGGTTTGTCATGGTTGAGCCTATGACACATGGGCCCCACCTCTGAAATATTTTTAGAAGATTAAAGCTCTCTTGATGAGAGCACAAGAGTTGTACGTGATGCTGGAATTATACTTGGTTCTGGGATATTAATAATTATTAAAATAATTATGCCAAGGAAAATTGTGATCCTTATGCACACAGTATCACTTCCAGCTAGATAGCTGCATGGAAAACTAAACAAATCTGGACTTCTAATAAGGAAGTGTCCAGAGAGAGGAAGATTTCGGAGATCAAGGATCAAGCCATATATATACTATATATACGTGCATGTATGCATAAGACTTGCAACATGCGTGTCCAGTTTGGGTACAACTATAGCCATGGCCCGGTGGACAGCAGGCCTGCCCGGTGAAGGTTCTAGAACCTCTTATTTTTGCATCATGGTTAATATATATCTTGATTGAGAGCCAAGATGTATCTACGACATGCTTAAAATTCCTCATCTGGCCCACACATCAGAGAGGGATCAAACCTTTCGGTGATTATAAACTATGGACTCTTGGTTGAGTAGCGGGCTCATGTGTTAGAGATGTGAACTTTCACGTATGAAATATATTCGGTGGAGTCCTGGCCGATTCTAGTTGTAACACGTATACGAGATATTAATGGAAATAATCGTGTACGTGGTGGTTACGTTTGCTTGGCCGAGGGGGCAAACATTGCTTCCTGCCCCTATATATATATGCACCCAAGGCCGTGGTGCCGGCGGGGCTCTGATATAGATACGCATCTAAGCAACGCGCCGTCGCCATGCTCCCGTTCCTGGCCTCCAAGCAACACCCCGACGCCTTGCTGCATCTCGCCAAGTAGCAAAGCAAGTCGCCGAGAAGCCAAGCAAGTCGCCGAGAAGAGCAAGAACTCGCTGGTTCTGGCAACTCCATCATATATACATCATACCGGCTGTTTCGTGAGCAATCAATCATCCTTTGATCTACTATGGAAGAAGGCCAGTAGCTTGACAACGTCAGAACCCTTGCCGCGCAAGGTCGTTGTCGAGTGCTGATGATCAATCCGTTCCATGCAATGAGGAAGACACATGCCGATGACGAAGCACCTTGCTCTTCACCAATGTCAACAATACAACTTGGTAACGTCAGAACCCTCGCCGCGCGAGGTCGTTACCGAGTTATTTATGCTGAAGTCGAGCCAAAATAAACAAGACCGCACGATACGGACATACCCCCGTTCGTTGCGATGACAAATAAACAAGACCGCGCGAGACGGACATACCCCGCTCGTCACGATGACAGGAAAACAAGGCCGTACGAGGCGGACATACCCCGGCTCGTCGCGATGACAAGAAAACAAGGCCGCGCGAGACGGACATACCCCCGCTCGTCGTGATAATGAAGGCCGCACGAGACGGACATACTCCGCTCGTCGTGATAATGAAGGCCGTGCGAGACGGACATACCCCGTTTTGCCGTGACAATGAAGGCCGCACGAGACGGACATACCCCTCTCGTCGTAATAATGAATGCCGCACGAGACGGACATACCCCGCTCGTCGCTCTCAAAAATATTGACGCCGGGAGGCTGTCAATTTGATCTCATGAGAAAGCATCGTTCACGTAATACTTATACCTGGTTGAATGTCAACGAGGCAAAGTCGTCATCCCACCGACACGTTCTAATTAAACGGGATCGGACACATTGTTGCTGGGCACCGACGAGGCGAAAGCAACTCACACACATCCGTGTTAATGAAGGCAGGCGTACATGACTGGGCACCGACGAGGCGAACGTCATCCCCTTCATTAATATATTCCGTTTACCCCGACGTGGCGATGGCGATGTCATGACCAAGTTTCGACGACATGAAGCTACCCATATTGTCACTACGCCATATATCGCATATGGCTCATGACGATGAACAAATACTTGACGACCATGAAGCGCAGCTTAATCGGAGGTTTTCCGCGGGCTCTTGCGGATGTAATTAACCGGTCGTGCCCAACAGCCCCGGGAATCGGCGAACTACGCAATCTCTTTACCGTCGACCTCTCCTTAAGCATGACGCCGAAGACGGAAGAAGGCATTTTTCTCGTTGATCATGTATTTTGTATATTCAAGAAAGAATTAATGAAATATATGGTTTTCGGATGTGTGCATGTGTCTCCCTTGTGCATATTATTTTTATTCATGTCTTCGTTCAGTTTTCGACCAAACATGAGGGAAAGGCTGCTTATCCACTTGCATTTTGCCGTCAAATCTCAAGTGTCCATCTTGAATAGCCTTCTGAACTTTTACTCTGAACACGCAACAGTCATTGATATGGTGAGAATTAGTATCATGATACCCACAATACTTCTTATCTTTCACTCCTTCAGGGCGCAACATGGGATGTCCTTCTGGCAGCTTAATGCGTCCTTCCTTCACCAAATACAAAAAGAGCCTGTCTGCTTTGGTGACATCAAAATCATAGGATCCTTTCTGCTGCTTCACCCATCGTTGACTGACCAAAGTGGGCTCCTTTGCCCAGTTCAATTCTGCAGCAGCTACTTCATCCTCATCTTCATATTCAGATGCTTCTTCTAAAAAGCCTTGGTAAACATTGATGGTAGCACTATTCTTCTGAAAACGAGTACCTCTTCTGAATCCCTGGGCCTGGTTGCTCATTGCTATCAACTTTTGTGAGAGCTGCCCGAGGTCCTCAAACTCCATGCCAAATAGCTTGTCCTTGATATGTGGCAACATGCCTGCAATGACCAACTATGGGAGCTGATCATCAGGTATGTTCAGAGAATAGCACATGTTTTTAGCTTCTCTGAAATGGCGAAGATACTCCATTGGTGTCTCAGTAGTCTTCATCCTCATAGCCCATAGATCAACCATCTTCTTCTCATTGGTTCCTGTGTAAAAGTGTGAATGGAACTTTTGCTCCAACTCTGCCCATGTACCAATGGAATTTGCCGGCTGGGACGCAAACCATGTGAAAGCCGGTCCTGTCAGGGACATTGGAAAGTATCTGATCCTCCAAGCTTCATCACTGGCAGCCTCTCCGAGTTGCATCAGGTATCTGCTAATGTGCTCGATGGTACTGGTGTCATCTTGACCTGAGAACTTGGCTAGATCTGTTGGTGGCTTCACCCTTGTTGGAAGAGCTACCCTATTGTACCACTCTGGATACGGAGATTTGTATGAATATGGTTGAGTCTTTGGTTTTAGGCCGAATTGATTCTGCATCATATCAGCCAATTTGCTTAAGAGAAGCTCACTTGCATCTTGAGTTCCTTGTTGTCCTCCAGAAGGTATTCCTGATATACTTTTGTACCCTGGATTTGGCAAAGCATTGAGGGTACTGTAATCGGTAAACTCATTATACCCATCTCCATAAACACTTTTCTGCAACCTGTTTGCTACTGGGGAAATCTTGTAAGCGGATGCTGGTATATCTGCTGTTGCGCCAAAGGCTGCTTGACCATGGGTCTGTTGCTCGACCATAGGAGGTTTCTGCTTTTCAGCATAAACTGCTCCATCCTTGCGCCGATCATGTCTCCTCCTCCAATCGGCTTTATGGAAGACTTCTGTGTATTGAAAAACACTGGTCCACCAACTGTACCAAAGTTTTCCTCAAAACGCTTATCAACTGTTGGACCGAAGGTGTCAATCATGACTATCCGAAAAGTATTTAGAAAAGTTGTATTGTGGTTCAGCATGGTATCTCCTACAGCCTTATGAATAATCCCGACTACCTTCTGCATCTCTTCTTCATCAGTAACATCAGTTTAATGTGCAAGAAGGACTCTTGGTAATGCTTGCTTCAAAATCACCTTACTACTCTTATTCTTGGAGAAAGACATCAAGCACTTCTGCTGATACTGCTCAACTGCCAGTTCCACCATCTGTCTATGTTCTGGTTGCAACTCATCCATAGTCACATTCAGAACGTGATTATTGTCAATCTCAGTTGACATCTTGAATTGAAAAGTTGTCCCACCGGGCGTGCCAAAAAGTGTGTTGACACAAAAAGCGCACTGTGTCTCACACACAGCAAGTCGGAAAGCCTAACTTCAATCGGGTGCCCGGGCGTCTGAATCCGGAAGCGTGCCAGTTGATTTGACCTGAAAATCGACAAGGGATAAAACTGTGAGAACAAAACTGGAACATGTCGGGTGAGACCAGACAGTTCCATATTTACGGCCCTGAAGCCACTTACGACGACATATAGCTATAGAAGCTATCTGCCAACATGTTTGCAAGTCATTCGGCTAATTCTTATATAACTGAAGTAAAAGGAATTGATTGCCAAATACGTATACATGAAGACATGTTTGAACAAGATTAAATCGATGAAGTATAACAAACTATATCTTAAGCTTAAAGTATTACTGAAGCATAAACAATTATAGATAGGTAACTTGCAAATATAAATCTACTAAGATAACACATGCATAGGCCAATCCAACTAGTCTGCCGCACGTCTAGCCTTCATAAACCCGTCAAGCACATACTAAAGCAAGCTAATCCACCGCATGATACGACTTCCTATGAGTATATGCCACCCTCTACGCTTAGATCAATCCGCCGCATGATACAATCTAATAATAAAGAGCTAAAAGCATGCAATTGTCTAAATAGATCTATAAGCACTCATTACACGTATAAGCATAACCGTATCGGCAAGATTACCGAATTGGGATCCATGAAGAAGGAACAAACAAGCTATCACGATCTAGAGCAAAGCAAAGCCTACATCTGCCGCATGATATCCAGCTTTAACCAAGACCTAGACGATCTAATCATGCGTGAACCCGCAACACGTGACAATCTTGATTGATCTAATTCAGCAATTATGAACTTGATCCACTTGATATTTAAATAAACATGAAAGAATGATCAAAAGCCAAAAAGAGTATCAATCTAGATTGGGCAAAAGAGTGTTGCAAATAATTAAACATTAAATAAAACATGCAACACGTGATAACTTAATGAATCTATTAGATCTTGCCAAATCTAAAAGAGCCGATAACTATCTTTACTCATGTCTTAATCCGCCGCACGATACAAGGCATAAGCAAAAACTTCCCATGATCGAGCTTAGATCTACCGCATGTTCTAAGCTAAAACAATGAGACTACTTGCATCATAATCTAAATCCACCGCATGATACTAGACATGATAGCAAGGTTGCCGGGACTTACGGAGGTCGACGGATCGATTGGCCCTCTCGAAGAACTCGACGACACGACTAGAAGGACTCGAAAAGGTGGCACGGGGCCGGTTGTATTGATTTGGTTGTGAACCCTTATTACAATGGTCGAGGGTTTATATTTACACCCTGGACAAGACACGAGTCTTAAATGACTACGACTAACTAAACAAAATTGGAAAATACATGATCCTATCTCTAAACTTGATCGGAGTCCTTGATCATTATGGCTCCTTCCTCTTTTGGTCAATCCCCTCTTGCCATTTTTGCTTCCCGAATGAAGTCATTGCTCAGCTGAGGATAACCGACCGCTTGATCACTTGCCGAATCGTGGAAAATCAACCGACCGCATACGCCTTTGCCGAATCCTTCTCTCTGTCGACCATGGGACCACCTGTCATATCCTTTACCAAATTTTGGTGTTAACATAGCCCTAGGTAGGTTTGGGGAAGGTGCCTTCCCTACACTGTAGGTGACCCATGTTTTCCTAGAACTCTGCTACGGGCACGCGCATGGGAGTCACCATGCTCTTGCTAAAGTTGACCTTCAGCCTAGTGTACCTAGAGAAGGAGTCAAATGCAAGCTTCAGCTGCTGCATGCTCTCACGTCAGCGCAAATCAGAATGATGGTGTCGTCTGCGTATTGGAGCACCGTGGTGGACTTCAAGCACTTCCTCATGCTGTGGTACGCACCAGGGACCGAAATATCGGTAGAAAAAAATTCAGTCCCTAGCGATAAATGCGAAATTTCGAAAATATCGGGTCAAATTTAAATTGATTTTAAAAAAAATTTAGCATCATTTCACTAGAAAAAGTCTCTAAATCCATCATCCATCACAGATTTGTATAACATCGATGAAATAACATAATATCTCACACAAGTAAAGCCGTAGTAATACCGATATAAAAAAATTCGGTCCTCACCGAAAAAGGCGATATTTTGGAAATTTCGGTGAAATTTCGCCCAAAAAAAATCCCTGGTACGCACTGCCGCGGGAGCATGCCATCAGGATGGACCAATTAGAGGAGGCGCGGTGGAGCCCGGACAGTGGAGGCCACGATTGCTCATCTTATTCATCGGTTGTGATGGTGGTTAAACCTCCTAAAAGATCACCGCGCTAGCGCGGGAAGTCAGGTTCAAGGTGATGGTGTCCAACCTGTTGCCTATGGCAGTGGCGGCATGACCAGGCCGCACAACTATGGAAGGAGAAATTGATATGGGTGAACTGCGGTGGGTACCGTGGCGGCAGGATGTGGTGCTTCGTGCATCTTCGTGCAGACATGGGGCTCCACTATACTGAAGGGGCATGCCTTCCACCCCCACCCTACTGCGCTTCCACGGCACGAATGAAAGCATCATGGCATCCAACCTTCGTGGTTGGCATCATCAACCAGTACCCCGACATGAGCAACCACATGGCATTCATCATCTCCACGAGCAGGAACTTCTCCATGGCGTTGCCAAGCCACTTCCTGGGCTTTGCCAACGCTGCTAACAGCAACACCAGCAACCATCTCTTCGCCGTCGAGCTCAACATCGTCCTCAATGTAGAGTTCTGAGACATCGACGACAACAGCCTCACGTCCGTGCGAGCAGCCTCCGCCGGCTACTACGATGACTAGACCGGCTCATTCAGGAACATGAACCTGAGCGACGGATGGGCAGCATGCTCGGTGCGGCATGGCAAAGGACTGGCACGCGGCGATTTGGAATTGCAGTTTGCGAGTCAGGAGAACACGACGAAGATGGACCGAGAAGATTTAACCCTTATCCATTCAGTTGAGCGCAAAATGGCCATATAAAAATACATCTCCCTCTTGTACACCTGCAGATGGGCACAAGGCTGTGAAAAATAGCGTATTACAAAGATCCACAAAATTTCAATGGCACTGGAGAAGTTACATGAATAGCAATGGCGTGGTTCAGAAATATGAAAATTTAAGTGGCGTGTGTCCAATTAACCTTACAGTTTAACACTGTTACTATTTTGCTCATGAGAAATTAGTGTGTCCTGTGAAGTCTGAACTATGTGTATTGGTGTGAAATGTACCATATACCATATTGTATGAAACGTGGGATTCAGATTTGTTCACTGTGGATCTAGATTTCCACTTTTTCTGTATTTTTAATTGTTATTAGTGACATGTTTTCTCTATGTGTGTTAGTAACAGAGGGCTATCGGTGACGCGTTTTCTTGGTACACATCGTTGATAAAGTCAAATCAGTGATGTGGTAGTACGCACGGTGATAAGGGCTTATTAGTGATGTGTTTTCCTAGTACACGTTGTTGATAAGGGCATATCAGTGACACGTTTTCTAGTTATGTGTCACAGATGATGTGTTGATGTGTTTTTACACGTCACTAATGTGCCCTTATCACAGACGCAAGAATAGTGACCTGTCCTTCATGTGTCACTGATAATTATCTAGATGTGCCCTGATAAGCTTCTCTACCGCGTATTTTTCCAAAATTCTTCATTACGGATAGGAATTTTTTTATTGTCGTATTTTTTTATGTAGATTGTTGTGGTGTACCTTTTTTAAAATCCATGTCCGATCCAATCTGGGTTTTGACCTTAGTTTTGTTTATGCGGTGGATTCAAGATACCGGTTTCATTTTTTATAGAGTGTTGGGTCAGGTGGGTGGACTAAAAACCAAAAAAAAAGTGGGCTGACATTTTACTAAGGTATAGAAAAAAAAAGTATAGATGTAGATGTATATATTATGGATATATACATGTGTATATGCATCATAGGGCCTGTATCTTCATGCAAGATCCCCACTCAGTGGATAACCGCAATAATAAATACATACAGACTAGAAGAACAAGATTCAAAGAATAGGTGTCACTGCTGATGACTTCATAGTCCCATTGCCATTATCTTGGCAGCCTAGGATTATTAATTACAGAAAACAAGGGGCATCCACAGCCAACATGTAGTATTTGCCACTCCTAATCTTTTTTAACATTCGAACAATGGCACTGGCAATTGCACCTTGAACCTCTGTTGGTACCTCTGCTATCGTCATTGCTGAGTAAATAGAACCAGCCAACACCACAAAAAGTAAACAAGGCTAAAGTAGTGTCCACATCTCTTTGTGCAATTCCATGCCTGCACATCAAAAAAGAAAAATGCTGAAATGAATGAACATCCTTTAATCCACATACCAAGTATTATACTATGTTTCTGGTCACATATTAAGCATTGCACTATGTTTCTAGTTCAGAAGGCTGAATGGTATTTTCTTGGCTTACAAGCAAATATAATCTCACTTTGTTTCAGTTTTGCACAATTGTCACCACAAAAAGTAAAGCTAAAAGCAATAGTTCCAACAAGAGCAATATGGAACAAACAAGTTTACTAGATACAAATTGCATATAGCTTTGAATTCATGTGATTTTGACTAAGGTGTCCAACTCAATGGGCAATGTAGAAAAATGAACTTTGCCTTGGTATAGTGCACCAGGTTTTTCTTTTGCCTGAAAAGCAGCATTAAGCACCCTGGTCGAGACGTTTCAAAATTTTATTGGCATGCACCAGCAAATTTGTTTTCAGCATGTGATCTGCATAATTTTTTATTCAATTGAGCTAGTACCAAAGTCAATTTTCCAGTTTTGATGTACAGGTTTGCCTTTTGACCAGAACTAAATTCTAATGGCAATGGCAGCAAGAGGGGGTTTGCCATTCCTGTTTTCCTTAAAAAAGAGAGTAATATCAAAGAATTTTGTGTAAGCAAGTTCAAGTACACTACAGATGAAACTTAACGGCAGCAGCCTAAATTCTAACACAACAGGATATATAGGGAGAGCAACTTTGATAAGAAAATACAGTCAAGTGCATTTGGACAATAAAAGAGATAGCTACTCATAAGCCATGCACGATTCAACCAAATGGAACCAAAAGATATAGTTTTGCTTACAATTTTATTTCTGGTTTGCGAGTTCCTTGAGCTGGGTTAGCAGCCATTTCAGCCTGCTTAGATGCACTGGATGAAAATATTTGCTTTATGTACTTTGTAGCCTGCATTAGGCAGGAAAGATGTCAGAAGACACACTTCCAATATGTACTATAAGAGTGCTGATGTAATCTTGTCACACTAACATCCTAAAACCTCAAAGATACATTCTTATAGCATCTCCAAAAAGAAATGAAATTTGTCAAGTGCAAGAAGCAGCCGAGTAAACAGAGATTCAAACATATACATTTCAGGTCAGTAAGTTTAGTTGCAAGATGAATGGAATAATTGCTTACCCTATCTTCTTTCTAAAGTTTCAAAACTAAGAACTTTAGAAACCAAACCTAGGTTCTTCACCCAATAAAAAAAAAGGTTTCCAAAGCAAAGTACATTGCTTGTCTAGCCAGGTTTGAAAAGGAAGTCAACACTCTCAGCTTTGCAACCGTTGACTTCTTTGTCAATACGGTTGAATTAACCCTCAAAGGAATCTCACTTGGTCAAAAAATATATATCCAGGGGTTGAGACAGGTAATATTCAGAAAATTGTAAAAGGTAGCTTGATGCAGCATGTTGCATTGATGCTTGATATAGAAGGGGTAAATTGTCAGCACAGTTATCATGCAATCAATAGTATAATGTAATGCTGTGGGTGCTTTTGCACTTGGGGAAGCCTGGAGTCCTGGCTAGCTAGACTACCACCATTTCTTATTGAATTTGGATTTTCATGGCTAAAACAGTTACCCATTCCGGTTTCATTCATAATAAAATAGCATTAAGAAAAGAAAGCTTATTTTGTATAGCTATTATCATATAATAATGCATAGTTCCACAGGCTGCTAGCTGGTAATCCAACTATGAAGTGGACAGGGGATATTGATGATCGAGTTGCAGCATAGACTTCCATTGCCAAGACAATGTCTCTGTGTCTACCCTCTCAAAGGTAAGTTGTCGTCCACATTTCAGTTATCTTCACTAATAGATGTCTGAAGCTACAGTGCATGGTAAATGTTTCTAGCTTTTTTCTTGGATGCTTTTATATACTTTAGATTTGATCTGGTTCGAATGTTTTCTACTCCCTCTATTCCAAATTGTAAGTAATTTTAGCTTTTCAAGGTATATATCTTTTGCTAGATACTATGTTTTAAACAGATAGTAGAAATAATGTATATGCAATTTGAAAAGGAGGGAGTATATGATATAAGAAATAACTTCGAGAAATTCAATTGTAATATTCATTCATCACTAAGAAAATATATTTAATCGCAATTGTTACCACTTTACCTTTCCTTCACAATGTAGTCAATTTGGTCTTGAAGATGTATCCATCAAAGCCAATTTGGAAACCATGTTATATGGATTTGCATTTTGTTTTTTTCTAATGTGTTGGTCTAGTTAATTAAGCCCATGTAAACGCGTCGCATACTAGCCAATTTGGAAAAACCTCAGCCTGCCCATGGTAAGATATTTAAAACACCAGGTTATGGGGCTTACATATTTGGCAATTGGTTTTGTGTGGAATCGGTTGATACAATGAATTTGGTATGAAATTGGCATGTTATTATTGAAATTTCTCTATTACCAATATTTTCTATAAACATGTGCATTTCCATGTCTGCCATAATCGTAAAGTTGTAATAAACAAACTTTAAATAACCAATATTTATATTTTTCTGATTGTTTAGAGTCCTATTTCTTTGCAGAGTTGTCCTATGTATGATGATTCATTTAAAGCGCATGGACAACCCTGGTTCATATCCTATCAATGCAGTCATTCATAGGACTCAGGATATTAAATAACTTGTTGGTTTTCTGTAATCTGACAATGTATTTTCGAATTATTGCAGCTCGCTATGAGGTTCCTGAAAGCTGACAAGTAAACAGGGAATCTTAACCATAGTAAAAAAATTGAAAGCCAGTGCGTCAGTTAAGCATAGATGGTCTTCATTTCATAAGCTATGCCACATTTGACGTTGCCAAACTTTTATTTGCTTTGATTCGGTGTTGGACAAAAGAATCTCCATCAGTGCTTTCTGGTTTTGTTCACATGGTACTGATGTTTTTTTAGCCACATGCACGAGCTTGCATGTCTACTAGTATTTTCAAAAAGAAGAAAGGAAATTGAGCAACAAACAGTAAAAGGTAGCTACTTACATATCCATGAATCCCATGGTTACTCGGAACTGTCATGCCAGGAAGATGAACCGCAGAACCATGGAAGATGTTGATTGTTCCCTGAAAGGATGAAACAAGGTGAGTTTTTTCGTCCAAATTTCAATAATTTTCATGGAGAAAAGCGAAAATTTAGAAACCACTACGAAGTAGCTAGCCACAAACCATACGGATGTCTTGTATTCTAGATCCATGGTCTAGGCATCTACTAGCAATTAATTAAGCAGTAATCACACAAAAGAGAAGCCTTAGAGCAACCGGAATTCGTTCGTACATGAACGGTGGCAACTCTAGAAACAGATACATACATGAATGCCGCGGAGGCTTGTCGATCTGGACATCCGGTCGGAAAACTTGTGGAACAAGAAGCGGCTCACCATACCAAAAGTTTGGGCAAAATTGATTGTTGTGACTGCAGAACAAGAGAGCAGGGGCGGACGACATGGGTATCCATGGTGTCCCAGATCAGATCCGAATGCGCATGACTTGGGTTTGGGTTGGGTGCTCTGTTTCGCGCAGCAGGGACGGAAAGCGATGGGCGTACCTGGTGGGTGCTCGTCGCCGGCGAAGGTCGCGAAGACGGAGATGTAGGCGCTGGCATAGGGCAGCGGCTGCGGCGACCATGGTGGATCCACCGATCTGGCGAGCCCTGACGGCCCATGCATGTACCAGTATCTGGGCCTGTTTTTTGGGCTGTACAATCGTCCTCGAAGCCCATGTTGATACTTGCTGCTGATCATCTTACTGGGTGGCATAATACCTTCGTGCTGTGCTTCTTTTGACCACCCTACCGATTTGTCCAATGATTTCTCTTGAGCTAAACATGTGTGTTGTATATTGTTTTAGCTATTTTGGTTGTTATTGTCACCACACCTTCTCTTTGCCTTATTACCCTGCTTGTTGGTCTTGGTCTATGCATGCATTTTTTTTTAAACTCGGGGCATCCCCATTTCCATTTCCATTGAAAACGGAAATACAGCAAGTATATAGACTACTTAGAAGAGCAAGAGAGACTACTCAGAAGAGCTAGAAGATGAAGTTCTAGGACCCGCACCTAACACTGCTAGACTGCGAAACCCCAGAATACCAGTTACTGATGACAAACTGCGCTTAACCACCCAGCGCAAGAGGAAACAGGTTTAAGTTTGCAAGCATTCAGACAACAAAACGTTTCAGAAATAACTGCAGACCAACAGAACAACTGATCGCCAAAAGTGGTATTGTCTTCACTCAAGCACACTTGATTCATCAGGCTTCAGTCTCGGTTGGCCGGGTTGTTGATGTCGTTATCTTCAGGTGTCTTCTTAAACTTCTTGGACGCCAGTATGCCAAGGGCCATCTGCATCATGAGCTTGATCCCTGCTTTCATCTCCTTCTTGTCGACCTCCTTGAACAAACCTGTCCAAAACTTCATTAGTACACAAGCATGGCAAATAATATCCAGTGGACTTTTAATTATCTTCTTCTCGAAACAAGCTTTGTTACGAGCTTTCCAGATTGCCCAACAAATGGCAGAAACTCCCAAAACATGAAAATGCTTTCCATTCGGAAGCCACAGGTTCACCCAGTTCCAGCAATGATCAAGATTACCAGGAATGCTATCGGCCCCAATACATCTTGCCACACAGCCCCACACAACTCTGGCTACCGGGCATTGGAAGAAAAGATCTATGCATGCATTTGTATCCTAGCCTCAGTGTCATACTTGCGATGTCAAGCTGCTGCAACAAGGTTAGAACATACAAAGTGGTATTGCCTTGGTCTGCCACAAGTGCATGAGAAATCTTGGAGGATTACCACATGAATCCTCGATTCTCAGGTCTCGCCCTCAGACCGTTGTACCACTGGCATGCAAAACCTCATACCTCCCTATGATGTGGTCCACACATGTAACCTCATGGTATGCAGCCATTTCCTTGGCCCTCTCAAGAAATTGCTCTTATTTTGGAGCCAATATCTTTTCCTCACTCTGCAAGTACAAGGCATGGACGTGTTTCCTTCTATTAACCCGGCAAAGGTCGGGGAGAAACTGGCCTAGCCATGTCGGCAAATTTACTGTGCGTTTACCCCGCCATCCACCGTTCTACGTGTCCATCTGCCACAGGCTCCCGAGAGAAATAGAAGTAAATATCACCCTCGTCCACTCCGCGTCACCTCCTCGTCTCCTCCGTGGCTCCGTCCTCCCCTCTCTCCTCTCTCTCCTGGCCAAGGCGGCGGTAGCCGGCCCTCGGCGCGGCACTGCTGGACCACCTCTGTCTCCCGATGTGGCGCCGCCGTGGTGCCCGCTCTCTGCCGGCCGCGGTGCCAGCTCTCTGCCGGGCTCACGCGACCGGGCCCATGGCCGACTGCAGCGCGGCCGTCGTCAGCGCCGCCTCGTCTCCTCCATCCTCCCTCCCTCACTCTCTACTCCCTCCACTTCCTCTCTCCCTCCTGGCGCGGACAGGACGAAGGCGGTGGCCGGAACTCGGTGTGGCGGCGGCCGTCTCCCTCCTCCTCCCCTCCCCTGCGTGGCGGTGGGTGGTCGTGCTTGGGCATGGCCGCCAACCCGCGTCGTCCCCGGTGATGCGTGATGACAGCGGTAGCCGCCGGTGGTACCGGACGCGGCCTGGTCCCAAGCGCAACGAACACTGGTTGTTTGCCTCTGATGAGGAAACCCTAGCTGGGGCAAGGTCACTTTCAACCTGATCTTTTGTTCTCCCCTTTTTCTCTTACCAATTCATATGTTTACTACTACTTCGTTTTTGCGTTCTATACGGTGTGGCCTGTTTGGATCTACTGGATCTTGACGATAGGCAGTTGTTCTGGGATACAACTGAGCACGTGGCTAACTTTCTTGTTGGTATAGTTTAGTTTGGGGGAATGCCATGCTGCTGTGATGATTATTGTGCCATCTTTGCATAAATTACATCTTGGTTCAGCTGGATTTTGAGAGTGCCCATTTATTTTGTGATAACCGAGGCAATGTTCGGGAGCTATGATGATTTTTCCTTCACATCTCCCTACTATCTTTATAACTGAGGCAATGATCATGAGCAATGTTGATTTTGTTTTTTCTCCATCTCTTCTCAGTCTGTTAAGTAATTATTGAGGTGGATGGAGCAGTACAAGTTTCTTTGTCGGATGTGGATGCTGTCTCCTTGACGGAACCCCCGCTGAAATGTAAACCTTGTGTTGCCATTGCCTCTGATGGTTTATCCCTTTGTCTAGTCTAATCATTGCCTTTGCTTTCCGGTCATGCTTGCTTATGGTCATTGTCGGTGATGTCAAATACATATAGTTGTCCAATCTGAGTTCCTGTTTATTGCCTATGAAGTCTTAGATATGTTCTTCTTGAATGTATGCTTGTGGTCATTGTCTGTGCTCATCACTCGTCCCCTCAAATTATACATTGTTGTTTCTGAGCAGTCCCTATTCTTGGAGAGTACATTGTCACATGCTTTGGTTGTCGGTGATCACCTCTTTGGTTGTCCTATCAATTCGGTGACTATATTCAGTTTTTGGGATTTGTTGTTTTTCCTTCTTTGATTGAATTATTTTTCACATGTTCTTCTTATGGACTTAATGGTTGGCCTTGAGATATTTCTATTTCCTTTGTTATTGCTCTGCATCTTTTATCGAAAAAAAATGTGCAGACCCATCCTTTCCATCCTCGCTGCTATTTCTGCCCTGCAGTTTCCTAGCAGGTTGCCATGGCAGGGATACCAGGTAACTTATTTTATACTATCTAATATAATCTCTATCTTTGTCTAATATATAATCTTGCCATGATTCTGTTCTCCTCTGTTAGCAAATAATGCTGATAAATAAAGGATCGAACACGAGACGATGTTTTTTTAACGAGGTTCGGCGTACCTACATCCTCGGGGCATGATTACGGGCGCTCCTCCCCAACAGCTAAAACAGCTGTCCTGTCGTCTTATGGTTACAAACGGGTTAGGGATATATTTATATCCCACTAGGATTGCCTCTACACCGTGAATTGGCAATACGGTACTAAACATATCCTAGCCCACAAGAATAACTCTAGTTACAAAGTAACCAACTAGTACACATATTCGACACAACTCTAACATCCTCTCACCATTCTCCTTTATTTACAGCCATGAAAACCAAGGTGGCGACAACGGATTGTCATGGTTGATTACATCGTTGCCTTCCACTTTATCATGCATTTCGTGTTTCCTTATGGACCTAATGGTTGGCCTTTAGCTATTTCTGTTTTCCTTTGCTCTTCTCTACTTTTGTTGTCATAAAAATATACAGAGGCACCATCTTTTCTGTCATTGTTGTTATATCTGATGCTGCAGTTTCCTAGCAGGTTGCCATGGTATGGATACTAGGTATGTTATATTGTCTAATCTTTAAGTCCTTTTCTCCATTAGTACCATTTTTTCCAGAGTAGTCTTGTTTGACCATATATCTTATTTTTGGTGGGATTGTGTTTACAGGGTACTAATAAATCATTTTGATGTCCAACAGAAATATGAATACCTCACCTGAGACCATTTGGGCATATTTCCTCAACCTTCCAAAATGTTTCTAGCCTACCGTGAGTATTAAGTTTGATGAAGACCCAAACTATTCCAACTTGATTCATTCCTTTGGTAGTTTAATTAGACCAAACTCTTCCATCAGTCCATTATATATTGATGGGGCTCAAAAGGTTTGTTTATGGCATCACATACTTCATTGGCAAATTCAAGTGAAATGAACCTTCAGAATATACATACAACTGGCTTATGTATTCTTGTTTGTCGACGCATTGATCCTGCAGGTAGGCAGAAGCATGCTAGGTTGACCATGCAGAAAAGAAGACTCGGCACATTATCATATCACAAAATTGCTTGAGGCCAAATAGGTTTGTTGTTTCTTTGCATATATGGATTGCATTCTTCTCCCTGTACCTGTACTGCTCTCTGTATTTTATAGCTTATATTGTACCACATGAATGGTCCTGTAAAGTAGACCTAAATAGCAAAAGGAAAAAAAATACATGATCTTGAAAGGCCTCGGCATCTCATTAATGCCTGATCTTGATAGTGGAACTGGTGTCTGCTCATACAACATAAGTATATACATGTCATCTAAATTACATGGCCATTGCTTGGTCTTTCCTTTTGGAATAAATTAAATATAGATAACTCCCTACAGTGGTTTTAGATGCGGTTTGGCCTGTGTGGTACAAAATAACCTTCAAGCTCTTCTTTTGAATTTTGAATATAAACTTGATGGTCTATTCACTTGCTCCTTACTTTTTAGTGAAACTATAACTTCCTGTTACCTGTTATTTCCTCTGATCTTTATTTATCCTCATATATATGTTAACATATTCCCCTAAATAATGTTTTTGAAATAATTAAGTCTGTCCATTTTGAATCTTACAGTATTAGTTGGTATTTACGGATGCCACGCTAAATAATTGTCTTCTAAATGTGGACCAGGCCTAGCTGCAAGGTTTCCAAAAGTTTCAAAAAGCCTTGTGAGGCATCAATGCATATGATGAATCGGCTGCAGTTAGGAAGATGGCTTCGCGTGGCCTATTGGCCCTCGAAGGCAGCATCACAATATGTTATGACTGGTAGGTGCATCGTCCTTATTTGTTCTTACACCACACATCTTTAATTGACTTTCAGAGTGTTCAGCTAAATTGTTGCACAGTTTCGAAAGTTGGAAATAGGTGTAGCAAGTTTATTATTTCCTTTCTAATTCTAATTTAATGTTGGATTGAGGCTTGATGCTTTTCCCTATGACAACAATAGAATATTGAACTCTGCAACGGTATATATGTGGAGGTCATAACTAAAGATTTTAGGTTGTTTATTACATCAACAGGCTACATAGTACAACGTTTACTGATCCAAGCATAGTTCACTCTTCGTATTTTTTAGGGGCAATTGTTTTAAAAAAATTCAATATGGATGATGGTGGTCTAAAAAAACCTATGTAGTCAAAGCAGGGAAGCTCTTAGGAGAAACCTTGCTTCTGACACATTTGGGTGAACTGGTTTTCATATTGATTGCCTTTGTGTACAGGAAAAAAGAAGTTCATACGAGGGTTCATCTCTTTGGGCTGCTTTCTCTTGTCCCAATTCCCAAAATGTTTGTTACAGTGACTTACTTTTGATTTATACAGACCATAGCTATGGCAGTTATGTTGAAAAAACATTGTAAAAGGTTGGATGTACAGTCTAAAGATCCATTTGTCTATTGTAACATTGGCACTAAATAAACTAGACACAAGAAAAGTATAATTTGGTTGTGTCAACCGCTACGTGGGGGAATTGTGTGTTCACATTCAGATTATTAAGTTTTATAACTGCAAGTGAAGAAAGCTTCATTACATTTAAAAAATAACTTACTTTTCAAACATCATGGGGGTAGATTTAGAGGAGTTCAGAATGCTGCTAAGCCTTCCAAGCTAGGTGAGTGACTAGGTTCACACATCCACATCCTCAGATTGACTGACGGTGGCATAACATTATTATATGCTATATAAAATTTATATGACGGAGATATCTTATCTTTTTACGATTGGTTAGGGACTATGATTCATATTGCACTGCTGCAATACATGATTCAGAAGGTACATCCTGATCAATGTTGCTCGGAGGAATCTCTTCAGACCTGGCTCCACAATGACTAAGGTAACTCTCCTTACATTAATGAAGGAATCATACAGTATTCAAACAAAAGCATCTGAGTTCAACTATAATTATCGATATAAATTTGAGTTGTACAAAAGGTTATAAGGCAAGCTCAACGTGGGGAACACTAACAATTTCCCACCAGTTCGTTGTACCTTTTTATTTATTTGAAAAGGGATTGTATCCTTTCTTCATTGTTATTCTACTTATTTGGAGTACGGATCAACGACACATTGTTGCTGTACAAAAAAACTTCCCAGCCTGCTTGCCGGCTTCCACATTCAAAGTAACAAGGCTCATCCTAAATTTACATTCATATGACACCGTCACACTTTTTTTTTCATGTCTATACTTGCATATAATGATATTGTCCAATATTGCTGAAACATCTTCTGATTCTAGATTTATCTTCGGATATAAAGTGGTTTGGTCATCTCTGCGCTCAATAAACATATCAAATGCTCAAGTTTTCCATTTACCAAAATCGGTTTACCTATTTGATTCATGCCGCATCGTGTATTTGCCGTATTATTGCCACAAAATCTGATTTACACTTTCCTCACCAACACTCACACTATTACATGCCTATTCACTAAAATAAGTATCCCGATACAGATTTACAGATTAACTATCTTCTTTACACATATACAGCTGACAATTCTAAACCAGCTCTTTGTGCTATCTTTATTTCTACTTGGAATCATTACTAAACTGATAGGCTACATACTTTTTGATTCTCAGAAAAATATGGATATTGTTCTCTTACACCCCTTTTGAATCTCAATCAAATATATATGTGTGTTGTTCTCTTCCTACACTAATGGTTAGCCTATGAAGAAATCTGAGCATATGTTCCGTGTTCAAAAGAAGATGAGATTTGTTGAGTTTTCGTCTAGCATACAGGAGGCACCTCTGCTACATGGGTATTGTTTTTAATCCTATTCTAAATCCATGCATTTCATTATTCCTGGCAGGCAAGCATAGCTCAGGAGGGCCAAAGGGCCTCTAGCCTAGTGGCTAGAGCACCCGAATGGCACCCAGCAGATCTGAGTTCGACTCCCCATGGGAGTGAATTTAAACAGGCTGCATTATTAAAAAAAAAACCCAAAAAAATAGGCCAGTGTTTCCCTCACTGACTTCGGTCAAAAAAGCATAGCTCAGGAGGAATTAGAAAACACAGATATCATACAGCAGGATGGGAATAGGTCACCTGGTTCCTCATCACCACCAAAGGCCAAAAGGCTTGTTTCAAATACTTCCCACAGTAAATACTTCATAAATCATAATATAAATGTAGCCAACATAAGATGAGGACAAATTCTACTTGCGATGACAGCCCAGGACTATTTTGAACTTCAAAAGATAGCTCCCGCAAGACTTCCTGAGCTAATGCTCCTAAATAGGTATGCTCTTATACTTATACATAAATCTATACCATTCTGACTTATATACTCTTATCTTTGATATAAAAAAATTGTGTTGGTCTAGATTAACTAAAATTATACACGAATTTTGTTTCATGAATTGTACATGTGTCACAGGACAACAGGGTAGGCGACATTATCAAAAGTCTTTTCATCGTGCAAGAAGCAGCAACAGAACACCACGAGCATTTCCCCGTAGAGGGAATAGTGCTCCTCTACTACTATATGTTGAAGCATACCAGAACAGAAATAAACTCTGTTTAAATGTCCGTTTAAATGTCACTGTAAAATATGGAGGCACCAATTTCCTTACCAACCTTGCTCCACGATACATTTGCTTTTGCATATACGCCATAGGTACTTGAAGTATGCCTTGTCTCCATTGTAGAACCTATTGGTACCAAAACCTTTAATGACTAGGATGCATCAAAAGTCTAGGACATTAATAGGTCCTTTTGCTCATGTACCATGGCCTTCATGCCATTTGTACAGGACTACAGGCTACGGCCAACATATGTAAGACACTGAAACCATTGCCTCATATCTCCGAAGAACAAGCATTTTGAAGTGCCAAACTAATCACGGTTATGCATTGGTACGCTCATGTATGTATGTAGTCCATGTTCATAAATTCTATTCGTGTTTACAAGTATAGGCACACCAGCTCTTTACACCACTTACCCAACTAGACTTTTTTTTCGCTTAACTTGCGACGCGCGCAATGGCGCGCGCAACATACTAGTCTATCATTGAACCAGGCAACAAGCTTGTAGAATGTGAATTGCACGACAACATTCACGGGGCATACTGCGTATCCCCCAACAAAAACTTGTTGAATGACTCAACCATGTTGCTGCACTAAAACTCATACCTCTATCTACCAACATCATGAGCTCTTGTCCATCTTATTTTGCTATTACTAATTGGAGGCTCCAACGGAGACTCCACGTTAATTCTCACCAAATGCTCTAGAAAAAAAATGATAAATGCTAAAAATTCTCACGTTAATCAGAAACATCTAGCCATTAAATCTATAGGCCCTAGCAATTATAACCATTAGATCTACTAGTACAATGCCCGTGCTAACGCTACGGTTTTATCTAAGAAATACTTTAGTCTGCTATTTTTTAGCTTTGTTAAACTCTCAACTTCAGCTTCCATATGAATATATATGAGAAATGAAAATCAGAATGATTACAATATATTGTGAACAAAATTTAAAGACCAAACAACCGCAAAGAGGTAACAACTTCTCAATTGTTTCCTCCTAGAGAACTCCAAGTGACGTGATTTCATCAAGTAATGTGAGAATGCTCATTGCTTTACTAAATTGTCTCTTCTTCAGGAGAGTCCATCAGTTCCCAAAGCTGACACAATGACTCCATTTCCTCTCTATCTGTCAGTAATGGATCATTTGGAAATGTGTTATGAGCAATTGACAGTAACTTAAAATGAAGAGAAAGGAACCTAGGGAAGACCTTGTAGATTCTAGACTTTGTTCTTTTTAGCTTATAAATTGTAGTAAAGGCCCTCCAGTATGCTATTATTGATATTTATTGACGGCTCAATGCTATTCTAATGTAAACTGGGATCAGCTTCCAAAATTGATTCCAAAGACTCCACATAAGGAATACACTTCATTTATATACTCCAGAACCTTGCAAAGATGCTCACACTGAAAAAATGCAAACAGAACAGCATATAAAAGACTCTTAAAAAAGTGTACCCAGAAACATTCAGAACATATATTTTTCTGAGTAAATTGTGTCGGTTTATATATGGCTAAGCATTCTTTAGCATCTATATTAGCTCTTACTTTTCCTATAATGTATGTAGAAGAACCACCTGTACTAACTCTATCGAACATGAGTTTTGAAATTAGCAATACTAATACCAAAATATTCAGAAAAACACATTTAGAAAGAAAAACTTAAGAAAGCAGACAGGTAGTCTCACGATAGCCATAAAGCTGTGCTTGGTAAGCTTCCTCGTTGCCTCGTTGACAAATCATGTGTTCTCAGCAGCAAGACTGCTTGCATTAACACTCTATTCATTATGTTCTGAGAACTGCTTGATACTTTTCCTTTTTCTTGCATTTCAAGTTCTCCAATACTGGGACGATAGCTGCAAGTTGCTCCTTAGTGGTACAACGCCCTTGTCTTTCTGCCAAGGATCTTAAGCCTCTATGCTCTATTGTGACAACGTACCAACATTCTCATGCCCATGCGCCCAGCAGCTCAGGCATACCAAAGAAAAGCAATGCAAATTTCAAATGATATTCCATTGCCAAATAAGCCATAACCATCACCCATTTTCCTCAACAACCTAGTAGCACACAAGTCAACCAATTGTATGCCCTTCTGAACAAACAGGAATAACTCCTTCGCATCATCCCCAGTTCCACAATGTTGTATTGCACTGTAATGGGCTAAAGAGCACTCACCGAAAGCATAGTCAATGCTGAGGTTACACTCGTTGCACACCATGAAATAAATTGGCTAAAAAACTTGCAATGATCAGGTTACAGATTTATTAGCACCAAAGTAATTTGTGTTCTCCGTCTCCATTGTATAAGCCTACAGATCATGTATAGAAGACATAAGCAAAAAGTTATTAAACAACGGTCGTTTTTGACAGGGCATAAAAGGCCAATGCGTTGCAATATGAAACTACTACACTTCTACAACACATGCAAAAATTCAGGACAAGGATGTGACCTGCTTACGGGCACGAGATCTAGCTGCAGACTCCCTGTTCTTGATCATTATCCTCTGCCGCCACAGGCAGCCCATTGCCCATGGCCTGTTCCCCGATCCACACCGGCACAAACCAATTGCTTTAGCCCCGGCGTCATTGGCGCCCCAAAGATGCTGAAGAAGATGGAGGCGCCATTATTATTGACCGCCTGAATCAGCCGTGTAACAGCAACCGTCACCGGGTCGTAGATCAAGCATGGAGCGTTGCCATATGGAGAGAAGGCGACCGGTGCTCGCATCCTGTTCCCGGAGGTGACGTCCAACGGCGGGATCACCGCGTCCCGGAGGCCGGTGGGATCAGTCGTCCTGATAGCTCGGCCGGCGGCTGGATCAGTGCTCACGTACGTCGCGGCGCTCTGTAACCGGAATCTAGCGCTCCTCCACGATCAACGCCGCGGTGCTCCTCCTCGGCTCCTCGTCCGGCTTCGATGAAACTGATACAGCACGCCACTCAGTGCCGCATCGAGGGTGTCCTCCTCCATGCCGTCGTCGAACCCGTCGAACGACGGCGCTTACAACAGTGTCGGGCCATCTCCACCACGCAGCAACCTCGCCACTCGGCCCAGTTGGATACGCGCCCCGCCGACGTGTGCCACGCCGCGGCGTCCCGTCGCCCGGTGGCGGCGGTTCCCTCGCGGCCTCGCCTGGCGGCTAGGGTACCCTGCGGTGCCCTCGGATCGCGTGATGGCGCGTCTGTTCCTGCCGTCGACGGATCGTTGGTGGTCGTCGCCTCCTCATCGAGTCCTCTCGTCCTCGGGGGTATTGGTCGTGGCCGTGGATCGAGTCCCGCAGTCCACATTGTGCTGGAGGGGCCTCGCCGTATGGATGAGTGCGCTGTCGCCCGTGTGCGCCGCCGCACTGGGACGCGCAGGAGAAGAGCCCGGCGGGGAAGAGAGCATGGGGGTCGATGTACGGATCGCCGGTGGGGATTGAGATCGTGAGTTCAAATTTTGAACTGCGGGAGGGCATCAGATATGTATGGTGTTTTTGTTTTTTTACGGTGATCCGAGGAATCGAAACTGCGGCGTTCATAAGAGCGAGAGTGCGCGGGGTGAGGAGGGAGTGGGAAGCCTCATCACATATCTAATTGCAGCCCTTGGATCTGTAGTAGAGATGCTGTGAGTCGTTGATCTTGAAGAAAGAATTTGCCTAGAGAAGTTTTCAATTATAGTAGAGATTTTATTTTCTAGAAAATTACCCACTCTGCCATTACATTAAAAATACATTATATTTTTCCCTACCACCATCGCATAGCCTTTTAGACCCTAATATCTTTGTGGCATTGGCTGGATTTTTTGTTTTTTCCACCGAGAGGAAGGCACCCGTCAGCCATCGGCGTTGTTCCCTCCGTCACTACGTGAAAAACCCACTGTAGGAGCGCCTCGCCACTTCTAGTAGGGGCGGCTCGTGATCCAGCCGCCCCTACAGTGGCCGGGCCGGGGAGGGCGCGGCGGCCGGATCACCGGCCGCCCTTATAATGCTTGTAGGGCGGTGGTGATCCGGCCCGCCCTTACTAGTGGCTTTGTAGTAGGGGCGGTGGTGATCAGCCGCCCCTATAGTGGGTTTTGACAAAATTAGTTAAAACGAGGCACCAAATTACCTCAAATGAAAAACTTTTGAATACAAGATAGTTTTGTCTCATCAAGATACATATTTCATACATAGAAAATTTTTGCATTTGGAAAAGTTTTAGTAAACTCTTCTCACGGGGTTTGAAAATCCGGGCGAGACTTGGTCAACCCTAGGTCAAACGAGGTACCAAATGACCTCAAATGAAAAACTTTTGAATACAAGATAGTTTTATCTCATCAAGATACATATTTCATGTATAGAACACTTTTGCATTTGGAAAATTTTTAGTAAACTCTTCTTACGGGTTTGAAAATCCAAGGCGAGACTTGGTCAACTCTAGTCAAACGAGGTACCAAATGACCTCAAATGAAAAACTTTTGAATACAAGATAGTTTTGTCTCATCAAGATACATATTTCATACATAGACCATTTTTGCATTTGAGGAAGCGTTGGTAAACTCTAGTCACAAATTCTTGAATCCCACGCAGACTTAATGAAATTTCATGCGGGACGAGTGGATTTAGAACTACACTTTCACAACGCTTTATCAAATGTAAAAATGACCTTTATATGAACTGTTCGTCTTGACGAGTGGATCAAACTTGATGTTCATGACTTTTCGAGGTGGGCCCGTCTAGGGGTCGAAAACCGCGTCTAGCCGCGAAAAACTAAAGTTTCAAAGTTTGAGTGGTCGAAACCATCTCGAGATGAAAAGGTGACCATTGGAGAAAATATGTATCTTGATGAGTGGATCAAACTTTATGTTCATCACTTTTACATCCGAGGCCATCTAGGGTCCGGTCAACGTGTATTTTATGAAAAACGAAGGTTTGACTTGGTCAACCTAGGTCAAACGAGGTACCAAATGACCTCAAATGAAAAACTTTTGAATACAAGATAGTTTTATCTCATCAAGATACATATTTCATGTATAGAACACTTTTGCATTTGGAAAATTTTTAGTAAACTCTTCTTACAGGGTTTGAAAATCCAAGGTGAGACTTGGTCAACTCTAGTCAAACGAGGTACCAAATGACCTCAAATGAAAAACTTTTGAATACAAGATAGTTTTGTCTCATCAAGATACATATTTCATACATAGACCATTTTTGCATTTGATGAAGCGTTGGTAAACTCTAGTCACAAATTCTTGAATGCCACGCAGACTTAATGAAACTTCATGCGGGACGAGTGGATTTAGAACTACACTTTCGCAACGCTTCGTCAAATGTAAAAATGACCTTTATATGAACTGTTCGTCTTGACGAGTGGATCAAACTTGATGTTCATGACTTTTCGAGGTGGGCCCGTCTAGGGGGTCGAAAACCCGCGTCTAGCCTCGAAAAACTGAAGTTTCAAAGTTTGAGTGGTCGAAACCATCTCAGATGAAAAGGTGACCATTGGAGAAAATATGTATCTTGATGAGTGGAGAAAACTTTATGTTCATCACTTTTGCATCTGAGGCCATCTAGGGTCCATTCAACGTGTATTTTCTGAAAAAACAGAGGTTTGACTTGGTCAACCTAGGTCAAACGAGGCCCTGAATGACCCCAAATGAAAAACTTTTGAATACAAGATAGTTACATCTCGTCAAGATACTCATTTCATACATAGAACATTTTTGCATTTGGAAAAGTTTTAGTAAACTCTTGACACTGGGCCTTTCCTTTTTTTTTGAATCTGATTTCTGAACAAGAGAAAATGGAAAACCATTTCTTCTCCTAACCGGGCCGGCGCAAACGAAGCAGCCCAGCTGCAGAAGCGGCCCGCGGCCTGCCGCCCGCGCCCGCACGCCCGCGCTAATGGGCCAGAGACGGCCCAGTCGATCTCATCCGTTGATGAAGATCCGACGGCCGAGCGCTGGAGTCGGGAGCCGCACGTATATATACCCCACAAACCCTAATCTCTCCCACCCACTACGACCCCTCCCCTGCTCCCTCCCCGCACACGACACCGAACCGCACGCCGCCGGTCTCCTTCCTCCTCGCCCTCTCCTTCCTCCTCGCCCTCTCCCTCCCTCGTGGCGCCGCTCGCCCTCTTCCTCCCTCGACGTGCTGCGGGAGATCCACGCGGCCGTCCTCCAGGCGCACCCGGTGGAGGTCCGGGCCGGCTCGATCCGGCGCCCCGGCGGCGTGGCCCCCTCGATCTGGCGTCCCGGCGGCGTGGCCCCCTCGATCCGGCGGGACGGCGGCGCGACACCCTCGATCCGGCGGGACGGCGGCGCGACACCCTCGATCCGCACGTGGCTCGCTCCAACGGTGGCGCGCTCGAGGCCACGGCGGCGCGAGGCAATGGCGGCGCGAGGCAACGACGGCGACCCGAGGATCCGGTAAGTACATCTCCAGCTCCTCACACCCCCTTCTTCCTCTATTCTACTCCCTAACTCCTCTTCCTCTCCAGATCCGAATCGATGCTTGAGGCTCGCGGCGGTGCTCAGATCCAGACGCGACGCTCCACCACGGCGCGGGACCGCCACCGAGGCGCTCGGAGCTCCACCATGGAGAGGAGGCCGGTGCACAGCGATGATGCGCCACCGGAAGCTCGTCGGCATCTAGTGGCGTGGGCTCGATCCGGCGCGGCAACCCCGATGGGCTCGTTGGGCCCGTGGATGGGCTCGGCGGGCCTATCTAGGGTTTCCTATTTTTATTTTTGAAAATGCACTGTAGGGGCGGGCGGTGATCCAGCCGTCCCTACATGAACCCACTAACCCACCGGGCGGGCGGGTGTTGAGCCGCCCTACGGTCCCCCCACTGTAAGATCGGGGGCGTAGGGGCGGCTCGCCCAACCGCCCCTACAGTGGGATTTTAGCCGCCCCTACAGTGCCTTTGTGCAGTAGTGCGTAGGACCCGCGGCCTCGCAGTTCATCTGCATCGGCCATGGAGCCAGGCCAAGAAGAATGATCGGGACCAGGAGCAAGGGATCCGGGAAGGGAGATGGCTTCAAGTCATCAGCTATTACGGGTGGGGAAACCAATCTCCAATGGCTTCACGTCATCAGCTCTTACGGGTGGGAAAACCAATCTCCAATCTTGCATAACAACATGCACGTACTTTCGTTGTTGTTATAGTTCTGATCAAGAAGTCTTAGGCCCAATAGCCAGATCGATGATCGAGATGGCGCCAGACCACAAGAAGTCGCGACATGAACATATCACTTGGCAAGTATATACAAGACAAGCTCCTACTTGTGAGGGACAGATGCGAATTCAAAGGCCGCCGACGACACGACATCCAAACTAAAGGTATGGCTATCTTGCCAGATCCTATAATTACAATTTAATTTCTCTCACATTGATGATCAAGATAGCTCCAGTTCACGAGATGTCGTAGCATGGACTGCTCACTTGACAAGTATGTACAAGACGAGTGCCCGTTCACAAAGGACAGATACTAATATGAAGGTCGTCGGAGACACGACGTCTAGCGTCTATAACATCTACATCATTGCTAGCACCTGCACCTGCAGACTTATGGTTTGGCCATCTTTCCACGCTCTATAATTATAATTAATTTCTCTCCTAGGATATACTAGATTTGGCCATCTCTTAATTACAATTTAATTTATCTTCACACATATTACCTATTTACACCATTTAAAAGACTAAAGGTATGTCCATCTTACCAGATTTTGTAATTACAATATAATTTCTCTCCTAGCATAACTAGATTGAGCCATCTCATAATTACAATTTAATTTATCTTCTCATAGATTGCCTATTTTACACTATTTAAAACTTTAAGTGAGATAAGACCAGGGAAATAATTGTGAAAAATGAAAAGAAGACTCTTTGATTCCTTTGAACAAATAAGTCTCAATATAGTCCTTATTTATCATGACTTATAACATGTTAATGATGTTGAAGGTACCATATGCATGATCTATGGAGTTCACAATAAATCCTATAACTCAAACCTCCATAACTAAAAGATAACTAACTAATCATATAATATTTGTTTTTTATAAATTATTCTGACTGCTAAGTTTGCACTCAGATTAACCACACCCGGCATTACCAAAGATAATGTGACATAATATATACCTATGTAGTTTGTACTTAAATTATCCATCTCAACCATTACAAAAAGTTAAAAAATCTCACAAATCTACAAGTAAATGCTAATATATTCTGTTATGAATAACAATCAATGACACTTACACTTCAATTTAAGTTATATTAAAACTCATGATAATAAATTTTGCAAGTCATTATCTCAAAAAAATAAACAATTCGATAGGAACACTATATCATATTAATATTAGTAATTTAATTCCAAGTATTATCTGTTTAATAAAACAATATTAGTGCAATATAATAAGTTCAACATCTTGAGTGCCATGGTGTATGCTAAAAGAACTATTTATGCCATTTTAAGAACTAAGATGGTAGCCTAGGGCCTAGAGTACACTCTTAATAAAATATAAAATAGAAATTTTGAATAGGCGATACAATAAGCATTGGAATTTCAAAGTAACATGTGATTAAATATTTAGATTTTTCTAATATCACATAATGTGTTAAGAGTTTATGTTTCATTGAAACCGTAGAAATTATTACTCATGAAACAACTAGAAATAAAAAAGATAGATCCTAAATTTCTTACATATACTAATAAATGTGCTTTGTAAACAATAGTCTTGCATCTGAGCAAATAATAAGCTCATAATTTTGGAAAAATAATCAAAATTTTGGTTCAAGTCTTTAAAATATAGACCGTAGCTAAAGCAATTATTGTTTGACTAAATGCTTCAACTACACATATATTGGAGATAAACGGAGGTGTATTGTAAAGAAACAATGATGAATATGGATGAAAACTAAATAAAAAATTCATAGTCAACAAAACTGAATCCTCCGTCCCTCCGTACCAACAAGGGGTAGTACAGGAATATTGACCTGTTGTCCATCGACTACGCCTTTCGGCCTGATCTTAGGCCCTGACTCACCCTTCGTGGACGAACCTTGCGGAGGAAACCTTGAGTTTTCGGGGCATTGGATTCTCACCAATGTTTTCGTTACTCAAGCCGACATTCTCGCTTCCGCTTCGTCGACCCCCGCTTTCGCGTTTGCTTCCCTCTAAGGCGGAACGCTCCCCTACCGATGCATTTTGACAATATACCCATTATAACTATTAGTTTAGAACATTATAGTTAAAAGAAAATATTTATTTTTCTTGGTTATTAGTCTCCTCGCACGGGTTGATGACCTAGTTTTTCTAAATCTCTCATCAACCCTGAGAACCATTGTCTACCTTCTGCATTTGATGCGGCCTTAACCTTCTCCAACTTCATCCGGAAGAACCTATCCCCAAGCCATCATCTCTAGCAATATATCTCCTCCCGAGCCCTTGCAACCTACTCACTAAATGATGGCCTCTCATTGAATAACACAGGCACGCTTCCATAGCGATCTCGTTTCATTGTACCTCCATGATATCAGGAACCGTGTATACATTTTTAGATGGACAACCTAGTGAGCTTATATCATGGAGGTACAATGAAACGAGATCACTATGGATAAGAGTTGTTCATTTGATCGATCCTGGTGCCATCACAACAGAAGCAACGAATGTTACCTCACCAAACTCATAAGCGCCTAGCTAGCCGCCTAGAACGTGGTTTTATTTGATTGATCTCCACCAGCAGCACCAGCCACTGCATGGTCTACTCCAGTACGTGTCCATCCCCATCCACAGCACACGGGCTGCACAACTGCACAAGGCAATAATGCAGCCGACCAACAAGGCCCGCGGCTGTGGAGACTACGAAGTCAAGTCGCCGGCCCCCACACCACACCACACTAAATGAGAGAAGGAGCTGGCGGACCGGAGGAGTAGTGTCAGCTGAGACTGGGAGAGAACCCGGTGAGCTAGCTATTTCTTCTCCTGCAACTTCTATCGCCGCTCTGTGGCTTTGCCTTCTGCGTTCAATGTCTAATAACAATTATATTCTGTGCAGATTATATTTCTGTGCAGTATTGCCCACAGATTATTGTTGCATTGCCTTCAATATAATGGATTTCGAGCTCGTTGGGCACAGCTGATCTGTCTGGATCTTCTTTAGTTGTGGATGGAACATTGCGATCTGCAGCTGGCACCTGCGAGGAGTAACACTGAATCTAAGGTGAGTTTGTTGGTTTTGGGTTTGCTAGTCTAGCTAGGATTCGGACTCCATTTGTCAGTCGTTTCTTTGTTCTTTTCTCATCCCTTCAACGACTCATTCCCATCTCTGTCTTGATACATTTTCGGTTCCTGCTTGTTGTTTCAGTTCCCGATCCGTTCGGTTCTCACGATTCTTCAGATCCAGACAGCTGCTGCGAGTTGGAGATAGTACATGTTGCTGGATCGAGTTGCTAGCTAGTGCTGGTCCCTACTCTTTCCCTCTCCGCTCCTTTTATCATCATTTCAACACATCTGACTCAGACATCATCGTAATCGAGCAGATCTATCATATATATATGCACCGAGAAAAACACAGCATTCAAGGAAGCAGATATAGCAGGTAACCTCATCACCTCCGCCACAGCTTCATGTGTTGAAGCTGCTACTACTGCCACATTTACATAGCTTCTCTGTTTCTCATTCACTGCCCGCCTTCGGGTTTTTTTTTTTTTTTTTTTTTTTTTTTTTTTTCAGGACAGCCTGTGTGCCTGTCTATCAGGTTATATCATTCCAGTCCACCACAACAGCAATGCTCCTCGAGTAATAAACTATTATTAGCTAGATCGGCTTCGCAATGGCGACAACTGCAGTGGTGAGCGTCTCCATGGGTGTGATGAAGCCCGTCCTCGCCAAGCTTGCCACCCTCATGGGCAATGAGTACAAGAAGATCAAGGGGCTGTGGAAAGATGTGACATTCCTCCGGCGTGAGCTCAGTGACATGGATGCTCTACTCGAGATTATGGACAATGCCGATGAACTTGACCCGCTGGCCAAGAATTGGAGAAAAGATATAATAGAGATGTCCTATACAATCGAAGACTACATTGACGACTTCATGCGTCATCTTGGTGAAAAGGCCGATCATGATATGGGTATCCTCCGAAAAGCATTGGAATACCTGAGAACTTTCTGGGACCGTCATCGCATAGCAAATCGGTTCCAGGAGATCAAGACTCTAGTGATGCAAGCAAGTGAACGCCGGAAGAGGTACATGCTTGATCAATGCATCTCAATTACTACACCTGTAACTGCTGATCCTCGCATATCAGTGCTCTACAAGGAGTCCGCTAGCCTTGTCGGTATTGATGCTCAAAAGAATGAGCTTGTCAACTGGGCAATGGAGGAAGTCAAACAATTGAAGTTGATAGCAATAGTAGGATGCGGAGGTTTAGGAAAGACCACACTTGCCAATGAGGTGTATCGTGAGGTTGGAGAGAAATTTGAATGTAAGGCATTTATATCCGTCTCTCAAAAGCCACAAATTATAGAGCTATTCAATGGCTTGCTATCGCAACTTGGGCTGCAAACATACTCTCATACTTGCCAGTTACAAGATCCTATCAATGCCCTCCGAGGACAGCTACAGGACAAGAGGTAGATGCTATCGATGTTCCATTTAATTAATTTAGAAGGATCCACATCTTGGAACTACTTTATAAGATTTTCAGTTAGAAAAATTCATTTATACAAACCTTATGCGTGAATATATTTTGTTATTTTTCTTGAAGGGAAAAATATAATAACATATATATATAGTGTATAAAAAAACCTGTGTCAAACCATTCGTCAAAATTAGTTTAAGAATAGTTTCATTCATATAGCTATAAATATAATAGTCTAATTTCTTTTTAAATTGTCCAGAATACCCGCAGCAATACGCGGGGTATCGACCTAGGTTCATCTAAAACCAATGTAGGAGAGGAAAAGGAGGGGGCGTACTCCAGAGCACAGGGTGGCCTATTGGGTTTAATTAAGCCCACAAGGCAGTGGCTTAGGATGACCAAGGCCTGAGACCTCGGTTATACATAATTATATTCAGTGGCTATAATGTTTAGACATCATAATATTTTCTTGAAAGGACACATCTAACATTACATAATTATATAAATATGGATTATACTTGCTTCAACTTATTACATATTTTCTTGTAGTATCACATCATTATTTTACCCGTAGCAAAGAATACAAGCCATATGTATACATTATGGCATCTAGTATCACAATTGCATGAGATTTATATATTGTCGGTTCTTTGAATAAGTCGTAGTGCTTGGAACTCATATTAAGTTCAACATATGTGCTTTTGTAGGTACTTCATTGTAGTTGATGATTTGTGGGATACACAAGTGTGGGATGCCATTCAATGTGCATTTCCACAAAGTAATCATTCCAGTAGGGTTATAATAACTACGCGAAACGAGAATGTGGCTTCAGCGTGTTGCTGCAACCATGGATGTATTCAGAGCCTGAAGCATTTAAGTGAGCAAGATTCAAGGAAGCTATTCTTTGGAAGAATATTTGGATCTGAAGATGATTGCCCCAATGAACTCAAGAAAGCTTCATGTGAAATTTTGAGGAAGTGTGCTGGTCTGCCACTTGCAATCATTACAGTGTCCAGTATGTTAGCTTGCCAACCGAGAAGATTGGAAGGGAAGTGGGAGTACATCCAGAATTCATTAGACATTAAGTCAGCAACAAACTCCAAATATGAAAACATGATGTACATCTTAGATCTCAGCTACAAGGATCTCCCACGTCATCTTAAAGCTTGCTTTCTGTATCTCGGTTCTTACCCAGAGGATCATATAATTAAAAGAGATGAGCTAGTGAGGCGATGGGTGGCGGAAGGTTTTATTAGCAACTCTATAGGGAAAGATGTGTGGGATGTTGCCGAGAGTTATTTCAATGAGTTGGTTAATAGGAGCATGCTTCAACCTAGATACAATGAGTACAATAATATTGAGGTATCAAGCTGCAAAGTGCATGATATATATGCTACTTGATTTGATTGTGAGGAGGTTCAAGGAAGATAATTTTCTGCATTTAGTAAATGAACCAGAAGTAGTGGCAGAAGTGCAAGATAAGGCAATTCGACGACTCACTATTGTTGGCATGATAGATATAGAGGATGGTGTCAAAGTGCCTATAACCCTTAGCCAGAATTTATCTCAAATTCGTTCCCTTACCATATTTGAGAAATCCATTTGGACACCTATGCTGCTTGAATTTAAGTTTTTACTAGTATTAATCCTTCGAAGTTACCAACGTGAGATTAAGATTAACATGACTTGTTGTATCAACCATTTATCAAGGATCAGGTATTTAGATGTTGGAGCAAACGTCTTGCTACCTTGTCAGATACGGGGACTACAACTATTGGAGACTTTGAATTTATGTCTGACAACAATGAGTAACATTACATTGGAAATTGTTGATGTGCCACGCTTATGCCATCTAGTTGCACTAAAGCATATAAGGTTACCTCGGAATATTGGTTTGTTGAAATCTCTACGGACTTTGCATAACTTTATTCTCCCAATAAACTCATTGGAAAGTATTATAAGCATGGGACAGCTTACAGCTCTGTCGGATTTGCGTTTTATTTTGCCCAAGGGGTGTCCATCATTGGAAAAGGTAGCCTATATGGAAGCTCTAAGTACTTCTCTTGAGAAACTCAGCAACCTCAGAAAACTATATATGTCCTGTGATAAAGTTGTTTGGCGTGTTGATGTGTTGAGCTCACTTTCGCCACCTTTTCACAACCTTGAGGAGCTCAGTACAGAAGGGTGCGCCTTCTCTAGAGTTCCTAGGTGGATTGGCCATCTCCACAACCTCCGCATGTTGAGCCTTAGGGTGAAGCAAATGGTCCATGAAGATTTTGCCATCATTGGTACAGGGGCAGTGCCTCTGCTCAGCCTCACACTATGGGTCGTAGGCGTCCTGACAGAAAGGGTCGTGATAAGAGGTTCCATGGGATTTGCATCTGTCAGATGTTTTATGTTCAACTGTGATTGTGTTTCGTACTTGTCATTTGAGGCAGGAGCTATGCCTGAGCTTCAGAAGCTGGAGTTAGTATTTGACGCAAATGAATGGGACAAGGCAGCACCTGGTGGGCTCCAACACCTCCCAAGCCTCAAGAAAATCATATCACAGAGGTCGTACTATGACACAGCTGAATGGCAGGAACGTTATCTAGAAAGCAATGATGAAGACGAAATGGAGCTGATCAAGGGTGTGTTCCAGAAAGCTGCCGACGCTCTCCCCACATGCCCAACATTCATCTTCGAAGATGCATGGCGGCACAGGTAAAGTCTCTAACCATGGGCGATGGATGTGTCCAAGTATATGAGTTATGAGACGAGTAGTGCCAGTTATGTTTGGTTTTTTTACTCTTTTATATATAATAATATACATAACAGCAGTAATGCATAACAGTAAGTAGTTATGTTTTGTTCAAGGTCTCATATTTCCGCGCACTAGTACTACTTGCTCATGAGCCATGAATGTGTCTCCTCCTGTTTAATGCAGGCCCATAGAGGAGGAGGAGGAGGAGGAGCGTTTGAACGTGGTGGATGAAGGTGCAGGCTCCTCATGTACGGATATAGTATAATGGATTCACATCTCACTATAATGCCAACCAGGGCGATCGAGGTCGAGGTCCCCATGACTCATTCGTTATCATACCTAAGCAAATAGTTGGATTTGATTTCAGTCATCATCAGTTTCCTTCATCCATCATGCTTGAGTGCCACCTGCTGGCGGAAATATGAGTCATCCGAAATTTCTTTCGGCCTACGTCAAAACCTGGGCCAACGCCAGGAACTAATCAGCATCCCTAACGAGGCCGGCTCAGCCCACATCTGGTATTTTAGTCTGATGATGGACGCTCAGGCCTGTTGTGATGCGGGCCACCTACCTATGAGAGTCATCACCATGCATTTGCATAGTATAGGACCATTCATTCGGGCCTCTCATCATTTTTCAGGTCTCGCAGCCCATTCCCATTCTGGCGGGCGCAGCGGTAATCAACGCCGGACACGCTGAACGGCAACCTAAAATGGGATGGTTGGTTTCATGGGCACTAGTAGCGAGAAATGTTGCCCCTCATCAAAATTAAACTATTCATCAACTCGTGCTCTCGCACGGATAATCTTACGTGACACTAACTAATAAAATTATTCACTTATATTAAATATGTTTTTCTGTTCACCGACTACTAAATTAATATGTAGTATTCATCCATATTCTAGCTTTTTTTTTTTCTTTTATCAAGCACTCTGTGTATCTCCAATATACATTGATTGAAACATTTGCCAAACTATGATGGTTTTTGTTGCAGTAATTGACGACATGAACCTAAATTTTGATTCGTTTGACCAAATTTTAATCTCATTGATGCTCATATACAATAGCTTTTATTTACAATGGTCGGTAATATTCATATATGATATAATGTTTCAATCAAAATATTACTACTATGTGGTTTGCTAATTAAGGATACTAGGAGAATACCCCGCGCGTTGCCGTGGGAACTACCAATTTTGATTGAGATTAAACTATTCATATAATTTTTAAAAAGTAATTAAGCATTATAAACTAATGTTAGTGGATAGCATGGCATGCTTATGTGGATAGCTAATAGTATATTAGTGGATGATGTGTTGTAGTATGTCATAATTGAAAGTGCTTGTGAGCTTTAGTTGAAAGTGTTATAGTGGGCTGCTTAGGTGGACAGTTTGCATGTCAAGAGAAATAATTTAGTGGGGTTTGTTTATATAAGAAGTATAGATTTTACCATGCTTGATAAGCTTATAATATAAATATTTGTACTAATGTAAGTTTTAACTATTGGATGTTGAATTATTTTCATAATAGCTTATATTATTATACACACAGATTTGAGAGATTTTTGTTGTTTTTCTACAATGGTTGATGTGGATAATTTGGTACAAATTATATAGGTATATATATTACTTTACATTATATTTCATAATGCCATGTTCCAAACTGAGGAGTCAAAGAATTATGGAAGAATTATCTTCCATGATGATAGAGATGGATAATTCATAAAAAATATTGGATTGGTCTAGTTATCTTTATAATTATGGAGGTACAATTTTTTTCATACTGGCTTTATTAATAACTCCATGGATCATAGTCTCCTAATTTTAGCATCATTAGCATATAAACTCAAAGTATCCCAATAACATTATATTATTAAAGCAAACAAAAATTTTATCTAATTCTCAATAAAGATAATACCAAACTTATTTGTGCAAACGAATTCAAGGCCACTAAAATTAAAATGGGAATTATACCCAGTGGTGAATAAGGATCATATCACGAATGTTGCAGTAGACAGTGGCGGATCCAGGGGGTAGGATTACTGCCTTAATTAGCTATAAATAGCTTTAATTATGTGACTTAGCAAGATTGCCATACCTTTAGTGTGCAGTGCTGCCGGTGCCAATGTTGATGTAGATGTCATACCAGACGTCATAGCACTGGTGGCCTGCCGCCTGATAGTTTGTGCTCCACCAGTCTCCTTACCTTACTTGACATCTCCTCATTGATCTTCTCTGGACATGGACAACAGTGACATTGATGAGCCAAATGTACGTTAATGGTTGGTGTACAGCCAGACACTGGCTTTCTCCTTGTGGGCATGCCACGTGCTAGTTTGCGTGGCACCAGTCTCCTTTCCTTGCTTGACATCTCTGAACATAGACAACGGTGACATTGATGAGTCAGATGTACATTAATGGTTGGTGCATAGCTGGGCACTGGCTTCCTCCATGCGTACCCTCATGTGCTGGGCAAAAGTTGTCATCTTGTTTATTTGTAGTTGATAATTTTTCTAGATACTCGAATTTTTGGCTATTTTTTGTTATCGGCGGGAGCATAGATGTATTTGGGTGAACGGATCCCCCGAGGTGATCTTTTTCCAACTAGTGGTTGGGTAAAATGATCTATTTATCTTTTCATTTTCTTCTTTTTCTGTAATAATATAATAATTGTAGAGGTGCATAATATTTTAGAAAATAAAATAGATCTAATGCTTATAAATTGTGAGTCTATAGATTTGAATGATAGATGTTTCTAATTAATGAATATTTTGTACCATTTTTCTTAACACATCTAGTAAAAATTAACTTGGAGACTCCCTCATCACTCTAGGACCAAGCACATACGAAATTAGGTTCACCGCATCATGTCCCTATAATTCTCGCAACAAAACACACCTCTAATCTAATTTACTTCCTTTTTACAAATATTATACCAATTAATCTTGACTCCCCCTATAATGACAACTAATTCAAGCATACAAACCCCCTTGGGCACATCAAAACAACAAAACTTGGCTCAGAAGGACCCACTTCCTCATCGAGTTGGTACACTACAACCACAACAAATAAATAAATAATTAAAGAATGTTGGTAACTACATACAATAAAAATCTTATATACGAAGGTACATAGCCGAAGTAGATCTAACACCAGCTCCTTAAACATGCCCTCTTGTTACAATATTAGCTCTGAAACAGAGAGGTTTCTCACCCAATTTTGGGAGATATAATGCTCAGAGGTTAAGGCCATATAACCCTTTGCAGATAATCTGGAAGCGAGCCTTCAAATATATGATTAAAATAATCAATTATAGCCGAAACACAGAATAAAAGGGAATTAAATAGTAGGAGACTCACTGCCTATATGAAAATCAAGATGATACGAGTAACAGAGTGAGTGATTAATTTCCTAGCTATTTTTTTCTTTTTTGAACAGGGCTTAATTTCCTAGTAGCTAAATATGCATCCAGGTTCTCTCTGTGTTTGTAGCTAGTTTTTATTTTAGCATAAAGGCCCCTAGAGTCTAGGCCCAAACCATTGGCCCAGTAGATTCACATACTCCCTAAATTTTAGCCCAATATAATCAAGGCCCAGCACTAAAACTACCTCAGCCGGGTACGGCCGCCACAGCGCCGCACTTCGGCGGTCTCTGGCTCTCTGCAGTCTGCACCCCGCGGCCTCCGCGCCGACCAACAAGCAGGCAAGCAGATGCACACGCAGGCCTCAGCATCGGCCGGCGGCCACCGTCACCGGCCCCGCTCAGCCGCCATCCAAGTCTCTGGCCCCGCCCCGGCCGATTCCGCGCAGCGGACGGTGAGCCATCCGCCGATTCGGCCCAGCAGCTACCGTGTGAGCTCTCAGTTTTCTCCTTTTTCAATTTCTATACTCAATTTCTATTCAGATTCAATATTTGTATTATTCAGGTTACAAATATTTGCTTCAATTTATATTCAGATTAAAAATGTATGCTCAGTAATTAATCTCTTTATACCTTTTTATATGCAGAGCTTGATGGGGAGATGGAAGATGCAAATATACCACCTCACTAGAAGGTATTTATTTTCATCTTATCGTGTATATGGTACAATATTCTTAGCTTCTTAATTGGAGGCCATAGTCTTGAGTAAAAGCCCCTACGTGTAGAGAGTTGTCTTCATGGCCCGAGGGAACATGTAGCGCTGGCCAAGAATTAATTTTAACCTTGGTGTGGATCTTGAGGACGGCAGGAGTCTCAAAACTTCTATATAATATACACCCACCCACTGGCTAGTGGTGGGCGCCAATCTAGAGGCACAAAAGAAATTGATTAACTCGTTAACTGTGAAAGATGAGTGGGCAACCCAGCTAATCTCTGCAGAAACTAAAAATGCCTCACACTGAGGCACCGTAGCTGCACTGCTATGCCTGGAGCGATGATGATAGATTTGCCCCAGGAAACAGAATCTCGTATGTGATGGGCGACCCGACGGGCGACTCAGGCGCGTCGACGGCGCGGGGTGGAGACCCCTCGCCGGCGGTGGGACGCCTGCCGGACTCGCCAGTGAGAGAGTGTGGGGTTCCCCCTCGTGGGCTGAAGCGGCCTCCCCGACGGGCCCCGGCGGTCAGTCTCTTCTTGGGAGGGGACAGACGTGGCGCACCGAAGGGAAGACAGGTGGTTGGGGCCCGGCAATGGCGGACCCAGCTATCAGAGAGACCGGAGCTACACGACAAGCTGTGGGGGGAGGGTGAGGTGGAGGAGTACTGGGGGCAGCTTTGGTACTTCCCTCATTCTTCGTCCTCCACAGATCGATCTAGGGTTCGAGAGAAGGGGCACAAAGGTTTGGTGTGGGTGCCTAGATCCAAATCAGTAACCAAACCTCCCCAACCCACTGATACAAATCCACCGAAAGAGAGAGAGGTATGGAGCAACCCCACGATTAGCTTCGCCTCGGTTTTCGGGAAGATCCAGGGGAAGAAATCCTACGCAGAGGTGGTAAGAGAGTGGATGGCGGGTCAAGGAAGAGGTAGAGGGTCGAGCCCGCAGTTCGGGGGAGAAGGAGATTGGGATCCATGGAGCGGAGGATGGCAGTTCCCTCCGCCGCCACTGCCGCATCAGATGCCGCCGTACTACGGTCAACCGTTTGGCTTCTTCCCGGCTCAACCTCGTCATCCTCCACCAAGGTATCAAGGGGGGTATAACAGATCAGAAGGTGCAAGACCTAGGGGTGTAGGTGCTCAAGGTCGTGTGAGAGGAAATCTGGGTTCGAAGGAGGGACAAGCTTTGGATCATGGTTAGTCCAGTCAAGGACAGAACAAATCTGCAATTCCTGCTAAAGGTGCCGATAAGGAGGTGGTGCCAGAGAAAGAGAAGATTCAGGCGAAAGAAGCAAAAGCTCAGGTTGGAAATCTGAAGGAAGGAAATGCCCATGCAATTTGCTTCAATTGTGGTTTGTTTGGTCATCTCGGCTCATCTTGCAAACACCCCAAGGTGTGTTTCATCTGCAGAAGCATTGATCATGTGGTAGAAGCTTGCCCTAAGTGGAAAATGCCAGTTCAGAATGCGCAGTATTTTGGTAGTGCTAACAAGGGCTTGGGCTTTCATTACATTGATGTAGAAGGCTCTGCAGAAAGGTTTAAACATTGGGTTGGCTTAGATAATTTTGGCTTGCTGACCATTGAGAAAGGGGAAATAGATGAAGATGGAGTCTTGGATAATCTCAGAGAGCTCTTTGATAGGGATTGGGATTGGCAGCTTAAGAAAATGGATGAGCATTCTTACATTACCAGATTCCCTCATGACAGGAAGGTGGAAAAGATTGTTATTGGAAAACAAACCCAATTCAATCTTAACAAAGAAGGAGTAGTTGCTTCTCTGACTCCTTGGAATGGAGAGATAGAACCTATTGGGCAGCTTGCTGAAGTTTGGGTGAATATTATTGGCATCCCCCCTAAATGGGTTGACTGGAAGTCTTTGTATGAAATATCTTCTAGCATTGGTAAGATGATAGAGGTGGACTGGCAGCTGCTTTTCAACACCTTTTTCAGCTCGGTTAGGGTCAAGATTCTGTGCAAAGATCCTCCAAAGATTCCTTGTGAAAGGCTTTTTGTGCTCAAGAGTGGTGTACACTTGATCATCTTTGATCCAGAAGGTTTTGAAGCAGTCATGGAAGAGTCAGAGGGAGGTTCTAACAAAGACAATGGAAATCTGGGCAAAGATGACAATGGAAATCTTGAGGACCAGTTTGGTAACTCTCAGAATGGGGGAGATGATTTTGGTGACAATGACTTTGGAGGAGGTAATGACCAACCTAACCAAGCCCAAATCCAGGGAGGGGCTCCAGGAACAGCTGGTAACAGGAATGTCAGAAGGAATTTGATGTTCCAAGATAAGGGTGCCTGGGGGACAGAGGAAGGGAGTAAACACCTGGAGCTACTCAGAGCAATGGATGTTGAACTAGAGATGGAATCGGATTCAGAATCTCAAGCCCAAGAATTAGAGATGGGGAAAGATGACAATGATTACACAAATCTGCCAGATGAGTGGGTTTTTGACTTATCTCTCGCTGCTAATGGAAGCTCTTCGATGAAAAGGTGGGAGACTCTCGATTGGTGCTAGCTCAGTGGAAAGGAGTGGTGATGCTACTTCAGGAAAAGAAAAGTCTATCACAGATGAAGTTGGGAAGCAGAACCTTGAAGATGTCCTCCAACAAGACTCTGGTGCCTTGAAAAAAGGTGGGAATTCTGGTGGACAGGAACCTAAGCAGCAGTGGGGACCAGTCATGGCGCTAAGGAGAAGCTCCAGAAGCTTGGGGAATAGTGGACCAATGATGGATAAGGCACAGGAAGCAAAGAGGAAGTGGAACTTGGACTACAATTCTGGTAAGTGCCCCAAGCCTCCTAAAGTTACTCAAGCTCATTTAATTTCTGTAGCCAAGGATATAGGCATTTCTGGTGTGGATGGAAATCCAAAAATTTTAGACTCCATGGTAAAGCTTGATAGTGATAGGAATGTCACTTGTGAGCAAAACTGTGATTTTCTTAAAAAAATGAGTAAAAATAGTTTAGATGCTTCCACTAGTAGTATAGAGGAAAATGCTGAACCCCAGGATCATCAAGATGGAAATTTTGATGAGACTGCAGCAGACATTAGACAAGGCTGGTCTAAAGTAGAATCTAGGAAGAAAAACAGAACCAGTAGAAAATGATAAGCATGTTCTGGAACATTAGGGGGCTTGGTATTATTAATAGGATACCTGCTTTAGCTAGTAGATTAAGAGACCAGCATGTAGATGTGGTAGGGTTTATGGAAACCAAGAAAAGTGTGATACCTAATCATGTTCTTAAGAATTTAACTTTGAGGGTACCTTTTAATTGGGTTCAGCTGGGTGCCAAAGGTTCAGCAGGAGGAATCCTGGTTGGAGCCAACTCTGATGTTTTTAATTTAGTAGCTCAGGATCTTTTAGTGTACTCTATCTCTGTGATGCTCACCTGTAAGAAATCAGGTTTTTCTTGGAAGCTTATTACAGTTTATGGTCCTGCTTATGACAATTTTAGACAAGACTTTTTAGATGAATTAGAATGTGTGATGAACAAATGGGATGGACCAACTTTGATAGCTGGTGATTTTAACTTAGTTAGGTTCTTATCTGATAAGAGTAATGGTATTATTAATCATAGGTGGGCTGATGGGTTCAATGAATGGATAGATAAATGGGGGTTGATTGAATTAAGTGCTAATAATAAGAAGTTTACCTGGACAAATAATCAAGATGACCCCATTTTTGCTAAGATAGATAGGATTTTTGTTACTACCTCCTGGGATAGTGCTTTCCCTTTGAGTTCTGTTTGTGCTTTAGAAAGATTGCCTAGTGATCATAACCCACTCATTCTAAATTCAGGGACTAATGCTTCTTTTGGAAAAAGAGGTTTAGAATAGAAAAGTGGTGGCTCAATAAATCTACTTTTAAGGAGATGGTAGAGAAAGCGTGGAGGATGCCGTGTAGAGCTTCTTCTAGTATAGAAATTTGGCAATTTAGAATTAGAACACTAAGAAGGCTGCTTAGAGGTTGGGCTGCCAATGAAGTGGCAGCATTAAACAGAGAGAAAGCCATGCTGATGCAGGAATTTAAAGATCTAGAACTGGCAGCTGAAGAAAATAATCTTACTGATTCTGAGTTTGAGAGATTTAGAAAAGTGGAGGAGGAGCTAGAACAAATCTGGAACTTAGAAGAGATAAAGGCTAGACAAAGGTCTAGAGATAGGAACTTATTAGAGGGGGATAGAAATACAGCTTACTTCCAAGCTGTAGCTAACCATAGGAATAGACAAAAAAGGATTGATTGCTTGGAAGGCCCTCTAGGGTTAGTTTATGATCAAAAAAGTATGATGGATGTAGCTGTAAACTACTATAAGAATCTTTTTGCCAAGGAAGAGGATAGTGGAGTCAGGTTAAGTGCAGATTTTTGGAATGAGAGTGATAAAGTTACCCCTGAGGAAAATGAGTTGCTAATTTTACCTTTTACTGAACATGAGGTTAAGGATGCTCTATTTAGCTGTTATCCAGAGGGAGCTCCAGGGCCTGATGGTCTCCCTTTCTTTTTCTTTCAGAAGTTTTGGGATCTTATTAAATCAGATTTGGTTTGTATGTTAGAGGATTTTCATCAGGGGAAACTTGATCTTTATAGGCTAAATTGTGCTTTAGTTACTTTGATTCCTAAGATTGGTGAAGCCTCTAATATGAAGCATTTTAGGCCAATTAGTTTATTAAACTGTAGTTTTAAAATCTTTTCCAAAATTATTACTCTTAGACTAAGTCCTGTGGTGCAAAGAATAGTTGACTCCAACCAATCAGCTTTTATCAAAGGCAGATTTATCTTAGAAAGTGTTGTAGTGGCTCATGAGGTAGTGCATAGTGTAGTTTCCAAGGGAGAAAAAGGGGTTGTGGTTAAGATTGATTATGAGAAAGCTTATGACCGGGTTAGCTGGTCATTTCTTTTTGACATGTTGGAGGCTAGAAACTTTAGTCCTGTTTTCATTAACTGGGTCAAACAGTTAGTGACAGGTGGTTCTATTGGAATCATGGTGAATGGGGAAGATAGCCCTTATTTTAAAGCTGGCAAAGGACTCAGGCAAGGAGATCCTTTGTCCCCTTTTCTTTTTAACCTAGTAGGGGATGGTCTATCTAGGATGCTAAGTAAGGCTTCAGAAAAAGGATTGATCAAAGGTCTACTCAATGATTTCCAGCCTGGAGGGATAGTGGCCCTCCAGTATGCTGATGACACTATTCTTTTTTCCAAGGCTGAGGAATCAGCCTTGAGTAATTTGAAATGTGTGCTGATGTGGTATGAGCAGGTGTCGGGGATGAGGATTAATTTTCATAAAAGTGAATTAGTTCCCATGAATCTGGAGCCAGATGAAGCTCATAAGCTGGCCCATTTAGTGGCTTGCCCATTAGGTTCTTTCCCCATCAAGTACTTAGGAGTACCCCTGCATCATGAGAAACTATCTAGGGAAGATATCCAACCCTTAGTAGATAAAATTCTGAAAAGAATTGGGAGTTGGAGAGGGAAGTTACTTTCTCTGGCTGCTAGAACCACCCTAGTGAAAGTGTGCTTAGCTAGTATCCCAGTTTATCTCTTATCTGTTATTAAGTTTCCAAAGTGGGCTCTTAAGATTATAAATACCCACATGGCCAATTGTCTGTGGAATGATACAGAGGAAAGCCACAAGTATCACCTAGCTAACTGGGAACTTGTGTCCATGAGAAAAGAATTTGGAGGTTTAGGCATTCCTAGTTTAAGAGACTTGAATTTGAGTCTGCTAGCTTCTTGGCTGAAAAGGTATAATGCAGATAGAGATAAACTCTGGAAAGAACTTATAGACTTTAAATACAAAACTAGGAAACCTAATATTTTTGTCACCAGTACTACTGGTTCCTCAACTTTCTTTAAAGGATTTATGAAGGTTGTACAAGCTGCCAAAATGGGGTATAGATGGAAGGTGGGTAATGGGCAGAAAGTTAGATTCTGGGAGGACTTTTGGCTTGGGTCTTCCAGTTTGGCTATCCAGTTTTGGCCTTTGTATAGAATAGTTAATGAAAAAGGTAAATCCATTGCTGATCTATGGGATGGAATCAATCTAAAATGTACCTTTAGGAGGTGTGTTTCACCAGAGCTTTATGATGTTTGGTTAGAAATTCTTAGTTTAATTTCTCTGGTCCAGCTTAATAATAATGATGATGAAATGGTTTGGAATTTCTCTACCTCTGGTACATACTCCTCTCAGTCCTTGTATAAAGTTATTAACAATAGGGGGATTTCATATGTTCATATCCCTGCTGTTTGGAATCTAAAAGTTCCACCTAGAATTCATTGTTTCCTCTGGTTAGTCATGCATAATAAGATTCTTACTAGAGACAACTTAGCAAAGAGGAAAGATCTAGAAGATAAGACTTGTTTGTTTTGTCAGGAACAAGAATCAGTGCAACACCTAATGTTTGACTGCGTAGTATCTAATTTGTGCTGGACTTATATTTCTGATATTCTTGGTGTCAAAGTAGGAATTGACTTAGCTGAAATTGGTAAATTTTGGTTGAGTAATAAGAAGCACTGTGTAGTTAATATTGTTACTGCTGCTGTTATGTGGTCAATATGGAAGTTGAGGAATGATCTTTGTTTTCAGAATGTCTCTTGGAGAAGCATGGAAATGCTTCTTCTCAGGATTGCTGGGACTTTATGCAGCTGGGTGATTCTATGCCCGGTGGAAAAGAAGGATCTGATGATGATAGTTATCAGCAAGATCAGGCAAATTCCGGTCTCCATGTTATGGCTGCCGGATGTCAACCGAAGCACGTCCTGAAGATTCGCAGAAATGTTGAAGCAAACCTCCTGGAAGGCTCAGTTGGGGTGATGGACAAGTTTGCTGGCTTCCGTGCTGGCGATCCTTGGTGGAAGACGCTGGAGAGATCGATGCAGTAATCGTTGAAGGGAGATGCTTAAAGTCTATTTGGCATTCGGACTGGCTTCAAATATTAGTCTCTAGTCTATCATTTTCAGTTGCATTGTAATAAGGCTTGACTTGAGGTGGTGCTGGTAGTAGCCTCCTCTGTCCAGGGGACGTTTTGGCGTAAAATCTGTGCTGTAAACTGATACATGGTCTTTTGATTTTATTTGAAAGGCCGGGGTTAAGGCCCTCGAATTCAAAAAAAAAAAAAATTGCCCCAGGAAAACCCACAGTCAAAACGAACAACACCTTGCATCTAGAGAGCTCTAGACCAACAAGCAAGCAGGGCAACAACCCAACGCTGCTCTGGTGTTGTGGTTAACACAGCTCCTGACCAAGGTAACGCTTTTGGTTCCTTCTTCATTGGTTCATTTGTACCGCCTCTGCATATCCTACCTGCTATATAATATATATGGCTTATGGTTTGAGTTTCGAAGCTTTAATTGGCCACAAATTAGATCAAGGGAAGAGGGAGGACGTAGGGTTTGTGTGTGATTTTCGTCATTTTCTCGCTCGGCTTGGGTGATTTTGACAATACCTTGATAGATTTTTGTCTTGACTACTACTGTAGGATGATAAGGATCCTACTGTTTTCCTCTTTCTTTCCATGTGAACAGTTTCTTTCTTCCGTTTGTCCAGATCCATTCTTATGTGTGTCCCTCTTTCATTCCATCCATGCCTCTTGCTAGCTATTGTTACTTGCTGTGCTGCTTGGAGACATTTCACAGCCTACCTCCTATGGCTCTGATCATATCTTCATGTTAGCACAGAACAAATTCTCATGCACCAATATAATTAAACCACTTCTATTTTTCTTACAGGACCAAAGAGCTAGCAATCACATCAAGCAGGAAGTAGTTGGACACTTGGACTTTGGCTGAGCAATGGCTGCAGCTGCTGTGGTGACTTTCTCCATGGGGGTGATGAAGCCAGTCCTAGCCAAGCTGACCACCCTCATGGCCGATGAGTACAAGAAGATAAAGGGACTGCCGAAGGAGGTGCCTTCCTGCAGCGTGAGCTCAGCGACATGGACGCTTTCCTTGAGAAGATGGACAGCGCCGATGAACTCGACCCACAGGCCAAGGAATGGAGGAGAGATATAATCGAGATGTCCTACAATATAGAAGACCGTGTCGATGACTTCATGCTGACTGTTGGTGAAGCTGTCGATAAGATAGGGATTCTTCGGAAAGCTGCAAAGTATCTTAGAAGTTTCACGGATTGTCGCCAACTAGCAAGTGAGTTCCAAGAGATCAAGGCTCTAGTGATTGAAGCAAGCAACCGACGGAAGAGATACTTGCTTGATCAGTGCATCTCGATTACTACCCCTGTAATTGTTGATCCTCGTGTATCGGCACTCTACAAGGAGTCAACGAGCCTTGTGGGAATTAAGTCCCAAAAGGATGAGCTTGTCAACTGGGCAATGGATGAAGTCAAACAATTGAGGTTTATGGCAATAGTAGGATTTGGAGGTATAGGGAAGACCACGCTTGCCAATGAGGTGTTTCGTGAGGTTGGAGGCAAGTTTGAATGCAAGGCATTTATATCAGTCTCCCAAAAGCCACAAATTATAGAACTATTCAACAGCTTGCTATTGCAACTTGGGCAACGAACATACTCCCATACTTGCCAATTGCAAGATCCTATTAATCACGTAAAAGGACATCTACAGGATAAAAGGTAGACACTACCCATGCTTTTTTAATTAATTTAGAAGGATTGACATCTTGGAACTACTTTATGTGATTTTTAATTATTTGGCAAATTCATTTATGCAATTTAGTCTTTGTGTGAAGATAATTTGTTACTTTCCCAAACAGCAAAAGTATAATAAAATAAAGTGTATAGATAAAAAAAATCAAACTTCAGTGTGCAAACTTTTTATTTATTTATTTATCATTCTGCCATTGTACTCTTTCTCGTTTTAATATTAAACAAAAACCATAAAGGTTTCTAGGCAAATAATGCTGCCAAGTTATGACAGTTATGAGTCCCTAAACAAAATTTAGGTCTAATTCTTCAATTTAATTGACAAGAAAAATTTTGAATATGGGGCAGACGACCTAGGCCTAAGACATCAGTTGTGGATGTTTAGACATCTTAAAATTTCCTTGAAATGACACATCTAACATTGTATATAGATATTGAGTATACTTGCTGAAACTTCTTATGTATTTTCTTGTAGTGTCACATCAATGGTTGACATATAGGATATGCATGTAGGCAAAGAATACACCCTATGTATTCATTGTGGCATCTCTAGTATTACAATTGCATGGGGATTTATTTATGGTTGGTTATGCGAATAAAGGGGGAGTGCTTATTACATAAATTAAGTTCAACGTACGCACTTTTGTAGGTACTTCATTATAGTTGATGATTTGTGGGATATGCAAGCGTGGGATGCCATTCAATGTGCTTTCCCACGAAGTAAGCATTCTAGCAAGGTTATAATAACTACGAGAAACGAGGATGTGGCTGCTAGATCATGTTGTCACAATGATGGACAAATCCATAACATGAAGCATCTAAGCATGCAAGAAATGTGATGGTCTATTCTTTGAAAGAATATTTGGATCTGAAGTTGCTTCCCTACTGAGCTCATGAAACCTTCATGTGAAATTTTGAAGAAATGTGATGGTCTACCACTTGCAATTATTACAATGGCAAGCATGTTAGCTTACCAACCGAGAGAATTGGAAGCCTGGAAGTACATCCTAAAATCACTAGGCACTAAGTCTGCACTAAATTCGACATATGAAGATTTGATATATATCTTAGATCTCAGCTACAAGAATCTTCCCCGTCATCTAAAGGCGTGCTTTCTGTATCTCGGTTCTTACCCAGAAGATTATGAAATCAACAGGGATGAGCTAGTTAGGCGATGGGTGGCAGAAGGTTTTGTGAGTAACTTTGACGGAAAACATGATGTATGGGATGTTGCAGAGAGTTATTTCAATGAGCTAGTCAACAGGAGCATGATTCAACCTACGTATATGAAGATTAAGCACATTGTTACTGATGTGGTATCTGGCTGTAGAGTACATGACATGCTGCTTGAGTTGATTGTGAGGAGATGCAAGGAAGATAATTTTCTGAGTTTGGTAAATGATGTAGAAGCACAGTTAGAAGTGCAAGACAAGGTCATTCGTCGACTTACTGTTGCAAGCCCAAGAGATGCAGGGGATAGCGAAGTCGATACAGGCATCTTTGTTAGGACGAACATATCACAAGTTCGTTCTCTGGCCATACTAGGAGAATTAAATTGGATACCTCCATTGAAGTTCAAGAAGTATATACGGGTGTTGATCCTTTGAATTTCTTATAGGCACTATCAGAGAGAAAAAAATGGACCTGACTTGCATCAACCAGTTAAGAATGCTAAGGTATTTAGAGGTTGATGGATATTATGTCGCACTGCCTGCTCAAATTCGGGGGCTGCCATGTTTGGAGACTTTGGATTTATATAGAGTAGGCAGTACCACTCCAACAGAGATTATTGATTTGCCGCGCTTGTCCCATTTGGTCATGCCGGCTTATAAGAGCATGTGGTACATGACTGGCAAGATGAAGTCATTGCGAACTTTGCATGGCTTTCGTGTGCCTCCAGACTCGTCAGAAAGTATTGTAGGGCTGGGAGAGCTCACTGGCTTGTCAGATCTGAAATTTTATTTCCCCGGGAAGTGGGCACTAGAGAAGAAAACAGAGTGCATGGCTGCTCTGAGTGTTTCGATTGAGAAACTCTGCAACCTCAAACAGCTATATGTGTGTACCATGCCCGAAGGACCTGGTGAAGCTATGACTGCCTGGTGTGCTGATGAGCTGAGCTCGCTTTCCCCTGGTTTTCCTAAACTTGAGCATCTTTGGATGCCAGGGTGCAGATTCTCCAGAGTTCCCAAGTGGATCGGCCATCTCCAGAAACTCCGTGTGTTGCATATTGGTGCAAAGCAGATATTACAGGAAGATGTTGCCATGATTGGGAGAGGGTCGTCATCCCTCATTGAGCTCAAACTGGAGATCACGAGCATCCCGACCGAGAGGATCGTGATAGGAGGCTCCACGGGATTCCCATGTGTCAAATTGTTTGATTTCGATTGTGACGGGATTTCGCACCTGACATTTGAGGAAGGGGCTATGCCTGAGCTCCGAGAGCTTTCATTAGCCTTTGATGCAGATAAATGGGACAAGGCAGCGCCTGGCGGGCTCCAGCACCTCCCAAGCCTCCAGATAATCGAAGCCTCCAGATAATCGAAGCAGCAGGGAGTAGGTTGGGAGCTACATACCTTAGCTTCCCCTCCGCTTATAAACTATGCTTGCTTCGTTGCACGTAAGTGTTGTCAAATAAATAAGGGGAATTTTGCCACAGGACATTGTAAAAATGCTTATTATGCTGATGGTCACCGCAAACAAAATTTGCTCCGTACATTTACAAAATCGTTCATTTGCTAAAACACACCGCACCGAATATTTTATTCATTTATCGGATTTGAGGAGAGAGAAGCCAGGAAAAATGACTTCTCTACCCCTGCCTATCTCCTATCTCTCCCCATCCAACAGCAGAGTCCTAAATCTCATGTCACTGACAAGTGGGTCCCACTTGTCATCTTCATCCCCAACCTCCAGCACAGTAGCAGGCACGCTCGCGAGCAGCCGTTCCGCTGTGGCCTCGCTGGCGCGCACGCAAGCAGCAACGCCGCGTCCTCGTGGGCATGCGACCACGCGTGCGAGCAGCCGCTCCGCCCCCGCCTCGCCGGCGCGTGCACGTGCAGCGGCTCCGCCGCGGCCTCGCGGGCACGGGCGTGAGCAGCTCCGCCGCGGCCTCGCGGGCACGGGCGTGAGCAGCTCCGCCGCGGCCTCGCGGGCACGAGAGGGAGCAGCTGCGCCGCGGCCTCGCCGGCGCGCACGCGAGCAGCTCCGCCGCGGCCTCCCCGAATGCGCGCACGCAAGCAGCTCCGCAGCGGCCTCGACGAGCTGGGCGTGAAGGCTTCTCCCCCCATCGGCCGAGGCCCTTCCGCCTTCGCGCGCAGCACGCGCCGCCGCCGGCCTAACCCCGGCGCAACCACGGAGCCCGCGCGGCCCCACGAGCCACCGCAACCCATTGCCGCCGCTCCGCCCTGCCACGCTGCCGGCCAGCTGGCCGGAGAGCCCTAGCCGGGCCCCCTCCCACCTACGCGCGTGACTCAGAAGCTCCTCCGTGGGCCATGGAGTGAGGAGGGAGAAGGACCTATTCACTCCCGTGATGACCATGACCACGAGGTGAAGGCATCGGTGTGTTTGGGCAAAAATTAGTGAAAAGATGGAGGTTGAAGATGAGGGCAAAAGTGTCATTTTCCCCGGCTTCTCTCTCCTCAAATCCGATAAATAAATAAAATATTCGGTACGGTGTGTTTCAGCAAATGTACACGATTTTGTAATGGTATTGGGCAAATTTCTCTGTTTGCGGTGTCCATCAGCATATTAGCCATTTTTACGATGTCCTGTGGCAAAATTCCCCAATAAATAAACCAGCTCTGTGCTATTCAGGGCCTGTTTCAGTTACGTTTTGCCAAGCATCTGGGCAAACATGTGTAACCAGCTTTTGACCTGTCCAACATTGATTTTTGTGCTTTTTTCTGATGTTGTTTTTGTTTCCCTGCTTTTGAGTTCGAGCTCTTGCTCGACGGGCAAAGCGCTCCTCTAGGGTCCACCTTTTCAATACAACGGGTAACAGTTCTGTGCAAGAAAAATTATAAGCTCTTTTTATAGATATGAATAGACTTGTATAAACTTAAGATAACAAATTTTAAGATGTTTGGGAATTACTTATAGTAGCTGTCAATCCACTACTATATAATTGGCATTGACCACTGGCCCATCAGTTTCGGTTTCTATTTGACCGGCAATGATAGTGATAAGTGCTAACCACCCGAAATTTTTTTGCTGTTGCGCGCGCGTTCTACGGAATTGAGCTGACCACTCAAACTTGTTGCCTCGCACGCATGCATCTGGCCCAACTCGCGTTCCTATGCGCTTCTGGCCATCTCGGCATCCCACACCACACGTGCGTGTGCCGCTTCCGTGCTGCCGGCCCATGTATCTTTTGGAGATTGCAACCAAACATGCACTCCACTTGGATCAAGCCAAGCCAACCAACAGGAACGTGGTCACACTCAAAAGGGAAGGGGCAAGGATGCAGGGGAAGGGAACGGGGTCAAGAGGAGTGGAGGGAAGAAGAGCATCGAGGAGCTGAGGGAGGAGAGGAAGAAGAGGGAAGCCAAGGAGAAGTAGCGCGAGCGTGCCATCCTGGTTGCTGCGGGGAGGAAGGAGAGACAGGCGGATCGGGGGCACCCGTCAAGGTAGCATCATGGTGGAAGATTTGTTGTGATAATCCTAGTTTCAATCTGGGTTTGTATGTATGTGTGATGTTGTTTTTGTTTTCAATGCAGATGGGCTCGGTGATGCATGGATTAGGTCCACTTTTGACTGTGACCACGTTGTTAACAAATGAGCGGATACCGTGTCTGAATGATACCATATAGCAGTTTTGTTCTAAGTCAGCATACAAAATTCAGTTTTGTGGACAGGAAATATCCAACTTCCTTGAACTGATTTGGAAGGCTTGGGCTACCCCATGAACAAATTTCTTCACCTGGCTACTACTTCAAGACCGACTCTGGACAGTGACTAGACTACCTGTTTCTTTCCCACGGCAAAAACCATCGTTTCTTCTGCCTCGTTGCGAGGAAGATGTGGTTTCCCTCACAAGAAACGATTTCTTATTTTCCTCTTCTCTTTCCTCATTAATTCCACTGCCATGCCATCATTTTGCTTACGTGGCATATCATTTAATAGAGATAAAAACTACCATAAATACACCATTAGGACTTCCTTTATAGTCAACAATATTTGAGGCAGCCTCTCGATCCACGGTCACTTTTGTCATGGGTCACCCACTTTAATGACCATCACCACTCGACGATGCATGCAGTAGATAAAAATAAAGGCGTGCAACCAAATGTGAAACTATTGACCGTGACCATCAACCCACTCACTAAGGGCGTCCACAATGGTGCTGAGTCAGCTAGCTATTTGAATGTACAGGTCAGCGAACATCCTACGTGGAGGAAAGAGAGTGTGCACTGAAAATCGAGCCGGCGACTATCTCGTCGCTAGTCAGTCTGGCACACAGCAAGAGGAATCAAATAGCCGGCTTCCTCGCACCGCGCCCATGCATGTCTCTGGTACTGGGATCCTCTACGCGCACATGCATGTCTCTCGTTTAGTGTTTGCACAAAAAAATTCTTTTCCTGCTCCCGCAAGTTGCTCCCAGCCACACACTCTCCTCCAAATAATTTGCTGGACCCCACTAGCACAAAGAGAGGCATAAAATTTATTTTTATTTTTTTTAGTTTGTTTATATTGAGATGAGATGAGATGTCACAGGGAGAGACACAAACACAATGCCATAGTACATCCTCATTTTCTTTGCATGCGTGAAAGCATTACAAATATAAATAGCTAGTCCTATATAGATAGTTGTTTGAAGTGCTGACTATTTGAATGACGTGGAGGCTTCCTAGCTAGCAATCAGCTAGGACTCTTGCGGACGTCCTAATAGTATATACTGTACAACATGTAGGTATCTAATTATTTCGCTTTCTTTTTCCTTCATGTATGTACGCACGCGTTAGTTGGCTGCTTTAATTTGGGCCGAGTCACAACGCATTATCAACAGCAGCTTTGTTTGACTTTGATGACCAAACTCAGGCCTGAATTCTTTGGGGGCACTCTCTAATGCATCACTGTCTGACGCTTAATCCTACCAGCGCTAGCTCTGCTGTGTGCTGCTTTCACATTTCTCAACTCTCAAAGTCGATCGACTTAACCATAGAGGACATCACACACCGTACCGGCCCGGGTAATAATTTGCGCAGAATCCTTCTCCTTCCTTGCTAGCTCGATCTACTCTTTCGCAAGTTAGCTGCTTACTTACATGCATTCTCTGAAATCTGAATATATTGGTTCGTTTTTGAGGACACAGATTGGCTGCCTTAATTGAATTGGAGGGAAGCTGGTGGAGATCGATTAGCTGGGTAATTTTGAGTCCATTCATCTTTGAAGAGCGGGTGTGAATGTGTGATTTCGCTCATATCTTTGAGTTCGCTCAGCAGCGATTCGATGGTCCTTTCAGCATATATATACTTCTTGAACTAATCCTCAATCATTTTTCAGTTAGACTTTCCCCTCCTCTTGCTTCTAACTTCTAATTAGTTGCACTAGTCCATCAACCCGTGCTGCTGCACGTGTTAGATTCTTCTATATGGGCTAAATTTGTGATGATTTAATAATAGAAAACGATCTAATTTTGTGATAATGTTTATTTTAAAAAATTTGATTCCACATTTGGATTTTTTTCCTTCCTTTGTTTGGACCGTGTGAATAGTATCATTAACAAAATATCATCTTTTAAATAATAGATGTCAATTTTTAGATACATATATTTGAATTTTTTGAATTATAGTTCAAAATAATAGTAAATTAATAGAGTCATATTTAACTAACGCAATACCTGAAAATAGCATCATTTCGTTTTTCAACGTGAATTTGCCTTAGTTATCCTAAGAGTAATTTCATCAGCACATAGATCAATGGCTAGACAATTATGTGTAATTTTGGCTATTTTCTTTCTTACTTTTTTTTGTATCCTAAGGCTGCTTTGTAAGTCTGCTTTTATCGCTTTCAATAAAATTCCAGTAGGGGCACCTTGCCCCGCCGCTAAATGCTCCGCCGTCGGGCCGCTTATCATCCAGCCCGCTTAATAGGATATAAACCAACACTGTCTTTTCCTGTTTCATAAAAAAAAACTAACGCAATACATTTAGATTTTTCTAGTGCATCATGAAGGCTGTGGAGCCAAAAGTATTCTTATTAATTTTCATCAAAAAAACTAACGCAATACATTTAGATTTTTCTAGTGCATCATGAAGGCTGTGGAGCCAAAAGTATTCTTATTAATTTCGAAGCTATGTGAAAAAAATTGATTAGAGATTGTAGAATATGTAATTGGCCGTTTCCAAAGTTCAGTCCTAAATGCGATTTTGTATGTATAGTACTTGGGTCATCAGCGTGCCTATGCATGTTAATGCCATGGCCCATGTCAGGATGGGAAATTTGCTCAACCACAGTCTCTCGCTTTATGGTTTTGATTTCTCTGGTACTGTATAAATCGACCTTCGTTCATCTGATCACCAATTAATAGTCACTAGTTTAAAAAAGTAGTGATTGAGTATTATAAGAATAATTTGTGTCATACAAAATTGCCTGAACATTGAAGATTCAAAATGTGTTTATCATGATTGAGATGATTATGAAAGCACGAATTCGTAGTGTGTTATAGAATTTCAATGTACACAATACTTTTGGCGACATTATCTTCTGGAGATTCTTCATCTGAAATCAAAATTTTCAGTCTTTCTCTACTTGTGATGCGTGAGACGGCAACATATAGTTGACCATGTGTCAAAACTTGTTTTTGGTAAATGGAGGCCAACATTTTGAATGATTGTCCTTGAGGTTTGTTATTCCTCATTGCACAGCACACTGATATAGGATATTGCCATTTTGATTTAGTATGTGACATGATGATCCGTGGAATGTAGAGCTTATTTCCAATGTTACGTCCAGTTATCATTTGTGCTCCAATAAGCCATTTTCCTAACTATCTTTTAGTCAATCTTGTTCCATTGCATAGTCTGGCACTTCGATTCATGTTCCTTAGCAACATTATTGGCAGCCCAACTTTGAACTGTAACTCAAGATTTGGAGTTCGAGGGAATTTCAAGTCGTTTAGAAACTTTGTTGGTTACAACTGATCCTGACATTCTTTTGTTGAGACTGATTTGCATACTGCATCTTAGTTGAAATATATTGTTTCTTGACCAGGTATCTGACTCATTATGTAAAAGTTTGTTGTCCACCATCTCATTTCTTGGACATAGGATGACCCCTTCCTCTAGGTATGTTCTGTTATTGTAGTTTGTTGTCAGTTTATGGTATGCATTGTTGACAATTGTCTCCAATTCATCCGGTCCTTTTTGTCAAATCAAATCTTGTGGGATTTTTATCCGTGTTTCGTCCTCTTTATCTCTTTCTAAGCCATCTCCTATGGTGAGTATCCATTCAGCAAATTCCTTTTGTCTTCTTATGTTTTCCCTGTTTTTCTATGAGCTTTATTTCTTCATAAGTATGAGCGATTTAATGATGCATCAACAATATTTCACCTCCTTGCTTTAGGTATGTCTGGCAATGTTTGTATCAAATCATCCCCCATTACTACTATCATGCCTCCAAACGGCTTGTCTTGGCTATAGTCATTTGTAAATAGAAAATAGGATGTATCTCCTTACATCCAAGAGTCCTCCTAAACTTAATCCCCCATATCCTCATATATAGGAATAAAAACACAATAACAACCATAAGTTTTGTGGATTCACAAATGGTTTAACTAAATTTCATGAGGTTTAATTTTAACCCACAAATAAAACATAATGATTAGGTCTTGCATCCAAGAGACCTTCTAAACGTAATCCCCATAGGGTCCATCCAAAAAATATTGTTCCTTAAATATTTATATTCTCCAACATCCCTCCTATTTCTCGAATAAAATATATTGCCCGGATTGTATGTCGTTAGCACCCCAAATTCAAGCAACATAACCAAAGATTCAGGATATAACTAAATATACTATGTTTGATTGAGAAACTATTGGAGGGTGATTTTTATTGCATAGAGTTAAGGCTTTAATAGGCTAGATAGGTAAACTATTATTGGAGATTCTCTACCTACACTATTCATTTTATAGCAGACAGAACTATTTGTTAGACGACGGATATTAGTAAAGCCTCTTTCTTCCAAGCTTGTTTAAGCTCTCAGTAATTATAAGTAGGGCCTTTTTCTTTTCCCTAAAAATAGAAAATTAAATACTTGTTACATTGTTTGTGTTGAGAAATGGATGCATTACCCTGCAGGCTGGGGCCATGTAAAATCATTGCAAATCAAGTATCATGTATCCTAGGCACAAGCTCTAATCTTTCTATTTATATAAGGTTTGCGTTGAATATTGCCTGAAGTAGTAAATATAAGCTTGCGATAGAAAAAAAATATTTTATTGATAGAGGAGGTGAAAGAAAAATACCAAATGTCCCAATGGGTTTTGTATGTGATACCAATCTTGGGATTTGCGCAATTTAGTGATTGGTGCATCTTGCCCTTCATGGATGTTGACATCAGGTCCATGCGTTGTAAAGTGATGCAACCATCCGAATTTCCGTAGTAGAAAACAATACCTTTGATAAATACATAAAGGAAGATGTCTTGGATAAGGTTCAGCAGGCACCAGGCAGTTGCAGACTTTGCCACTGCCTATGAAATTTCATCTGGCAAATTAATATGTCACGGTGTAAGGCCTCCATGCACAGGGATGTCAAAAAGGAAGACTACTTGAGTACGTACAAACGGGAGGCGGGTGTGGGATAGACTCAGGGGGTCGCGGCGGGTTGACGACGCAAGGCGTGATGACGAAGTTGGGCTTGGGCGGCGATGGCAAGCAAATTAGAGTCCTGATTCGCGTCTATGGAATCATATAGATGCATGGAATTCATGCTCCATTTTCTTTTTTTTTTTGTTTGCTTCAACACCGAATGTATATGCATGCATGCATAGCAAGAAAATCAGCAACGCGAGCGGCATACGCAATTATGTATATGCATGTGTGGCAAGCAAATTAGAGTCCTGATTGTGCATGTCCAGCAGCAATTGGACTTCGGTCATGAAAGCTGGCGCTAAGGATTTTTTCCCCAGAGTCTGTTTTATTAGTGGTGTAGAGTAACACCGATACAGACACGGATAGGTGGAAGAAAAAAAAAGACAGACTGAAATTTTGTGGAAAGAACGTTGGCAATGTAAATAAAGAATTTTTCTATACGGCAATTTTTTTCTTTTTTTCTCAAAATAAATATTTTTATTATATTAGTATAATGGCAGAGGTAGGTAATTTTAAACAAAATAAAATAGATCTAATGGTTGAGGATGGCTATATCTTTTGATTTAATGGTCGGATATTTCTAATTAATGTGAAATTTTACAGTATTTATCTTTTTTTCTAACGCGTCTGGTGAGGATTAACGCGTTAAGCCTCCAATTAATAATAGTAAGATCGGTCCCTGCTTTGACTTTGTTGCTGCTTCCAGCAGGCACTTCATAATTCAATCGCTAGCAGTTACAACTCTCGCTCAGCTGTGAGATCTACTGGTTTACCATGGTCAATATCCCACTTCCGATCTGATCTGGCCCTGCCATATATACACCTCCAAAATTGACGACAAAACCGTTTGATGTAGCACCGGTGAGCCTAGCAGCCCTGAATCAGGTACGTACAACGATGTCTGAACATAAGCACAGACCAACTCTTATGCACCAAATTTAACCACCGTCATTTTCTGCAGGATTAAATTAAGAGAGCGCAGGGTAGCACACAGGACTCATCACCCTGTGCAAGCGCATAGCACATCAAGCTATTCTATGGCGGCAGCTATCGTGGTGAGTGTCTCCATGGGGGTGATGAAGCCTGTCCTAGCCAAGCTCGCCACCCTTATGGGCGACGAGTACAAGAATATCAAGGGGCTCCGGTGTAAAATGTGCGAACGAGGTTACCCTCCTGGTGTCCTCAGTTGCATGTTATATAGGGGAAGAATAGCCCCTCCCGTGGTTTACATGAATGTCTTACAATAGAGGTGATCCGTGACTCTAGTGCATGTTACAATGGATGGTAGTGCTACAACATAGGACTACACACACCAAGCATCTAGTCAAGTCACCACACACACCACACATGTAGTCAAGTCAATTCCTATTGTCTAACATCCCCTCTCAATCTCAGCCACCTACAAGGTTGAGATTGGACCTAAACTCTTTTGTCTTGATCAACATTAGAGGCTTGGTAAAACCATCAGCAAGTTGGTCGCTAGTATGAATGTACCTAATGTCAAGCAACTTTTGTGCCACTATTTCCCTGACAAAGTGGAAGTCGATCTCAATGTGTTTAGTCCTCGCATGGAAGACTGGATTTGCTGACAAGTATCTGACACCAACATTGTCACACCATAGGCGAGCAACTGGAGAATGAGGGATTCTCAGTTCAGTTAACAACTTTTGAATCCACATAATCTCAGCTGTTGTATTTGCCAAGGCTACATACTCGGCCTCCGTGCTTGATCGTGAAACTGTAGGTTGTTTTCTAGCACTCCATGACACTAGATTAGGCCCAAAGAAAACTGCGAATCCTCCAGTGGATCGTCTATCATCAACACAACCAACCCACTCAGCGTCTGAGAAGGCACTGACCATACTAGAATTTGACCGCCTAATCTTGAGTCCAAAATCCAATGTTCCTTTTACATATCGCTGGATTCATTTGGCTGCACTCCAATGTAACAAAGTTGGAGCATGTAAAAACTGGCAAACTTTATTCACTGCGAAGGATATACCTGGTCTTGTGAGTGTAAGGCATTGCAAGGCACCGACTAGACTTTTGTACCGCACCGAATCATCAAATCCCAAGGGTTCACCCTCAGACAGACTCATGTTTGTTGATGTAGATAATGGTGTATCGACAGGCTTACAATTACTTATACCAGTTCGCTTGAGAATGTTTGTAGCATATTGCTCTTGTGACATCACCAAGTCATCAGCAACTTTCTTTACTTCAATGCCGAGGAAATAGTGTAAATCCCCGAGGTCCTTGAGAGCAAATTCTTGTTGCAAATCCTTTAGCAGAGCATTTGTTGCCTCTTGTGAAGAACTGGCAACAATAATGTCGTCAACATACACAAGCACAAACATTGTGTAGTTCCCCTTCATATAATAAAAAAGTGAAGTATCACCTTTGGATGGTACGACCCCAGGCGCTTCAATTTGTTACACAACTGAGCAAACCAGGCACGAGGTGCTTGTTTGAGTCCATAGAGGGCCTTATCCAGCTTGCACACAAGAGTTGGATGATCAAGATCCTTATAGCCTGGAAGTTGTCTCATATATACTTCTTCAAGCACACCATGTAAAAAGACATTCTACACATCGAGCTGACGCAAGGACCAACCATTAGATACTGCTATTGAGAGCACAAGTCAGATTGTAGCAGCTTTAACCACTGGACTGAAAGTGTCTTCATAGTCGATGTCATAGCGCTGCTTGTACCCCTTTTCTATAAGTCATGCCTTATACCTGTCAATTGTACAATCAGCCTTCCACTTGATTTTATAGACCCATTTGCTATCAATAATATTTTTGCCATTGGGTGGAGTAACAAGATGTCAAGTCTTGTTTTTGAGCAAGGCTTCGTGTTCTTTGTTCATTGCTTCTATCCAATTTGGATCTTGCAAGGCTTCTCGCAAAGAGGATATGGTTCACCTGTTCCAAAGGATGCCAACATGCCCCATTTTACAGTGCCATCAGTATAAATGCGAGGTTTGTGAATACCATGCTGAAGATGGGTTGCCGGGCATGTAGACACTTGCCCGATTGTTGAGGTTGTAGTAACGGGCACAAAATCTGTAGCCGCAGCAGATCTCGACCCAGTTGATCATGTGCCCGTGCCCACCTGGTCCGTGTCCGTGCCCACCTGGTCCGCGAGACGCAGACCCCCAGTTGCTGGACCAGCCTGCGGCTGGTGAACTGGCTCAGTAGAGAGGACGAGCAAAGAAAGTGGTGCAGAGGATCTGGACGCCGCAGGCACGGTCGAGTCGCGGGGCACCACGGGCGGTGATCTAGGCTCCACGGGCGCGGGCGAATCACAACACCGTAGGTCGCCTTGCTACGTATCGCCCTGGTGTGGAGGAGTGAGCGCCGATCCCGAAGGCAATCACGCACTGGTCGCCATATCGCCGTCACAAGACGGATCCACCTTGGGTTCGATGCTGCGACCGGTTGTGCCCCCCGACAGGAGACACATAAAATGATGCTGAGGAACGCCGTTTGTAGTGAAATCTTCATGTTTTGATCCATCGTTTGATCCTGTATGATCCACAGAAGAGCTATGGCTGCGGCCATGGTTAGATAATGGAGAAAATTCATCTTGTCGGTCTAGTAAAATTGCGTCCCCAAAGGAAGAATGAGGGTTTAATAGAGAATCTGGTAAAATAGCAAGTTCAGATCGAGACGTGCTCCAGCATTAGAATGAAGGCATGAAAAAGGGAACATCTTCTCATCAAAAATAATGTCACGGGAAATATAAACCTTGCCAATTGATGGGTCGAAACACTTGAACCCCTTATGTAAATTACTGTAACCAAGAAAGACACATTGCTTAGAGCGAAAGGCTTGTTTTCGATCATTGTAGTATCTCAAGTTAGGCCAACAGGCGCACCCAAAAGTGCAAAGAAAAGAATAATCAGGAGGTTGATGAAGCGCTCATGTGGTGTTTCATTTTGGTAACTTTGGATGGTAATCGATTGATAAGAAAAACTGTGGTAGAAAAAGCTTCATCCCAGAATTTTAAAGGCATGGATGCATGAGCTAATAGAGATAACCCAACCTCGACAATATGGCGATGTTTACACTCTACTAGCCCGTTCTGTTGGTGAGCATATGGACAAGACACATGATGGGCAATGCCGACACGTGTAAAAAATTGGTTTAGGGACTGATATTCGCCTCCCCAGTCTGTTTGCATGGCAAGGATTTTACAGTCGAATTGGCATTCTACAAGTTGTTGAAATTCTTGAAAACGCTTAATACTTCAGATTTATGATGAATAACATATATCCAAGTGAACTTGCTGAAGTCATTAATAAAGCTAACATAATATGAATGATGACCGACAGAGGAGGGGGGCAGGACCACAAACGTCAGAAAAAACAAGTTCCAGAGGCCTAGTAGATTCACTAGTGGACCTAGGATATGGTAACTGGTGACTTTTGCCCATCTGGCATGCGTTACAAATAGAGTTTTTATTTTGATCTAAAACAAATGGAAGATTGTAGCGACTGAGGACCTGTCGAACTATAAGAGCTGACGCATGGCCCAAACGGTGATGCCACACGGTGGAGGATGGCTTAATAGCAGCAAAGACTTGTTTATTTTGACTTGATGCAGGTTTCAGAGGATACAAGCCGCCCTCACATCGTACTTTAAGGATGACCTTTTTCATGCCCTGTTCCTTAATAAAAAATTGATGTGGTTGAAATTCTTGGAAAGCATTATTGTCTTTTGCAAACGATGAACGGATAGAAGATTTTTACTGGCTTAGGGAACATGAAGTATTTTGCGAAGATGAATATTACTGGAAGGGGTACACAAAATACTAGAACCAATATGATTTATCTCCATACCTACACTGCTCGCAGTGTGTGGACCTGATCATGGCCACCGTACTTTTCACGCACGGTCAGCTTTTCGAGCTCGCTAGTCACATGGTCAGTTGCTCCAGAGTCGACATACCAGTTGGTGTCAACCCCATATGACGCAGTTGTTGCCGAACACACTTTTCAGAGATGCGCTGGTGTAGGAGGGATTGTAGCAGTTGAAGCATCGGGCCGTAGTGTGCCCCTCCTAACCACACACCTAGCAAATGATGCCTTCTAGGAAGTTACGGCCGCGGCAGCGGCCGCCACCACCGCGTCCCTTGCCGCCACGAGCGAAGCCACCTCAGCCATTGCCACTGCCATGGCCACCGCGACCGCGGTTAGGGTGTTGATTGTTGCCCCCACCGCGGCTACCCTTCATGGCGACATTGACGGAGGAGTGAGAGCCGCCATCGCGGATCTCACGGCGTTGTTCATGGCTCATGAGCTGAGCCTGGAGCTCCAGGAGAGAGATCGGGTCGGTACAGTTTGCAACTACAGACGTAGCCGACTCGAACTCCTCTCCAACACCAACGAGGATGTAGGAGACAATTTCATCGTCGTACAGCTTCTTGCCCGCCGACGCCATCTCGTCGGCCAAGCCCTTCATCTTGGTGAAGAATTCTGCCACAGTGCACAACCCCTTGGTCGCCGTGTCGAGAGACATCCGCGTGGACATGATCTAAGCGCGGGAGTGGGACGCCTGTAGCATCTGGATCGTGGCCCATAGCACGGCCGCTGTGGTGGCGGATGCCACCTGGGAGAAGACATCGTCGGAGAGGGAGTGGAAGAGGTAGCTGCGGACTTGGCTGTCCTTAACAAACCACTTCTCATGTTCTAGATTGACAACCGACTCCGCTTTCTTGCCCGCAGCAACAGCGGCGGTGTCAGCCTCCAGAAACTCAAGAGGGGGCTTGGTGGTGGGCTTGGTGAAGCTCCAGAGCTGTGCGCCCTGGAGAGTGGCTATGACTTGAGCAAGCCACATGTTGTAGCTGCTGCGGGTGAGTTTCTTTGTGACTGGTGGGAGGAAGAAGGAGAAGGCGGCTGCGGCGTCAGAGGAGGTTGCCATGAGGATCGCTCTATCCGTGAGAATTTTTAGGCTCTTTGATACCATGTAAAATGTGTGAACGAGGTTATCCTCCTGGTGTCCTCGACTGCATGTTATATAGGGGAGGAATAGCCTCTCCCGTGGTTTATATGAATGTCTTACAATAGAGGTGATCCGTGACTCTCTAGTGCATGTTACAGTGGATGGTAGTGCTATAACATAGGACTACACACACCACACATCTAGTCAAGTCACCACACACACCACACATGTAGTCAAGTCAATTCCTATTGTCTAACATCCAGAAGGAGGTGGCCTTCCTTCAGCATGAACTCGGGGACATGGGTGCTCTCCTTGAGAAGATGGACAGCGTCGATGAACTCGACCCACAGGCCAAGAAATGGAGGATAGATATAATTGAGATGTCCTACACCACAGAAGACCGAATCGATGACTTCATGCAAACTGTTGGCGAATCTGACGAAAATATGAGGATCCTTCATAAAGCTTCTCAGTATCTGTCTATCTGAGAACCATCATGGACCGTCGTCGCCTAGCAAATCAGTTCCAAGAGATTAAAACCCAAGTGGTGGAAGCAAGCGAACGTCGAAAGAGGTACATGATTGATCAGTACATATCGGTTACAGCTCCTGTAATTGTTGATCCTCGTGTGTCAACACTCTACAAGGAATCAGCAAGCCTTGTCGGAATTGTTGCCGAAAAGGATGAGCTTGTCAATTGGGCAATGGACAACAGCAAAGGATTCAAGTGTATGGCAATAGTAGGACCTGGAGGTTTAGGCAAGACCACACTTGCCAATGAGGTGTACCGTGAGGTTGGAGGCAAGTTTGATTATAAGGCGTTTATATCTGTATTGTATTGCATTAAGAAGACAGAGTATAAAGCAAATACAAGAAAGGCAGGGCAGTAACCGAGGTAACCTTACCATGCATTTATCAAGCATGGGCTACGATCAAAAAGAGAAACGACCTAGAATTAATCAGCATCCCCAACGAGGCCCACCGGCCGTTTCACCTGATGGACTTCTCGGTTAGATCAAACCAGCGCTTAGTAAAAAAAAGGGCTCAGCTACCTAGAAGAGTAATCCACGATTCCAAACGCATATAGCCTGTTCACTCCATTTGAGTCTCTCATCAGTTTCTGGACCTCTCAACCCATTGCTCATTCCTGTTGTCAAAAAAAAGAAAAAAAAAAAAAAAATCCCCATTCCTTTAATTTGTCAACCATGGCGGGCGGATCGGGGGTGACTCCATGCCGGCCATGTTGAACGGCAACCTGCAATCAGATGCTAGTTTTATGGGCACTTTTTACTAGCAAGACATATTTGTCTATCTTTAAAATTAACAACAATTATCCTGATCTATACTCTGTTATTAAAGACATCTCCACTAGTATAGTACCCTCCCCGGTTTTCTAAACAACGTCGTTTTGAGGTTGTCCGAATAAAACATTTTAAAGTTTTACTACAAATAAATTCTTTTGGTGATGAAATAAGTGCAACGAACGGCCTACAAATTAGCAAGAAATTGGGCCAACTAGAGACCCCAACAAGGAAGCAACGTCGTCGCCGCCGCAGCAAATCGCACCTTGGATAGGGCGCGGGCACCGCCCTGCCGCCGCCGCCATGCCAAGTCACCTAGATAAATTAGAAAACTAGAAATAAATAAAATAGGAATCAGAGGCGAGGGAGCATCGTCAATAGCTTCACCGACTGGCTCTAGTTTCGTCTTGAGGATACGCCAATTGGAGAAGGGGGAGTACTGTAACAAATGCAACGAGGGGTCCACAAATTGGTGAGAAATTGGGCCAACTAGAGGGCCCAACAAGGAAGCAACATCGCCGCCGTAGCAAATCGCACCTCGCGGACCCAACGCGCTGCGCGCGCGAGGATAGGGCGCAGACACTGCCCCACCACCGCAACCGCCATTGTCTACGGAGGATGCCAAGTCACCTAGATAAATTAGGAAAGTAGAAATAAATAAAATAAGAAGCAGAGGATCCACAGGATCTCCGGTTGTATCCAAAATGTGGCGAGAAAATGCGATTTCAAATATGGCAGGAAATTTTGCATTCAAAATTATAAAACTAATTTTTAGTGGCGATTCTATTTGCGGTATCTGAAAATACATTTCGGGGTGGTGGCAGCAACAACCGGCACTGGAGAAACTTTTTTTAGGCGGTTGTCTTAAAAAAATCACTCCTCCAAATCGACCTTTAGACACGGTTCACTTAAGAGAACCACCCTGGGAGATCCAACTTCAGAGACGGCTGTGTAACCTAACCTCCCCTGAACATCTGTCTTCAGAGGCGACCGTCGTAATTTAGCTGCTACTGAACATAGAGTTTTCAGGTGTGGTTTTCTTAAGTGAACTGCCTCTAGATACATATGTTCAGGGGCTGTTAGAAGCCCATCGCTACAGCTGCCTAATTGTTACAATCGCTGGCATAGTATCAGCCGGATTAGATGTGGTTAAAGAAACAATTTAGCCCTTCTGATGTAACTTTCTGTACTAGTGTACAAATTGATTATTTGAGATATAGCTTGAAACTAAACTGAGGTGAGCGCCGTGATTAACTTTGGCTTTCATTTTTAATTTACAGAGACGGTCACTTTTGCCCATCTCTTAGAAAATCGATTTCTAGGCATTTTAATACAACCGCCTCCAAATATAGTCTATCTTCGAAGGTGGTTGTCTTAAAACAACCCGCCTCTCCATAAATCAACTTTCAGAGGCGGGCGTACTACAAGGCTCGCTTTAGAAAAGGTCGAGGCAAATAGGCCCAGTAAGGACCGGGTCATGAAATTTAAATAAAGACATGGGGTTTCTTCAATCCTCTATCTCTCTGTCTCCTTTCCCACCGTCCTCTCCCCATCCTCTCCCCATCTGCCTGACGTGAGCCATGCGTCCCTCTCGGAGACCGCGAGCCATGCGTCCTCTCCGAGACCGCGAGCCACGCCTCCCTCTACTTCTCCCACTCGAACCTCTCTCTCTCTCTCTCTCTCTCTCTCTCTCTCTCCCTCTCCCCTCCTCCCCTCCCTCCCCCTAGGTGGCGGCACTCAGGTAGATCTCCATGTTGTGCACCTTTCCTCCCCTCCCCATCATGAATAGGAGCAGGACACAACGATGTGGCCGATAGTCTCTAGGTCTTGGTCGCAGTGGTAGCACTGCTCATCCACTTTCAAATCATGACATTAGGATTCCACTATTGTATAGAAAGTTCGATCTACGTGAGATCTTGCTACATCCCACTGAATCCTAAGTCGAATTTTGTTAGTTTCAATGTCTGCTGTTGTACCTTTGGTTGATCCACACCTTCGAGTTAAACGTTCACACTTAGATATGCATGCATGTGTCTTAGAGTCTTTCACTTCTAGAGGATTAAAATGGTGTGTCCTAGAAACCTTTATTTAGTATTATTAAAATAATTTAATAATGATTCAAACAAATTTAAACTTTGACCACATGCAACTTCAGTCGTCCGACCCTCGATATTTTTTCAGCTGCCCTCTAAATTTTTGCTTTTCCAATGTCACAGTTTTATATATACAATATATATAAAACAAGGTGGCAGCCACTAGAGATACTTTTTTTTAGAGAAAAAAAAAGAAAAGGCGGCATAGTATTCCAGTGTATCCAACGACTTAGAGTGTCACAACCCGTCACTTTGAGAGCATATGGCGCGGTAGGTATATAAGCACAAAGAAACTTGTGGCACGGCAGCGTCGACCGCTGACCTGGTCCAAAGAGAGCAAGACTCCCAATACAATGAAAGGTCTTCTTCATGTCACCGTTGGCGCGTCCCACAAGTTCAGTTTATTTACAACCCGTCGTATTCAGTTTGCAAACAAAGCCGCTAGCCGCCAATGGCCTTCAACTACTGCAAGCTTCTCTGTGCCTGCTTGCTCCTGTCTAGCGCAGCAGCTGCAGCGCCCAGCGCCGCTGCCGCCAACGCCAGCATCTCCGTCTACTGGGGTCAGAACAGCAACGAGGGCAGCCTGGCAGACACTTGCAGCACCGGCCGGTACGCCATCGTGATCATCGGCGTCCTGTCCACGTTCGGTGGTGGCCAGGCACCGGTTCTCAACTTGGCCGGACACTGCGATCCCGGCGTGGTCGGTAACTGCACACTTCTGTCGGTCGACATCCACCACTGCCAGGCCAGTGGCGTCAGGGTGCTGCTCAGCATCGGCGGCGAAGGTTGGGGGAACTACAGCCTGTCCTCAGCCTCTGACGCGAAAAGCGTGGCCACCTATCTCTGGGACAGCTTCCTCGGTGGCAGCAGCTCTTCATCGGCGTTGCCGGTGCGGCCGTTCGGCGACAGCGTGCTCGACGGCATCGACTTCTCGACGTCCGGCTCGGTCAGTCACTTGGACGACCTCGCCAAGAGCCTCAGGTCATTGGGTGGGGACAAGCTCCTGCTCACTGCGGCGCCACAGTGCACGTACCCGGACGCCTCCCTCGGCGCAGCGCTGGCCACGGGGCTGTTCGACTACGTATGGGTACAGTTCTACCACAACCCCAGTTGCGACTTCCAGCAAAACGGAGACATGACCAATCTGGTGGCTACGTGGAAGACGTGGACGCAGTCCTTGCCGTCGGCGTCGGTGTTTCTTGGCCTGCTGGCGTCGCCTGATATAGCGACTAGCGGGTACATAGACCCCAAAACCCTAGTGTCGCATGTGCTGCCAGTGTTGAACACCTCCGCAAACTATGGCGGCATCATGCTGTGGAACCGCTACTATGACCACAACACTGGTTACAGTGCCAAGTTTCTGAGCAACGGTAAGTAAATATAAGAGTTCGATTGTGCTTACCATATTTTGAGCTAGATATATTTGGACTGGCAATTATATATACTCCCACTGTCATGTATCCAGTAGCTAGGTTCTCAAACTTTTGTCTGCCATTCGATGTGTGCAACTTGCAAGCATCAATGGTTTGACGCCCTATTATTGTTTTCGCGTTTATTCCTCTTAATGAAAAACGGGTGAAGGCCCGGTCGCAAATATATAATCAAACGCTATCGTCAATGTGATCAATGACTATTGTTATTGGTTGATAAATGAAAAGCATTTAATGAAAACTGCCTTTTTGTCCTCTAAAATTCAATATATTTGAGGATAAATTTTGAATGCTAGAGTACAATATATTATAAACAATATGTGTGTGATAATGAACGAGTGGGGAGCAGTTAAGTCACATTGATTTCCTTAACGTTTGAGGCCTTTTTTGAATGCATGTGTACTCACTTTAATCGACATATGCTGGAGTAGATTGGCATAGAAATAATTCCACTTCAATCCACTTCAACACATGTGAATTGAGTTGATTTAATATATATGCATCCAAACAAGCCCCGAAGCCAATTTTGAATGATATTAGGTACTAGAGCAATGAGATGACTAGGATAGCTTTTATAGCATGAATTTGTGTCCTTTGGAAGAAAAAAAATCATGTGGTATAGAGTGAAGGACTATAGAGAAGGAATTGTTTCGGTAAACCAGACATTAATATCAACTAATATATCAACTTGGCTTCATGGCTTCATGGCTTGTTTGGATGATATTAGTTGATATTAACCAGCCATTAATATCAACTAAATGCATCCATAACTTACTTTGCATTTTCCATTAATATCAACTAGTTTTCGTAAAGAATGATAATTCATCAGTTGCGATCTATTTGTTAATAATTCAGCCATCATAGTGGATTCACAAAACAACTTGCCAATTCCAGGAGCCTCTGGGAACACATCGCCACCGAAAAGGTCACCTGTTTCACCAAATACTGGCCAATCACAAAAGAAAAGGATTAGAATAAGTAAGAATCCCTAGCTTATATATATGCTTTGAAGATTCTTTTTTATTGATAAACCAATAAAAGAAATATGCTTAGGAACTTCTTGTGTATTTTATCTATTTTTCTATACTAACATTTATACATTTTGGCACTAAATTGAACTCATGTGCTTTTTGTTCCATTTAGATCATCGATAAAATTTCATTTAATGTCTATTTTTAGATTGACACTTCGCTTAAAAAGTAATTTATATTGGCATTTTGTAGCATATTCTCACATATAAAATTTCATTTAATGTCTATTTTTAGATATTATAGATGGCGCCTCAGGCCTATCTGCGCTTTGTGTAATCGCTCTCGTAGTCTTGATGTGGTATAAGAGATGTTATGGCATGATACCATGTTACAAGTGGGCAAGAAATTCACCGAGGCTTGAATCTTTTTTGCAAAAGCAAGGCACTTTACAACCCAAAGGTTACACTTATTCGGAAGTGAAAAGAATGACCAAGTCTTTTGCTCACAAGCTTGGCCAAGGTGGCTATGGTGTTGTTTATAGAGGCAAAATGCCTGATGGTCGTGAGATAGCTGTTAAGATGCTGAAGGGCATGGAGGGTGATGGTGAGGAATTCATGAATGAGGTGGCTAGCATTAGCAGAACATCTCATGTCAACATTGTTACTCTGGTAGGATATTGCCTTCAAGGTTCAAAAAGAGCTCTCCTCTATGAGTACATGCCCAATGGTTCCCTTGAGAGGTACACTTTTGGCAACAATTCTACTAAAGGAGAAGAAACATTGAGGTGGGATAAATTGTTCAATATTGTCATAGGAATTGCACGGGGATTGGAGTACCTCCACACAGGATGCAACACCCCCATTGTGCATTTCGATATCAAACCACACAACATTTTGCTAGATCAGGATTTCTGTCCAAAGATTTCAGATTTTGGATTAGCTAAGCAGGGCCGACAAAAGGAGAGTAGAATCTCGATTGCCGGGGCAAGAGGCACAATAGGATACATAGCACCTGAAGTGTTCTCAAGAAACTATGGACCAGTGGGCAGCAAGGCTGATGTGTACAGCTACGGCATGGTGGTCCTTGAGATGTTGGGAGCAAGGAAGAAAATCGATGTGAATACAGACGATGATAGCAGCAGCATGTATTTTCCGCAATGGCTATATGACAACTTGGATCAGTTCTGTGGCTGCACAACCAGCGAGATCAGCAGCAGCCGTGACTTCACGGAAGTGCTCATGAGGAAGATGACCATAGTTGGCTTATGGTGCATACAGTCCAAACCAGCTGATCGGCCTTCCATGGGGGAAGTCCTTGAGATGCTAGAGAGCAACACTGCTGACCTGCAGTTGCCACCTAAGGCCTTTTAGACTCTTGTTTCAAAGATGAAAATTGAAGTTGGGGATTAGTTCTATGTAATAATAATGTAACAAGACCCCAAAAAAAAAAACACTACCAGAGTGGAGTCCACTATTAGAATGTTGATATGTCTAAGTGGAACCCGTGACCTCCTCCAGCTACACTTTACCTTTTTTTTATAGAAAGCAACAAACTTTACTTATTCTGGACTGAACCTATTTGCATGACAAGTTTAATGCTTCGGTTTGGCAGAGGTAACATGTATGTTTTTTTTGTTTGTAGCGAGGTTGCTGTGATTTTTTTTGCAGCGAATGCTCAGGAATGACAGGTATTGTTGGAATTTAAATGGGCTTGGCCCAATAACAATTTCTGAAATTCCTAAAGAAATCTCAAAGGCCCATTCATGAGAAGCAAGAGAGGAAGTGGAAACTCTTTAGTACCACCTTGCTAGTTAAAGTGGAGGAAGCCATACATAAATATGGGAGTTCTCTTCACTTCCTCAAGTCTAGTGTGGAGAAGAGAAAGGCGTGCACGCACGACATGCGCGTGAATGGTCCGCCGAAATCCGGCTCCTCGCCTTGCGGGAGCGCGGCCTCCTTTTGCAGTTTTAGTTTTTGGCTTTCTTGGTGGTCAAGTTGCAAGACTTCTAAACGGTTACGAGTTTAGAGTCCTAAATTGATTTTGCTCGTGATCGCGACACGAGGTCGGTTGTTCGGGATATATAAGCAGCCTACCGGCCACGCCAAAACGCATCCAATTGAACTAGAGTTTTCGCCTCTTCTCGCTGTTGCGCCACCGTAGCTACTCCAGCCCGATTGCCTGCGTGCACTAGCAACCGGGCGAGCAGGTCTCCGGAACCCTCATCTTTGCGATCCTGCACCGGGAGAAGGCGAATAAGGTTTTTGGGAAGCGCTCTACGCGCGACTGCTCCCAAATCTTCATGACGGGTCGACGTCCATCGAAGTCAGGCGGCGCTATGTCCAGGCGTATACGTCGTCAACTCCACCGAAGTCTTCCACCGCCGCTCATCGAAGACAGCGATCTCGACAACGCCTTCGACGACTACGATCTCGAGCTCGCCTTCGACGATCTCAACATTGGGCAGACTCCGTCTGCATCTTCACCACCAAGTACTTCTACAGAGAGAAGGTATAATCTTGTTGATCTGATCTTGTTGTTCATGATCAATCTATCTAGTGTACGAGTCGAGTTTACACTAGTTGTCATGTTCATGTTTTGCGATATCATGATCTGCTCTTCTAGTATGTATGATTTGTTAATCTGCCATGCTAGTAATATTGCCATACTCAATCTAGTTGATCATCTTGTCATGCTATATATTTTGAGTTTAATCTGGAAAGTAATCTGGAATTTGCCTAATTCTTTAACAATCCAAAAACCTTATTATAGGTTTCCAGATCTACCTATGGCTTCTGCTAGTGCTAGTTTCGTTGAAGCATTGAAACCTGAAAAGTTTACTGGTGAGCACTTCAAGAGGTGGTCTGTAAAGATCGCAGATTGACTTACTTGCATGAAAGTTTTCTATGTTAAAGATGGCTTACCCGAGGGAATTATCTCTGATGAGAAAAAGAGTAAATTCTAGGAAGCCGAAGCATTCTTTGTGTGCTCTGTGCGTAATGCTCTGGCAGATCATATATATGATGCTACCATGTACATGAAAGAGGCAAAGGTCCTGTGGGACTATCTGAATGCTACTTATGGTGCTTCAGATGCTGGCAAAGAGCTATACCTCATGGAAAGCTTTAATGACTACAAGATGGTTGGGAATAAATCAGTAGTCGAGCAAGCTCATGAGGTGCAGCGCATGGCTAAGGAACTTGAACTCCTTAAGTGTGTTTTACCCGATGAATTTGTGGCGGGGTGCATAATTGCTAAGTTGCCTTCTTCATGGAGGAACTTCGCCACAAGCCTTAAACACAAGAGACAGAAAATAACAGTTGAAAACCTGTTAGCATCTCTTGATGTTGAAGAGAAGGCTCGGGCTAAAGATCACAGTGAGAAGGGGAATGAGGATAGAGCTAGTGCCCACTTTGTCCAGAAAAATCGTGGCAAGAACAAAGGCAAGTTCAAGTCCTTCAAAGCCAAACCAACTACTACCTTCAAGAAAGAGAAGAAGAAGAATAAAGCAGAGATGCCTTGCTTCACTTATGGTGAGCTTGGTCATTTTGCTCGAGATTGTCCAGAGCGAGCGAACAAGAAAGAGAAGAAGAAGGTCAACCTCGTGACTTCTAGCAAAACTGATGATGACGGGTATGGTAATCTTCCTCTTTGTACTATCGTATTTCAATCACCAAGTTGGTGGGTTGATACAGGTGCTAATATTCACGTGTGTTCTGACATCTCTTTGTTTTCTTCTTATCAGGAACTCCAAGGTTCTTCCGTCCTGATGGGGAACGGGTCACATGCTTCTGTTCGTGGTGTTGGCACGGTAGATCTGAAGTTTACTTCGGGGAAGATCGTGCAACTGAGGAACGTGCAGCATGTCCCTACTATTCGCATGAATCTTGTTAGTGTCTCCCTTCTCTTGCGAGATGGGTTTAAGGTAGTGTTAGAGTCCAATAAAGTAGTTATGTCTAAGCATGGACAATTTATTGGTAAATGCTACGATTGCGGAGGCTTGTTCCGCCTATCTTTGGCAGATTTATGTAATAAGTTAGTGAATCATATTTGTGGCACCGTTAATAATAATTCTAGTGTTTGGCATTCTCGTTTATGTCATGTAAACTTTGGTTTAATGTCACGATTGTCTTGCTTGAGCCTAATTCCAGATTTCACTATTGCCAAAGGTTCTAAGTGCCATAGTTGTGTGCAATCTAAGCAACCTCGAAAGCCTCACAAGGCAAATGGAGGAGAGACACTTGGCACCTCTAGAACTCATACATTCTGATCTTTATGAGATGAATGGTGTGTTGATAAAAGGTGGAAAGAGGTATTTCATGACTTTGATTGATGATACAACTAGATTTTGCTATGTTTACTTGTTGAAAACTAAAGATGAAGCGTTTGAGTACTTTAAAATCTATAAGGCGGAAATTGAGAATCAACTAGAGAGAAAAATTAAATGTCTAAGGTCAGATCGTGGTGGTGAATATTTTCCTACATCATTTGATGATTTTTGTGCGAAACATGGTATTATTCATGAGAGGACACCTCCCTATTCGCCCGAATCAAACGAGGTTGCCGAGAGGAAAAATCGCACACTAACTAACTTGGTGAATGCCATGTTAGACACTGCTAGTTTATGTAAGGCATGGTGGGGGGAAGCTTTATTGACTGCGAGTCATGTCCTGAATAGAATTCCAAACAGAAACAAAGAGACAACCCCATATGAGCAATGGGTTGGAAGGAAACCATCACTCTCATACTTGCGCACGTGGGGATGTTTGGCGAAAGTCAATGTTCCAATTTCTAAGAAGCGTAAGCTTGGACCAAAGACTGTGGATTGTGTCTTTCTAGGATATGCTCATCGGAGCATTGCCTATAGATTTTTAGTAGTAAAATCTGAAGTTTCTGATATGTATGTTGATACAATCTTTGAATCTCGTGATGCTACATTTTTTGAGAATATATTTCCTATGAAAGATATGTGTAGCAATGCTAAATTTTTTACTGAGTTAGCTCCTGATTTTACTACACCTATCGAGCATCCTGTTGAGCCATTTGAACAACCACTTGAAGAAGTCCTTGAGGAGAATGACAATGAAGTTCTTGTGAGGAACAAAAGACGAAGGATTGCAAAATCCTTTGGTGATGATTTCATTGTATACCTTGTGGACGATACTCCCACCTCTATTACAGAGGCATATGCATCTCCTGATGCAGATGATTGGAAAGAAGCTGTTCGGAGTGAGATAGACTCGATTCTTTCTAATGGAACTTGGGAGTTATCTGATTTACCATTTGGGTGTAAACCTATTGGTTGCAAATGGGTGTTCAAGAAGAAGCTTAGGCCTGATGGTACTATTGATAAGTACAAGGCTCGGGTTGTGGCTAAGGGTTATACACAAAAGGAAGGTGAAGATTTCATTGATACTTATTCACCTGTTGCTAGAATGACCACTATTCGAGTACTACTTTCTTTGGCTGCCTCATATGGTCTTATCATTCATCAAATGGATGTGAAGACAAATTTCCTTAATGGAGAGTTGGATGAGGAGATTTACATGGATCACTTTGATGGATTTGTAGTAAAAGGTGAAGAGCAGAAGGTGTGTAAATTATTGAAATCTTTGTATGGCTTGAAACAAGCACCCAAACAATGGCATGAGAAGTTTGACACCACTTTAACTAGTGTGGGCTTTGCTATTAATGAGGCTGATAGGTGTGTGTTTTATCGACATGGTGGGGGCCAATCTGTTATTTTGTGCTTATATGTTGATGATATTCTGATTTTTGGAACAAACATTGATGTGATCAATGAAGTCAAGACTTTCTTGTCTAAAAGTTTTGACATGAAAGATCTAGGAGAGGCTGATGTAATTCTGAACATCAAGCTGATTAAGGAAGAGAGTGGGATTACTTTGTTGCAATCTCACTATGTTGAGAAGCTCTTGAGCCGTTTTGACTTTATGGATAGCAAGCCTTCTCCAACACCCTATGATCCTAGTGTGACATTGGGAAAGAACAAGAGAATTACTAGAGATCAATTGAGATACTCTCAGATAATTGGTTCACTCATGTATCTAGCTAGCGCAACCCGGACCGAGACATCTCTTTTGTTGTGAGCAAGTTGAGTAGGTACATGTCCAACCTGGGTGATGATCATTGGCATGTACTTGAAAGGGTTTTGCGTTATCTTAAGGGTACAATGAGTTTTGGGATTCACTATTCTCGGGCACCCAACAAGCTAGAGGGATATAGTGATGCGAACCGGATTTCGATATTGACCAAATCTACGCCACTAGTGGGTATGTATTTACTCTTGGAGGTGGTGCGGTGTCATGGAGGTCTTGTAAACGACTATATTGACTAAATCAACCATGGAAGCAGAACTTACTTGCTTTGGATACAAAGATCTCGCAGAGGCGAGTGGCTGCGTGAGCTCTTGTCGACTTGCCGGTGGTTGAAAAACCAATACTGACTATCCTTATGAACTGTGACAATCAAACAGTGATCACTAAAGTGAATAGTGCTAAGGATAATGCGAAGTCAACAAGACACATTAAAAGACGTTTGAAAACTGTCAGGAAGCTGAGAAACTCCGGAGTAATAAGTGTGGCTTATGTCCAAACAGACAAAAACCTGGCAGATCCCTTTACAAAAGGGCTATCACGGAATGTGATAGAAATCGCATCAAGAGAGATGGGTATGAGACCCATGTGAGTTTACAGTAGTAGTAACCCAACCTTTTTGATCGGAGATCCTGTGACTAAGGATCTGGGAAGAACAAGCTGTTGGTAAACTGAGGAAAGTATAATAATGACCCTCTCTAAGTGAAGATGCAATACTCTCAATGCAATGAGGCACTGTATGGCAGGTTGGCTAATGCCTTAATATGTTCTATTGGCTTTGACAAGCGAAGATGCTATCCTACAGAGCATTCTTAAATGAACATACCTATATGAGTTTTGACTGTTAAACATCGCAGTCTATGAGACTTGGGTGGTCTCTAGTAAGCTTATGAAGAGACCAGGGAGTACGACGTATATGCTCCACCCATGGGGTAAGGCTACTGGTAGCCAGGTACTAGTGTGGCTTTAAGTAAAGCTTATCCACACAAAACTTGCAATTCAAGGCGTAGTCCATTGTTCAAGTTGTGAATGAGTGTAACTTGAGGACCTAGGCAGAAGTTCAACTTCACAGTCTCTGCCGAAATACTAGTATATCAAACAGCAGTGAGAACAGGCAAATCTCTAAATGGGTATTTGAGATCTGGTGGGGGATTGTTGGAATTTAAATGGGCTTGGCCCAATAACAATTTCTGAAATTCCTAAAGAAATCTCAAAGGCCCATTCATGAGAAGCAAGAGAGGAAGTGGAAACTCTTTAGTACCACCTTGCTAGTTGAAGTGGAGGAAGCCATACATAAATATGGGAGTTCTCTGCACTTCCTCAAGTCTAGCGTGGAGAAGAGAAAGGGAAGTCCACACGCGCGCGCGCTCGCTCGCCTCGCCTCGCCTCGCCGGCCGGGCCGGGGGGCGGGGCGGGGCGTGGCGGGGTGGGGCGTGGCGAAAGACGCGCATGCACGACATGCGCGTGAATGGTCCACAGAAATCCGGCTCCTCGCCTTGCAGGAGCGCGGCCTCCTTTTGCAATTTTAGTTTTTGGCTTTCTTGGCGGTCAAGTTGCAAGAGTTCTAAACGGTTACGAGTTTAGAGTCCTAAACTGATTTTGCTCGTGATCGTGACACGAGGTCGGTTGTTCAGGATATATAAGCAGCCTACCGGCCACGCCAAAACGCATCCTGGTTACACCGGTATCAGCTCCCTCCCATCCACCGCATCCACCGTCAAATTTTTCCCCATCGAGTTGCTAAATCCGCGATCTCTCAATCCATCGATCGAGATTGCAAACGCTTCAGGTTGGATCCAAAGTTCTCGATCAGTAGTGAGCTGCTACTGCCGAGAATTTCCTCATAATTCCCAAGCACGCAGCCAATTTGTGGCGAGATTGGTGATTTTGGCAGCGCATAGTTACGGGACTCGAATTCAGATGGCGAAGGTCACTCCGGAGGAGCAGTATGGCCGCATCCTGGCCATGCTCGAAGACAGCAAGAAGGAGCAGACCGCGATGCGCATCGATTTGCAATCGATGAAGACCGAGGTGCTCACCTAGAAGCCTGATGTCCAAAACAGAGTCAACGAACTCGAGCACGCCATTCTAGATCTCGGCAATTGCTTCGACTAGCTCTTCACCAAGCTGCTTCCTCATGCTTAGTTCGTCGATCCATCTGCATTGGCGAATTCAGAGGTGGAAGGTGGTTACGGCAACGTCACCATCGCGTAGGGTGCGCCGGCGTTCCAAGCTACTGCGCCGACGGCATCACTGATAGCATCCCTGAAGGATAATCACTTCACTCTTATAGGTGTTCATCAAGGGAAGCCGTGCTCCGCCCATCTGGAGCTTCACCCCACCGGGGCGGCATCCGTGTCGTTAGACGACAGCAAGCAGGCCTTCGAGGTGGTTTACACCACTGCTCTGGGCCAATACCCTCCATCAGGTGCTATTAAATCTCCATCTGCTCATCATCATGTTACTTTGTTTCATGGCGTGCCTGTTCATCCGCTTTACTCATTTGCACAATCACATTATTCACCCTTTCACAATGTGGAGTTCCATAAGTTCGATGGTGTTAATCCTAGGCTCTATAGATCAAACGTTGTGAGAATTATTTTGATATCTGTCAGACTGACAAATCTCTCTGGGTCAAATTAGCCATCACCAGGCTTAATGGTTCTACAGCTTTGTGGTACCAAACCATGCAGGATACCATTCGTAGTATGACTTGGGACCAATTTGTGACTAGTGTCTATAACCGTTTTGCCAAGGATGAGTATAACCATCTCTTACACCAGTTCTTTCATATGAAAAAACTTCCAATGTCACTGAATTTGTAGAGCAGTTTAGTGATGTTGTTCATCAACTCTTAGCTCATGATCCCACCTTCACACCATACACTATTGCAAATAGATTTGTAGATGATCTTAAGAAAGAGATTAGAGAAGTAGTCAAGATGGATAAACCCACCGATCTGGATACTGCCTGTGCTTTGGCATTTTTGCAAGAAGAAGCTCTCCAAGACAATCCTATCAGGAGACTTGAACCGGGTTCTCATTCAAGGAAGAATAACTCTGACAACACCAAGACCAGTGATTCACTGAAATCTGTTGATGAAAAGAAGCCTCAAGGCTCTGTGAAACAGAAGCCTCCAAAACTTCTATTCAAGCTCTGAAGAATTACAGAAGAGCTAAAGGCCTTTGTTTCAAATGTGGTGAAAAGTGGAGTCCTCAATATAAGTGCCCTGACCATGTTTCTCTTCATGCTATTGAAGAATTCTAGAGCTATTTTCCTTAGAAGAAAGTTCTCAGCATATATCTGCTAATTATGAACCTGATTCTGGTGATGATTTAATGGCACTCTCTATTTAGGCATTACAGGGCATTGAAGCTTTTCAAATTGTTAGGCTTCGGGGGAAATTAGCTAGCAAGGACATGATCATGTTAGTGGATTCAGGCAGCACTCACAGTTTTGTCAATGAAGATTTGAACAAAATTGATACATCACTGGTCTCCTTTGTAGTAGCATGTCTCTGTAAAAGTAGCCAATGGTGCAGTGATTAAATGCACTCATCAGTTGTACCAATAGATTTGGGGAATTCAAAATTATAAATTTAGAACTAATTTCAAGATCATTCCATTGCAAGGCTATGATGCTATCCTAGGGATGGACTGGCTCAAAGCTATGGAGGTGGATTGGGAAGAAAGATGGCTCAAGATTCCTCACGAGGACAAAATTGTTCAGTTGCAGGGTATTAAAACACATGCAGTCATGAGACCACCCATTAGTCCACTATAGTTACAAGCATTGGACAAGACTGATTCAATTCTTTATGCAGTCGAATTGGAATAGATCTCTGATACACCACCTGCTCTTCATGATTCCCCAACCCTACCTGTTGATCTGCAAGAAATCCTTGATCAGTTCAAACCAGTGTTTGACCCACCTACTGGTATGCCACCATCAAGAGCTGGAGATCACCATATTCCACTTGTTGAAGGGGCTTAGCCTTTTTGTCTTAGGCCATACCGTTACAGCCCTGCAAAGAAAACTAAAATTGAAAGTCAAATCAAGGATATGTTGGAAAAAGGATGGATCAAACCTAGTACCAGTCCCTAGTCCTCTCCTATCTTGCTGGTCAGAAAGAAGATAGAAGATTGACACCTTTGTGTTGATTATAGAAGGTTAAATGCCCTTACTATGGAAAATAAGTAACCACTTCATATCATAGAAGAACTTCTAGAAGAACTGCAGGGTGCTCAGTGGTTTACTACATTAGATCTTAGGTCTGGCTTTCATAAGATCAAAATGGCAACAGGAGAAGAGCACAAAACTGCATTTCTAACACATAATGGTCATTATGAATACAATGTTATGCCATATGGAGTCACTGGTGGACCAGCAACATTCCAGACAGTTATGAACATCATTTTAGCTCCCCTTCTCAGAATTTGTGCAGTGGTATTCATTGATGACATCCTAATTTATAGAAAAACTTAGGAAGATCATTTGCAACATCTTAGCCAAGTTCTTTCTATTCTTCAACAAAATCACTTTCATGTTAAGCTTTTTAAATGTGTTTTTGCCCAACAGCAATTGAGCTACTTAGGACACATTGTCAGTGCTCAAGGAGTTTCAACTGATCCTAGCAAGATTGAGATCATCAAGACTTGGCCATCACCATCCAATGTTAAGGAACTCAAAAGTTTCCTTAGAATGGCAGGATACTACAAAAGATTTGTTGCACACTTTGGTATTCTGGCTAAGCCTTTGACCAATTTACTCAAGAAAGGAGTTCAATTCATATGGACACCAGAAACTGAGATTTCCTTCCAAACATTGAAGAAGGCATTGATGACCACAGCAGTACTAGCTTTGCCCAACTTCAGTCTTCCATTTGTCATTGAGATTGATGCATCTGCTAAAGGCATTGGAGTAGTTCTTCAATAGCAAGTTCATCCAATAGCTTATGCTAGCAAGGCATTAAGTGTCAAGGCTCAAGGTTTGTCAACCTATGAAAAGGAGTATTTAGCCATTCTGATGGCAGTGGACCAATGGTATCACTATATTCAGGCTACACCATTCAATATTCTTATTGATCAGAAGAGCTTGACACATTTAGACAATCAGAGATTGACAACTACATGGCAACACAAAGCTTTAACAAAGCTAATGGGACTAAACTATAAAATTGTGTATAAGAAAGGTGTGGAAAATAGGGTGGCAGATGCTTTATCTAGAGTGCCCAACCTTGACACTTATGATCTGGCAGCTATCTCTATGGTCAAGCCAATGTGGTTACAGGATGTCCAACAATCTTACCACCAACACCAAGACACTGCTCAACTCCTCACTGAACTTTCAGTAGCATCTCCTCAGGGACACGTTTCACTAAAGGATGGTCTCATTCGGTACAAGGACAGGATATGGCTGGGTACAGACTCTCAACTTCATAACAAGGTACTGCAATCTTTACACTCCAGTGCTGTTGGTGGTCACTCAGGGATTGAGGTTACCTACAAGAGAGTCAAAGGTCTTTTTGCTTGGCCTAAGATGCTTAAAACTATCAAAGATTATGTGGATAATTGCACTATTTATAAACAGGCGAAGTCTGAAAGAGTGGCTTACCTAGGGTTACTGTCCCCCTAACCTATCCCAGAAGGTGCGTGGCAGACTGTTTCATTGGATTTTATTGAAGGTCTTCCTAGATCTAATGGTTATAATTGCATCTTAGTGGTGGTGGACAAGTATTCTAAGTATGCCCATTTCTTGCCATTGTCTCACCCATTTACAGCCTTCCAAGTAGCCAAAACTTATATGAATCATATCTTCAAACTTCATGGTCTGCCTCTGGCAATGATTTCAGACAGGGAGAAAGTGTTCACAAGTTTTGTCTGGCAAGAACTTTTTGATATGCTGAGAATAGAATTGAAGCTCAGCAGTGCATACCATCCTCAAACTGATGGTCAAACCGAGTGAGTCAACCAATATTTGGAGACTTACTTAAGATGTTTTGTGAATGCCTGTCCGACAAAATTGGAAAACTGATTATCAATGGCCGAGTTTTGGTATAACACTTCATTACATACATCCTTGGGCACTACCCCTTTCATGGTCCTCTATGGACATGAACCACGGCATTTTGGCATTGATATCAACCACTGTTGCCATAGTGATGATCTTGAAAGGTAGTTGAAGGACAGAGAGCTCATGCACCAACTTGTTAAACAACATCTCACCAGAGCTCAGAACAAAATGAAAAGTCAGGTTGATAAACACAGAACTCCAAGAGAGTCTCAAGTTGATGACTATGTTTACCTCAAAGCCCAACCATATGCTTAGACTTCACTTGCTCCAAGATCTTCGAACAAGTTGGCTTTCAAATACTTTGGCCCTTTTAAAGTCCTAGCAAAGATTGGGTTATCAGCTTACAAGCTAGCTACCAGCAGACTGCCTCATTCACCCAGTATTCCATGTATCACAGTTGAAGCAGGCTGCTCCTCCATCTGTCGCTGTAAGTCCTTCATTGCCAACCTCTGATCATGAGTTTCAGATTTCTCTGAAGGTTCTCGACCATCGCCTACGACGTGACAGAGAAACTGCAATACCACAAGTACTTGTCAGTTGGTCCTCAATGCTAGATGAACTTCAGACCTACGAAGACGAAGCTCCTCTGCGACAGCAGTTTCCCAGAGCACCTGCTTGGGGTCAAGCAGGTTCTAAAGGGGGAGGAAGTGTCACTGGTGCTACACCAGATACATCATCAAGTGACAGAGCTGGAGATCAAGGAGAGCCCATGAAGCCGGTTCGGAACAGGAAGCCCAACAAGCTGGTAATTGGACCGGACTGGATGTAATAGGCTAGACCCTGTGTGGCCCAGTGCGGAGGTGGCTCGTCCTGCCCCTCATGTAACGGCCAGACTGGCTGAAGGAAGACTCACTCTAGAACACGACTCTGAACCGGAGCCCGGAGGGCGACGGCGGCGGCGGTGCTGGCGATCTGAGTTCTAGCAGTAAACTATCTTGTTACCGTGATACTACTAGTTAATCCTGGTTACAAGGAACTGGCGGCGAACGCGGCGATGGTGGAGCGACTGGTAAGGAGCTCGGCAACCGGAAAAGCAAAATCGCACTCCTCGGCGCCGCCGCGGAGACAGAAGCTGGGAGGGGAAAGTGACTCCTTCTCTCTGCTCTACTCTCTCTGTCTCTCTGTGTGACATTTCCTGCTACCAAAAATGCCCCGGGCTTGCACAGTAAACTCCTGGCACCCGCATCGAGTCCCGCCGACACCGATCTTGGCGTTGCCCATTCATGGACGGGCAAGCTAGCCCTACCTGACGCACACACATGCGATTTTGCTTTGCTGGAACATGTTGGTGATGGATCCAGGTGTTGTGTGTGCCAGTTCACATGAAAGAAACGGTCAGCCATAGTGCTGTCCAGTCCAGTGATACTTCGATCTCCCTTGATTGGTGTATGTGTGTTCTAGTTCAAAATCAAGATTTTCAGAATGAATACCTTTTGAGAAATTAAGCCTGTTACTAGGAGAAAACCCCGCGCGTTGCTGCGGGAATCGCCGATGAGATTATATTACTTCTATTTGCTAATATCAATGAACAAATATCATAATACATATTAGCGGAGGATTTTTTAGACAACTAAATATCTTAGTAAATGTTGTGGTTTGCTAATTGAATAGCTTAAATGAAATATAATGGCATGTGTTAGTTGGATGTGTTAGTGGATGGTGACATGGACACTTTGCATGTGAGATATAATGTGCTACACTTTGCAACCAATCTGGTGAGATATAATGTGCTAGCTATAGCGACCGATCATCGGACGCTATAACGCTATAGCGACCGATGTATTAGTCGCGATAAGTGGCGTCGCTATAAGTATATAGCGTCCGATCTGATTTTTAGCGTCCGATAGCTGGAGGCAAATACTTTAGCGACCGATGCTCCGTCACTTGTTTTAGCGACCAATGATTCGAGGGTATAAAACCTTTTAGCGTCCAATAATTTGTCCCTATGAACTGGCACAATTTCATAATTAATTTCACATTATACTGACTAGTGGGCTCCGTCATTTTCAGTGTGCGTGAATGGGCTGGGCTCAGCGCGCCAAAATGGAAAATGGGCTATAGCGACCAATAGTTGGACTCTGAGACGTGTATTTAGCGACCGATGCTCTGACGCACCTCTGTAGCGGCCGATGTTCCGTAGAAACACGTAAATATAGCGTCCGATCATCGCTCGCCATGTTTTAGCGTCCGATAGTTTGACGTTCTTATTAAGTTTTAGCGTCCGATATCTGACGGTATAGATTGGCTGTGGTATAGTGGAAGTTGAGTGGATGATGATGTGGATACTTTACATGGCAAGAGAAATAGCTAGTGGGGTTTATCTATATAAGAGATATAGATATAGATATGTATTTAGATCTGAGTGTGCTTTAAAAACAGAGTACGGTACTATAAACATCATATTTTATGCAAGAACTGTCTAACAATACATTACTGGCATTTTTAGTATAGTCATTGTTGTTAGATGGGTTTGACAAATCGATGACGCACTTGTGTTACGTCTCTCGGCGATGTTCTTGCAGTCCGATCCTAAGTTTCTGAAAATATCAAGACGCATAGGGGCTTTAGGTATAATTACTACAAGATAATAAAACTTGCAGGCTGCAGCAAACTGAAAATTGTCAGAAAGCAAAACATGGAGATTATTGGCATACATACATGTAAACATGAAGCCTGGACGCATACTGTTCTTCGTCACGGTTTTAGCCATGTGCAGGGAAAGTTGCGATTGCCCAGGGATCCTCTGCAGCTTGTACTTGAACACCTTCGAACCCGGTGAACCTTCTCTCCAGCAGTCCACCACATGATACAACCCATCATACGTGAACGTCGAGATCTCTCTGGCCCTCGAATGGCTGCCTTCCTCTGTCATGACCGGCCCATGGGCTTTCTTCATCTCTTTGGTCGGCGCGGCCCAGTTGGCCCAGGCGGGCGGTTTGGCGGCCAAGTCACGAGCCGTTGCTATAAAGGCGCCGGCAGTGTGTCGGAGAAGGGGATTGAACCTGATAGTATTGTTCTAGAATTCCAGTAGAATTACTTGTAGATTTCCCTTATCAATAAGCAGTTCAACTGCTCCTGTAATTGTGAACCTGCAAGTGCATCAATAATGCTGCGATTTCCCCCAATTTTCCCCAATTTCCACCCTAGAATCCCCTCAGCAGGATTAGTTCATTACATTTGGTATCCAGAGCCCTGTGATTCGAGGGGGAAATTTTTTTTTTCCTCTCAGATTCGCTGATTCGTGCTGGCGCCATCGAAGAAGCCCTCCAAGTTCGAGCAAGAGATGGCGACTTCCATGGAGGACCTCGCGAAGAAGATGGAGTCCTTGGGTCAGCAGCTCGGCGGCGTCAAGGATTTGGCGACGCAGATGACCGGGTTCGAAGGAATGATGAAGCTGGCATTGGACAAGCTCAACGACCTCGAGACCTGGCGTACCATCGCGGAGACGACCATGGGGTCGATGATGGAGAAGGCGAAGGCGGCGACGGGGCGGTTCGAGCAGCTGGAGACGCGGGCCTCGCCGCTGACGGGGCAGCCGGGCGCGGCGGGATCCACGCCTCATCCCCAACTGCAGCTGTCGCTTCAACAACCGGCTGCGTCGCGCCCTCCGCCGATCATCGTTCCGCCGCATTCCGCGTCGGGGATGCAGGCGCCACCGTGGATCGACCTCAACGCCGCGCCGGCGTCAGGCTCGACTTCACAACCGCCCAGTGGGCACGGCTCTCCACACGACCACCGGGATGCTGGCGGTGGGGCCCTTGTGCCCCAGCCGCAGCACCCGGTCACGGGTACGCATCCAGAACCTCATCCTCAGCAATTCGCCTTTGAGCAGGAGCAATTTCATTCTCAGCGCACCCCACCTGTCCCCAAATTTGATTTCCCCAAATTTGATGGTGAGAACCCTAGATTGTGGCGTGACCATTGTGTGTTGTTCTTCGAGGTGTATGGGGTACATTCTGCGATGAGGACACGGTTTGCCGCCCTCAACTTTCAGGGTGCGGCAGCAGTTTGGCTGCAATCCATTGAGCGCCATGGGAGAATAACAGATTGGGACAGAATGTGTGAGCTGGTGTTTGCAAAATATGATAAGGATCAATACCAGCGTCAGTTGCGGCAGTTGGAATCGCTCAAGCAATCTGGTTCTGTGACAGATTATCATGCTCAGTTTGAGAAGCTTGCTCATGGGGTGTTGCTGTACAACCCATCTTATGACCATGTTTTCTTCGTCACAAGGTTCATGTCAGGGCTGAAAGAAGAGATCAGGGGGCCAATTGCATTGCACAGGCCCAGGGATATTGACACGGCTTGTGCCCTGGCATTGATTCAGGAGGAAGAATTACACGCTCTCAAGCCGAAGTTCATACCCAGAGGAGTCAACAAAGCAGTGGACAAAGCTCCTTATGAGAAGAATTATGCTGACAAGGGTCAGGGGAAAGGTTACAAGAGTGACAGTGATGAGAAGTTGGCGGCATTAGCCGCTCTCAAGCACCATCGTCGCAAGAATGGCTTATGTTACAAATGTGGAGCCAAATGGAGTACTACTCATACTTGCCCTGATCAGATTCCACTGCATGTGTTGGAAGAGCTTTGGGAGGTGCTGCAGTTGTCTGAAATGGAAGAAACTAAGTCTGAGGAGGTGGAAGAACCACAAACTGAAGCTGAAGTGTGTATGGTGGATCCACCTATTCCTGAACAGAAAGGAAGAAGGCAAACATTGAAGCTGTTGGCCAGAATTGGGAAACAACAGGTGCTGGTGTTAGTTGACTCTGGAAGCATTGGAACTTTTGTTAGTGACAAGCTGGTGCAGCATTTGCAGTTACAGACTGAGACCTGTGCTTCAACTACATTCAAGGCGGCTGATGGTGGTCAGTTGCAGTGTGTTGAACAAGTCCCAAAGTTGCAATGGTGGGTGCAAGGGCATAAATTCACTTCAACTGCTAAAGTATTGGAGCTGAGATGTTATGATATGATAGTTGGTGAAGATTGGCTTGAGGCTGTTAGTCCAATTTGGGTGGACTACAAGACTAAACAGATGAAAATCACTGTGAAGAAGAAGAGGGTAGCATTGCAAGGAGTTACTGATCAGTTGGACAGTTGTCCAAGGATTGGTGCCAAGAATTTGGGGAAGTTGATAGAAAATGGGGGAGTAATGTGCTGCCTAACCATGGGGAATTCAGATAATGACTGTGTCTAGGTTGATGATATTCAGTCTATTTGCTCCTTAATGCAGTCTAGTCCTGACCAGTCAACCCCTGTTCCAGAGGAGGTGCAGAAACTGATTGAGCAATATGATCACTTGTTCAAGGCACCCAGTGAATTACCTCCTTCAAGGGAAGCAGATCACAGGATTAACTTGGTGGCTGGAGCACAACCTGTGAACATTAGACCCTAACATTACTCTCCAATACAGAAGAATGAAATTGAGGCACAAGTACAGCAAATGCTAAAAACTGGGGTGATAAGGCCAAGTACCAGTGAGTTTGCATCACCAGTTCTTCTAGTAAGAAAAAAAGATGGGACATGGAGATTCTGCATTGACTATAGGCAGCTAAATGCTATAACCCTGAAGCACAAACAGCCTATGCCAGTGGTGGATGAGCTATTGGATGAGATTCATGGAGCTAAATGGTTTACTAAACTGGATTTCAGTTCTGGTTATCATCAAATCAGAATGGCATCAGGCCATGAGTACAAGACAACATTTAAAACTCATCAAGGCTTATATGAGTTCATGGTGATGCCATTTGGTCTTACCAATGCACCAGCAACATTTCAGAGTTTGATGAACCTCATTTTTGCCCAGCTACTGAGGAAAGGAGTGTTGGTTTTTATGGATGATATCCTGATTTACAGCAAGACAATAGAAGAGCACATGCAACTGTTAAAACAAGTGTTCCAAATCTTGGAGCAAAATCAGTTCCTCATCAAAAGATCCAAGTGTCTGTTTGCTCAGCTGTCAGTTGATTACCTAGGCCATGTGATCTCTGAAGGTGGTGTTGCTACTGATCCATCTAAGATCCAAGCTGTTCAAGAGTGGCTAAGGCCAAAGAATGTGAAGCAGTTAAGAGGGTTCTTAGGCTTAACTGGATACTACAGGAAATTTATCCAGCATTATGGATTGATTGCTAGGCCATTAACTGATTTACTTAAGAAGGGCTGTCAGTTTCAGTGGACACCCCAAGCTGACCAAGCATTCCAGCTGTTGAAACAGAAATTAGTCCAAGCTCCTGTGTTGGCTGTGCCTGATTTCACTCAGTCCTTTGTTTTGGAAACTGATGCCTGTGATCTGGGAGTTGGTGCTGTCCTGATGCAAGCTCAACATCCAATTGCATACTTGAGCAAGCATTTGTGTCCAAGGAATCAGGCATTATCGCTTTATGAGAAGGAATGCGGCAATTTTGATGGTCAGGGAAAAATGGAGGCCATACTTACAGCACAATAAATTCACAATCAAGACTGATCACAAGAGTTTACTGCACCTAACTGAACAGAGGGTGACATCCAAACTTCAGCATAAAGCAATGGTTAAACTGATGGACCTGGATTTTATCATTCAATACAAGAAAGGGATAACTAATGCTGCAGCTGATGCCTTATCAAGGTGTGTGGAAGATACAGACATTAGTGCAGTATCTGAATGTATTCCATCTTGGGTACAGAAGCTGGTGGCAGGCTATCAGGATCATGCAGATGACAAAGATTTACTAGCTCAATTAAGTATCTCGGGTGAAAGAGATAAAGGTTTTGCCTTGGTGGATGGAGTTATCAGGTTTAAAGGAAGAATCTGGGTGGGAAGCAATGAGTTAGCTCAGCAGCACATTTTGCAAGCTTTACATGCCAGTGGGCTAGGAGGCCATTCTGGGATTGGGGCAACATATAGCAGAGTCAAACAACTCTTTGCTTGGCCACATCTTAAGGACACTGTACAGAAATTTGTGCAGCAATGTGAAATCTGTCAAAAAGCAAGGTAGAGCATACAAAGTTACTAGGGTTGCTTCAGCCACTACCTGTGCCAACCACTTCTTGGGAGGTAATCAGTCTGGACTTTGTGGAAGGGCTGCCTCCTTCTGATCAGTTCAATGCAATTCTGGTAGTTATAGATAAATTCACAAAATATGGGCATTTCATTCCATTACATCATCCATATACTGCTATGAAGATTGCTTAGTTGTTTATGGACAACATATACAAGTTACATGGGCTACCTAAAGCAATTATCTCTGATAGAGATCCTGTCTTTACAAGTCATCTATGGCAAGAGCTGTTTACTAAATCTGACACTCAGCTGTGTATGACATCTGCCTATCACCCTCAGTCAGATGAACAAACAGAGAGGCTGAATCAGTGCTTGGAGGCATTTCTGAGATGCACTGTTCATTCTTGTCCAAGTAAGTGGAGTAAATGGCTGTCTGTAGCTGAGTTTTGGTATAACACAACCTTCCATACCGCCTTGGGCATGACTCCTTTTGAAGCTCTCTATGGCAAGACACCTAGACAGCTGGGGATTCAGAATATCCAGTTATGCACTGTACCTGATCTTGAGCAGTGGCTACAAAATAGAGATCTGTTGAACAAAGTCATTCATCAACAGCTGCTCAGAGCCCAGCAGAGGATGAAATCTCAGGCTGACAAGCATAGAATGGAGAGAGAATTCCAGGTGGGTGACATGGTATACATGAAGCTACAGCCCTACATTCAATCTTTTGTGGCCAACAGAACAAACAAGAAGTTGTCCTTCAAGTTCTATGGACCTTACAAAGTGCTTCAGAGAGTTGGTACTGTGGCTTATAAACTGGAGTTACCAGCTGGGAGTCGAATTCATCCAGTACTCCATGTTTCACAGCTCAAGAAGTTTGTACCCAAGGATGTGCAAGTGTCTGATGATCTGGCTTCAGTTAGCAGTGATCCTGAAAGGGTGCTTCTGCCGGAGAAGATTCTGAAATCAAGAGTTATCAGGAGGGGCGACAACAAGATCAAACAAGTGCTTGTGCAGTGGGAGACAATGACTCCAGACATGGTGACTTGGGAGGATGAAGCTGATGTCGGTCGTCAGCAAGCTGTTGAAGATCTCGGCTGAGGACAGCCTTCGTCTTAAGGAGGCGGGAATGTCACGACCGGCCCATGGGCTTTCTTCATCTCTTTGGTCGGCGCGGCCCAGTTGGCCCAGGCGGGCGGTTTGGCGGCCAAGTCACGAGCCGTTGCTATAAAGGCGCCGGCAGTGTGTCGGAGAAGGGGATTGAACCTGATAGTATTGTTCTAGAATTCCAGTAGAATTACTTGTAGATTTCCCTTATCAATAAGCAGTTCAACTGCTCCTGTAATTGTGAACCTGCAAGTGCATCAATAAAGCTGCGATTTCCCCCAATTTTCCCCAATTTCCACCCTAGAATCCCCTCAGCAGGATTAGTTCATTACATCCTCTCTGTTCCAATCTTTGAAACCATGAATCACCCGAACAGGAGTCTTCATCTCGATGCAGTTCTTCAGGGCAAGGTTCCCATTCTCAAGCTTCTGATCTCCATTGTCCTTCTGACCAGACCCTGTGTATACCAGCTCGCCTGAGCATGACAACAGTTCGTCAGGATATCCGCCTGAAGCGACGACGTTTATGGCGATCCGCACGCCGGTTTTTTCATGGCTCATGGAGTCAATGCCTCCCTGGAACGGACGGTGGACACCAACGAGGGCCAGCTGAACCCTGTACAGGAACTCATCCCCGACTTCGACTCCAGGAACGCTCCCAACAACCGGCCCCTGCTTGGTGAACCCTGGCAGTTTCCTGATCAGTTTATCTGCTGCGAGGTCGATCCTTCTGACCTTCACTGAACGTTGTCCCGCAGCTTGCACTATGGCCTTGCAGATAGACTCGAACCTGGTGCAGATTAGCTTGACTTTGCTCCTAGCATCTGCAGTTTGGGGGCTGTATTCGAACTTTGTTTCATGAACAGCTAGGGCCTTGAAAATTTCATCTTCTTCCAAGACGGCATCCTCCTTGTCGTCCAATGCACACGCAGAGGTAGGACGACCTTTTATAGCAACCCTCCATTTTTTCTTCAGCTTCTTCTTGCTGACCCTCTTCTTGGGACCGAAGAAGGCAGCCTCCTTTCCATTTGTCCAGGGGCACTTGTTTGCAGACATGGGATCCTGAATAGCTCGATCTTTGGTAAACACACCAGTGTCCTCAATAGTATCATTCATGTTCCCGTTCCATCCAAGTTCAGTTTCCCTCTCGATTTCCTTGGAGAAGGGCCTAAGTTGAGTGTTGAGAACAGATTCCTGAATCAATCTGGGAAGCTTGACTGATTTTCGAGCTGTATGCATTACCTTCTTTCTCATCACCGCACCTTCGCCAGACACCGCAGCTGCAAAATCGTCTGAACATGTGGTGTTCAGCGCAGCACATTCAGAAACACTCTCACTCCTATAACCTTCTTTGGGCAGACCTTGAGCCAAAGATTCAGAAGCAACAACATTGCACGAACTCCCACCAGGTTTGCTTGTCACATTGGCAACGCTTGCAGCTACAGCTGATGAATTCATCTCCTCGCAATGCCAATGCCGTCTGTTCCCAATTCTCTCTCCACTGCAAGTATGGTTTGCATAGACTTCCACAGCACATTCTGTATCGTGATTCAGAGTAACACTGGAAGAAACTTGGGATTCTTGGTCTTCCTCCTCCGGCGACGGCAGACACGCTACTTGGTCAGTAGCGCCATCGCCAGCGGGCAGAGGCGCTCCAAGCCTCCGGCAGCCAGGCGGGAAGCGACGATTGGCAGAAACTGTCGTCGGTTTTGGCATCAAACGCATGGATGGCACCACACAATCCTTGCACTTCGACAGTTCACCACTCCCCTGCCCTGCAACTGCAAGACCTTGTGAATCGGCGGCGTCCATGTGAGCGCCGGCGATGGCTGCAGCCACACCGTTCCAGCCCACAGCCTCGGATAATTTCACCAGCCTCTCCCCTCAACAATGATGGCCACCGCCGTCCGTCGTTACACCGCCGGCACCATTGGAAGCAGAAACCTTCTTCAGCGCTGTCGAGCCAGCAGCAGTTGAATCAGCAGCAGAGCTGGGTGACGACGTCGCTTCGGAAAAGACGCTGTGCACCTCGCCGCCCACGAGAGCATGTCGAGGATGAGGAAGCAGAGCCCACTTGTGCAGTGCGTCGGAGCCGCCACCGCCGTCGCCGCGCGCAGCGATGGACCGCGACGCGTCACCGTCGTGGGCCCTGGCGAGCGGCGGCGCCGCGGCGTCCCTCCCGCAGCCGGGCGGGAATAGGCGTCTGGCTGCCGCTGTCGCTGCCACGGCCCTCCGCTTGGGTGGCGGTGGCGGTGGCGGTGCCACGGCCCTCGTCGGCGGTTCCAGCGGCCTCTTGTTCCGCACCTCCTTGCCACCACCTCCGCCTACGGTCTCCTCCCGCGCCGTCGCACTCGCACCCGTCGCCGGACCGGCCACGCCACTCCGCGCGCCGCCGTCGCCGACGGCGAACGGCGCACCCGTGCGCGACGGCGTACCGTCGTCGCGCCTCGCCACGCTGCCGCCGCGCGCACCGTCGCCGAGCGACGCACCCGCGCGCAACGGCGCACCGTCGTCCCGCCTCGCCACGCTGCCGCCGCGCGCGCCATCGCCGAGCAACGCACCCGCGCGGGACGGCGCACCATCGTCCCGCCTCGCCACGCCGCCGGCGCCATCGCCGAGCGACGCACCCGCGCGGAACGGCGCGCCGTCGTCGCGCCTCTCCACGCTGCCGCGTTCCGTCTCCTCCCGCGCCGCCGTCGCACCCGTCGCCGAAACGGCCACGCAGGCCCGCGCGGCGCCGGCGCCGGCGCCGGCTCCGAGCAACGCACCCACACTGCGCACTGGCACACCGTCGTCGCGCTCGCGCCTCGGCACGCTGCAGGCGCCGCGCCACGCGTCGACGACGCCCCTGCAGCTGGCGGCCCCGGCATGAAGAGGCAGAGGAGCCGGAGGAGGAGGAACCGGAAGATGATGATGATGATGATGATGCGGGCGAGGAAGGGGAAGGAGACCGGCGTGCTGGTACGGCGGCCACGCGCGCGGGGCCGGGGCGTGGGCGTGCCCCGCCGCAGCCGCCGCCTCTACCATCAAAGCGCTGCTTGAGAAGGCGTCGTGGGCGGGGAGGGCGGCCGGTTCCGGGTCAACAGATGGAAGGAAGGGGGAGGCTGCGGTTTTTTTTTAAGTGAAGGGAGGCTACGTGATTAGCGCTAATAACCGCGGGAGGCAGGCCGAAAGCGTGGATACGATATCATTTGGGGATTTTTAGTAGTAAGATTACGCATCCCTTCGCCCTGTTTGGGTGTCTGGTATTTTTTTAGACCTGTAATTACATTACAACCGTAAACTTTAGTGCACAAGGATACGGGTGCATTTTTTTTCTCCTTGGAATTAATCGTTTGGGTAAAGGACAAACTGCCGCATCAATCGGACGTATTGAGGGTGACGCCCCGGCGCACGCCGCTTCCTCCGCGCCGCCGCCGGACCCGGAATCCGCGCCCGCCTCTTCCTCTCCTCACCTCCCTTCATCCTCCACGGCCACCTCTCCCTGGCCGCGTGCTGGAGCCAGTGCTGGCAAGGCCGAAGTGCGGCCGCGCGCCATCTGCGACGGCCTCGTGATGTCGCCTGCTGGCTACCATCCCGTCTGTGCCGCCGCCGCGGCCACCAACCAGCTACGCACGAACGCCGGATCTGGCGACCACGCCGCGTGGATGGCGCCACTGCCGCCAGCTACGCCATCGCCATCGATTCGAACTTCCGAACAGGAGAGTCCAGCGAGAAGCCAAGGTCGCGCACGACATGCGTCGTTTTCGTTTCCACGCCACAGGAGAAGATTTTTATTTTACGGTGGTTTTGGATCAAACCAACTGTAACATTAGTGTGCTAACCGGACATGCTAACTATCTAACGTCCTAAGCTTAGGACGGGTGTCACATATGCAGTGGGCCGCCCCACCGATCAAACACGTGACTCCCCGGCCCACTACCCCAACCGACCCCAGTGCTTTTCATCGTCTCCTTCGCCAACTCTCTCGGCTTCTCCGCGCTCCTGCTGCAGCGGCGTCGCCGTCGCGTCCAGGGACCAGACGTCCTCGCCGCCGCCGCCGCGCGCGCTGCTTCGCGCGGCCGCTGCGCGTCCACCGCCATCGCGAGCCGCTGCTCTCCCCCCGTCTCTCTCTCTCTCTCTCTCTCTCTCTCTCTCCCCCGTACTCTCTCTCTCTCTCCCTGACCTTCGCCGGAGACCTCCCCCGGCGAACTCCATGTCCGGAGCTCGCGCACGCACCCCAAAGGGTCCTCACGCTAGCGCACGCGTCTCACTGCCTCCCCTCCCCCTTTTATCTCTCAAGTACGTCCATGGCGGGATCAGCCACCGGCCATGGCGGATTCACCGGCGATGGCGGGGATTCGGCACCGGCGGTGACGGATCCACCGATTCTGGTGCCGGCGGCCACGAATCGGTGCCGAGGTTGGCCTCCTCCAGTCTCCTATTTCCTCCTCCTCCTCCGTCCTCCAAATCTGGCGATGTACTAGGGTTCCGACGAGCACCCTGGTCAGCGCTCTCCTCCATGGATCTGATGTTTCCTCCTCCTACCTTGCGTTCCTTCCACACCCCACCCTGGTCAGCAGTGTTCTTCTTGTTTCATTTGTTTCTTTTTGTTTTGGGTCAATACGATCGTTGGGTTGTTTCAACTGGCTTTGGATGAATGTTTCTGGGGAAACATGCTATATTTTGTTTTAGTTTGGTACTTTTCGCTGTTTCAGATTGCTTTATTAATTTGTTTCTTTTTCTCGTGGAATTTTTGTTTCAGTCATGCAGTTGATTTGTTTCATTTCTTCTTTTCTGTTTTTTTGCTGAAGCAACACGTTGTTCATGGGGTTTCAGCTATGTCTTTTCCATTGTTTCATTTGCAGTTAATTCCTTGTTTCTATTGCATGTAATCTTTTGTTTCATTAATTATTTCCCCGTGTGTTTTCATTGTTTCAATTTTGTTCGTCCTAGTGTTTCAGGTGGAGGGAAAACCATGGTTCTGGAGGTGTTTCGGAGGGGTGCCATGTCTGTGGATGCCGGGGGTATGCACGCCGCGGTGCGTTCATGCTTTGCCGGGGGGGCAAGAGTTCGCGCGTGGAGCTCCGGGTCCGGTGTGGGGGGCCAGGGTTGTTTTGCGTGTGCGCTGCGGGGGAGTGCGGGAGGAGAGGCAGTGGCGCAGTGCACACACGGGGGAGATGGGCCGGGCCCTGCTAGCTAGTTGACCGTCCTATCATAGGACGTCCAAACAGCAAAATTTGATTTGGATCGGAAAATTAAACAGAGCTGTAATTTACAGGTGTTTGGGGTCCAAAACCGGCTTTCCAAACAGGTGGTATGTCTTCGTTTAATTTCAGTCCATAATGTATACGCGGGAAACACAAATTTTCGGAGTTGGGCTACAGGCCGGCCAAGAAAATCTGGGCACCTCTCCTAGTGAGGCCTGCTCAGCCCATGTCGGAACGAACGAGTTGGGGAAGAACTGTTTTAGGTATAAACTCCAAATAATATTAAGCTTATACCAAACTCCATTGAGGTGCGGAAAAAAATTACGTGAGCCTGGGGTCCAGTCTACCGGCGTGCGCCCCTACACTATAGTTACGACGCGTGGCAGGGGACCGGCGCCTCGCGTCCGCAGCTCCTCGTCCGCACACATCTCAGTGCTCGGCTACGATGGGCAGCGGCTCGGCTCCAAGCGCACGACCACGTTGAATCGATTGTCCAAGCCAGAAGGCCGAGTATACACGTACGTACGTATATCTGCTTTTTCCCCATCTGTTACCAAACCCTCCTGCCGATAGTTGCGTATGGACGGCGGCGTACATGTACAAGGGCATGAACAACGACACATACACTGCATCACCGGCAATCCAATGGCTGTGGCCTGTGAAGCAGCACGGTGGGGACTATACTGCCATGGCCGGCCTTGGGGCGTGTTCGCCGCCCGTGTCATCTCTTGGCGGTCGTCTTTGCACACTAGGAGCATGGAGGCTGTCCTGCTTGGATTGCCGTAGCATGGAGGCTTTCCCCGTATAATCTGAATTGTGATGATGTGATCTCGGGAATACAGAAACAGTAATATTATGAATTGTGCAGGAAAATGGAATACAGAGAATTGTATTATGAATTGAGCTATCAATTGTGCTGACAATTAAGCTATTGCAATTTCATATATTTACCCATAGCCTCACTTCATAATCTTATCTTGCCTCATCAGCCATCTCTGAACCTAAACAAGGACAAGTTGTCTTTTATCTGAACTGAAGAATCGGACAACCGGTTGCTGCTTCATTCCTTGCCTTAGTGTTCTTGATAGTAATCTAGAAGCACCACATGCACAAAAGCAAGAATCCATTAATAGAACAGTACAGCAGTGAGCATATGCCATCGTGGAGCACACCCTGCCTCGGCGTCGGCGACGGTGTCTTGCCGGAACAGCTTCGTGATTGCAGACGACAGTGCCTAAACGTAGAGGCCTTCTTGCAATTGCATAGTCAGAACTTGTACCAAGCCTGCATTAGAGAACAAGAGGCAGCCTCCACGTATGTCTTGTCTTCCGGTCGTCCTCGTCGCCATGGCCAACCATGGCAGTAGATAGGATGCGTTCTGTACGCCACTGTTCAGAAGTCGAATACGATTCTGTACGCAGATGTAGATGAGAAAACCAGGGAGGAGTCTTGACTCAACGGAGCCGAGCCGCTGAGGCTGACCGAGACGATGATCGCTACAGGGTACGCAAGGAAGCCGCGTACGCGAGCAAGCCGCGCGGAAGAGGCGTCGGTTCCGTAAATGCTGGTGGCACCGATGTATTCCTTTGCCACGCGTCGTGAATCAAGTATAGGGGTGCACGCCGGTCCAATGAACCCCGGGCTCATGCAATTTTTTTCCGAAACGAACGAGTCGGCCAGTATACACTATACCGCAGCCTATCTATAGCGACCTACGGTCGGTCGCTATAAGTCAATATAGCGACCTACGGACGGTCGCTATAAACATATAGCGACCAACTTGAACGGACGCTATAAGTGGCGTCGGTATGGTCGGACGCTATAACTTATAGCGACCGACCGTTGGACAGTATATCAAAGATATAGCGACCAACTGTCAGACGCTATCTTCATAAAAACATAACAACATAATATCATTTGTTTATACATTAATCTCATAATCAGTACTAATCATACAATCAATGAACCTTACAATTAACAAAATCCATTTTGCACAATACACAATCATGACACAAAAGCTCATCATAGCTCACAATTATATTATAGCCATAGGCGTCTGTCGTACAAAAGTGATTACATTAGACATATATTGATTCATGTATCATACAACAAGTACATTGGTACTTGACATGGCATTACAGTAGACATAGCTCATGTTCAAAAGCAAGTCTAAACCTAGCTATGCATCGTGTTGTCCACTAAAATCATCAGACACTTGGTAAATGCTCAAAATCTACAACCATACACTTAAGTTGCACATCTGTTGCACTATGATCAGCTTCTTGTTGACTAGTGCTAGCAGCATCCAAGTTTCTGAAAAAAGTGATAGAATGAGTGAGCTCCAGCTCCTATCAACATGCAAAGAACTTCCTCCGATGGTAACGGAGAACATACTGAATTGCATATTGAATGTGTTGGAATTCATGAACAATGTGTTGTCTACTAAAAGCACTAAAAAATCACAGAGCTCTACAATTCAGTGCTTAGTTTCTGAAAACAAATGCCATCGATGTATTAGGAAATAATCAAAATAGATGGTTCTAGGATGGCAGCATTCCCTCCAATTTAACCATGGACTGAATTCACTAACCCTTAGGAATCACGATCATTCTACTACTCCTATAGATGTAATCATAGCACCAGCTATGTTTTTCATATACCAGGTGGCCAGTTTCCAGCACATACGAGACACTATTATTACTAGTAATATGCTACTATGCAGCAGTTGATTCTGAAAGAGCATTCAGAATTTCAGAGTAAGAATGCTTGGTGCTCACCTTCTGTACACGCCTTGTTGAACATTATGAGTCACTCAAGATACCTGAAAGCATGAGATACATGAAAGCATGGATGAAAGTTTAAGTCAGTTCTCTAAAATACTCTCAAAATAAACATAGTACTCACAAATATAGTTTCTATTTTTTATTTGTCTGTAGAAATTTAGTCACTAAAATTCAGTGCTAATTACACATAATGAAATGCTATTAGCTAGAAGAAATCTTCAGTCTGCCTTTGCATGATGCTCAGAAAGTCCACTCTGGTACATGAGAGTGGAGTCTGCATTCAATATTCAGTCATCATTATCTAATTTAGAATACCGAAACATCAACCAAGCCATCACCATCTTATTGAGAATACTGGATTCACTGCTTCTAGTAAGTTTGGGCAAAGAAACATGGATAATTACCCACCCCAGCACCTGGAATCCTGGATATTTATACCGCTTCTCGGAATTCCATCAAACACCTGGGTTGCATCATGTACGAACCTTCCTTCCTTGGCATTCATCTGAACCACCGGCACTCAACCACCAGAAAACACGAAATCAATAAGCGAACAACCAAGTCAGGCTTCTGTATGTGCCAAAAGTGGAAGGAGAGGACCGGATTCGAAGGATTGTGTACCTCGCCATCGCCCAATAAGGGTACCTCGGCCGCCGCTGGAGGGAGGAGTTCAACCCGTGCAGACCTAGGCGGACCTCTGATGTGGAGGCGATGGTAGGACGCGGCGACCTGAGCAGTAGTTTCGCTGGGTTGGGTCGGGCTGCGAACCACCTCCTCCTCCGCTTGTGCCTCGAGCAGGATGCGTGGCAGCAGTCCGATTTGGATCTGCTGCCGGTGGAGGCGAGCTTGTGGGCAGCGGCGTGGCTGCGGATTGGGGAGGAGGTGAGGAGCCATGCCTCTGTGAGGGCAGCGGTGCGTGTGTGCGATGGAACGGGGGCGGCGGCGCAGTGCGTGTGTGCGGTGGAACGGCGGCGGAGTCGGGGCAAAGTCAAGGGACTGGACGCGAGTCGGGGTGGTTGTTGGTAGGGTTGGTGGAGATGACGACGGGGCCTGAGCCACCCTGCCGGAGTCGGGGCCTGAGCACGGCGGCCGCGCTCGCCGGTGAAGGACGAGCGCGTGGCGGCGCCAGGGCCAGGGCGGCGTGCTGATGGAGAGGGGGAGGCTGCACGATAGGGTCACAGACAGGGTTATTTGGGCCTGCCAGGTTTCGGCCCAAGTACGGGCTAGTTGTTGTCCTGTCTTTGTTAAATGTGACGCATTTTATCTATGTCTTTCTATCAGTGACGCGTCTAGTCCAAACGCGTCACATTTCTTATCCGTGATGCGTCTTGTTAACCCGTGTCACCAATATGGCCATCTATCTGTGACGCGCCTGAGCAATACGCATCACATTTTTTATCAGTGACACGTTGTGTTAACGCGCGTCACTGATAACGTTTTCTGGCATAGTGACTGTCCATGATTTCTAGATTGTCAAGGACATTACTCTCATTAATTTTGTTTTGAGATATTTGCAGCTTCAGGTGAAAACAACTGCAATTCAGTTGAAACAAGTACGTATGCAAATATGTTTTGTTAATATATAGTCTTATCATCTCCCTTCTGCATCAATAACAATATTATGCCTCGCTTTAATTAATTATATTTACAAGTATATATCTATACTATAATTGAATTCTTCTAAAGGTGTAAGAAGCCTGTGACCTTACACCGGACCCACCAGTCAGCCTCAAACGGCCTCATCCGCAACCCACCTTCTCCATCTCGATTTTAAACACGTGAGACGGCGTTAGGAGACGGCCGCGGCGGCTCCACCCACGCCCGCGCCTAGGGTTTCGCGACGAGCACGGCGGCGGGGCACTTGAGGTGCGTCGATTGGGCGATCCCGCGCTGCTCAACCGGCGGCGAATCCTACCCATGGCCACGCCTCCTCGCACATGGTGTGCGGTGGCGGAGCCTCCCCATGGCCGCGGAGGTGATAGGGCCGCGGCTGCAGGCTGGCGGCTCGCGAGGATCGAAGCCTATGAACATGGAAAAGGGGGCCGCACGCCACGTCTCCTCGTCCTCCCCTGCCTCCTCTATCCGCTTCCCCACGGCTTGGGCGCTGGCGCCGGCGGCGGCAGGGCGGCCGTCTCCCTTCGCACCCCCGCGCCTCCAGGTCCGTGTGCGGTGGCGCCATCCTGTCGGACATCATCCCGCTTCCGCCGTGGCGGGTCACGGCGGGCCACCTCTGGCCCGAGAGCAACAAGGCGAGGAAGGCCGCCAGGGCCGGCAGGAGGAGCCCCCGTGGAGGAGGCCTGCATCACGAAGGACCGCGAGATGCAGAGCTACATCGAGGAGCGCCGCGAGGTCGCCGAGCGGGAGGCCGCCTGGAAGGCTGGGCTCTCCTGCTTCTAGGTATCACAATTTTTTCCCACTGCTGTGTTAACGTTGAAACATCAAAGAATCATTGCGCGTTGCTGATGTTTTCAGTACTTTCGATAAGGAGCTGAGTGAGTACATCTTCCGGTGGAAAGCAATTGGCACTTGAATAGAAAATGCCAGCAAAGGTATAATGCACAACTTGTTGTTTTAATTATTTTCTATAAATCTAAAGGGTTCAAATCGGTCATCCATAGAGCAGCATATTCCAAAAATAATTGCATTTTGGTTGAATGCAGTATATAAGAATTAGACAGAACAAGTATCCCGTTTTGGGCTGTACTAGAATTTGGATCCTTTTCAGTCCTTGAAACAAACCTATACGGCTATCTATTATTGTCATCCAGTTAGCTTTAATGCAAAAAAAAAAAACTGTTATCCTATTACCTATTCTGAACCATAGTATGTTGATCATAGATGACAAAAAGAGGAGGCAAAAGAGGTGAAGATTGTCTTGTTTAATGAGGCACACAGGTGCCCTAGTCCAGTGAACAGTGATTAAGAAGCATAGGAGCCATTGAATACATCAGCTTTGGCAGAGCTCTGAGTTCGTCTCCTTTCTTTGTTCATTCGTGATGAGTGTCTATAGAGAGCTATTTAGGTACTGTCTAATAGACTTGTTTCTGAGAGATACAAACACTATGGACATACCTAATATTGATAATTTTAGCGCCTATTAAATATGGACAGGAATTCAGAGAAGTACCGAAGATTTTAGGCTTCATTTAAATTCGACATTAGAAAATATTGAAATATTATTTACCTGAGTTTTATTTTAATAACTAATGAGAAGATACATGGGTGTAATTAAAGCTTGGGGTTGCTAAGCACCACGGTTTTGTTGTAGACAATTAGAAGGGCCATTTTTTACCTACCATGTGAGATTGACAGGAGCAGAATCTAACTGGTCGCTGAAATGCTGATTGCCGGTGGGTCAGTCGAATGTTTATGATTTACGGACATCACCAATGGACAGTTTTAAATATAAATTGCACAATTCTTCCGTATTGCGTCATGTCCATGAACAGTTTTACAATGCTAAAACTCTCCTTATCGATTGTAGTCGTGGCGACTTATATAACCTCATGACTTTTTTTTTGTTTATAACGTAGTCAAGTAATTTACCTCACAAGTATCTCCCTGCACCGATGTCTCAGTCGGAAAGTGATGCATACAAAAAGCAATAGACGCTCTTTTCAGTGCTCAGGTTTGAGATGGTTCAGAAGGCCATTTTTAGACAGCCAGTGAAAGCAGTGAGGATGTGAAGCTATCACTAAACCGCTACTAGATTATTTCAAAAAGAGAAAAGGGCTCCTCTTCCAATCCTGTCATGAGGTATTCCCTTGATCAGATTTTGCAGACCATAATTGTAGTACATTACCTTAAATTGGATTTAGTTTCTTTCATTATTATCTGAGTTGAATAGACTTCATGGTGTACTTTCAGTACTTGGTCTTCCCTTTTCTCCCTAAATATTTGATTATGTGAAGAAAATTGTAGCTACTGAATTCTTGAATTGGTTGTGTGCTGTGATTGCATTAGCTTGAATTCCAAAGGCTGAATACTGGGATGGCTACAGATTGACACCAACGATTTTAGAAGGTACTGAATTCTCTGGCAGTGTTTGCTATTTTGGGATGTGTTTCTTCTTCTAAAATTAGATCATAGCTTTAAGAGAATTTATCAAATCAATATTGTTTGATATCAAATAAAAAAGATATAGTAGTTTACTAAGTGTATGGCCCCATGCTTACGTCGTTGCTAATTTGTATGCATATTTATAGAGTTTTTCTTGTCCTTGGAACATAGGACTGAAAGTTGAAGACGGGCAGAGCTATGGAGTTTTGGATGGCTGGTGCCTTGTCTTTTGAACTTCAGTGTTTCAGTTTCGTACCTTCTGATCCAATTGAACCTGTGATGTTATTGTAGTGCATATTCAGAGGGACGATAAAGTAATCACAGTACAGAGTTCCTATAAAGGTTGTCTTGGTACGTAATTTTGCAAGAATATATGCAGTTTTATTCTGCATTCCAATACATTGAGCAAAGGTTGGGGAACTTCAAACTGCAACCCCTGTCATACCAATCTGTTCATGTGAGTATTGTTGGACATAATTAATCTGTTCCTATCTAAAATATGTTGCAATTAATTTAGTTGACTTATGTGCTTCATGAGAATGGATCGAGACATATGTGTGCAAATTAGTTAGTATATTGTGTAAGATTGAGAAGTGATTTGTGGTGAATTGTGGATTGGGAAGTTATCTACTGTACGTGTGGGCAAACTACCTTGCCCTGCTGGGAAGTAGTTCTAAAATTATGGTTCTTCTAAAACGATGGAATTGATACGGATACATGAAGTTTTGTTGTATGTCTTGCATACTGTACTGTGGCGGCTCCTGATTTTTGCAGTGTTAGTATAATCAACCAGTTATGTGCAAGGAATCAAAGAGGCATACCACCAGCATTGAACTTGTCCTCAAGGGCTTAAGGTACTTGATGAGATGGAGTTTATAGAGTTTGTAGAGCCTCTTAGGACTTGGTTGTAAGGTCAATCGTTCTGTCTACATCCTGTTAGCACCTTGTTAGATCCTCCATGGTAGTACTACCCATGTACCCAGTGATATGCTCTCAAGTGGATATATGCTAATTTTATTTTTAATTGTTCAAGTCATGGTTCTGAAAAATTCACTTCTGGTTCCATATGCTTAGTGCAACTCCTTTTTTTATTTCCTGTCATGTCATCTTCCTTTACTTGTGTTTAAGAAACAAGATCAGGTAATTTGATGTTCCCTTCTTCCTGTGTTACCATATCATATACTCTAGATGCTTCTTTTGACTTTGGTGTGCGGTAAATTGAATTAACCATCATAAATTGATTTATGTTTTGATGCACCCTTAAAATGCTGCCAAGACGTTAGCACGGGCACTATATTCTATATAGTTTTTTTTTTTAAAAAAAAACGGTTGTTTTTATGTGCATCCCTAGAATCAAACCGTAGCGTTAGCACGGGCAATATACTAGTCTAAAGTAGTAGATTTGGAAATCCTTGCATCATCCACTAACATATACCATGCTATTTATTTTTTTCATATAAATAGTAATTTCATCTATATTCCCGCGGCAACGTGCGGGGTATTCTCCTAGTTTGTATGATGAGAGAATGGAAGCCTATCATGTGTATCTACACTTCAGTACTCATATTCATTCCATCAGTAGGCATTTGCTTCACTTAAAATTTCCCATGAGTTGTACTTTTATTATTTCTGTTGCCTCATGTTCTATGCCGCCTCCCCGTAGCCACGCACCTCCCCGCAACTGCGCGACTCGCCACCTCCTGGAGCCGCGCCGCCTCCCCGCCCGGCGCGCACTGGATCACAAGGACCGCGCCGCACAGCAGTTGTGCCGCCTCCCCGAAGCCACGCCGCAGCCGTGCCGCCTCCTTGGAGCCGCGTGCCTCGCCTCCTCCCAGAGCAGCGCAGTCCGCCCCGCACCGGAGCAGGAGGCCTGGGCTGGATCGGAGTCGCCGCTGCGCCGCCGCTGCGCTTGCCTTTTTTTTTCCTCAACTCGATGTTGTGGGAAGCCGATTCGGGGGAGGCACGATGATGTGGAAGGAGCGTGGGGGATTTTTTTGAAAATGTCTCCAAAGGTTAAAGCTATTTGAGGCATTTTTTTAAAAATGCCTCCAAAGGCTAAAACTAATTAAGGGCTTGTTTAGTTCCCTTTAAAATCCAAAATGCAAAATCCAGAATTTTAAGAATGTGAAAATGCAGAATGCCTAATTTTTTGAGGGCCTGTTTAGTTGCATGCTAAATATTTTGGAAAAAACCATAGGCAAATCAAAGGAGGGATATTTCTACATGGGGAATTGCTGCTTTTTTAGGCTTTCAGGCCTCCAGAGTCCCAAATCCAGAATGACGAATGGGCCACTTTTTACCAAAAATTCTGGATGGTGTTTAGATCCATTCTGCAGAATGCTGGCCCAAAATCCAGAATTTTTTGGGCTAAAATGAGGAACAGGCCCTAAGGCATTTTCGTAAAAATGCCTCCAAACAAATAGTTTTGAAGCTCTTTAGTAAAGATGCCTTTAAATAAAAGGAATTTGAGGCAATTTTTAAAAAAATGTCTTTAATAAAATGCCTTTAATTAAATGACATGTTGTAGTGCATGTGTCTCAGCAAATATCATGTGCATAGGCACGGGCAGGGATTGTCTCTGTAACGTTTGTTGATGTTCAATTTATACAGACAGGGTAATACCGTCTTTGAGAGTACACAATATTGTAGTGAAACGACTTTGCATTTTGTTTACAGACATGTAAATTTTCAGTATAGTTCAAAAAACGCAGAGGAATCCAAATCGCAGACAAGCATCAACTACGCCAGCAGTCTCTTTTTTTTTTTTTTTTTGCGACGACTACGCCAGCAGTCTCAAGGCGTCGTGGTGCTCCTATCGCCAGCATACATCGCGCTCTTTGTAGTGTACCCTGGCCAGCGAGGAAACGGCACCGCCTTCTTCCTGGAGCTCAGCATCTTCGTGACTTCGAGCATGTCCGGCCGGCAGTCCGGCACTCGGGCTTCTCTTGGATGCAGAGCAGGGCTACCCGGACACACCTCTTCATCTCCCTCTGCTTTGACAGCACCCTCCTCGTCGGCAACGACAGGTACTGTCCTGCCGCACAACGCGATGCTCGTTGGATGCATGAAGCCCTTTGAGCCTCAGCAACTGGTTGTTGCCACAACAGCATGTTGTTCTGTTGAAGGCCTGCTGGCAGAGGGACACAATATATAATACACGCAACAAGCATGCATGTCACCGTGACTTTTAATTTTCAGAAAAAAAACTATATATCTAGCGGCATGTTCTCAGAGAGAAATGTTCCAAGAGTGCTGATATATATAACATTTGTTTAACCACATACCATGTGATTAGATCTCGATAATACTAGTATGTTTTCTGACGTGGGCAGTGGCCCAGTCCATCTTTTCCCGCTGATTATTTCAAGGACCAGGACACCAAAGCTGTACACGTCAGCGGCTGAGCCAGACGATCCTTGTCCGGGTATGAAGCGCAACAAATTATTAAAGAAGGTATTCTCTGATACATATCTGATGTGATGAAGTTCATGAAACCCAAGACGCGACAACAAGGAAGTTGTAACAACACCGATGTATGCTGCTACAATCTATTACTGGTAATGTCTAGAACTGGTAAATTGGAGTAGAGACTCCGGTGGCCATGTGGTTGCGGCCGGCCAATGGAGCCGAAGCTCGCCGCCAACAAATTCACCGGCAACAACCAAGACAAGTTGGAGTTTCCTTCCACTCCCTTCGATATGGATCGGTTACAGGTGTCCAAGGCAGCACTCTCACCAGACGCAGCTGGCCCATGGGCTTCATGTTCATTTGCTCCAGCTTGGGCCTTAATACTTGGTGTTGGGCCTCCGAGCCCGCTTGCTCTTCTTGCTGACTGGGCCGGCCTTCACCATGACAGGAAGCAACTATCCAATCTGCGGCGACTTCGCCGCATCCCTCCGCACCAATGCTCGCAGCTCCCTCCGGCGACCATCTCCGGCGAGCACGCCCCGCTCGGGCCCTGGCCACCCATCCTCGGTGAATCCGCACCGTCCTTGGTGACCCCGCGCTGGTGGCCCCGCGGCGCTCCGCATCGGGTGGCGTCCCACCGCTGCCGTCCTGGGCGACTCCGCGCCGGTGGACACGTGGCAATCCGCAGCGGCCTTCTGACCCCGTGCCGGCGGCCCCACGGCAGTCCGCATCGGCGCTCCGGTGGTATTGCTCCCCGCGCCCAAACGCTGCTGACGCCGTCATCCCCTCCCCACGCCGGCCTCCGCCCCGGCGCCGGTGTCGTCCCGTGCCCGGGCCACTCCACCTCCGCGCAGGCTCCGGCGTCGGCAAGGGCGAATCTGCCCACGGCGCCGTTGGGACCCATCTACCAACCGCGGCCGGCACACCCTGCAGTGGAATCACAATGGGGTACCAGTTCCACTTCCAGCTGGTAATCAAGGTTCACATGGTTGAACTTAGTCTTCCTGGCTATGAAAGGTTGGGCTGAAGAATAGCCATTGCAAGCCTGCAATGTTGCATTAAATAACCTAATGAATACTTTGGCTGAGCTATATTCACATATAAACTTAGTAATCATGTTAAGAGTGTTTGATTTGGCTGAGCTATATTAAAACTTTCACTATGTCTGGTCTTACTACAGGTAAACTGCTTCTTGGTCCACTTCAGGCCTGTCCAAAAGCACAAGGCAATGATGCATAGAGCCGACCAAGTCAAGTCGCCGGCCCCCACACACCGGCCTCCGGTGAGCTTGCAGCAGAGATAGCACATGTGTTCTCCGACGTGTGCTAGCACTAGCAGCTGTGCCTTAGGCCTTGTTTAGTTACCCGATTCGGGGGTGGCCGATTCTGTACAGTGCCACCCTGAATACTGTAGCATTTTTGTTGTTTTATGGTAATAATTGTCCAAATCTTGATTAGTTAGGCTTAAAATGTTCGTCTCGCAAAGTACAACAAAACTGTGCAATTAGTTTTTGATTTCATCTACATTTAGTACTCCATGCATATGTCGACATTTTGATGTGATGGGGAATCTTCTTTTTGCATAGTGGAATTTGGAGGTGAATTTTGGGATCTAAACAAGGCCTTACAGTAGTCACCAGCATTGGTACTGTATGGGAAGATTCCTTCCAGCTGGTAATAATAGAGTTTGGCTGGAGGTTTTAGTTGGTCTTCCTGGCTATGAAAGGTTGAGCTGAAGAAGGGCTCTGTCCATTGCAAGCTCTTGGCCGGCACTGTGGGTTGGGAAAATATTGATGAATACTAGGCCTAGAGTGAATCCTTAGGCTGAGCTACATACATATCACTATTTCCAGTAGAGTAGGTTTGCTTCGGAAAAGGTGTTAGGCCACTCGCCTTAGCCTTCCTCCACTGTAGGTCTTATGACCATTCCATTTCTCTTAATGAAATACAGGCATAATGCCTGCTCGCGAAAAAATACATATCACTATTTCCCAGCAAGATTTCGTTTTATTTCTGGCTGCACAAGTGATGTTGACGAGAGGAGGAGCAGAGAGGATGCTTCAGTAGGAAGGAACTGCTCCTTGATCTTCATCCTGCTTCTCTGTCTATGCATCAGATCCATATCATAGCAGTTTGGTAAGATGCTCGAATTCATCGGTTAGTCAATAAAGATACAGATTTCCTCATTTTCCTCGCTATGAAATGTTACTCCAGATGATCAGCAAGCATTATAGATAGCCAAATTGGCTCAGGCACAGATCAGCATGCTGTCATCCTTTTTTTAGATAAAAGGCTTTCGCCCGGCTTTATAGAAAGCGTAATAGAGGTAACCGGTTACTGGGGTTTCCAGTTTACAGCAGAAGAGTTTCACATCTAGCAACCCATCTACATCTAGCTTCCATTCTAACCACAGCCTAGATTTACAAGATTATCAAACACCTCCCAACAGCAAAGGGAAAAAGGCAGACACAGTAGAGTTTTTATGGCCAGAGGCTCTTTGTTGGCTTCAGTTCTCCGCGCGCCACCGTCTTCCTTTCCTCACATCGTTGCATTGGCCGTCAGCAGCTGCATCACCTCCTCCGCCATTGGCTTGAGCTTCGGCTTCACCATCGGGCTCCATGTCTTTACCAAGGAGATTGTCTTGTGTATAAGCACCGCCGGATTGGTCAGCAACTTTCTCTCAAAGACAGCATCATTCCTTGTCCTCCATAAAACCCACATAGCTCCTGCACCAATTTGTAGATAAACCATCTTTTTAGTGCCTCTAATCTTCTCTAACATCTCAAAGAAATCATCAGAGTTTGCCGGAGCCAAACTCCAACCAAAGACATCTCTAAGAAAAGCCCACAAGAAGAGAGCAAGAGGACAAAGATAAGCAATATGGTTAGAGGTCACTGGCTGATCACAGAAAAAACAATTCTCTAGACTAGTCCAATTCTTCTTCTTAAGCTGAGTACCACATTGAATTTTGTCATGGGCCACCATCCATATGAAAATTTTCACTTTCAGAGGGATGGGGCTTTTCCACATCAGCAGCATATTCCTATCAATCACACCTCTTGAAGATAACATGTTATACAGAGATTTAGCAGTATATTTCCTTGACTTCTCCAGAAGCCACACACTTCTATCTCTATTCTCATTTAGCACTATTCCCTCTAGAGATCTGGACAGATCAAGTAACTCAAGTAATTGAACCTCATCCAGTTGTCTTCTAAAATCTAAGTTTACCTCTCCATCACTTACCACTTTTGCAACACTACACTCTGGGTCTCTCACAATTTTAAAGAGATTTGCATAAGTGTACTTCAAGGGGCAATGGCCCAACCAGCAATCTAACCAGAATCTTGTCTGTCTTCCTGAGTTCACTAGCACCCCTCTGCCTTTCTGATAGCAGTCTCTCAATCTCAACAGGGTTTTCCAGAACTGTGACCTAGCCTTGTTTTTCACTTGAAAAATGCTCCTCTCTCCCAAGTATTTCTTCCTGAGAATTTCACAACAAAGGCTAGCATCATCTCTTTCTAGCTTGTCAATCCACTTCACCAACAAACACTCATTCATCTTCCTCATCTCTATAAAACCCACCACCAAACATCTTTGGTCTGCTCATAGTATCCCACTTCACCATATGATACTTTCTTTTTTTCCCCGTCCCTTGCCGAAGAATCTTCCTCTAATAGTATCAATCTTCGATAGTTCCCTTCATACAAACAGAAAGACACCCATTGTGTACATGGGCACACTTGATAAGCAAGAATCAATCAAAGTAGACCTACCCCCTTTGGTCAGATACTCACATTGCCATGTTCCCAACCTCTTTCCAATCTTTTCCTCCACATATTTCAGCTGAGCTTTTGTAATCTTCAAATGACTCACAGGCATTCCAAGGTAGATAATGGGAAAGTCCCCCATCTTACACCCCAAAATGTCTGCTGCTTGTTGTTGCTCACACACAGACAGACCAATAGAGAACAGTTCAGATTTATCAAAATTTATCTTCATCCCTGACATTGCCTCAAAACAACTAAGAATTCTTCTAGTGTTCATCAAGTTCTCTGGTGAAAATCTCAGCAAGATGATAGTATCATCAGCATATTGCAAATGGGTTAAACCACCATCCACCAACTGAGGAATCAGTCCCTGAATCAAATTGTTATGGCTAGCTCTAGACAGCATTGCTGACAGAGCATCAGCAACTAAGTTGAACAACAGGGGGGACATGGGGTCACCCTGTCTCAAACCTTTAAAACTTCTAAAGTATTCACCTCTTTCTCCATTCACATCAATGCATACTCTCCCTCCTCTAATCACTTGATCTATCCAACCTATCCACTTCTCAGAGAAACCCTTCCTGTGTAATACCTCTACTAAGAAATTCCAGTCCACTTTATCATAAGCCTTCTCAAAATCAATCTTCAGCACAATCCCAGGCACTTTAGTCTTCTTGGTCTCATGTAGCACCTCTTGCAAAATCACAATCCCCTCTAAAATGTTTCTTCCTGGGATGAAAGCAGTCTGATGAGGGCTCACTACCTTCTAAATGACAAAGGTGAGCCTCAAGGTCAATGTTTTAATAATGATTTTATATATTACATTGAGCAAACAAATTGGTCTAAACTGTTTCACCGAGTTGCGGGTTTGACCTTAGGAATTAAAGTGATCACCCCATAGTTTAGCCTCCATAAGTCTAACCTTCCATTCCACAGCTCATCTAACATTTCTTTTACTAGGATTCTCAAATGGGGCCAAAAAGCTTTGTAGAACTCTACAGAGAAACCATCAGGGTCTGGAGCTGTATTACTTTTCATTTCTCTAATCACCTAATCTATTTCCTCTAAGGTAAAAGCTCTGGTCAAAATCTCATTATCATGTGAATTCAACTTTTGCTCCTCCCCCCACATGTCTACAGCCAGATGGATGTCAGCTACCTTAGCCTGTCCAAACAAATTCTTATAGAACTCAGTTATGTGTTTCTTTAGAATCTCAGGATCCATCACTTCCTGCCCCTCAATCTCCAGCATTGTAATTCTCATTTTCCTTCTTCTACCATTAGCACACTTGTGGAAGAAACTTGTGTTAGAGTCCCCCTCTAAAATCCATCTCTCCCCTCCTTTCCTCTGCCATTGAATTTCCTCATCTGTTAGTATCTTTTGTAATTGATTGTCAAGGTCATATCTCTCTGCCCATTCCACTGTGGCCAAGGGTCTATATTCACTCCATTCATCTAACTGTAGCAATCTGTTTAAAGTCTCAGTTTTCAATTTCTTCAACTGACTATCTATATTCATTCCCCATCCTTTCATAGCTCTTCTCATCTTACTTGATAGCACATGCCAATGTTCTAATATCTTGTTTTTAAATCTGAGAGGCCATTTCCCATTCACCCAATCTTTAAAACCTGCCTGATTCAGCCAATGTGAGCTAAACCTGAAATAAAATTGCTTTGCAGGGGGGCCCCCACCTGTGTCTACAATGAGAGGGTTGTGATCAGATCCTACTCTTGGACCAGTCAGAACCACAGCCAAATCAAATCTATTTTCCCATCCACTCGAAGCCAAAACTCTATCTAGCACACATAGAATAGGAGGAATCTGCTTATTGGACCAAGTGTATCTGCTTCCTGATTGATGCAATTCTCTCAAGGCAACCAAGTTAATCCAATCATTAAAGGCATCCATCAAGGTGACATTAACATTTCCTGTTGATTTTTCTTGGACAGATCTCACCAAGTTAAAGTCCCCTCCTATCAAAACAGGGACATCACAGTTCTGTAATCTCTGTTGTAATTCAAGCAAAAAGTCTAGCTTTCTATCATCATGGGCTGGGCCATACACATTAATCAAATCCCATACAAAACCATCATCTAGCATCTCTACTTTACAGCTCTAGAAAAACAACCCACTATCCTCCTCAATCACTCTTGCCAACTCCTTGTCCACACCCATCAGCATACCCCCCGAGTGACCCACACAGGAGACCCAGGACCAGCTCATATCTCTATTGCCAGCCAATCTATCTAACTCTCTCTGGGTAAAGGAAGATTTGATTGTCTCTTGAAGACAAATGCAATCAAAAGAGTACTTGCTATTTAACTCCAACAGCAATTTCCTTCTACCTGCATTCCCCAGTCCTCTAATATTCCAAAAAAGAATCTTCATAAAGGGCCTCCTTCTAAGTTCAAGTCCTCTAAATCACTTCTAAGAGCACATCAAACATAAGCACTTTCCTCTATGCTGGAAGTATTCTCTTCAGTAACATCTATAGGACTCACCTCTTCTAATCTCTGTTGTTCCTCTAACTTTTTCATCTCATCTTCAACTAACATCTTCTGTCTCACTTTAGCCAACATGTTAATAACATCTTCTTTAGCTTGAATTAGGGTAATATTACCTACTCTAACTTGCTCAGTTTCACCCAAAGAAAACCCACAGATTCTAGCAATATCATCAAGGGAACTAGTAGAAACAGAAGGCACACTAATATTATCACTATTATCAGGGGTTATACCTTTTGTAGCAGCTTTGTTGGCCTCAGCTTTCTTCAGGACCTCCACCTCCTTGTTCTGCACCCTTGTGCTTTGTCTGGTGATAGGCTATCCCACTTCTGCCCCTTCAGTTGCTTTGGCAGCAGCTTTGTTAGCCCCTGTCTTCTTCTGAAAATCCACCTCCTTGTGTTGCTCCCTTGTACTCTGATTTGTAGTTGAGTCCCCCACTTCTGCACATCCAGTGTCTGTTGCATCCAGAAAGGATTGAGAATCAGTATCCAGCTCACCATAACAAGCAGACTGCTCCATCTGAGCTGACTCCCCTCCCCATCCTGATGATCTTCCTGCATTGTCACCTCCACTGCAGCCTTTGTTTGAGCATCATCTTCTCCTTGTCCATCCATGTCACCCAAAGAAATCTCCTCTGGCAGAACACCACCTGCCTCCTCATCTATGTTTGGGTTACTCTGGACCCCCTGCACTTGGTCAATCTCTCCACTAGAGACACTCTGTTCAGGGCTCTCCATCATTTCATTTTCATTTTGGCCCTTTGATTTTCCTTGAGCATTTGAAGGCCCTCCACCTTCAGACAGTTTATGGTCCTTAGGAGCTGGCTTTCCTAAATGTGCCCACCTATCCTCCTGAGAATCAGGGTCCTCTTCATCAGTAGCTTCATCCTCTTCATCCCAGTCATCATCATCTGGTTCCCTTGGTGGTAATGACCTCATCTTCTCTGAGTAATACCAGGTTATCCTTCTCCCTTTGTTATTGATGAAAACCTCTGATGTCCCTTCTATTTTGGCTGGATTAGGGCAAGATACCTTAATCCACACCGATTTCCACTGCAAGGATGGCTTGTGGACTTCCTCTGGTTTACCCACCAACTTTGCTAACTCCATAACAGCAAACTCTGTTTTGGCAAAATCTGGAATACCCCTTGCCTTGATCCAGACAGTATGCAGCTCTCCAAAAATATCAATCTCAGCTTCTGTTTCCTCCACCACAGCTACTATGTCAGCAGCAGTCACAAACTTCCTCTTGTGCATATTCTTCAGCACATTCAGCACTGATTGGGAGGGCATATCCACCAGAAATTCACTCCCTGACACCCTTCTAACATTCCAATCCCACTCAGAGTTGACCCAATATTGTAATTCTTTTTTGATTCTATCCCTTGTTCCTCTACCCTCTAACACAGACACCAGTGCCTTGACTGGGCCATCACCTTTAGCAACCTTACTTGCTTTCTTCGGTTCAGGAACATCTAAAGAGTAGAAGCTCTGCTTCGGAATGCCATGACCAAAGAGCAACAAACCTTTGCCACCAGCAAACAAATTAGCACTGTTATCCTTCCCTGGAACAAAATCAATCTTGACAGGTTGATTCACTGTTTTCCTTGGTGGCACCTGTCCAGCCATTTTCCCCTGAGCATCAAACTTCAAAGGACATTGGAACGACTTATGCCTTGTCTCCCGGCAAGCATAGCAAAAGGGGTCATTAGAGCAATCGTTGTGATGATGCCCCGGCTGATTACAATTGAAGCATCTCATAGCCGCTCCAGAACTGCCCTGCCCATACTCCCACTGCTGGTGATTATAACCTCTTTTTCTATCATCTATATGTCCTCTCAAATCCTCTTCAGCTCCTCTTTTCCTCTCAGCATAATCCTCTTGGGGCGTACCTCTAGTCTGTTGGCGATTCTGATACTCTCTCCCATCCCTTCCATGGCCATCTCTGCCCCGGTTGTCCCATCCTCTAGGAAGCTCTTGGTGCTCGATTCGACCCTCTCTGTATCGCTCTCCATCGCGCCCTCCATTGAATCCGACTCCTTCCCTCCCAACTCCTCACTTGTCCATCTCCTCCCTGGTTATCTCCACCAACGACCGCTCTCCCACTGAATCCGGCACCGCCCAGCGAAGGATTCTTGCTTGATTCCCGTACTTCATCACCTCCTCCTCTCTCGCCGAAAATCTCTCCACCTCCGGATCCAAGATCTTGGTGGCCGCCACCCAGCACAGGCGGCGGGTCTGTGGTTTGGGGATAGGTTTTTGGTTTCGATCTCGGACGGGGAGGAATAAAGGAGTGACCTAGCATGTTCTCCAGATTTGGGCTATGGACCGGCCCAACTGATGGCCCAGCTCGCTTCCGGCCCATCTCAGCTCCAATCACTTTTCCTGTCTCCTCCCCGCCCAGAATCTCTCCTCCCCTGGTTCCCCCCGAGCTCTGCTCCAATGGCGGCTTCTGCAAGCGCTCAATAATCTCTGTGGTTGATCTCAACTTCTCAGCCTTCTCCTTCTCCATCGTCGGCCAGCATAACTTCAGGGGAAAATTGCCCACCGCAATCGACGACTCGTCCACTACCGCAATCGGCGGCACCACCATATGGCGAACTCTGTTTCCTCTATCAGCATCTGAATTCTGCGAATGTTTTGGCAAACCAATTGCCATCGAGGTTTTGTTCTTCGCAGATCCCAGCATGCCAGGATGATCCGCTCTCATCCAATCATCTAAATCCATCTCTAGAACCTCAATTTCTGGGGAACAATCATACATCATCTCCGGCGACCGACTGCTGCCAGCCTCGCCATTGCCGACCTCATCCATGGGTGCGAGCACGAACGGCGGGTAAGCCAACGTCAATCGTCGATTCCCCATACCAAATGCACCAGGACGACAACCACTCGCTCAAAATCGCCCAAAACTCCGGGCCGCAGCTTCTCCACCACCGGCAAAGTCCGCCGCGCACCAAACCGAGAAACACCGGCGACTCTACCGCGACCTCCGCGAGAACCCCCGAACTCCAGCGAGAGAAGAAGCAATACCTAGGTCAAAAGACGCGGCATTTCTTCCGCTCCACCTCTCCTACTTTTCCCCGCCGGAGAGCCCTCCACGCCGGCGAGCGGGGCCGGCGAAGCTCACCTTCGTTTCCGCCGCCTATCGCCCTCTCCGCCTCTTCTCTGTTCTCGATAGAAAGATATAAAGGGTGATTTTTGTTCAAGCCTGGGACAAGTAGTTTAACATCTACAAACAGCTATATCCAAAAATAACAGCAACTATAGTCGCATGCTGTCATCCTCTCCTCGAGCTTCTTCATCCACGACTCCTTCTTGGCGCCCTTCTTCTCCACTGCAGTCCATTTCTTGCTAAAAGTATTACAATACCATTCAAAATGTTAAATGTAAATTAAACTTTCACTGAGTCTGATCTCTGGTCCACTGCAGGCCTGAGGCCACCATTACTGCGTGTTTAAAAGCACAACAAAGAAGGCAAGCCTGCAGCAGAGGACAGGAGATGCCAGCCACAGCCACCATTACTGCGTGTTTAAAAGCACAACAAAGGGGGAGTACTCTCCAAGTCGCCGGTCACGCGGCCCCCACTCACCGGCATCCGATGGTCGAGTCGATGGAGCTTGACGCAGAGGCACAAATCTAGCACGTGTGTTCTCTGACGTGTGCTAGCAGCACATGTGTTCTCACGTGTTCTAGCACTAGCACCTGTGACCTACATCGGTACGGTACGGGAAGATTCCTTCCAGCAGGTAATTATTGATTTGGATTTTGGAGGTTTTACATGGTTGGTCTTGCTGGCTATGAAAGGTTGGGCTAGACTGCTGGAGAAGGGCTGTAGCCATTGCAAGCTCTTGGCCGGCACTGTTGGTTGGGAAAATATTGGTGAATACTGGAGTAAATACTTTGGCTGAGCTACATACATATCACATTCCTAGAAAGATTTCTTGCTTCTCAAGTGATGTCAACGAGAGGAGCAGAGAGGATGCTTCAGTAGGAACGCACTGTGATCTTCAACCTGTGCGCCTCTGTTTCTGCATCAGATCATACCCTTGCAGTTTGGTAAGCTGCTCGAATTCATCTCTTAGTCAATAAAGATACAGATTTCGTCATCTTTATTTGCTTATGCCTGATTTCCATTTATTCATTGTGCATCGTTTTATTTTGCTTTCTGTTGAACAGCTAACTAAATAGTAGATCCCATCACCAGCAGCTAAAACTCGCATGAACGAATGCTCAACTCTTGACTGATGATACAGATCTTGAATGATCTGCCGCCAGGTACTTCTGCAGTTCAATTAAAACTCATGGTTTTCCTCTTCGGTCATTCTGGTTATGTTACCCATCGGTTTTTTTTTATATATATATAAAAATGCACAAACTGCACCTGCAGCTAACCAATCTTTGTTTGCAGGACCAAACTAAGAACAGAGCGACCGGATCGGAAGAGTGAGGAAGCAGATCATCAAGAGCGCTCTGATAATGCACGATACAACATCTTAATCGAGGAAGAGGCACATGTATGGCACCTCCATCTGCAGCCTGTATCTGCACAACAGCTCTTGTTCAAAGCTAGCGTATTTACATATCTCCATCGATTGCTCATAGTAGCTTATTACAATGTCGTCTTGGTTCATTCCATACAGATTACCTGCCCTCTTGATCGATTGGAGTATACATGGTTGGTCTTACTGGCTATGAAAGCTTGGGCACTGTTGGTTGGGTAAATATTGCTGAATACTGTACTAGATCATTAGGCTGAGATCTACATACACATCATATCCCCCACAAAGATTTCGTTTTTATTTCTCCGTGCTCAACTCAAGTGATGTCGACGTGCTCAACTTCAGTAGGAACGAACTGTCCTTCTTGGATCTTCAACCTGTGCTTCTGTCTCTGCATCGGACCATGCCGTTGCAGTTTGGTAAGCTGCTTGAATTCATCTCTTATCAGTCAATAAAGATACAAATTTCGTCATCTTCATTCGCTTATTCCTCTTTTGCATTGCATCTAGTGATTGTGCCTGGGTCACTTTATTTTCCTTTGTGTTGCATGTACAGCTAACTAAAGAGACCTAATGCAGTACATACTCTGATGTGTGTGTTAACATCGAATGATCTGCCAGTCCACACTGATCCAACTTACTGTACCTCTCCCGCGTTCCTTTCACTCGGTGTCCTTGTTGGAGTTCTTCTGTTAATTAGTAGATAGAAGACTTTCTAATTAGTAGATAGAAGACTTTCCCTTTCCATTTCCTCTTTCAGTTCGGTTCTTATGTTCCCTCTTCCTCTAGAACGAAGAATCTAGCTACCTAGTTTATATTAGTTGTTTCCTGTTGGCTGGTTCCACTTTGTTTCTGTCTGCTTACTGCATACAATTCACAGCAGGCTGCTCATCTGGCCTGGTTCGTCTTCAGCTCGAAATTAAATACTCTCTCCATTCCAAACTCTAAGTCATTTTGGTCTTTTCAAAATAATTTTACTATGTATTTCGATATCAATAAAAAATCAATGTACCTAGAAAAACTGAAATGATTTACAAATTCGAATGGGGGAAATACACATCTCTAGGGAGCATATGAAACTTTAACAGATCCATTTCTCACAAACAACCACTCCCGTTTTTTTTATACAGAAACAAAAAACCATCATCAAGACCCACCGCCTGCAGGACCAAATTACTGGATAATTAAGAGAATAGTTGGAGAAGTGGAGCTTAGATAGATGAGATATGGCAGCCGCCGGTATTGCAGTGAGTGTTTCAATGGGAGTGATGAAACCAGTCTTGGAAAAGCTCAGCACGCTCATGGGCAACGAGTACAAGAAGATCAAGGGTCTTCGGAAGGAGGTTTCTTTTCTTAAGGATGAGCTGCGCGCCATGGAAGCTCTACTTGAGAAGATGGATGCTGCTGACAGACTTGATTCGCAGGCCAAGGAGTGGAGGAAGGACATAATAGACATGTCCTATGACATCGAAGATTGTATTGATGACTTCATGCACCGTGTTGGTGAGGCTGGTGACAAGGTGGGGCTCCTCCAGAAAGCTTCTGGCTTTTTGAGAACTATGAAGGATCGCTATCGCATAGCCAATCAGATTAAGAAGATCAAGACTCGTGTGATCCAAACAAGTCAACGTCGAGAGAGATACAAGCTTGATGTCTGCATCTCTAGTACAACCCCAATGGTAGTCGATCCTCGGCTGTCTGCACTTTCCACGGATTCAACAAACCTTGTGGGCCTTGGAAATCAAAAGGAAGAGCTTTCTAAATGGGTTAATGATGAAGAGCAACAACTCAAGGTTTTGTCAATAGTAGGATTTGGAGGTTTGGGCAAGACCACGCTTGCCAATGAGGTGTATCGTCAAGTTGGAGGGCAATTCGATTGCATGGCATTTGTGTGTGTTTCCCAGAAACCAGACATTACCAAGGTACTAAAGAGAATACTGTTTGAATTTGGACTGCAACAATATTCTCATGACTGCTTTGTGGACCAAGACCTAGTCTACACCCTCAGGAAACACTTACAGGATAAGAGGTACTTGGTCTTAATACTTTATCTCAGTTTGTGTTAACAAAATTAGGTGGTTTGTTAATATTTAAATTAACATGTAAATATGTTTTCTTCAAAATTAACATGAAGGAGAAAAACATAACATGGATTACACTAGTATTATTGAATATAGTTTGTGGAGTAAATTTACAATGGTTGGAGAGGCATCAAGAGGCATTTGGTGTGTCTATGATTTGTGGGCCCATAAGTCGTGAGGCATCAATGCCTAGGCACATTTGGTGTGTCTATGATTTGTGGGCCCATAAGTCGTGAGGCATCATGATGCCTCAGATTTGGGGGGAAAATTAGGACTCCAATAAAATAGTTACAATGGCTTTTTTGTAGTTTATTTTTTTTACCAAGGGTACAAAAGTACTTTTATAATTGTAATTTTGATGTTTGACTAGTATCTTTCTTTATTAAAATAAGCTGAACAATTTTAAATTTAATTTACGTTCATTGTCTCTCGTTAGGGTTCATTCTTCGTGCAGATGTTTTCCGCCGCCGCCGCTCCGCCGCCGCGCGCATCGAAACCCGCCTCCTGACCGTCATCGAGCGCGCGCTGCCGCACTTCCGCGACCTCCTCCGCTCGCTGCTCGCGAGGGATAGCAGCCTTGCGTCCGCCTCTTGGGCGGGCCGGGAGGTGGGCCGGGGTGGGGTTGGATTACATATGCTAAAAGACCATAGTACCCTTCATAAAATTAATTAACGAAAATAATTTGTTGGTGGAGGCATCAAGAGGCATTAAGAGGCATTTAGATGCCTTTCCAACCATTGTAAAAGGGCTCTAGTTTGTGACCAATAGTTGATATGATTATCTATTTAGGTTGGCCTTGACTGTATTTGTCTTCTTTTTAGATTGAAAAGCATTTGTTGGCTTTCCTATAGTTAGTATGGCTAATATCCTCTAGTTAAAAGATTGTATGATCTCTCTTAGTTCAAAAATGTAGGTCGTTTTAGTTTATTCACAAGTCAAATAAAGTCGTCTCTAACTTTGGCAAATGCAAGCTTATAAAAAATATAAAGAACTAAAGATACAAGATGTACAATAATAATTACACACTATCAACACATCTCATGCATGCTTGACTTAATGAAACTCATTTCATTTTGTAGATGATTGAAGACAAAACTAAACATCATATATCTTGCAAAACTCATTTCTTTTTGTAGAGATTTTAAACAAAATTAAATGGCATATATCTTGGAATTTGATTTTCTAGATGGTTTAAAACAAAACTGAACGACATATTGGAATGAGGGAGTAGTAATGATTAGTATCTTCAAACTCCCTTGCAGAAAACAAACTTACTCTCTCCGTCTCTATTGGCCAAACATGTTCAACTTTGACTAAATATATATATTATATAAAATATTTTTTTTTGTAATCATTAGATTGAATATATTTTTATAATAAACTTATTTAGATAATTTTTTTCATAATAAATTATTTTAACATACAAATGTTGCTAATATTTTCTAAAAACCTTGTCAAACTTAAAAAGCGTGACTAGGAGCAATCCTAGCAACTCTTTTTATGGGACGAAAGGAGTAGGATGTAAGGTTGTACTGTTGTATTCTAATGATTGTACGCCTAGGAGTGCTTTTTCTATACGCAACCCGTTCTGTACTAACATTTCTTTTATGAAACAACGGCTAGTAGATATATAGTCATCCTAAAATAATAATCTAATGTAAAGATGCATTCCCATCCCTAGCTTATTAATATATGACTGTACCGTGCATATGGCGATGTATCTATTTACTAGTTTGAAATTATAATTTACACATTCTGAATTATCTGTGTACGCATGTGTGTTGTTGATTAGATTGATTTTTACTATTACGTATGGAGTTTAACACATATATGCTCTCTGTGAAATATTTGTGCGCAGATACTTCATCGTAGTTGATGATTTGTGGGAAATGGAAGCATGGGATGCCATTGATTGTGCTTTCCCACAAAATAACTCCTGTAGTAGAGTCATGATAACCACACGGGATGATAAGGTGGCAAAAAGATGCTGCGGCACCAGTGGAATCATTCATAATATGAAGCCCCTAAGTGAGCCATATTCAAGAAAATTATTTTTTACCAGAATATTTGGATCTCAAGATGATTGCCCTTCTGGATTCGAGGAGGTTTCATATACAATCTTGAAGAGGTGTGGTGGCCTACCACTTGCAATTATAACTATAGCTGGTATCCTAGCTTCCCAACAAACAAAACTGAAGGAGGCATGGGAGTACATCCAGACTGCGTTAGCCCCAGAACTGGAATCAAACATTGACTATGAAAAGATGATGTATATCTTAGATCTCAGTTACAAGCATCAGCCCCTTCACCTAAAGGCGTGCTTTTTGTACCTTGGTACTTACCCAGAGGATCACATAATTGAGAGGGTCGAGTTAGTTAGACGATGGGTAGCAGAAGGGTTTGTGAGTAATTGTGGTGGCCTAAATGTATGGGATGTTGCTGAGAGCTATTTCAATGAACTAGTTAACCGGAGCATGGTCCAACCTGCGTATAGATATGAAAAAGTGGTTCAACATTGTAGAGTACATGATATGATGTTGGACCTTATTCTAAGGAAGTGCAAGGAAGATAATTTTCTCGTTTTGGTAAACGATCTGCATGAGGTGATGGCAGGGCAAGACAAGGTTATTCGTCGACTCACTGTCGACTTGCTGAAAAGTGTAGATGATGGCAGAATGGGTATGACTAGTGTTAACCTTTCACATCTGCTGTTATGACCGGCGTCACATATGAAAGGAGAAGGACGTCGGGAAGTGGCTAGAAGGCCACCAATCGGCTTGGGCCAAGGGCCCGATTTATCGTCGTCATTTATAATTATTATTATTATTTAGTTCAGGGAGTGCTTTGATAATTTCATTAGATGAGAGAAGGTCATATATATTGTGAGACGTTAATTGGAAAACTCAAGCAGAAACATAATTTGTTTCCAGCTTCCTTTAGGGAGCTGGGAGATCGGGAAGTCCCCCTAACCCTAGCCGCCTCCTCTCTGCCCATCGCCCTAACCACGCGCGCCCGCCCTCGCCACGGCGCCCTGCCGCCGGCAGCGAGGTCCTCGACCAGCACCTCCTCCCTCTCACCCATACCGCCTCTGTAATCTCCCTGGTAGGATCCGTAATCCTATCAATCTGGTACCGGATTGCCAGGCCACACCGACTCCACTGCGCCACCGACCACCACGCCGGCCTCGGTCGTGCCGGTCACGTCCGGTGTACCGCTCAACCAGCTGCGGTGGCCTGCCTCCCCGTTGCCACTACCGCCGTGGCTGCAAGCCCAGATGGCGCAAACGGCGCCGACCTACGCCACGACGATCGCCACCACTGCGGTGCCGGACCCGACCCTGCCACAGGCCACGGGGTCCTGTATGGCGGCGTCACCGGTCCGCTCTTCCAGCAGCCGCCGCCCGCCCCTGCCCCCCACACCGGAGGGCTCGACCCGGGGTTGGCTGCGGCCCTTGCGATGGCCGGCGCTCCAGGAGGTCCCAAGCCATACAAGCTCGAGTTCCCGACGTACGACGGCTCGGTTGATCCCCTCAACTGGCTCAATCAGTGCGAGCAGTTCTTCCGGGGGCAGCTGACGCCCGTCTCGGCACGGACGTGGCTTGTGCCGTACCATCTCCGAGACGCGGCCCAGACATGGTACTACGCCCTGGAGCTCGATGAGGGCATGCCATCTTGGGAGCGATTCCGCGGCCTCTGCTCCCTCCGCTTTGGTCCGCCAATACAGGGTACCCGCTTGGCCGAGCTTGCACGCCTGCCCTTCGGAACGACGGTGCAAGACTATTCGGAAACGCCGTGCTCTGCCATGCTCGCGACCTCAACGCGCGGTAGAAGGCCGAGCTCTACGTGGGCGGCCTCCCGGACCACATCAGGAAGCAAGTTCAGCGTCACGCGCCGCCCGACTTCCAATCGGCTATGTACTTGGCACGGTCGTTCGAGGACAGCACTCCGTACCCGACGCCAGCTCCGGCACGGGCCGCGCGACCAGTCCAGCGAGCTCCCTAGGCGCCTCCACAGCAGCGCCCTGCCCCCACCGCCACAGGCGCGGTACAGCAGCCGGCCCAGGGTGCGACTGGGGCTCCACCGCCGCGCCAATTTCGCCGCCTATCTCCTGCCGAGCAGCAAGAGCGTCGCCGACAAGGGCTATGTTTCAATTGTGATGAGCCCTATGTTCGCGGGCACATTTGTCAGCGGCTCTTCTACTTGGAGGGCGAAGACTACCTCGACGACGAGCCCGCTACGGAGGCTACGGAAAGCCCGCAGGACGACACCACCGCCGGGGCGACCGCTAATGCACTTGTGGTTTCTTTACAGGCTGTCGCAGGCATTCGGCCAGCCAACTCAATGCTGCTGCCCGTCATCATCAAGGGGGAACGTTTCCTCGCCCTCCTTGATACCGGCTCGACGCACAACTTCATGGCGGGAAGCGTCATGCGTCGCCTTGGCCTTGCCCCCGCCGGTGGTGACCACCTGCGGATCACGGTGGCAAACGGCGACCGCATGCCGTGCGAGGGCATCGCGCGCGGCGTGCCAATCACCATCCACGACGAGGCCTTCGTCATCAACTGTGTCGGCCTCAACTTGGGCGGATTCGAATTCATCATCGGCTTCGACTTCATCCGTGCCTTGGGTCTCATCCAGTGGGACTGCGAGGCGCTCACGCTGTCGTTCTGCCGGAACGGACGTCGCGTCACTTGGCAGGGTTTGGCCGGTTCTTCAGCACCGTTGCCGGCCGCCTCTGCCCAGGCCTGCGCCGTGGCCCCGCCGGACCCGCGGCTGCCCTTGCTGGGCGACCTTCTCCAGCAGCACGCCGCCATCTTCACGGAGCCCACGGGGCTTCCGCCGGCGCGCCCCTATGACCACCGCATTCACCTGCTGCCGGAGACCGCGCCGGTTGCGGTGCGCCCCTACCGCTACCCCCAGCTGCAGAAGGACGAGCTGGAACGCCAGTGCGACGCCATGCTGGCCCAAGGCATCATACGGCCCAGCACATCGCCATTCTCCGCCCCCGTGCTCCTCGTGCGGAAGGCGGACAAGTCGTGGAGGTTCTGCATTGACTATCGCGCTCTCAACGCCAAGACCTCCAAGGACAAATTCCCGATCCCCGTCGTCGATGAGTTGCTGGATGAGTTACACGGAGCGAGGTTCTTCACCAAGCTTGACCTCCGCTCCGGTTACCATCAAGTGCATATGCACCCCGACGACATCTTTAAGACGGCGTTCCGCACCCATCATGGCCACTTCGAGTTCCTGGTCATGCCATTCGGGCTCTCAACGCGCCGGCGACGTTTCAGGCCTTGATGAACGACGTCCTCTGTCCATATCTTCGGAGGTTTGTACTTGTGTTCTTTGATGATATACTCATCTATAGCTCGTCATAGGCCGAGCACCTGCAGCATGTCAACATCGTCCTCAACGCCCTGCAAGCTCATCGCCTCCACCTGAAGTGCTCCAAGTGCTCTTTCGGAGCGCCTTCGGTGGCTTACTTGGGCCACGTCATCGCCGAGGGCGGTGTTGCCATGGACGCCGACAAGGTGGCGGCCGTCGCCGCGTGGCCCCCTCCCCGCTCCGCCCGTGCTCTTCGGGGATTTCTGGGCTTGGCGGGATACTACCGCAAATTCATCAAGGACTTCGGCATGATCGCAGCCCCGTTGACACGTCTCTTGCGGCGAGACGCGTTCCTGTGGGACGACGACGCGACGACGGCGTTCGAGGCGCTCAAGCGCGCCCTCACCACCGGGCCGGTGCTTCAGATGCCGGATTTCGACGCGACCTTCGTGGTCGACTGCGACGCGTCGGGCGCGGGGTTAGGCGTCGTCCTCCATCAGGGCGCGGGCCCCCTCGCCTACTTCAGCCGGTCGTTCGCGGAGCGGCACGCCAAGCTCGCCGCCTACGAACGCGAGTTGATTGGCCTGGTGCAGGCTGTTCATCACTGGCGCCCATATCTCTGGGGGCGTCCCTTCCTGGTTCGCACTGATCACTATAGTCTCAAATTTTTGCTTGACCAGCGCTTGTCTACCGTGCCTCAGCATCAATGGATTAGCAAGCTATTCGGCTTCGATTTCACGGTGGAATATCGCCCGGGCCGCCTAAACACTGTGGCCGATGCTCTCTCCCGCCGCGACGGCGACGACGACGCGACCGTGCCCGGGGCGACGGCGGCCATCTCGGGTCCGTCGTTCGCGCTCCTGGACGACATCAGGCACGCCACGGCCGCGGTGGCCGACGAGCAGCACCTACTACAGCAGCTCCAGGACGGCGCACTGGCCGCCCCGTGGCGCCTCGACGCGGGCCTCCTGCTCCACGGCTCCCGCATCTTCGTGCCCGACCACGAGGACCTCCGCCACCAGGTGCTCCTGCTGGCGCATTCAGCGGGGCATGAGGGCGTTCAGAAGTCCCTGCACCGTCTTCGCGCCGAGTTCTACATCCCGCGCGACAAGGCCCTCATGCAGGACTTGGTGCGCTCCTGCACCACGTGCCAGAGGAACAAGACGTCCACTCTCCTCCCGGCCAGCTTGCTACAGCCCCTGGAGGTGCCGTCCCAGGTGTGGGCAGATATATCCATGGATTTCGTCGAAGGGCTGCCCAAGGTGGCGGGGAAGTCGGTCATTCTCACCGTCGTCGACCGCTTCTCCAAGTAAGCGCACTTCATCGCGCTCGGCCACCCCTACACCGCCGTCGCTCGGGCCTTCTTCGACGGGATCGTGCGTCTACACGGGTTTCCGCAGTCCATCGTCAGTGATCGGGACCCCGTGTTCACCGGGCGAGTCTGGCGTGATCTCTTCCAGCGAGCGGGTGTTACACTCCGCATGAGCACGGCGTTCCATCCCCAGACGGACGGGCAGTCCGAAGTGGTGAACAAGGTGATTGCTATGTATCTACGCTGTGTTACAGGTGATCGTCCTCGCGCTTGGGTGGACTGGCTGTCGTGGGCGGAGTATTGCTATAATACGTCCTTCCACAACGCCCTGCGTGCTACGCCCTTCGAGGTCGTCTATGGGCGGCCCCCTCCACCGATCCTGCCATATCGGCCGGGATCCGCCGACACTGAGGCGGCGGATGCGCTCCTCCGCAGCCGTGACGAGATGCTCGCCGAGGTCCGTGAGCGTCTGCTCCAGGCACAGCAGTTGTCGAAGAAGTACTACGACGCCAACCACCGAGACGTGGAGTTCGGTGTCGGGTCGTGGGTCTGGCTGCGCCTTCTTCACCGTACGACGCAGTCTCTAGACCCGCGCGCCCGGCGCAAGCTTGGACCACGCTGGGCGGGTCCGTTCCGCGTGATGGAGCGCGTTAGCCAGGTCGCCTACCGTCTACAGCTACCGGCTGGCGCTCGCATCCACGACGTCTTCCATGTGGGCCTCCTCAAGCAGCACATCGGCGCCACTCCTACAGCGCCGGGCGTCCTACCCCCCGTGCAGGACGGGCGCGCCCTGTCGACACCGGTTCGCGCGCTCCGCGCCCAGCAGCGGCGCGGCGTGTGGCGCGTCCTCATTCAGTGGGCAGGGCTGCCCGAAGAAGATGCCACCTGGGAACTCCTCGACGACTTTCGTGCTGCCTTCCCCGACTTCCAGCTCGAGGACGAGCTGTTTGCGCAGGCGGGGAGAGATGTTATGACCGGCGTCACATATGAAAGGAGAAGGACGTCGGGAAGTGGCTAGAAGGCCACCAATCGGCTTGGGCCAAGGGCCCGATTTATCGTCGTCATTTATAATTATTATTATTATTTAGTTCAGGGAGTGCTTTGATAATTTCATTAGATGAGAGAAGGTCATATATATTGTAAGACGTTATTTGGAAAACTCAAGCAGAAACATAATTTGTTTCCAGCTTCCTTTAGGGAACTGGGAGATCGGGAAGTCCCCCTAACCCTAGCCGCCTCCTCTCTGCCCATCGCCCTAACCGCGCGCGCCCGCCCTCGCCACGGCGCCCTGCTGCCGGCAGCGAGGTCCTCGACCAGCACCTCCTCCCTCTCACCCATACCGCCTCCGTAATCTCCCTGGTAGGATCCGTAATCCTATCATCTGCGTTCTCTTACCATATTCACAGAATTTTCAAAGTGGACACTTCCTTTGGTGGAGTTCAAGTTTGTGCGAGTGTTACGCCTTTCCTTTGGTAGGTATGAGATTGAAATAGACTTTTTCGGTATCATCAACCAGTTGTGCCATCTGAGATATTTAAAGGTTGAGTGTGGATTCGGAGCATTCCCCATCAAAACAGCTCAGATAAAGGGTCTGCGGCTTTTGGAGACTTTAGATTTATCAAAGCTGCTTGTAAAAGCGAGTAGGATTCCATTTGACTTTGTTGATCTGCCTCAGTTGTCCCATCTAAGTGTTCCAAATGCTAATGGTATGGGACTGCCTCGTGGGATTGGAGACATGAAACAGCTGCGCACTTTGTGTGGCTTCCAACTGATGGAGCACAGCTCACCAGAAAGTATTACAGGGCTGGGCAAGCTGACAGCTTTGTCAGAGCTGTATCTCATTCGATCTGGCCCGAACGAGCGCATGCCGATATGGATGCCTACTCTGTCTGCTTCTCTGGAGAAACTTGATAAGCTCAGATCGCTTGACCTGACATCTTTGTTTAGGGACGGTGCCCAATGTGCTGATGGGTTAAGCTCGCTTTCCCCTCTTTGGGGGGGTAGCCTTGAGCGGCTGAACATGCGGACATGGTCCTTCACAACTGTTCCTAGGTGGATCGGCCATCTGTGTAACCTCAAGGAGTTGTCCCTTGGAGCAAAGCAAATAATCCAGGAAGACATTGGTGTCATTGGGATTCTACCCTCCCTCGTCGGTGTCGAACTACGCATTGTACATGTCCCGACCACAAGGATCGTGATAGGAGGAAGTGGATTATTCACTCTTCTCAAGTGCTTTATGTTCGACTGTGATGGGATATCGTCCCTGACATTTGAGTCCGGGGCAATGCCCAACCTAGGACACCTCACGATGGCAATTAATATTGATGATTGGGACAGGGCTACACCTCAGGGGCTCCAGCACCTTGACGGCCTCCAGAAAATCACTGTATTCAAGGTGCCTTAGCGATAGGATTAAAGAAAGAAGAGACTACGAGGCTGATGCTGTGCTGATCAGGAGCGTGTTCCAGGATACTGTAGACATGCTCCCGACTCGCCCCGTATTCACCTATCAGGAGGGAATTCGTTATAGGTAAAAGCTTTTTACATTACTAAATATAATTCTGTCCATGATCCTAGCAGCTCCTGCTGGTAAACTAATTTTGATCTAATTCCTACTGTATTGTTCTGCGTGTGCGTGCAGACTGAAGGAGTGTAATCAATTAGAAGAAGATCCATGCATTCAGGGTATCCATAACACATGAAGACATGCATATATGTAGGTCTATCGACCATTCCCTTCCGCTTAATGAAATATGGGCTACATGGCTGATTTTGAAAAAACATGAAGACATGCATATATACTCCCATCCCTATATGTTGCTTACTGTTGTTACACTCATCGTCAACTCTACTCGCCACGCGTAATATTTATAAACACTATGTTGTTACCCTTTTTTATGAGAAAACTCTGTTGTTACCTTTTATGCTGCCTTCAGACTGAGATTTAATTTGCGGTTCCTCATCGATTTTTTCTGAACCATTAATATTGAAAAGAAAAGAAATACTGTAATCTATTACAAATACAATAAGGGTACTTTAGGTCTTAAGGTCTTGTTGGCCGCTAGACCGTAAACTCTGCATGATTTTTTTCTGAACAATATATATATGAGGTTTGTTACGGTGTTTGGAATGACTTAAGGAAGCTCAGATATCTCCTCTTCGATTTTTTTCTGAACCATTGATAAATGTAATAAGGGTACTTTAGGTTTTAGGATCTGGCTGCCGATCTGCAAGGGCTCGCCGCTGTCCTTGTAATCACTGGCGCCGCCTGCAGGTCTCACCACTACCCTTCCGGCAAAGTGAAACAGAGGAGTTCCCCGTAGTCTAGACTTGCTGATGGTCGGCCAGCAGAGAGGGATCGTGCATCAGTTGCAACTTGCCAGAGGATGAAAGCAGAGAAAAGGGCGGATTTGCGGCCCAGCCTTAGTAATGGGCCCACGAATACTACAAACCCCATGGTAATTTTCAGCCCAATATCAGGCCCTCGCACGCACAGCGGCTCACGCAGGGCGTCGCCGCCGCCGCGGGCATCCCACTCCGGTGCTCCCCGCTCCCGCCGTGTCGGCAGCACCGCAGCCGGGGGAGGGCGCCGCGCCTCCCGCCCATCCTCCTGCTTCCCGGCGGCCCCAACCCCCAGCCCTGTCGATCGGCTCTGTCTGGATGTCCGCCTGTCCGTCTGCCCTGCACCGGTGCGTGCGCCCCTGCCCCTGCCACTGCAATTTTCTTGTCAAAAAATTACAAATAATTTTCTTGGCAACGAGAGGCATGTGGCACTGCCCTGCTGCAGAACGCGATGCTGTGCATCGTTGCATGCATGAAGCCCTTGAACATCTGCACCAGTTTGTTGCCGCAACAGAACAGCATGTTGTCTTGTTGAAGGCCTGGCGGAGAACACAAGATATATACACACAGCATGCATTCATGTTACCGTGACTTTTTAAAATCAGAGAAAAAAGCTATCTAGCTACATGTTCTCCGAGATGAATAATGTTTCAAAAAGTGATCAGATCATATATATGTAAATGTTGTTTAACTTCATACCCATGTGATTAGATCTCGGTACTATGTTTTCTGAAGTGACCGAGTCCATCTTTTCCCACTGACTATTTCAAGCACCATGACACCAAAGCTGTACGCATCGGTCTTTACGGAGAATGCACCATTTTTCATCTAGTCTGGTGCAATATATCCACTGAATGATGATTAGAAATACTACGTCCGAGAGTCGTTTTCAATTTGCAAGATTCAGTGGATGAATAAACAAAGTTGGGTTGGTCATACACTGAGCCTACAACACAGTCCGTGGTGCCTTGGTCTGTGGCAGGATTTAGAACTTTGGTCTAAGTCAAAATTAGATATTCGGATTCTTATCTGAATCCAAGAGAATACTGTTGGTTTCAAATCTCTGCAGATGATGTGAAGCCTGGAATGATTGTGTAGATAAACTGCACCCTTTGTGACACCTTGGATTATATGGAAGTGTGTAGGCCAATCAACTGTAAACCCGGGAGACGCACATCCTAAGGCAACTCTGTTCATCGATGACTTTCGAGGGCAATCGCCTTAGGATGTCCACACACCGCTAGATGTGTCCGCCTCGGTTAATTAGAGATCCTGTTTTCTAAAATTATTTTGGGATAAGTGTTATATAACAACCAAGCAACAAATCGATAATTTATATTATGACTAATAAGACAATAAGATCATGGTTTATTTGGCCACAAGGCTCGCTCACAACACAACACATAAACCATTACAATATGGCCATAGCCTGAATGTATCACTGATCGATCAAGGATAATAATCGCCTATCATAGTTCCTGCAATTTGAGTTGTGTGCTGAACTAGTGGCACTTTGGCTCTGGCCATGAGTGTTGACATGGGTTCTCCGTCCTCCAGCACCACTCCTATGTTGCCGTAGAACACTCTGTACTCTTCCACTCTGGATGGAGACCTTTGTATCTTTGTTAGTGATTCCATTAGCCGATCCACCACACCTTCATCCACCAGCTTCTCCACCGTGCGACAACACGATTCCAGAATGGATATGAGGATCTTAACTATGACCCTTCTCATCCTTGGGTATTTAGGACTGGGAATCTTCTTGGAGTCGAGCGTACGTAGTAGGTTCTGAACAAGTTCTGCCCCATTGTTGATTTGTGACTCGAGCACACGAACAAATGCTTCACGGGTGACATCACCAATTTCGGAAGCAAGGTTGATGAGGCATTCCAGTTGGCTTCCCTCTGCAGCTGTCATATGTTCTTTTTGAGCATATGTTGTCATACGTTCCACCCTTTCAAAAAAAGATATAATATGTTCCATAACCTGCATGCAATGTATGATGTGATTGATCATATGTCCTCACGCTGCTGTTGCGGTCGTCCTGCAAGACACGTGCCAGGCAGGTCAGCAGGAAAGGGTGGTTCCACAGCACCTGCCGAAGTTCTACGCCGATTCTCTCGCCTGTGGATGCAAGCCTCCTCAAGAATTTCAGCGATGAACAAACCAGTGCATCATTCTGCTCGTTGTCACTAGAAGTAGCGTAGCATATGATCCCTATGGTCTTGGATATGAGGTTTGCCCTATCGTCTTTCAAGATTTCTGTGCAGTTTTCAAGATCACCAGCAAGTTCCTCGAGAATTTTCATGACCCGCACGGGATGAGAAGAGTCTTGTTGTGTCGAGGACAAGGCTGGATCCTCCGGTGCGGACCAGTACTGATGAATCATCCGCTGCCAAAACCGGCAGACGACCCAAGAGCACCACCCTCCATTACTTGGTGTTTGCTGATTTGGCTCCTCAGGCACCACAGCATCAGTAAGGAGTGAGGACACCGTCTTCAACATGCCTGGGATGCTGCTAATTCTTAGGCTGCTGGCAAGATCGGCTGTGACCCTGAAGGCGAGTAGCCTGATGCTTTTGCTGTCTTCCACGTCTGCCCAGGCGAGCATGCCGAGCAATGTGGACACCGCTGTGCTGGATCTGGTGACTCTAAGAACGAGGTCTTGGGTTCTGCACTCCGTCCGTTCCAACAGGATGTTGTGAAGAACACGGAGCCCAGCAACCTGCAGGCCACGAGAGCTTGAGTTGAGGGCCTCGATGGCGAAGTTGTTGAAGCTGGTGCTCCCAGCTGCAGTACCAAACACGCCCACCTCCATCCGGGTCGCGTAGGCGCGCTCATAGTACAGATCAATAGCTTTTGCTCCAAGCTTTCCACCGATTTTTGACTTTCTGAGGAGCCATCGGCGAGGGAACGAGGACAAGAGGCCTAGAATGCTTGCCATGATGTAGAGTGATCCTTGGCACAGCGCCAGCACGTAGAAGGCAGCTATTGCTGCCACCATGTTGGGGTTGGGGCTACTACTGTCGCTCGGCAGCGAGTTATAACCCATGTGACGGTCATGTCTCAACTTGCTTAAGCGCAGAGATGAGAGCAGGATCTGCACGACGGCTGCGGGTATCTGCAAGTTGCCGATCAAAAGGAAGACTACCAGGAATATGTATGACAGCAGGACAATAGCAGGAAGCGGCAAAGGAGAATATGAAACCAGGTATAAAAAGATCCAAAATGACTATTGGGAATGGTTCCACGGAATGGAAAAGGAAGAATATGTGCATGATGGTGTCAATCTAGCGACCAAACAGGCTATGTGATGCATGATTATTTTGCAGGCTGCCAAGGGATAGTACCAGTAAAGTGACTGGTGTGCCAAAAGGACCAAAAAACAGAAGTGGTAGTGGCAAAGTGTAGTACGAATAAAACGTCGTAATGGCCTGCAGCATATCATTAGCAAACCATAGAGCTAGAGCAACTTTAGCCAAGGATATCACTTTGCGTCCGCAATGACTATTTGTTAGCTTGGCGATCCAAAGGGGCCTCAAGTTGAGCAGCAACACCAACACTGCCACACCCTCTATTATGACTGGTAACTTGTAAATAATAAGATAAAGCACATCTGAGAAGCGTCGTAGTTCTGGTCGGTTGATCAAAATGGGCTCTACGGTTAATGCGTAAGCAGCAAAAAGCAGGTAGGCAATTGCGACAGCCCTCTTGTGCCACTGCTGGGGCCGTCGCGGCCGTCGGCACCATGGAATAAGTAATGCCATGTCTATGATGAATTCTATCCATCCGGGAGCAAATTGGTCAATGAGGTTCAGCCACAAACCCATGATGAGCACCACTTCATCCCCTTCCTGTGGTCTCCCCAGCATGCGAGGGAAAGAGGAGTTGATCCATCTCAGTGCTCTTGTTGTCCCGAACAATGACTGGCTGTCCAATTTATAGCTGCGGCTGAAAATCCTGTTTTTTTTTTTTAAAGTCAAACGATAAAACCAGAATTAGTAATCTTGATTACAGTTTCAATTTGTTACCATTATTAGTTAGTTTCTAGAGGTATTTTATAATCCATGGTAAGATGTCTCAAAATAATGATTTCAAGAGGTATTTTATTCTACGGCGGGCATACCTGAAGGCTTCGATGAAGATCATGACCGAAGCAAACCAGAAATCTTGGGGATTCAGTGAGGAGCAGAAGCCGCCTAGGAGGACCCCGGTCGCCCACACAAAGGCCAGAGCGCCGAACGCGTTGCCGGCCCACTCCCCGAACGCCACACAGAGCACGAAACGGCTCAGCTGCTTCTCCGGGTTAGCGTCAGCCGCCAGAACAGCAGCAGGCATTGGGACGGAGACATCGGAGCTCCAGCAGCTAGCAGCAGGCACCCGCCGCCGGAGCAGCAGCACCGGGGCTTGCTGTTGCTACTGGTGGTGGTGTGGCCGCCATATTGTCACGTACTACTACTGCTCCGCCACCAGGTCGTGGACGCTAGTCTCCTCCTCTAGTCCTCTGGTACTTAATCCTAGTATCCTACTCCTGCACCGTGACCGTGTGAACAGAATGATCTGTAGTCTAGCAAAGGTGTGTGGCGACTGGCAGTCATTGGACGGATGAAAAGGTACGGTTCTTTTTAAATCCTCATCTTTTAGAAGTTGTTGAGGGCTGAGGCTCTCCCCACGGCTAGCCGCCAGACGTTCTTCTTTGTCCCATGACGGCAGCAAAGGTAAAAGGTTCTGAATCGTGATCTAGCAAGTGAGTTCCCGCCCACTTCTGTTGTGTGTTTGGTTATTTATGAAGTCACCTCATGCTTTATGAGTTGACTAGCAAAATTGCCCGTGCATTGCAACGGGTCGCACTAAGTTGTTTAACATCTTCCTCACACTCATATTTCCGCAAGAAGGGTTTGTTGTCCATCTTCACCCAAATAGTCAGTGTATGGCTCACGGTTGGTTCTTCATTTACATGTGGCGGATGTGGCTAGTGCGGGGTCTAGGCTTTCTCTAAACAATTATCAAACATTAATGAGAGATGAGGACAAGAGTATTGCACATTTTTTGTTTACATTTTACCCTTTTTATAGAATTTAGTTTGAGAAGATATAATTTTTCTATAAGCGCGATATATGATATTAAGAATAATGTTACTTATCCAATTATTAAGTCTATATCGTATACCTAATAATTAATCATTAATTTTTTTCCTTCCCTTGTAAAGCACAGAAATAAAACTAATCCCTAACCTAACTCTATTATATTGGTATTTCGCATGATTCATATAGCATCAAGATTTATGTGTCTTTTTTTTATAAAAAGATTTATGTGTCTTTAAAATTAAAGATTTGATTAGTCAATAAATTTGATTAGACAATAAATCGTCCAAGATTTTAGTTTATGTTTTCATTATTTAGTTCCAAATCATAACTACATCAACAAATTAGGTGTGATGATTTATATTTCTTAGCAAAGGGACGATAGTTCGAAGACATGTTATAATTATTTTTTAACCCAAAATATAGCATTTGTGATTTGTAGTATAAAAGAAATATTCTCAAATCATACTTGAAAACGTGACTTAAAAATCGGAAAATAAATATGCTATAAGATTTATTTAAAACTGAAAAAATATCATAATGTGGGCTTTCAACTTATTTTTTCTACTTAATAAAACACACAACCGAAATGTATAGAATATAGGCATAGAGCCCAAAACTTAAATAGCAAGGAATTCCAATTAGCAAGCATGCAGGCCTCCATCCACGGTCCAGCCCATGCCTTTCTCCACTTGAAGGCCCGGTTGCAAAGTTTGCCAGTTGATTTCTGCCATTGATGCAAGATGAACGGCTAGGATCTCACGGATCTCAGATAGCAAAAAAAGGATCACATAAAAGGGACGGAACCCTAATCCCATCTCAGTTCTCACTCTCACTTTTGTTTCCATTGCTCCATCCGCCTCTCCTGCTTGCTACTCACACTACACAGCAAATCAACGCATCACCACAGCCACAGTCCACTGCATCCAAGGTGAATGCTTTGCGGCTGCCTGATCCCATGCGTGCCGGCTTCCGAGCACACTCGACGCCGGCGGCGCAAGGCGGTTGACGGCGCGGTGGCGGCCCGTACGCGTGTGACGCCAGCGGCGCTTGCTGCTCCATAGCAGCGAGCACCCACGAAGCCGATCTCCACCGTGCCGACGTCGGGCACAGATTGGGCTGGCGGCGTAGCGCACTTGACCGCGCGCGGGAGGTGGGGGCCGCTGGCACCCTTGCCAACGAACCTAGAGCCATAGAGGCGGCGATGCGGGCATCCCGGCTGGTCCGGAGGCGCAATCTCGTGTGCTCTTTGATTCTTGGTTTATTTAATGCTTTCTCTGATTTCGTCTTTGGTTGGTTTGTGTATGGATGAAGGGCCTGTTTGGTTCCCCAAACTAAAACTAAAGTGGACTAAAATGTTTTAGTTCCTTTTTAGTTCACCTTGAGTGGCTAAAGTGAATGCATACAACTAAAGTGTTTTAGTCCCATTTTAGTCCTTGTATTTGGCTTTTTAGTACTAAAGTTTAGTTCACTTTAATTTTAGTCCTAGGAACCAAACAGGCCCGAAGTTGTATATTGATTCAACCAATTTTTTATTTTTATTTGATTTTATAATCTATTGTCTATGAGTTTGTCTCGGATTGGTTTTGGGGACCGGTTCGGACTGGGATGGTCAGATAGAGGCTAGAAGAACATGCGGAAATTTAATTTGGATGGAAACCTTGAGATCTTGATTCCCGATGTTGTGGACAGAGTATGAAATATGGAATTTGAGTTGGATCTTTCTGTAAGAGATATAGTTTGGTTGGGATTCTTGCACGGACTAATCTGGGTTGGTTCTTGCATGGACTAATCTGGGTTGGTTCTTTCCGCCCGGAGTTTATAGCGGACACAAAAGAAAAAGAGCGGACAGAAAATAGCGGGTAGAAAAGGCAAACTGAAATTTTGCGGACAGAAAAGGCAGACTGAAATTTTGCCTTTTAAGTAATAGGGTATAGATGTGTCTTAAGTTCATCCCATGAATTTTAGTACAATAACTTAATTCTCATTTATTATATACTAATTATCAACTCGTGAGGAAGGAGCTGGTGATAAATCAATTCCTTCTATTTCACAAACCAAATATAAAAAGCAAGGAGTGAGAAGATGACGGACCACCTCATTCCTTAAGCAAAACACACCCTTAATGTAGGACTAAAGAGGAGAATTATTTCAAATTGAAGGTGGTGGTTTGAGGTGCAGGCTCTTCATGTATGGGAAATGAATGGGTTCACATTTCACGATCACACTGATGACGTTCGCACGACCCCATCATCAGGCACCACTAATAGATTCAATTGTTCAATCTATGTCGATCTGCGTAATTGGATTTTTACTTTAGTCATGGTGAGTTCTCTTGCACCCTGGCGGCAACCCATTTAGTACAAACTAGAAATTTTCGCGGCGTTGCCGCTTGTGGCCTGTGTGTGGGCTCTTGTAGACCCATGTTATGTAGTATATATGTTGAAGATGAAGGATGGCAAACAGGTCACACAAGTAGCAGCAGTACGAAAATAGCCATTATTGGTTGCCAAGGAGACAATGCTCATTTATAGTATTGAGCAACCAGGAGGTAATTTTGAACATCGTGAGCAGTGAGAAAGAGCACAATGCTTACAATCTTGGTATTACAGAAACTAATATAATAGGCAGTGAACACAATCTTTCCTCTCAAAAGGTAGATCTCCTACAACCTGTCATCACATCACGTATGTTGATCTAGGTCTCCCAAAAATTTTTGGGTTATCGAAAGTGTGTTTTCGACCAAAAGTTACACAGTGGGAGCGTATCCATAACTATAAGCAAGCAGCCATCCATATTGTTGTACGCCAAAATATCCTTCCATTTGGAGCAGCAGTCCACATTGATGTACACCAAAATATCCTTGCCTTTGGTTTCCTTATTGTTAGATTAGCTGCCTGGCAAAAAAATATGGTAGCATATATTAGGGAGAAATGTCCCGATAGATTGAGGGCCAGATCATCCAATGTCATCGAGGAGCAAATTATTGCTCCAAAACATTGCTAAGTGCAAGATCCAGAGATGAACACAATGACTGCCAAGAAAATTGAGAACTTGAGAAGCAAGCATCTAACCCTTGCCGTGTCCTAAGTGAACCAATAAATTCATTTAAAATATACAATTTTGTGTGTTATGTTAGACATCTAATTTCATATGCTTGATTCTATGTTAGCATATATCTAAATAAATTAGGGGGTTCCAGATGTAGGGACAAACATGACATCTATAGAATATTAGCAGATGGAAGTTTAATCTAAATTAACATGAATATATGTTTGAGTTATTAGTAAAATGCAGCAGCTAAGCAAAATATACTCACCTGTAATTGGTTGCTTTGTGTAATTGGTTGACGAAGAATATAGGTAGAAATAATGAGGGTGCCTTACCTGTGATCGTTTGCGAACTTTAAGCTTCTTCCTCACCTGTTCCTCATGGTTCTTTTTAGCCTCATCATTGTTCTAGGAAAAGACTCCAAAAAAGATACATATTATACTCTATAGTTTTTTGTAATTGTTTTTGTTTTGGTAATAAAAAACTGAAAAAGAAATACCTGTGATTCAATATGTTTCTCTGTGGTATCCAAGCACTCTAATTATTTGAAATACTATTAGAATCGTAGAGAAATGTGATATGTGTATGAGTATGGGAAAGTAAGAATACACTTACTCAGACTGATAGTGGTCTATGTCCATATCTTGTATATCTATGAAATATGCATCTAAAAAGCAATACAATGTTATAGCCACTATGAATAATTACACAATTTACATATGAAGTTTTGTTATTCAACAAAGTTATATTCAACTTTTTCTTTATGGTTTATAGCTAGATTAACGAATAAGTCAACCAATTTTTATAACAACTTAACAAAGAAGTCAACAAAATTTTAGGATTAAAATTATACATTCAATGTTTATAGGCCATAGCACAATGCAAGCATAAGAGGTACATACCTTTTTATTTTTTACTCCTTAGTCTTTACTTTTTTGGGATCAGTTTTTCGTGATGGTTCCTGAAAATATATGACAAATAAATTTCTGTTAGAATAAATAGTACTGAAGTTAAAGCAAAACAAATTGACATAGCACTATAGCAGAACATATAGTAATCTGAATGGTGGGATCAAGGCTTGTATGGAGGCCTGTATTGCAGCAGGCGCTAGGTACATTTACCTGGCTTCAATGCAAGCTAACAAGAGATTGCACTTCGGTACTAATATATGCATACACTTGCAAAAATTATAGAAAAATAATTATAGATCCAAACATTATAAAATTATTTTTGTTGTATACATAACATATTTCTCTAACTTACGAAATATTCTGTACATTGTTGGTATTTCTTAGCGTAAGCAGATAAATCCGCAAGCGCACGGAGTACCGTTGTAGCTTTTACCCGGAAGTATTCAGGGTATCGTATTTTCCACAGGGAACGGAAGTGTACTAGAGTGAAGCAAGAGCGCCCGAGAGAAGTAGGTAGAAGGATATTTTTGTAGGGAGAAAGGGTTTTCTAAGGTCGAACCAAGATCACTAGATAACTAAAGTCTCAGCTTACTAACTTACTCACTTCGGAGCAGCGGTACCTTTCCAGTTCTCGAAAAGACTGGGAAGACGTAACCGGGGGAAGGCCGCCAAAAGCTCTACGAAAACACCAACCCGAACGTGGTGGAATACACGGGCCGGTCGGAGCCGTCACCTCCGGGCTACCACAACTATCCGTGGGGTTGGGCGCAAACTCAGGTAACTCCCTAGCCTAGACACCACGTCTATGCTAGAGGCTACTACTCTAACCCGGTACCTTGGACTAGAGCACTCGGTCGAGCGGAGATCCCGTAAGCAAGAGAAGTAAGCGCTAAACTTTAATTATAAAGATCACTAGGAAATTCCGCGGATATTACTCACGAAGGAGTCGGCTCCGTAGAGGTACAAGTTGGAGGAGAACCCGACAAGCCGGCTCCGCCTCCGCTCTGCGCCTCCTCTTTCTTCCTCTTTTCTCGCTTGTACAACTAGGTGAGAGCACCTAGAGAGACACTACTACTGCTATAAAAATATATAAGTGGAAGCTCAAGAGATGGAATATATATTGTATAGCTCAAATCTGTAGTGTAGAGTGTGTCTTTACAATAGGGGAATAGCCCTCTATTTATACTAGAGAGGGGAGAGGGACTTTTGCACATTGCTCCCCGCCTAATGACGGTGGAAGGCCCCAAACCGACCTCCCCAAGGTCGGTATATTGATTGCCAATCAATCAGCATCGAAAACCGGGGCAGAACCGGCCATTAAGGCGCTGAACCGGAGCTGAACCGCGTCATTAGTGGGCTGTCAGCATTTCTGGAAGGTAAATCAGGGATCCGAGCGGCTGAACCGGCCAGAACCGCGGTCCAACCGCGTCCGAACCGCGCTGGGCCGGCAACCGCCTTTAGCGCACCAACGGGCACTCGCCACGCGTCCCCTGTCCCGGCCATACCGCGTCCGCCCGCTCCAGCGCGTGTGGAGGCCGGCTGGTTGTCCTGTGCCGCCACGTGGCCACGCGGGATTCGTTCATTCGAATTTTGCTTTCCCGCCCGCGCTGTGGGCCGACAGCGGCGCCACGTGCTCCTGTGTGACGGGCCGGGCTGCTCGACGGTGCCTCCCCAGGCCGACAGAAGCTGCAGCCGCTGGGCCTGCTTGCTGGCCGTGTCTCCTGCTGGAGCTTTTGGTCGACAAGGCCTGGTGCCGCTCGTGGACTGAAATGAACGTCGTGCTCATGCAATGGCTAGGCCCCACCTAGCAGTATACGTGGTAAAGGCCCATTGGTCAAGCCTGTTCTGCTCCTCACGCTTGGTGATGCAAATCTAAGAATACCCAAGCGTGTGGCCAAGACGCAGCTGAAATCACTCGATCCAACGATTCCAGTGCCTCTACATCATATATATACTCCAACGTCGTGCTCATGCAATGGCTAGGCCCCACCTAGCAGTATACGTGGTAAAGGCCCATTGGTCAAGCCTGTTCTGCTCCTCACGCTTGGTGATGCAAATACAGTATCTCTCTGCCGTCTTATCCCGTTGACCTCGACGATGCCGGGCTTCCTGTTTCGATGCCGCTCCACCACCATCTTGCTACCCCTAACCTCGCTCCCCTTCCTTGCTTTTCACAAGGCCTCGGTTAGTGCGGATGTTTCCAATCGGGATTTGCCATAGAATTTCCCGGGTTCCACACTTCCACCGGGATTAATGATGGATTCTCTCTTGGTTGATTTGGTTGTACCAACACGTATGCACGCATGCTTCTTGCTTCATCCAGCTTGGATTCCTCATCGAAATTGCATGTTGTGGTTTATGCATCTAGGTTTGGTGATCTCGGTTGTCGAACATAAATGCGTTTGATGGTTTGTGTCTCCAAAAACAAGAACCTTATTCAGGTTTAGAGTTTAGTGATCCAAACACTCGGGAAATAAGATAGTTTGTCTAAAAAAAAAAGACCCCTTGGTAAGTTTGGATGAAATGGAATACTATTCTTCCCCGATTTAGAGTTGTGATAGCAAGAGTTTTTTCCCGAGGCTACCAGGGGAAATTATGCTGGTTGCATCTTCAGTTAGCGGACGAGATAGAGCAATGTTCTTTCTTCCTCTATTCGACTATACTTTTAATTATATTTGGGTCACTAAAATGGATTCTCTTGTCCAGATTAGTATATGTATGTACAGAATAATATATATGTTATTTCGTATTTGAACTCCGATTCTTTATGTACTTAGAAAATTAGTTGAGCTGCATATCAGAATTGCCATTCAATACTGTTGGAACTATGTACATCATCGTCGTAGTGAGTTTAGAAAATTCTTTTGATGCAATCACTTCTACTTCCATCTTTTTTACTGAATAGGCGAGGTTTGTTAATTTCTAACCAGATGAGATGGAGATACATATATTAGTTTTGCTTTGATAGTTTCCCGTAAGATACATGTCTCCAATTAAATAATAATTATATGGAAAAAAAGGTGCATCCGTTTATGCTTGTATGGCTGTCGCAAAAAAAAATGCTTGTATGGCAGCAAACTAAAACAATGTTGCTCAATAGTATTCTGACGACTTATTCTAGAGGTGACAGTTAATTATGAACTTACATAAAACAGTAACGTTAATGCTCTGATATTGGACCTTTCAGCCTTTATACTCTGAACCATTTTGTATTTTGCTTTCTGTACATGAAGTTTCAAGATCAAAGTTATCATTTCCTGAATTATGAAGCATTCGGAATGCCATTAGCGAGTAAATGTTCTGAAAAGGCAGTGTTCTGAAGAAAATGTGAATAGTTGGATAAAAACGCTGAGTTTACGTTGTTAATACTTAAATTCATGCTAGCTCTGTCTTGTTACACCCCTAGACTATCGTTTTACAAACGAAAATATTTCAATATTCCAATATTTAAATATGATGTACTGAACTTGCATATACACCATGCTTGGCCTATGATAATTTCTGGACAATAATCCTATCTCTATAAATGAATAGATGAGATGGTGACATGAGCTCACTTATGTTCCTCCTACCTAAATTTACCAGGTTTTTGTGAACTCAGATATTTATCCAATGGTAGCCTGATGATCCAAGCAAGTTTGGTGACTCCAAGCTCTGATTCAGGTGTGTAGCTAGGCAGCTTAGGAAGCAGCTAGATGAGGTAGTGTCATAGTCTGTAGGTCAGTTCAGTGGCCGGGCAATAGCTGTCCAATTAAAGTTTACGTGTTGCAGGCTGAGGCAGAGAGAACCCTGACTTGAAGCTCCCAAGGTTTGTTCTCTACCTCTATTTATCTATATCTAACAAACAAAATCACATTCATGCAGCTATTCAATTGTCACAGGTGATTCATCAAGAAAGGAACAATACTTTTGAAGACTCATCTATATTTTGCTATGGAAATATGGAAATAAGATCACCTAGGATGCTTTTGGACATGCAGTGCTACATCTGTGTAGCATAGTAGCGTTGGTGCTTCATACCCACAAAAAAATATCTATATTCTTCCTCTATATATGGTGAACTGGCACTAATGCTCGTTCTGGTTTAGGAATTGCAAACCTCATTGCTTTGGAGAATTACTCTGCTAATTGAGGGACGTGCTATGTGTGTGATAAAAATTCAGTACTTGCTATGATATGGACTTGCAAAAGCATATTTCTCCATGTAATAGATGAGCTTGATAGCATATGAACTTCTGTGAACCAATTGGCATATAAATTACAATGAGGTTGGCTTATGGTCTGCCCTGATGTTTTCATTGTTTTCATATGAACTCCTGTTGTCGGTTTAGCTACAAACCTGGTCATAGCATTTGATGCTTAAAATTACATTCGCATGCCTTGTACAAATCCAAAAATGGAATGAAGTGGCTCTATGCCTTCTATAGTATTTAGTTCGAGTCTGGACATTTGCCATCTATGTTGTATCCCTATTGTAATATTTGCCATATTTGTTGTATCCCTATTGTAATATTTAATTCATGTGTGAACATCCGTATTGTAATAGTTAGCTAATATCTGAACATCTAATATCTGCATTGCATTTTCCTTAGAAATATTGTGGTGGCCATTGCTCGCGCGCATGGGCGCGCGCAAATCACTAGTACAGTATATACGTTGACATGGCTCCCTATCCTCGTATGCCCTGCTGTTACGTAGTATATGCATATACGTATTCCCTCTGTATATATGAATATTTATTTGCATACATCTCGTGGTCACGATGACTTAGATCTCTTGGCAAGGTATATTGCACCACGACGATAGTTGCTCCATATAATACTATTTATTGTGTATTTTCAAGATGTCCTCCAAAATAAATAATAACAACAAAACTCGTGAAACTTATGAGATAAATAATATTTTAATTATAATGTTCCGTAGAATTTGGTCATTTTGACGGTCAAAAAGTATGCAATAAGGAGCGTCAACATACATGTTTATCTAAGCGATATTTATTTAATTATTGTAATATGCAGGACTTGAATAAATACAAAATAATCCCCCGAGGGTTGGCTGGCCCCGTGCTGCAGCTCTACGGATCTGGGTTGCTGGCCGTGCGTGCGGCCTGTGCTTAGGATAGTGCTTAAGATGTTTTCCCTTTTTCCTTCCCACAGGAGCAGAGCTCGCACTGTCGATTTTGGCCAGAGGAAGAGTGGCCGACGACAGTGTGGTGGCATTTGGGCTGGGTCTGCCCTGGGCTCACGCGCACTCGCTCTGAATCAGGCTCGTGGTACGCTAGGCTTTAAGATCTCGATTTACCTGGAGAAGGAGATGGCGTGCTTTTCCTTGGACGGGAGATTTCTTCGGCTTCGGTTATGGCGGCTATAGGGACGGGAGGAATAGCAGATGTGGGAAGAGACCGGAAGAGGGAAGGGCCGGGTAAAAACTTTTTGCTTTATCTATCTTCGGGCCGTGACGTCTCGAATTTTCACGAAGGCATTAGGGCCGGCTGTAGTAGGTGCCAAGTTCATGTGCCTGGTACCGTTGATTTTAGATCTTATGGTTGACAATGAAACTAGCTACGTGGCCCAATAGGAAGGCCGAGAATGGTGCACAAATCGTTGTTAGAAGATGAGTGATGGCGTGTCCTATACAATTGACACACAGGTCCCACATGTTGGATAGAAGAAGGGTGACACGGATGAGTAACTGCAGGCAATTAAAACCTGAAGGCAACCCGTTCGACACGGGATGAGTGATGGCAGGTCCCATACATCTAACACATATGTCCCACAGGTCGGATTAAGAAGGTTAACACGTTGAGTGTTGGAAGGCCCAATACAACTAACACATAGGTCCCACAAGTAGGATTGAGAAGTGTGACACAGATGAGTAACTACATGGAGGTCCCAGGAGATTGGTCTCATCTTATGAGTGATGGCGGGTATCCCATGCACAGTCTAATAGTGGATGCAAAAGGTCCAAGGTATAGATGGCCATGCAGCCCGCGGGCCGCGGCCCAGCCCTTGGCCCAACATGAGCACTACCCGCCCCGGTCCGAGGGACCAGGTTGTGCCTGGGCAGCCACCCTGGCCCGTGTCACAGCATGGGCATGCCCGGTCCAAGAGGCGGCCCGTTTGGTGTCCCGGTGACCACCATGGCCTGCTCTAAGAGTTCCTTGCTGAACTGGCATGTTAAGAGCCCACTAAACTCTGCACGAGTTCCTAACCCTACCCTTGCTGCACCCCACTGTGCCGCAACCGCAATTGTGAGTTAGCGACTTGCGAGTCGTGCGACAGCGACGACACGCTACATCTTTCCCTCTCCTCCCTTCTCACTCTCTCTCACTCTCTCTCACTCTCTCCTTCCGGCATCCCCGATGGCCGACACGTGACTGCGGGAGCCACGCCCGTGAGGTGAGGTCGAGCAGAGGGCATAGCGCTCGCTCCCTTCCCATCCGCCGTCCGCTATGCTCGCCTCAGCGCCCGCCGCTCCATATTCTCCGCCCGTCAACCTCCTCTCTCACAACACGTGTCGACTTCCTCCTCCGCAACCGGATCTGGGTGCGCGCACGGCGTCAACCTCCTTCGCTCCCTCGAGCTCACCAGCAGGGTGGCGGCGCTGGCTCCTCGCGGCAGCACCTTGATCCGTGCTTTCAGGCCGGCACGGCAGTGCACGGGCCCAAGGTCAGGCACGAAGCCCGTAGAGGCACGGCTCGACAGGCTCGACGGCCCGATGAGGCACGACGCCGTGCCGGGCCGAAACGGTCCGATGGCCATCACTGGTCCAAGGTACGCGTACGTTCGGCACTTGGCACAAATGAGTGATAGTGTCTCCTGTAGGCAAACGGCAGATGGAGAACACACCGTGTGAAGATCTATGACGAAGCGCAGCTAGTCACAATTCAAAAATATTGTTCACATAAGCGTAATCAATTCAATGAGAAAATTCGAGTCATCACAGTTCTATAGAAGAACGACAAGAAGTAGCGATAAACAGTAGCGCGAGCAATTCTATGACGAATTCAATGTTTTTCCCCTGACATTTTTCATTAAAATCTATACTATTGCCAAGAATTCTAGGAGCGAAGCAAGTAGATTCGCTGATGCTAACTCAATAAAAAAAATAGGCGGCAGCTGACTCGGTAGTGCATGATTAACGCAGCCAAGCGAAGCAAGGAGACCAATGTTCTCAACACTAGTACTTTATTTTACATGGGTCCCACAACAAGGAAAGTGGCTCTGCACCTGTCTGTTGCATACTCCCTCCGTCCCGGAAAGAGAGTCGTTCTACGACTCGAGCCATGTCCCAGAAAAACAGTCGTTTTAGGCGTTCGTAGACCCTGCAGGCTATTCCACTGCCACTCTCGTGCCTTTGCTCAGCGCTTGTCTGCACTGTCTACCCCCACCACTCTCATGTTCCAAGAGAAGGACGAGGAACAAGACAAAGGAGACAGAGCTCCAGAGCACGGAAAGGAGAGAGAGTTTCTGCAGGCTCCAGAGCAGCAAACTAGGCACATAGGCTTTCCTTGGTACCAGTGACCGAGTCTAAAATGACTCTTTTACTGGGACAGAGGGAGTATACTTTTCGGAAAGCTCAAGCGACAGACGGGGTATATGATGTAGGACCAATTTTTTTTGAGATCCCGTGCTTGTATGCATGCAATTTTGAAAAGGGTGCTTGTATGCATGCAATTTTGAAAAGGTGCGACTCTAGGACCTGTAGTGCGTGACTAATGGATCTCGTGGTTGCTCTCAAACCTGATTTGATCGAAGAGGGATTAACTACTTCTGAGAATATAGTAAACTTAACTATTTCAAAAATCATAAATCAAATATAACACACAAACCTCTTCTTCCCATAAATCAAATATGACATGCGCTTGTTGTTGGTGATTTAGATAATATATATGTATAATGGAACTAAAAAGCTAAATGTTGACACCTAAAAATGTCCAAGGGTAATTTTGAGGTGTTTATTAAGTCATGAAGACCCTGGGCATGATGGATGTCAAGTAGCGGCAGGCGTCCGTGGAGCAAAAAAGAAGTAAAAGAGGATGCCGAGCCATGCCGAGCCGAGACAGTCGGCTTGGCCGGCTCTGTCCCCTAGAGTCGGCCCAGTCGGCTGCTCAAGTCGGCTAGGCCGGCTGCCACCCAGGGTGCGCCGCTGACTGGCGGGCTAGCCCGAAGCCGGCCAAGCAGAGTCAGCCAGCTAGCTAGGCCGGCTGCGACTTAAGCGGACAGGCGCCCGCGGCCGAGCCCGCGAAAACCAGCCTAGCCGGCTTGCCAAGTCGGCCTGGCCGGTTCGTTCCCGAGCAGAGGCCGATTTCCCTAAATTGGCCTTGTAGCTTATTTTCATCATGGGGAACTTGAGAATTACGACTTGGAGTTGTTTTCTACTAGGATAAGACCACCCCCTCTCTATATATAAGAGGATCACAGACGATTGATCCTATCTATCAATCGTCAATCAAAACACAACAAAACTATCTTCTTTTACCCTAATTCTTCTTTCAACCCCTCCAGTTGCTGTCCAGCACCTCTCTGCCTCGCGAGATTTGTTGGCATCTTAGACGACCTTGCTGGTCCTAAGAGATCCTCCACGTGCTTCCTCCTGACGGATTCTTCCGGAGGCGGTTCGGGAGCACTTTCAGCCAACAACAAGCTTCACGTCGGCTTAATCGATCTCTAGATCGGTTTCGCCGGTCACGCTGCGTTGTTGCTGCGTTGCAGGTTGTAGAGACAACCTCCTTTAGCGTCCAAAGCCCGCTAGTGTGTTGGCATGGATCGGATTCGGCGTGAACACTAAACATGATGGATCCCTTTAACCTTAACCCCCTTCTTGTTGTATTCTTCACGATTGAGACCGTCTCTCACATCTCCACCCCGTCTCCCTCCCATCTCTCCTGTCTCGCCCATGACATGGCGGGAAAGGCGAAGTGAGCCATGGCCGGGCTAAATTTAATTGGATACCAACTTTTGTATTTTTCAAGCCGAGTCCTAGGTGCGTACATGGGATAGGTCGTCACCATGCAACAGGTAAGAACCGTCCCAGACCCAGTGCAATATATTGAGGGTGTTGAGTCACTTCGGAGCTGCGTGTCGATGGATCGATGACGAAATGAACCAGCGACGGGAGGCCGAAAGCATCGTATTCTTGCACCATCAGGCATCAGTCATGTACCACACGCGAATTTTCTACTGTCATATTATTGAGTCCAGCAAGGTCAACGAGAGTCTAACACCGTACCAACCTATATTACTTTTTATCAGCTTAATTATCGGTATTAACCTTTTCTTATTAAGTTGTCACTGATGCGCTCATAGCCATAGGATAGTGCTGATGCATGCAGGCACAAAAAATAATTTTCAAAGCGTCCGTACTGTGCCATGTTTTAAATAGCGAGCTAAGGCCAAGGTGTTTAGCGTTTATAAACCATGATTAGCCGACTTTAACGGCAAAATTGTGCATGAACACAAATAGCGGCACAATTTTTTTAAGCTATTTTGGGCTATAGCGGCAAAAATAGCGGGCTATTTTTTTCCATGGTACTGTGTGATAACCAAGCAAGTTCACACCACATCTCCTACCATTTAGTCTTATTTAGTCATTTTATCCAAATGCTATGACTAACTGGTATCAAAAAGTACGTAGCCAACTAATCACCCAAGTGACTAAAGCCCACCTATTAGGCCATATTTGGTTTTTACAAGGGACCCTGCTTAAGGTCGGGTGGCACCGATTATATGATCAAGGTGTGACAATAACTCATACGGTTGAGAGCATCGGTGACAACATTAGCTTTTCCCGGATGATAGTGTATCTCAAGGTCACAGTCCTTGATTAGCTCTAGCCATCGGCGTTGCTTCATGTTCAAATCTTCCCAAGTGAAGAAGTATTTCAAACTCTTGTGATCGGTATAAATATCACACCTATTGCCAATCAAGTACTAGAGACCATATTTCAGTTCCTTTTAGTCCCTAAATTGCTAAACAAGGAGACTAAAAAAAGAACTACTAATCCCTAGTCGACAAATCTCTTGAGAGGTGCTAATTTGAATTAGTGGTATTTGTGTAGTCCCTATTCACTAGTCTCTCTAGTCCCAGAAACCAAACAACCCTTAGTCAGAGTGTCTCACCTTTTAGTCACTTGGAACCTAAACATGTTGACTAAAAGGAACTAAAAGGTCTCTTTTAGTCCACCAAATCAAACATAAGGTGATTAAACTTTAGGTGCTGGTTTAGGTAATAAAGCTTTTAGAGCTGTGAACCAAAACACGCGCACTATATAGTACCTCTGCCTAGCTAGCTAGACTAGACTCTGAAATTAGGGAGTATAGCACAGTAGGTGCAGGCAGAAAATAATAAACATCAATATGAGCAAGTTCACTCCATTTGTTTGTCTCCGCCATGGGTCCACAAACGACAATTGACCAACTTTGGAGCAATGAATCTTCCTTCCATCTCCTCTAAGTTGTCTTAGATGGTCATTTTCTAAAAGAAAAAGTTGTCTTAGATGAAGAAGCAGCATAAACAGATGCATAGATCCCACGGGGCCTCATTTTGAATGACCCACAAAGGCTAGCAGACACGGATGTAAAATTTCTTTCGAAATGGCCACCATTCAAAATCACAAAACTCTCCAATGTGATGCCCTCGAGCCAACTGATGGCGGGATGTTCATAGGAGTACAACACCGTAGCGACGGAAAACCAAACGCAACACCAAAAGCCCGGATCGAAAACGTTGTTATCCGCCTCTATGGCAAAGAGGCAAGAGCCCGACTCAACACCCTCAATCTAACCGGTGACGAGAGATCTGTGAAGATTCACTGGGAGCAGCAGCAAGCCAACGGAAAAGACGGCTCGCAAAACGGGAACAATCCAAACGCAAGACAACGCACCTCACAAACTGACTGTGCTGGCTGGTCGATTTTCCTTAAACAAAAATGGTCTGGTCGATTCAGCCCATGATAAACGGCTCAGCCGGCGGCCCAATCAGCCTGCCTGGCCGTCTCTTGCACTGGGGGCGACTCCCCCACTCGACCCAGCCAGCAGCCTGGGCCTAGACGCTGCCCACAGCCGCGTGTCAGGCCCGCGTTGTCCTTCCCGCCCACATGGCCAAGCAGCCCACTTTTGGATGCTCTGAACCGCGAGGCCACTGCTGGCTGGTTGCTTGGTCTGAATATCACGAGATATATAGTTCAATAGTTGGGACCTGGGAGTTTGAGATATACTGTATGTAGTGAATTGTCATGAACACTCGGACATCGGTAGCCCAAGTTCCTGGAAGCTCGCGGATGGATCATGGTCGGCCGGGCCGGACCCACAAAAAGTCAACCCCACCGGCCCCACAGATTCCCTTAGAAATATAGGCATATAGCCGAGATTACATTACATGATCCCCAATCTTATCATATCTGGAGCATCCAATAGAAGTTTTAGAAGGCCTCTCGATCCACACGGTCACTTTTGATGAGGACACAGCTCCGGCATGCGCTCGTCCTCTGACCAACTCTGGTGACCGTGATCACCACCTGTACACGTGCCCTGAGCACTAGCTGTAGAATAGGTCAAGCACCGCTAATTCTAGTAGTAGATTGTGCACCACACAAACATCATGTAATCCGTGTATTTAAACACATAGAGATAACACGTAAAGTTCAGTTGGCTCATTCTATTTCTCTACATGGTATCAGTGTTCTAGGTTCTAGTTTTCCTTCCGGCGATCGCTTTCCTGCCGATCAGCACCTCCTCTCTTCCGATGCCCAACTCTCGTCACCATGGAAGATGTCAACCCTCTGATCAACGGTGACCTCTCCGGTGACGATTCCTCCTCTCAATCCTCCGATGGCAGCGACTCCGTCGTCGACGCCATCGTCCAGCCCCCTCGGCCACTGTCCTACAAACCGTCAACATCCGCCATCATGTCCCTGTTGAGCTCAACCTCACCGAGTCCAACTACGCCGAATGGCGAGACTTCTTTGACACCTTCATCGGCAAATTTGGGCTCACCTCCCACCTCACTATCGCGCCCACCTCCACAAATCGCCATGATCCCGACTAGGTCATGGCTCATCAGTGCATTCTTAGCTGGCTTTACAATTCCATCTCCAAAGATGTCCGTGCCATCATGCGCACCCCCAAAGCCTCTGCCTACAAAATTTGGCGCGCCATCCAGTCTTAATTCCGCGGTCATCAGCTCCATCGTGCCATCTATCTTGAAGCTGAGTTCCGCAACTTGGTTCAAGGGGACATGGACATTGCGACCTACACAGGCAAACTCAAACGCCTTGCCGACGCTCTGCGTGATGTCGGTCAGCCCGTGCTCGAAACCTCCCAAGTTCTCAACATGCTCCGCGGCCTCTCCTCCAAATACTGTTACGCTGTTCCCATGATCGTAGAAAGAGATCCACCCCACACCTTCCTCTCGGTGCGATCCTATCTGCTCTTGGAGGAGCAGTACGACACCGAGCACGCCATGTCGTCCGCCCAACACGCTCTCATGGCGACCGGTCTATCCGGATCCTCCGATTCCTCCCAGTCCGGCGCTCCGCGGTCTTCTCCTCCGTCCACTGGCGCTGGCGACACCACCTCCCAGAACTCCAACAACAACACTGGTGGCGGCTCCCGTCATCACTCGCACGGCTACGCCGTGCCTCCCCGCCACGACTACAACAACAACCATGGCGGCAAGAAGAAAGGTTGTGGACGCGGGGGCCCCAACTTCAACAACAACCCCCATCCTCCGATCGGCGGCGCCTGGACACCGGGTCTAAACTCGTGGACCGGCATGGTTCAGGCATGGCCGATGCCTTTCCGTGCTCCGGCCTCTGGCGTCCTCAGCTCTCGTCCTGGCACTCCACCTCATCAAGCCTACCTCGCCGGCGCGCCTCCATCAAACTACGCTGCACCACCACCGCCCATGGATCCGTGGAACTATCAGGCACTCACGGCGTCCCTGAACTCAGCATCCACCTCATCGGCCAATCCTTAGACCTCTGAGTGGTACCTAGACACCGAGGCATCGTCGCACATGTCCTCCACCTCCGATAACCTACAATCTCTTGTTCCTACACCTCACTCTCCTCCAATCATGGTCGGTAATGGCGCTACCCTGCCCATTACCCACCGGGCATTCACCTCTATCCCCACTGCCCGATCTCCTCTCCAATTGAACAATGTTCTTGTCTCCCCCTCCCTCATTAAGAATTTAATTTCTGCCCGCTCTCTTACTCGTGACAATAATATTTCCATTGAATTTGATCCTTTCGGTTTTTCTGTTAAGGACCTTCCCACTCGTACGGTGATCCTCCGATGTAATAGCACCGGCGACCTGTACCCTCTGGCCACCTCGATGCTAGAGGCTCTCACTGCAACCGCTCCATCCGTGACGCTCTGGCACCAGTGCCTCGGACATCCTGGCCGCAACACGCTTCGACACTCTCTCTCCAACCTCGAGTTCAGCTCCACCAAACAGCCACCATCCACCTGTGAAGCATGTCAGCTCGGCAAGCATGTCCGTCTGCCGTTCACGTCTTCCACTTCAATTTCTTATGTTCCCTTTCAAATAGTCCACGCTGATGTCTGGACCTCTCCTGTTCCTAGTTTTTCCGGTTTCAAGTACTATTTAGTACTCATTGATGATTTCAGTCACTATGTGTGGACATTTCCTTTACGATCAAAATCTGATGTTCTACAATGTTTACTCCATTTTCATGCTTATATTGCCACCCAATTCCAGCTCCCTCTAATTGCTTTTCAAACCGACAATGGCAAAGAATTTGATAACCATAGTCTTCGAACACATCTCGCCTCCTCTGGCGTCGCTTTGTGCCTTTCCTACCCCTACACATCCTCTCAGAACGGCAAGGCTGAACACATTCTGCGAACACTCAACGACTGCGTTCGGAGCCTTCTCATCCACGCTGGCATGCCTGATCAATTCTGGGTTGAAGCCTTGGCAACCGCCACTCACCTCCTCAACCTTCGGCCTTGTCACACCAGCGGCACCAAGACACCATCTGAGCTCCTCCTCAGCGCTCCTCCTTCTTACTCGCACCTTTGTGTCTTCAGATGCCTATGCTACCCCAATCTGACAGCCCAATCCCCACACAAGCTGAGTCCTCGCTCTACTCCATGCGCACTCCTAGGCTACCCAGCTGATCATCGCAGCTATCACTGCCTCGACCTCCAAACCCGCAGAGTCATCACCTCTCGCCATGTCACTTTTGACGAAAACAACTTTTCCTTTCACTCTGAAACTTTTTCGACAAAAGTGACAATGGCCATACCAGCTACAGTAGATGACTCCACTATCATTCTCCCGCCTCCTCCCCTCGCTTCGCCACCCCGGCTACAAACTCCACTCCTTCACCACAATCCTCGGCGTCACCATCCCCTCCCCCATCGCCCATGACGCCACCTTCTTCCTCCACTTCACTACCAGTAGCGGGTGCTCCCACTCCCACGGCCGCAGCTCCAGCTGCCCCGCCGATCGTCCACCCCATGATCACTCGTGGGCGGGCCGGCATCCACAAGCCCAATCCTCCCTACTCCTTGAGTGCCTCCAGCTTTGCTGTCTCCCCGATCCCTTCCTCTGCGCGTGCCGCACTGAAGGATCCTAACTGGCAGTCCACCATGGCCAGTGAATTCAGCGCTCTCCAGCGCAACAAAACTTGGCATCTCGTCGATCGGCCGCCGGGTGCCAACGTTGTCTCCGGCAAATGGGTGTTCAAGCACAAACTTAACCCTGATGGCACTCTCGATCGGTATAAAGCCCGATGGGTAGTGCGCGGCTTTACTCAATGTGCAGGTATTGACTATAGCAAAACATTCACATCGGTGGTGAAGCCGGCGACGATCCAGACCATGCTCACCATCGCTGCTTCTCGACGGTGGGCGACCCGGCAGCTCGACGTCTCCAACGCCTTGCTCCACGGAAGCCTCAAGGAACACGTGCTGTGCCAGCAACCCACTAGATTCGTCGACGCCGACCCCCCCGATGCCGTGTGCCTCCAGGACAAATCCCTCTATGGGCTACGCCAGGCACCACGCGCCTGGTTCACCCGGTTCGCCGCCTTCGCCGTCAAGCTAGGATTTCGAGCCGCGCGCTCGGACTCCTTCCTCTTCATCCTTCTACTGTGCGTCGACGACATCGTCCTCACCGGCTCCAACAACACCCTCATTCAGCATGTGGTTTATCGCCTCCGAGCCGAGTTCGCTGTCAAGGACCTCGGCGCACTGCACTTCTTCCTTGGGATCGACGTCAAGCATACTGCGTCAGGCTTCTACCTCTCTCAGCAACGGTACGCCGAGGAGATCCTTGAACGTGCCGACATGTCCAACTGCAAGCCAGTACCCACGCCGATCGACTACAAGGGCAAGCTCTCCAGCGAGGGCGCGGCCACCGACTCTTCCTCCTACCACAGCATCGCAGGCGCCCTGATGTACCTAACCATCACTCGCCTGGACCTCGCCTTCACCGTGCAGCAGGCCTGCCTGCATATGCACGATCCTCGCGCTCCGCACATGACGCAGCTCAAGAGGATTCTCCGCTACGTCCGCGGCACGACGACACAAGGTCTCCATTTGTGTGCCTCGCCCGAGCTCATCGTCACGGCGTACTCTGACGCCGACTGGGGCGGCTGTCCGGACACAAGGCGATCTACCTCGGGCTTCTGCGTCTTCTTGGGCGACACACTGGTGTCCTGGTCCTCCAAACGCCAACCCACCATATCCCGATGCAGCGCCGAAGCGGAGTACAGGGCCGTGGCCAATGCCGCCGCCAAGTGCATCTAGCTACATCAACTGCTCGGTGAGCTTCATTGCCCCATCACTAAGGCCACCGTCGTGTTTTGTGATCACAAGCGCACCAAGCACATCGAGCTCGACATTCACTTTGTCCATGAACGGGTCCAGCTCGGCCATCTGCGTGTTCTACATGTTCCGACCGGTGAACAGTACATAGATATCATGACCAAAGGACTCCTGACGGCGACGTTCGAAGCTTTTCGCTCCAGCTTGTGCGTTTCATCATTTACACGCAGAGGTGCGGCGGGGGGGAGTTGAGGACACAACTCCGGCATGCGCTCGTCTCTGACCAACTCTGGTGACCGTGATCACCACCTGTACACGCACCTTGAGCGCTAGCTGTAGAATAGGTCAAGCACCGCTAATTCTAGTTGTAGATTGTGCAGCACACAAACATCATGTAATCCGTGTATTTAAATACATAGAGATCAACACGTAAAGTTCAGTTGGCTCATTCCATTTCTCTACAACTTTGTTATGGTATTACTAGTCACCAACTCCATAATAAAATCTAATCAGCATCACTGTTCGATGATGCTGCGAGGGTTAGATAAAAAGGTGTGAGAAATTGCTGACCCGTGGCAAAAGGATGAAAGCAAAGCACGCGGTGCGTACCTTCATTTTATTTATCCGCCGTACCTGTTTAAAATGTTCACTCATCAACAAGTAGTGAAGAAAGTGTAGTGGTGCCTTTAGCAAAAGTTGGTCTATATACAATGCATGTCACAGTATTTTAGTGTGCACTGTGCAGTAGTTCAATAAGTTGTTCCGTATTGGATGAAAAGTTGGAACCCCCTCTTTTGGTGCCATATATTTAGCGTGCAAATAGCACAAGTTGACAACGCGGATGCACGTTAAGTAAGCCCCCTTTCGATCGGTGCCCTGGCCGGCCAACCTCGATCATCATGCCGATCGACGATTACTTGCATATGCATCCGAGTTTTCCAGAGACCAGACCTAAACAACTCCGTTGCATTTTTTTTTTCTTTTCACGTACGCACGCGTTTACAACGCATTATCAGCCAATGTGGCTGGTATGGACTTTGATCGTCTCGCTCGATCGTCTCTGAGATGCTTAGGCGCGAAGACGCGCGTTGTTTCGCTGCGCGCCGCACGTGTTGCATTGTGTTTTGAGGGAAGACGTGTGTTGCGTTCTTAAATGGAAAAGGTGAATGGATATACACTCTATCGTCTATTGTCGTTCCTACGTACAGCCTATCAAAAACAGATAGTTTAAATAAAAGGAAGAAAGTAGATGATGCTTCTTGTTTATTTTGTTGTGAATGCAGCACCTTTTCTTTGATTGTGCGCCGGTAGCTACTCAGATATAGAAAGTTCTATCTTCTATTCTGGACATTAACCTTGGGGGTTAATTAGAGGAGATTGGCAAAGGCTAGGATATCAATATATTCCCTTTTCTAAAAAAAGAGGAGATTTTGGCAAGTATTGGCTTTCTAATAGGAAACATTGTGTCACTAATATCATAGCAGTTGCGGCCTTGTAGAGTATTTGGAAACTAAGAAATAATATTTGCTTTTAGAGAACAGGTTGGAGGAGTATGGAGATACTCTACCAAATGATTATAGCTATATATGACATAGAATTGGCTGATTCTATGTTTTTTTGAGGCAGGGCTGATTCTGTGTCTAGTGGAGCATCAGGACCATCTGAGGGGTGCTATTGTCGAGCTCAAATTCCAATCTATGATGTCGAAATGGCTTCTTGCTGGGGTCCAATGACTGGTTGCCCTTGCCCGAAGACCTAATGATGTTTCAAGCCTGAAGACAAATGGTGAAAAGTCTAGAAGACCTATAGTTCGCCATGGTGGAGGCTTTCGTTGTTTCTATAGTTTGGTGGTTTGATGGTTTTTCTAGTTGTGCTGGGACTTCCCGAGCAGTTTTGGAACGGAAGTTGTCTGCTTATAACGAGTTTCTTTGGTCTTTCAGATGGTATGCCATCTGCCATGCTGTAAAAAGTACTACAATGGCCTTTTATCTATGCACAAAAGATGTTGGGAGTCTGACCTAATCAAATTGTCTCAGAGGAAAAGAGAATACCCTTGGCCCCAGCCAAAGGTCCAAAGGGCAAAGAAGGAAACTCAATCCTTAAGTTCCATTGCAAGACTCACAGAATTAGGGCATACATGCATTCCTCAGACGCCTCCTCATATGGTACAAGAGCTCCCCTTTTATAGTCTATCGTACATCAAAGGGCCTAATTGCATTTTTGCCTATGCCAATGGGGGAACATTCCCCGAGAATATTCCTTTTGTACCCTTAACTTTCTCGGAGCATCATCGTCTTTAGATTCACAGCACTGCTATCCACTATGGGCCTCAGCCCGTCTCCTGCGATGGCCCACCAGGCTGCCATCCGGCCGGTCCATAGCCCACTTTAGCCACTACAACATGTCATTGAATTAGAGGCATTTTGTTAAAGGCATATTTTCAAAATTGCCTTAGTTTCTTTTTACTTAAAGGCATATTTACCAAAAAGCCTTTAAAAGTATTTTTTAAGGCATTTCTATGAAAATGCCTTAATAAGCTTTAACATTTGGAGGCATTTTTTTTTAAATGCCTTCTATAGTCCTGTACTAACGCACGGGGTGGGCAGGTGATCATTTGGGCCTTAAGCCGCTCACCGACGGATCGTCCATCCATCCGTATGTTTTTCTCAATCTCAAAAAAGAAAAAAAAATCCATCCGTATGTGTACACCACCGGAAGCCGCACAATACAGGTATCGTACAGGCACCGGGCTGCAGTGACGGATCGACCTGCCCCGCACGATACCCCCGAACGGTACACGCTCCACGTATCGGCAAACGCTGCGGCGGCGCGGCGGCGACTCCGATCCAGCTCGGGCCTGCGCGGCGGAGGACGGCACGGCTGCAGGGAGGCGGGGAGGCGGCGCGACTGCAGGGAGGCGACGGGCGACCCCCGCGCGCCCGCCCGCCCGCCGACTACGCCATACTCCCCGAGAGCCAGCACGCCGATCCGCGCCCGGTCGACGAGGTACGCCGCAGCTCATCCTCGTCTTCCATGGACTGCTCGTGCTCTTCCCTAGCATGTGCGCAGCTGCTTGCGCTGGGCCTGCGTCCTCGGGTAGTTCATAGCTGGGTGGCTGGGCCGCCTAGGGATTGGATTGCTTCTGTTGTGGACTAGCGAGACTTGTGTAGGCGATTGATTTGTCACGCTCATATGGATTTTGGTTGGGTGGTAATGCCGCCTTCCTTTGGCGGAGCTATGATTTTGACTTCCTCTAGTAGGGCATTGGTGTTCCATGCTCTTCTCAGTTCTCATTGAGGCGACCTGTTTGTTCTAAAGTATGGGGACCAATTCGTCGATGAGGATGATATTAGAGATTTTGGAAAAAATAAGCTATTCTGTGCCATGGTGTGCTTGTTGCTGCTGTTGCACTTAATGACAAGAGTTAAGCTCTATGGTGTTAGGCTAATACTAATTTCACAGTTCACTGGGTTCGTCAAATGGATTTAGCAGTTCATGAACTTGCTGAATGACCTTTGTTGACCTTGCTGGTCCTGACACTGATGAACTTGATGATACTTGATACAGTAAAGCTTTCCACAAAGGAGGAAAGGCATCTTAATAAGTCTCTTTCAAGGCTTGGTTATGTAAATCTGTAATTGCTTTTTTGTGCATCATTTCCTTTATTTTTCTTGGTGCACCTAGATTGGCTTCCCTGTCTTGATGTCTCGTGGGCCTCTGAATGCAATTGCCCCCTTTTTTAATTGAAAACAAATGTATGATTGTCATTTCAGGAAACTAGTCAACGTTCTTTTAGAAACAAAGTTGATTTACCATATGAGCAATCCCATTTGACACATTTGCTGAAGGATGGCAGCTCCAGGGTTATATTTTTGTGTTCGATTTCTTCGAGCACAGGTATATTTGTCTTGCATGGATAAATATTGTTTTGCTAGAACAACTCTTCTATATGTATATTTGTCTTGCACTCTTGCTAATTTTGAGTTTTGATACATGACACCTATACTAAGGAGTTTAGAATTCATGTCAGGATACAATTGAATTCCATTGGTAGTGAACAAAACCATATGTTTTCTTAGAAGTATTTCCATTTTCCTTTTGGGATGAACTTGGTTGTCTGTCTTACTAACTAGATCCTTTTCAGATAATTTAGGCAAATTTTCAGAGGTATCCACGGCCTGAGAGGGACTCACCAGTCTTTTTCTCTAATTTCACATGATAGGTCATTGGATATAGTAAGTTATCCCTAGTTCATATTAATATATGTTTTGTCTTTGTTGTCTCTGTTGCTACAACTCCCCTCTCCCATTTTACTCTCAGTTTTGTATTCACATGGTGACATGATTCATTTTGTTCATTAATATCAGATCAGATATGCAAAGACAGTTACACATGGCGGACTTCCTTTCCTCTGGTGCAACTAGTCTAAGGACTTAAACATGATGGAGTTCTCCTCTGAGTTCACCTTTCTGCAGCAATGACAGCATCCACAATGTATTAGTGTGTCCATTGTATTAAAATCCTACGTAGATGACTGGAAGACAAGAATGAAACATTCGAGTTTCAACCCTTAATTGTACTGGGAAGACTTCATAGTTAGGCTGATAAGATCGTTGATCTTTTGGCATACTGTAAAATATTCAGCTAAGGACAATTGTTTGATTTGCTTTGTTCTTTACTCTGAATCTTAAACCGGGTATCTGTATTGGCAGTTGTTTGGTGACTGGGATCAGTTAACTTGTGTCATATTTGGTATGCCTTTTTCTTTTACTGCACAACAGTCAGCCAAGCTGCTCAGCACATCTTTTGTTGGTTCCTACTAGTTCTCTTCCATTTTCTGCTGTCACTTGAACCTTTTTTTTGTTCTATATTAGAACACAGCTGTTGAGCATATTGACATGCTCAAATTTCTACATATGAATTTATACTCATCATTCTACTTTGCAGGTTCAGAGCACATTTCTGATGGTGTGTCTTGTCAGGTCAATAATTCAGTATGAGTCAGCTTCTACAAGTAGTAACTTTCTATAGGCCTTTCTTCTATCAATGCACAAGATTTTTTTATAACAAAGTTATAATTCTACAAGATTTGACTGTTTCCTCTTTTTCTTGCACTAGCACAAGACTTGACTGGAGCTATTAGCATGTCCAAAACACAAGTTATATAATTATATTGTAATCAAAGGGAACAAAATTCAAACGTAGCGCTTTTGGTCATTAAAATTTTAGATTTCAAAACTGTGAATTTAATTTTTGTACTTATTGCAAGTGCCTTCTTTCAATCTTGTAATTCAACTATAGAGTTAAACAAGACTTTTTTTTTTTTGTTGTGTATTGCAGAAATTGTAGAGTGAGTGAGGAAGCAGGGAGAAGAAGGTAGAGGTTATAGACATTTGGATTTAATAAAGGCAAGAAGCTTGTTGGTGGTGTGTTGTCATTCTCTTTCTAGCCTACTAGTTTTTTTTGTACTATGAGAATTTTGAGTCATAGGTACATGTAATTTGAGCATCTTCTTGTCCAGACCTTGAAAAGCTTGATTGCTAGATTCAAGAAACAACACCTGTAGATAAATTTTATAGTTGCACAAGAATGGTTATATTCTTTCAGCACTGTTGGTGTGAATATGGATTTGAGATGTTCTGTTCTCTTGACTGATATCTTGTTGACGTTTGGGGGAAATTTCTGGAACTTCATTCACTTGCTAGCTTGAGGTACACATACATATATACATTGTATTTGGGCTGGTCTTAGTACACAAACATGGCCCAACAGTATACAAACATGGCCCAACACTCCCCCTCAAGATGGATGATAGATATCTATCATTCCCATCTTGCTACATGCTAAATTACATTCTTTTACTCCTAAACCTTTTGTCAAACAATCTGCTATTTGACCACTTGAATTTACATGACTTAGCTCTAGTATGCCCTCATCTAATTTCTCTTTGATGAAGAAGCGGTCTATCTCCACATGCTTGGTTCTATCATGCTGAACTGGACTATTTGCAATACTGATTGCAGATTTGTTATCGCACCAAAGTCTCATGGGACCTTTTCTTAGAACATTCAACTCTAACAGAAGATTTCTTACCCATAACATTTCACAAAGTCCAAGAGACATTGCTCTATATTCTGCTTCGGCTGTTGAACGGGATACAACAGACTGCTTCTTGCTCCTCCATGACACTAAGTTCCCCCCAACAAAGACGCAATAGCCTGAAGTTGATCTCCTGTCATCAGGACAACTAGCCCAATCAGCATCACAATAGCCCTCCACTTTTAAGTGGCCATTACTCCTAAATATCAAGCCCTTTCCTGGACTACTCTTTAAGTATCTCAAGATCCGGTATACAGCATCCAAATGTCCACTCCTTGGGTCATGCATGTATCGACCCACAACACTTACTGCATAGGATATATCAGGTCTCGTGTGACATAGATAGATAAGGCGCCCAACAAGCCTTTGGTACCTTTCTTTATTTACTGGATTACCTGATTCGGCACATAACTTGTGATTTAAATCAATCGGTGTTGATATTGGTCGACATCCAAGCATGCCTGTCTCACTTAGCAAGTCTAGAACATACTTTCTTTGTGAAAGAACAATACCTTTTGGATTCCGTGCAATCTCAATGCCAAGAAAGTACTTGAGTTGTCCGAGGTCTTTGACCTCAAATTCATTACTTAGATTCTCCTTGAGTCGTATGATCTCCCTTTCATCATCACCGGTAATGATAATATCATCCACATACACAACCAACACCGAAATCTTATGCCCTGAATGTCTATAGAAGATAGTATGATCGCCATTGCACTGCTTGTATCCCATGCCACACAGTGCACGCTTAAATCTATCAAACCATGCTCGTGGAGATTGTTTGATACCATACAAGGACTTTTTCAATTTGCACACCTTTCCAATTGCCCCACGATTAGAGAAACCAGGTGGAATCTCCATGTACACTTCCTCTTGGAGATCACCATGCAAGAAAGCATTCTTGACGTCCAATTGATGCAAATGCCATCCAAAATTCGCCGCACAAGAAATTAAAGTTCTCACTGTACTCATCTTTGCCACAGGTGCAAATGTTTTATCATAGTCAATGTCATATGTTTGGCTATAACCCCTCGCCACAAGTCGAGCTTTGTATCTTTCAACCTTTCCTTCAGGAGTTTGCTTCACAGTGAACACCCATTTGCAACTAACAGCTTTCTTTCCGAGAGGTAGTTTCACAAGCTCCCAAGTTTTATTCTTTTCAAGGGCTCTCAACTCCTCCAACATGGCCTCACGCCACTTGGGATCTTGTTTTGCTTCCCTCCAATCTTTAGGAATTTGTGCAGATTGTAATGAAGAAATAAATGCTCTATATGCAGGAGACAATGATTCGTACGAGACATAATTATTTATGTCATGCTCAAAACCATACTTAAGTGGAGGTTTCCCAGCTGTACTCCTTACCTCCTTTCTCAGAGCAATATGCAAATCAATAGAAGACTCAACTTCTCCCCCTGTCTTTGTGGACTGCTCAGCCTCACTATCGCCAATGTCAACATCACTAGTTGAAGATTGTTGTTGCTCCAATTGTTGTGAATTCTCAACATGTTGCTCTACTAGTTGTGATTGCTCAACTTGTTGCTCCACTGGCTGCACTCCAATATTTTTGTTTTTTCTAGTATAAACATGCACAATATTTCTATTTTCTTGCTTTGTGTTCATGTTATTAACATTTCTGTTTTCCTCTCTCTCATTCACATTAGAATTGCCTACACGCAATGGAATCACTCCTGTGATAACTCCTGTTGCCCTTGATTGATGACCTTCATTATCTTGTACTACATCAATGCCATCCATCCTCTCTTGTTCATACACACTCATGCTTGGTTCACTTAGCTCAAACAAGGAGCTCAAATCAGTCTTCTCCCCATAATAAGGTTCAGATTCTCAAAATGTCACATCCATACTAACAAAGAGACGTCTTTCAGTAGGACACCAACACTTGTAGCCTTTCTGACTTGAGGAATAACCCACAAATATGCACTTAACAGCTCGAGGGTCCAACTTTCCCACAAAAGGCCTGTGATCCCTAACAAAGCAAGTGCACCCAAATACCTTAGGTGGAACAATAAACTCATTCACTCCTCGTAACATCTCATAAGGAGTTTTCCATCCAAGCAATCTTGAGGGTGTACGATTAATCAAATATACCGCTGTCATCACCGCTTCACTCCATAGAAACTTTGGCACATTCATAGCATACATAAGTGAGCGTGCAATCTCTAAGATATGACGATTTTTTCCTCTCAGCAACTCCATTTTGTGGAGGTGTACCAGGACATGTAGTTTGGTGTAAGATCCCTTGAGCTGATAGAAAGCTGCAGAATTCATTGTTCACATATTTTGTTCCATTATCTGTCCTCAACACTTTAACTCGAGCATCATATTGATTTCCAATAAGTGAGCAAAATACTTCACTTTTATGTCTCATAAGATAGATCCAAGTCACACGTGAATAGCAGTCAATAAAGGTGACAAAATACTTCATTCCACTAACTGAGGTAACTGGGCTCGTCCACACATCAGAATGAACCAGCATAAATGGAGTTATACTCCTTAGTCCTCTACTTGCATATGTTGCTCTTGTATGCTTTCCATACTCACATGCATCACATACTAGTTTCCTCTTATCTATTGTACTCATTATTTCTGGAAATGCTTTGGCCATAGTATCAAATGACAAATGTCCTAGTCGACAATGCTGAAGCATCACCTTAGCTTCATCTTCATTCATGCTTGCTGCTAAAGCAGCACCCAAAAATTTAACATCTTCCTTCCCATCCAGGTACCATAATCCACCACACCTAATGCCAATTCCAATTTCCTTTCCCGTCCTCCTGTCTTGAATGAGACAGAGCTCTTGATCAAAAGAGACTCGACAGTCCATTTGATCAACTAATGCACTTAATGATACTAGATTAACAGGAAAAGAAGGGACATGCAAAACTGATGACAAAGTAATTGATGGGGTACACTTGACAGTACCACTGCCTTTGATAGGTTGACATGTCCCATCAGCAGTTTGAATGGTCTCCTTATATGTAGATGGATATGGTGTGTAAGATATAAACTCATCATGAGCACCTGTAACATGTTTGGAAGCACCAGAGTCCAATATCCATCCATGTTGAGTTCTCTTCATGCATGAGAGAGCTTCAACATGAATATCTTCCAACTTGGTACCCATGGGCATCAACTCCACCCTCTGAATCATCTCCTTTTTCTCCATAGTTTCCTTACTTGAGGATGATATCTCACTGATTTTCATAATGAGTAACTTTACCAATTTTTCTAGTTCAGATAATCTCCCCAGAACTTCCATGGTTTCTTGATTTCCCCACATCTTGTACTTTATCTCTTCACAGAAGCCTGTAAGCTCCCCCTGAAAACAACTCCTTCCAAGCAGCAGCACGCTGCTCCACCTTGATAATCACCTCCTCTGCTCAAGCCTATGGTTCCCTACTGAACCCAGCACTAACACTCTCAAGACACCAGCAGCAAGCCTCAATTCCCCCTTTATTTAGCTTCTTTCTACTCTCAATCTTCTTATATTAAACAGAAGAAAAACGAAGCACACAGCTGCACACGAACCTGCTCCGTGCTCTCCTCTCTACAGGAGGTCTTGAGCCGCACAGACCTGTGCTGGCAGCAGCAACTCGCCTCGTTCGTCAGCAGCCTCCGCCTTCTGCGCCACCTGAAGGCCCTCGGCCCTCACCGCCGTCACAGCGCCGAGGCCGCCTGTTGTCTTCACGCCACGTCCCTTGGCCGCCGCCGCTTCTCCGTGGCCTTCCCTGTGGCGGCCTCCTTCAACTCCTGCGCCTTCTCGCTGGCCACCTCCACCTTCTCCCACGCCGCGCGTGCCTCGCCCCCCTGCTCTCCTCACAGCTCGTCCTCCGACCGAGCAGGGATCGCCGCCACCACCATTGGCTCCGGTACCATGTTGACGTTTGGAGAAAATTTCTGGAACTTCATTCACTTGCTAGCTTGAGGTACACATACATATATACATTGTATTTGGGCTGGGCTTAGTACACAAACATGGCCCAACAGTATACAAACATGGCCCAACATATCTTGGTTTTGGAGGCATTTTAAAAAACACCACCATAAATGTTTGAAGGCTTATATAGAATGCCTTTAAAAAGTATTATAGGCAAATCAAAAATGCCTTTATATGTTAACATTGGAAGGCATTTTGAAAAAAATGCCTCAAAAGACCTTTTGAGTCCAGTTTATAGAAGGCATATCTAAATATGCCTTAAATGGTCTTTGAAGGCATTTTTACCACTTTTAAAGGCATTTTTAAATGCCTTGTATAAACAGCCATGCTGTAAATTGCCTACTTTTTGTACGTGATGAGTCAGAAAGCATTATCAGCTAGCAGCCCGTGTGATTTGATTTGAAGGCCAAGGATCAGAAGAGGAGCTAGTGAGCCTTATACGACTTGTGGGATTATTTAGCTCTCCCGCAACGCAACTACTCTCATTAATCACTGCCTACATTTTGGATTTTAATTGGACTAAATCCAGTTTTAATCAATGAAAATCAAATAAATCCTAGTTCAAAATATTTTTTTTGTCTTGCACGAATTTTAATAAAAAATGACTAAAATGAAAAATATGATAATTATGTGTACCTATTGTGATGTTGGTTGGAGAATGGTGAGCTCAGGCGTGACGAAAGTTGATAGTGAATAAAAATATGAAAATTTTAATGTCAGACTAGCGGATCACACGTAACTAGCTAATTGCACACCACCTACTCCTGTCCTATATTACTTGATGTTAAAGTTTTAGACTCACTCATAGAGACACTATAGAAGAAAAAAGACCAAAATATGCCCCCCCTCCGGCGTCGTCTCCTACAGGCAACTCGGTGGCGACCCTAGCCCCTCCGCGCCAGGCACCTCGGCCAGCTGCGCGCCCAACAAGGCCACATGCAACGGCTCCCCTTCCTCCCCTCCCTTTACCCCTTCCCGTCATTTTTCTTCCCCATCTCGAGCTCAAGTTTCTGGTGACAAATGGCCGGCGGCCGGTGAGAAGACCGCGTGGAGGGCCGGATCCGTGCCCCCGGGGACCAGATCCGGTGGCCCTTGGCCTGGAGCTAGCGTCCCGGGACCCCTGGCCCAACTCCCCTGATGGGGCTCATGGCACCGGCAGCGTTGCTCCTTGGTGCTGGGCTCCCGTGCGTGGAGCTCGCAAGACCGGCGGCGAGCATGAGGGCGGCCCGGATCCGGCGACCGCCATCATGGATCCAGCGGCCGTTCGCCTTGGTTGGTTCGGCTCCTTCGACTGGCATGGACGGCGGCGTTAGCGGGGTCCCGAGTGGACCTCGCATAGGCGGGTGCAGTCGTGCTCTCTGCGGCGGGAGCCCCTCAATCAGCGAGGAACCATGGAGTCGGCGACTCGGTTCCCAGGCAGCGGTGGGTTCGTCCCCTTCGAGGACTGCTGGCGCGTGTGTGCTTGGCCGCTATTGCTGGCCGCAAGGCTGCTGAGGCAGTGGGCGGCGATGACGCGGTCTACGAAGGATGGGCCAGGCCGGTGGCCGCTGCTGCAGGATACTGGTCACGGCGGCCCCGCCTCAGCTTCGTCGCTGCTTGGTTCTGGGGCACAAGTCATGGTTTGGGGGCCTAGGCGAAAGCTGTGCACAAGTTGTGCGATTGACGGCGACGCCATCTGGCGCCGTTCACCTCCTTGGAGGTGTTGATATTGCTCCCCACCCCCTCGACTGTCGTTTGCACAGAAGCTGGTAGTGGTGATCAGCTGAGCTCAGCATGATGAGCCGGTAAGGAAACTGGGCGAAAGCCTTATCCGGCTTTGCTCCGGTCCGGCGACGATGGCGCACCTAGCGTCATGCCCCTCCTTGGAGGCGTCGCTGAAGTTTCTTGCTAGACTGCTACTGCTTGCGTCTGGGGCGAAAGCCCTCTCTGCTTTGGCCAACGACGGTGGCGTCTCTAGATGTCACTCTCCTTGTTGAAGGCATCCTTACCTGTTGCCATCTATGTCCCGACACGCCTTTGAGCTCCCTTGTGTGTGCCTCTGTACTCCTTGTTCCCCTCTTGGATGAGACTAGCCCTTGCTGTCACTCGTGGCCGATCTTTCGACGAGTGTCCTCTAGCGTCTCTGCTCCGTCGACGCTCTCCTTTATGGTGTCAGAAAATCAAATGCTGGGTGGAGTTTCCACCGCTGTCACCATCCCCCTCTAAGGATTCCTCCCCTCAAACGGCGTTGGATGGTGGTACGTGGGCCTGGATGTGCTGGAGGATGCCATCATCATCTCAAAAGGAGGTCATTGCTTGTATCCGATGATCCTAGGTTTACGTGCTCGACACCACTCTAAGTCCACATTCCACTTGCGGGCCCTCAGAGGGAGGGTGGCAACGGAGCGGCGTAGCTACGAGGGGTGGTGGAGGTCACAATGGCCATGGTGAAATCGGCGAGTATGCTGCTCGGCGGGGGCGCAAGTTGACGTTTCGGTTCACGTCTTTCGGCTTAGGTCTAGGCTCACCTTTGAGTTTGTTTTGGTGTTGTTTGTTGCTGATGTTGTTGTATTCCCTCTCGCCCCCTTTGTACCTCTCAAAATTTGTATGAGGATTCGCGCTTATGCCCCTCCATCGCTCGGCTTGCCGAGCACCTGTGGAATGAAAAGTAGGTGGGAATCATTTGATTCCCCCGAATTCCCTCAAAAAAGACCAAAATATCCCTCAAAAAAAGTAGAGAGAGATCTATTAGAAAAATAAAATTGTGTTTTCAAAACAGAAAAAAATACATAGAAAAGTGACCAGGTCAAGTATTTTGGTAGAAAATTTGAATGCTATAAGTTCGCCTCACTGTGCGAGAGGTCGCCACGACCGCCAGGTCACGTCCCGTTTGGCTGCCAAGGTACCTCCGACTCCGATATATTTCCCATGGCCACTGCCTTCCCTATAGCTTCGCCAGGGATGTCGGTAAAAATCTGCTGGCCAAGAAATATCGGCAGCTCCCAAAACCGACTTACTCTGAAGCACCGACTTACCATCGGATATAAATAGCCAGCCATGGCTCCTAGCGAGGGGGCATCACGGGAGGCACTGAAGCTGTCACTTGATGAGCATCACGCTGAAGCCGAGCTGGGAGCCGCTGCCACTGGGACCAGCAAAGGAGCATCGCTCCCTGCCCCTGCCACGTTGTAGCTGTGCTGGAGTCATGGTCGGCACCGCCGCCGCCCAACCGACGCAATTCGCGCCCAACCGCGCACGAGGATGACGCCGGAGCTGAGCACCATTGATGCCTTTGTCGCTGCCGTGGTCCACGAAAACGCCGCCGAGCACCCTAGCTCTACTCCGAAGCAGTGCTGTCGGAGCTGCTACCGTACTCGGCCATGATGCCACCTCGGACCTCGTCACAAACCGCCGCCATCGAACGCAGTGGTCTGTTGGCTGTACTAGAGCAGATGACTGCCACCTTGGCAGTCGCGCTCGTCACCGCTCACCGGAGTCGAAGCCGCTGCCGCCTCGCTCTGACTCTGGAGCCGGTACAACGCAACGCCGCACTGCTCGTGCCAGCCGCCCGGATGGCTCGCCGTCACCAGAGCCGCCCGCCACCAGAGCCATGCCGCTCGACACGCTCTGCTCTCTTCCTCCTCCTCTCTCTTGTTTTCCCTCTGCTCCTCAGACGGAGGAGTGAGGACGATGGACGATGGTGACCCATGACAGAGTGTCCATGAATATCAGGCCAATAGAGGCACGACGGGCCCACATGGACCCTATATTCTCTCTCTTTCTTAAGGCGTCCGCAATGGCTAGCTATTTAGCTATCTAGATGTGACGTGACAAGCAAAAAGTAGGAGAGAGAGTGCTCACTAGCTACATGCAAATAGCTTATCTATTTCACGTGGCCCAAGAATATATGAGAGGAGCATGTGGACCCAGTAGTATAAAATAGTCTTTTTTCTTATCTCTCACCTCCATATCAGCTGACTACGTAGCTAGTACTAGCTATTACCATTGCGGACGACCTGAACTTGGTTCACATGAAAAACAGAGAGGAGGCGGGCAAGTTCATAGATCGACGCATAGTCCACAAGAGCACAGTGTTGGCCGGCTGGATAATAGGCTGGACCCACGCGTCAGCCAAAGGAGCATTTACGAAGTGCACCAGAGAAGTGTACACGGGGGAGTGAAATTACATTTTTCAGATAAATTCCCACAAAATTTCTAAATAAACTAGGTACACTCCTGATCCTATCCATATATTTTTCCCACTCGTTTCATTATTCTAATTTCCAGAATTAATTCCTAGATTTATGTTCCATATATTAATTCCTATTAAATCCTTACAAATTCATATCTTCTTTGTCCTAGCTCCGAATCACTTGTCTTTCACCAAAATTCTTCTAAATTCAAGCTCTATTTATTCACACCATTTGCTCCATTATTTGGTGCCTATTTAAATTCTAGTTTTTTATTTTCTTTTTAATATAAATAGTGGTCGTGTTAGTTAAGTGGTTACCGTTAATCGGGATATTCGCATAGGTGCATACACCACGCATGTGCTCGAATATGCCCGTACTCAATATGTGGACTACCAATAAGTGGAATACCAATACATACATAGTTGTGCCCGATATTCCGATATCCGAGTATACGTATGGCTAACCCTAAGCCCTCTATCTAACTAACCCTAGGCATATACATAAGCATATGTGTATATGTTACTAACCCTAGTATGTGTATACGTATTCGCATATATGTACCTAACCCAACCCATTTAGGAACGATCGTTTGCCTATGTTTTTTTTACATACTTTGTTTTTTTGTGTCTTCTTGTTTGTCAACGCTAGGCAAGTGTAGGGTAAAAGACATGGAGAACCCAATTTACCACAGAAGCACTACTACAAGGATGAAGGAGCCAGAAGCATTGGAAATGATCCTCGAATGTGCTCGTCATCGAATAGAGGCAAGTCCTAATTTCCACCTTATTTCCTACATTACCATTCCTTTAATTACTCCCCTTCTACCACCTCTATATTCTGCTAGCCTCCACCATAAAAACCACTTTACCCTACCAACTAATAATCTTAAAATATATTGTTTAAATCCTCATTCATGAATTAATATTTTTTATGATGAATTATGAGATCATTTATGATAATTTTATTTATGAGAAGGTATCAGTTACCTTGACGAGACATGAGTATTTGAACTTGAGGATAATAACTACGAAACTTAAGTTAGTAAAATTGGACTAACCCCGACAGGGGCGAGTGGGGGTAATTCATGCGGTATGGATTACCTTGGCAGGTTCGCCTAGTGAGGGTTCTTGTTGGGAGATACTCGCCTCGGTCGCATAAGGACCTGTTCATTTGACATCTCGCCTACCCAGAATTTCGTACAGCTGTTGACGGGAAATAAGACCTGTTATGGTATACTCAGAAACCCGTCAACAGTCCTCGATGGAGGGAAGATAAGCATTACATGAGCATATTTATCTCTAATAAAGTTCCACTTGTACTCTTAGCTTGTGAAATGCAGGGAAGATGGAAATAAGCCCTGTGGGACCCAAAACCCAGGTCAACCGACCTGGTGCTGGTCTCACCAGGAGCTGACCTCCAAGCAGGGTCCTTGACATGCTACAGGGAGACCTTCCCAACCCCTGGATCCAAATGTGCTACAACTCAATATTCCAATCACTTAGCACATTGGTTCAAGGATTCACATAGAAGCAAACAAGGAATCAAGTGAACCCAAATTCGGACAAGACTACACATGACAGGTGGGGACAACACCAGGAAGCTGCAGGTGGGCCAGGCAACCTAGTGCCAGGTCGGCCGACCTGGCCCTGGTGGCTTGCCACCTGGATATTGCTCCCAACACACCCTGGACCTTCTAGAAGGGTGGTGGGACCCACAGGTCAGCCAACCCCTGGTCGGCTGACCTGCATGTGGGCCCACCCCAAGGTCGGTTGCCTCTCCACCGACTTCCTGCATGGCCTCCATTTGTCCCATGCTGATAGACGTCCATTCAAGTCGGTGGGAAGGTCGGTGGATCCAAGGGTGCATGGTGGAGGAGCACACGGATCGCTGACGTGGCACCGGAGTAACCCCTACTCCACCTCCACTATAAATACCCCCTAGTTTCTCTCTTTAGAGCATCCCCAAGTAGTCCACAAGTGTGTTCTCAAGCTCTCTTGGAAGATCAAGTGTAGTGTAGTCTAGTCTAGAGTGGGAGTTAGAGTCGAGTCGAGCGAAGCTCGAGTCTCCGGAGTCGTCTTCTGAAGAGTCTGGTATAGCTCTTGTACCTTTCCTCTTGTATTACTTTCTTTATTAATATATTCTTCCTTTACTTTATTAAGTCTTTACTTTGAGTACTTTACTTTAAGTATTTACTTAGTGCATTACTATACTAGTATAGTAGTGTTGTGTCTTAGTCCTCTTAGTGTAGAGTCTTAGCTAGTTTAGTGTCTAAATCCTTTGTGTGTGTTTCACTACCAACTGGGGCTGAGGCTACTTACGTGGTAGCTAAAGTTATAAGGCTAGTGTAAGCAAGGTGCTTAGACTAGTGCTTATTAGTGGATGCAACCTTACCTTGATTGGTATATCCATTCAACATTCTGACGTATATTAGCGGGAACGGCGAATCGTGACAGGACTTCGTCTCCTTATAGTTCTATTTGCGTTGGGTTTGGTCTATAGGACGACCATAAGCCAAAGGTCCGCTGGAGTAGGGGATGACCCCTCCTACTTGTCAGTCAACTTCCCCTATCACACAGATTGTTTAGGCATTAGTCTAGTTGAGTCATTACATTAGTAGGATTAGAACACAGAAGTAGAGTTAAAAACATAGGAGTCCATACTCACTCATTGTCCTCCAACCAAGCTAGCTACCTACCAGTTACCCTTAGTTCATAACTCTTATCCATTACAATCTACCCCCTTGTTGACACTGATAACTTAGATTGAGTAGAACCACCATGGATATCCATCCACCCATTTATTAGAGAGTCCTAGTCCGCTTTCCTGTGAGCGAACTACAAATCACAACACCATGGATACTCACCCGGTTGAAGTGCTACAGTGGTACCTGTGCGCTTGCAGAGTTACCCTTGGCACATCTTGCGTTATCACTAGAGTTTAGCCTTGCGTAGCATTCCTAGGCTGTTGCCTGAGGAGGAATTGTGACACCCTCTCTCTGGTGATAGTTCAGGCTTGCAGTAAGCATTGCTACCAGGCACCACCTTTGTCACATTATCTTACTCTAGTCGTTGTGCGTTAAGATTTGCCAACAAGCATTTCTGGCGCTGTTGCCGGGGAAAGCCCCCCATTAGGAATCTCTAGTAAATTGGAATCCGTGGTCTACTCTTAATCTAAGTATCCGTTAGTGTTAGGAGCTTATCCTTCACTTGTCTTGTTTTTCTTGTTATCATTTTTAAGATAGTGCATGAGCGGTTTCAAACTGCCGTCAAACTTCATTGAAGATCCTGAGCAGTTGCTGAAGAGAGCTAGACGTCGTCTAGTTCCTCCTCAGAGGTTCATCTCGAAGCCTGAACCGTTTGTGGAAGGAAGTCCCGCACCAGTTGTTGAGGCAATCATGGCTCAGAAGACCATCGCTGAGTTCTCATCCCCGTCAGCTGACTTTGTCGCTATGGGCCCGAACGTGAACTTGGGCGATGCGACCTTTGAACTCAAGCCTGCACTGATCAACATGGTGCAAGCCAATCAATTCTATGGAAAGCCACATGAGGATGCCAATGCCCACCTTCAACACTTTCTGGAGATGTGCAACACTTTCACGGTCAACAACGTCACAGTGGATGCTGTTCGTCTTCACCTTTTCCCATTCTCGCTATTGGATAAAGCGAAGCAATGGTTCTACAACAACAAGAGTGAAGTGATGACTTGGGACAGATGTGCCAATGCTTTCCTCAAGAAGTTCTTTCCAGTGGGTAAGACCAGTGTCTTGCGTGGGAAGATCTCAAGCTTCCAACAAAATTCTGATGAGACATTTCCCGATGCATGGGAACATCTCAATGAGTACATCCAGGCCTGTCCTCATCATGGGATAGACGAATGGCTCATTATTCAAGGTTTTCACCACAGGCTGACCGGCATAGCCCGTAGTCACCTTGATGCTTCCGCTGGAGGGGCATTCTTGCAACACAATGTCAAGGATGGCAAGGAGCTCATTGAGAAAATGGTTATCAACCAAGATTGGAATGAAGAGCGCCTTCAGCCAAAGAAGAGAGGTGTCCACGCCCTTAATGAGGTGGACATGCTCTCCGCTAAGATGGACCTCCTGATGAAGAAGATAGAGGAATCTTCCTCTAAAAAGGAAGTTGAGGCCATCCAGACCCCTGCCGCTCTCTGTGCTGTGGGTACTGACCCATGGTGCGAAGTATGCGGAGAGGATCATTCGGGCAACAATTGCCCCACAACACAGGAAGAGGTGAACTTCGTCAACAACAACAACAACTTCAACAACGGGAATCGGCCCCAAAAACCACAATGGAGTTCACGCCCCTTCTACCAAGGCCAAGGTATGGGTTAGAATAACAATTCTGGTAATTCTTGTGGTAACCAACCTTCCCTTAAAGAACTTGTCTTTGGTCAAATTAAAATTAATGATGGTCTTACTAAAAGAATGATGGCTAATGATAAGATCTTAGAAAGTCTTAGTGAAAAGATGGATAGCTTTAACTCTACTTTGAAGAATCAATTGAGCTTTAATAAAATGTTAGAAACCCAGTTAGCTCAATTAGCAGCAGCTGTCCCAGTCTTTGAGCAAGGTAAGATTCCAGCAAAGCCTGAGGACCCTATTGAGGGTGTTAGGCTGGTAACTATGAGGTTCGATAAGCCTCAGTCTCGTTCTGTTCGGGTTACGATGGATTCACCGTTTATCTTGAAGAAGGGAGATCCTGGCCTGCCGACTGTCACTTGCCAGATTGGACCGCAAATCTTCGACAACACCTTCTGCGACCTTGGATCCGTTGTCAACATCATCTCCAAGGTAACTTATGATAACCTGTTAGGGGGCCCTTTGCACCCCACATATGTGCGTTTGCAGATGGCAGATCAAACCATCCGGTTTCCCGAGGGGTTGGCACGGGACATCTTACTCAGAATCAAAGATGAGTATGTCCCTGTCGACTTCCTGGTACTGGACATGGGAGCCAACGTCGACGTCCCGCTCATCCTAGGATGACCCTTCCTGAACACGGTGGACGCAACCATCTACGTGGGACATGGCCAGATGTACATGTCGATCCAAGGGCGGTATGTGAGTGTGCCTTTCAATGGTTTTAAGGCTAACATGCAGGGACATGCACCCCAGAAACCTCGTCGCCAACACCGCCGAAGGAAGAACACTAAGACCGCTAAGTCGGCCAAGAAGGCCGAAGTTAAAGAAGAACCCGCCAAGCCACAAGCCGAAATCAAACAAGTATGGCGGAAGAAGGAGACACCTTCACGATCCCCGTCTTCGGGACCGACTGAGGTGTCCATAGAATGAACCCGATGGAGAGGTCCTGCTCTATGGACCTAAAACACAGAGCCCTCCGCTGACCAGATATGTCAGTAGTTATCTCATATTTATTTCATGCATTTCAATTTTGCATTTCCCCTTCAATTGCATGTTTACTTTCACAACTGCATATTTTACTTCGATAAAATAAGTTAGACATAGGTAATAAAACTTGAGAAGAGTGATTAGAGAAAAGCTGAGCTGGTGGGGCCACCATGGCCTGGTCGACCGACCTACCAAATGGGGCCCACCACCTCTCTCTTCACTCTGGCTAGAAGCAGGGATCCAAGAGGCAGCATTGGATGCCCTGGGGCTCACAAGCCCAGGTCGGCCGACCTGGACTTGGTGCCACTAGGCATCCTACTGCCTCCCAATGATGACACACAAGGATCCTATGCCCATCACACTAGCCAGAATTCGAGGAGAGATGTCCATTGCTCATGACTTTAGCCTAAGATGCTACTTTAAGCATGTTGGATGCTTTAGGGAGCATGCCAACAGCCAAAGCAAGCATGGGGAGCAGCAATGCATGCCAAAGTGTCCCCATGGTCCATGGGAATCACTTTCATTCTTGTCTCCACTTTTGCTTTTTCCTTTTCTCTTTCACCAAACACTAGACTTAGGAATCCGAAGCAACCAGCAGCATCTTTGGACCAGGACCACCACCACCTTTTATCAGACAACCAGACAAAATATGTCCAAAGTGGTGGGAGGCCAAATCCCTGGTTGGCCGACTAGGGTTTGTTCTCTGACTTTTTGCAAGCACGATGCTAGATTCCTTGTCCAAAGTGAGACACAACTTCATGAGGCACAAAGGGGTGGTCGGCCGACCTGCCCTTGGGGTGGGTTTGCCTTGCCCTCTCACCCCTATAAATACCACCCCAATGTGAGCTCAATCCCACACTACAACCAGTAGAATCATCTCGAGCTCACTTGGCCTTCTCTCTTCTCTTAGTGTTTCAAGCCTTCTCAAGCTTAGTGTAGTAGGAACCATAACCAAAAACCCAAAAATATTTCCCTTTCCCTAGTAGTAATAACCATACCCAAAAACCCAAAAAATATTTCCTTCTCATAGTAGAGTAGTAGGAAGCTTGGTCTCGTTTGTTCACTTGTGTAGCTAGCATGAAGAAGTTCATCCTCGGAAAGATTAGCAAGAAGAAGAGTGGGGGCTCATCCTCGAGCTCTCACCAGTCCGGGAGTAGGAGCCATGAGAGGGAGGAAGAAGAACAAGTGCATCATCTTGCTCCTGCCATCATTCCTGGCAGGATGATGGAGCCTCTTAACAACCTCATGGTCACCCATGAGGAGTTAGGGAAGCTCTATACTCTTCGCACTTGCGGCTTCCAAAGACTCCGCTCTCTTCGATCGGGAACTCCTCGACCGATCGGGTATGAGCACGAGACTTTGCCATCATTTTCAATACCATTGGTTGGTCTTCATTTTGGCAAATTCTTGAACTTGGCATAAAATTGCTCACCCAAGAATTCCTTTGCACACTAAAATCAAATGCTTTGGGGATTGAATTTCGCATGTTTAATAATGATTATAGCCTGTCTTGGAGTGAGTTGAGCATTACTCCAGGTTTTGACCATGATTGCAAACTAGATGTAGAGGATGCTCTAGCAAATTTTAACTTTGCTGAATTCTGGAAATTAATTTCTGGATCCAATGACTGCTCTAATCCTAAAACCCTGCACATTCATAATCCAACCTTGCGGTTCATGTACTATTGGGTTGAAGTCACTCTTTTCCCTGGCACTAGCTTGCAGAGCATAGGCTATAATGAGTTGCAAATCCTTTATGACATGGTTAATAAAATCAAGTTTGCACCTGTTAAAATGCTAGTACATTTTTGGGAGAACTCTATTGCTCAAGAGAAACCCATAGGCTTTACTTCATTGATAACTAGAATTGCTGAAACCATGGGTTTGCTTGAGGGGAATGTAGTTGAGTACATCTCTAATGATAGATCAATTATAACTGAAAACATGCTTACTCGAGTTGGTCTACTCGAAAGAGGCCCAAGACGTGCACTTAAAATGATTTATGAGGATTATCCATTTGAAGTCTCTCTCCCCAATGAGAAGCTTTGGTTGTATAATGCCTCATCACTAACCATGAGTGTGGATAGAAGGGAAAGAGCACGTTCTACTGCAGGGACGGACAGGATAACGAGAGCACGAGCCCGTGCTGCCCAAGAGCAAGCTGGCCCCTCTCATGCTGTATACGATGAGGAGGAGGAGGTGAGCTCCACACACCCGGGGACCCCTTCTCACTCCAGGACACCTTCAGGGGTGCACACCCCTCGCCCTCGTGGTAGATGGAGGCGCCAATGACCGTCCAAGATCGAGGCGCTCACCCAGGAGGTAGAGAACATCAACATCGGGCAGCAGGCCACATTGCAACTCATGCAACAAAACTTGGAAATGGCTCAAGGCCTCCAAACGGAGGACCAGTACCACTGGGACCAGTGGTGGGCATGGCAGCCACCACAGTGAGCAAGAGACAAGCTTGGGGGAGATCCTCTCCCCCACTAAGGTATGTTTACCAAGGTATGTTTCCAACCCCTCTCATTTAATTTTTGTCTTATTGCATTGTAGTTATTGTTTTCTCACATTTAAAAAAATCTAAAAAATTTTAAAGATCCAAAAATATTTATTTGCTTTATTTCCCTTTTGTACATGTGCTTCATGTATGCTAGTCTTCCTATGGAAATGATGATGAAATTGCTAGTTAATGTTTCTCTAGTGCTTGTTTATAACTTAGCACTTCTCTAAGTTTGGATTACTTGGCACTTTTAACCATCATGAACTTGATCACTTAGTGGGTTGCAAGTGCTAAAACAAAGTCTAAGTTGTTGTGAGATATGATATAGTTGAGATAAGCTCTATACTATTGTTCTAAGCATGCATGATTGCCAGAGAATTTATTTTGAAAATGAATGAAAACTTAATTGTTCCTCAATGGTGTTGAATTTCCTACCACGGCCATATATACTTTGCATATTAAAGCCTTCTACATAAGCTACTCGCTTGCGTTGAGTTTGGTTAAGTCTTGTAGAACCTGTGTTAGAGGTTTGCCATGCCCCTAAGATCAAGATCCACATACCACCAAATATGCTGCTTCTAATCCAGAAGTACGCAACCATTCATATGCTACTCCTACCCTGGGAGCACGCATTTTCATCCATACCACCATTCTTGTGCTGCTTCTACACTGAAAGTATGCACCCCCATATTCACTATCTCCATCATATAGGTTGCTCCATGCTCCAATGATAGAAATCCTCTTTTAAGTTATCAATTGTTAGGTGAGACACACCCAAAAAAAAGGCTAGGCATCTATTCCTTAGATAGATCCTTACCAAAAAAAGAGAGAGAGCTAGCCTTGTCTCAATAAAAGTAGAAAGAGAGATAGAATCAAATAAAGGAGCAACCTCATCCACCATACATCTACCCTCTCTTTCATTACCTTACCATCCATCACATTCCTTCATTCCATTCACCTCATTTTACATCTTGATCTAGGAGTATGACGAGTCTCTTCTGTGGTCCAAGTTTTCTTAACTAGACAACATATGCATTGTGAGTATGTTATTCCTTGACATACCTACTTGAGCTCCACATAAAGCCTTATTAGAGGTAGGATGTTTTGAAAGGCAAACACATGATGTGCCTTGGTGAGGATTCATACACCACTTGAGTGACTTGAGAGAAACCATATGAGGAACATTAAGATTTCTTTTTGAAAAACTTATCAAAAACCTCTGGCATGATACTTGCTAAAGAATGAGAAAAGTAGATGCTCTAGTCAAAGCTGTTCTGTCTTCCAACATCCCAAGACTAAGTTAATGCCATAAGCCCCATGAGTGCTAGAGTAATATTGGTGTGTTAACATTGCTAATTTTTCCATTCAAGGAGAAGTTCTTTGTTGTGCACTTAGTACTATTGAAATGTTAACTTAGTAATAATACCTGATCCAATCGAACCAAGTTTTGATCGTTTGCTCGGGATGAGCAAAGGTTAAGCTTGGGGAATCTTGTTGACGGGAAATAAGACCTGTTATGGTATACTCAGAAACCCGTCAACAGTCCTCGATGGAGGGAAGATAAGCATCACATGAGTATATTTATCACTAATAAAGTTCCACTTGTACTCTTAGCTTGTGAAATGCAGGGAAGATGGAAATAAGCCCTGTGGGACCCAAAACCCAGGTCAACCGACCTGGTGCTGGTCTCACCAGGAGCTGACCTCCAAGCAGGGTCCTTGACATGCTACAGGGAGACCTTCCCAACCCCTGGATCCAAATGTGCTACAACTCAATATTCCAATCACTTAGCCTATTGGTCCAAGGATTCACATAGAAGCAAGCAAGGAATCAAGTGAACCCAAATTCGGACAAGACTACACATGACAAAGGGGACAAAGACCGGGAAGCCGCAGGGTGGGCCAGGCACCCCAGTGCCAGGTCGGTCGACCTGGCCCTGGTGGCCTGCCACCTGGATATTGCTCCCAACACACCCTGGACCTTCTAGAAGGGTGGTGGGACCCACAGGTCAGCCAACCCCTGGTCGGCCGACCTGCATGTGGGCCCACCCCAAGGTCGGTTGCCTCTCCACCGACTTTCTGCATGGCCTCCATGTGTCCCATGCTGATAGACGTCCATTCAAGTCGGTGGGAAGGTCGGTGGATCCAAGGGTGCATGGTGCAGGAGCACACGGATCGCTGACGTGGCACCGGAGTAACCCCTACTCCACCTCCACAATAAATATCCCCCTAGTTCCTCTCTTTAGAGCATCCCCAAGTAGTCCACAAGTGTGTTCTCAAGCTCTCTTGGGAAATCAAGTGTAGTGTAGTCTAGTCTAGAGTGGGAGTTAGAGTCGAGTCGAGCGAAGCTCAGGTCTCTGGGTCATCTTCTGGAGAGTCTGGTATAGCTCTTGTACCTTTCCTCTTGTATTAAGTATTTACTTAGTGCATTACTATACTAGTATAGTAGTATTGTGTCTTAGTCCCCTTAGTGTAGAGTCTTAGCTAGTTTAGTGCCTAAATCCTTTGTGTATGCTTCACTACCAACTGGGGCTGAGGCTACTTACGTGGTAGCTGAAGTCATAAGGCTAGTGTAAGCAAGGTGCTTAGACTAGTGCTTATTAGTGGATGCAACTTACCTTGATTGGTATATCCATTCAACATTCTGACATATATTAGCGAGAACGGCGAATCGTGACAGGACTCCGTCTCCTTATAGTTCTATTTGCGTTGGGTTTGGTCTGTAGGGCGACCATAAGCCAAAGGTCCGCTGGAGTAGGGGATGACCCCTCCTACTTATCAGTCGACTTCCCCTATCACACAGATTGTTTAGGCATTAGTCTAGTTGAGTCATTACATTAGTAGGATTAGAATACAGAAGTAGAGTTAGAAACATAGGAGTCCATACTCACTCGTTGTCCTCCCACCTAGCTAGCTACCTACCAGTTACCGTTAGTTCATCACTCTTATCCATTATAATCTACCCCCTTGTTGACACTAATAACTTAGATTGAGTAGAACCACCACGGATATCCATCCACCCATTTATTAGAGAGTCCTAGTCCGCTTTCCTGTGAGTGAACTACAAATCACGACACCGTGGATACTCACCCGGTTGAAGTGCTACAGTGGTACCTATGTGCTTGTAGAGTTACCCTTGGCACATCTTGCGTCATCACTAGAGTTTAGCCTTGCTTAGCATTCCTAGGCTGTTGCCTGAGGAGGAATTGTGACACCCTCTCTGGTGATAGTTCAGGCTTGCAGTAAGCATTGCTACCAGACGCCACCTTTGTCACATTATCTTACTCTAGTTGGTGTGCGTTATGATTTGCCAACAACAGCCACATGTCTATATGGGTTGACTTGATCTCACACCCGGTTAGATAGAAGTATAATTTCCATTAGGAGGCCGGAGTGGCAATAGACTAACAGGAGAGGACACAGCTGCTGTGTGATCTAACGTGGTCTGATCGGCATGGTTGCTATGTGGTCTTCCATGTAAAACTTACTATTATGCCGTGTGCGAGCACCCTTTTTATTTAATCTGGATGCTATGAGAGCATCCAACCACTTGATATTTTAGGATGCTGTGTGATCATCCTGATACTTGTGGGTTCCGATCCCTGAGTAGTCCGTGGTGGTATTATATGGAAATCTAAGGTAGCGCCCTCTCGGATACGAGGTCTTGTTAGGCCTATCCAAGCCAATGACGTCTGGTGTCGGACTGTGCCTATCTTGTGGGAAAATTTGTACACCTCTGTAAAGTTTTATTGAATCTATTCGAATAGCCACGCCCTTGGAATGGACAACCGCTGGGATGAGGTCCAAATGATTAGACTTCCACCAATGTGATAATCTGGTAAGATGTATTTATAATTTGGTAACCTATAACTAATCCGGAAACTGGTGAGGATGATAATAACCTACCAGGCCCAACCTATCTTTATAAGTATATTGCATACTACGTTTACCTCCGTCTACACCACTAACCACCTCCACATATAGCCGTCCCATCCACCTCCTTTTTCCCAAAGTTAGGGTTTGCTGAGTACTTTATATACTCAACCTCCTCTATTCTATTTTTTTAGGAGAGAAGCTACAAGAGAGCACACGAGGATGGAGCTGCCGAGAAATACACAAGGATAGGACAACTAGATTCTACCTGAAGATGGAGTCGTACGGCCACACGAAGGAGCTACTCTGAGACTATCACGATGAGGATGTAGAGTTACGCATAAGGCTAGGGTTGCATCCGCACTCCAAGTTGCCGGTAGGAATGGAACCACCACATCATATGACTGCTGTAGTAGAAGCTCTCATGTATATTGTAAGACCAATGGCCCAAACTATGTAAACACATATGAACTTTGTAACATGTTTTTCTCTAGATTAATAAAAGTATGGTTTTTGATATCAATCTTATCTCAATTGTGCATATCATCTTATGATCCCGGGAGTGATATACGATGCACAGTAGACCCTAAAAATTAGGGGCCGACATGGACCATGTACGATCTTGGCTAAGTTGTTGGTTGGCTAAGTGTGCTAACTTAACTGCTTCGGCAGGTGTTTTCTACTCGTGCTTTTATAAATTGGTCGGTTTTGTTACATTGCCGCGCACATACGAGCCATTCGTTACTTGTGCTTTACGATTCCTCGTAGGCTAGATCGATCACACACCCTCTTGTTGCAAACTTGCAATGCATCGACTATTCAACTAACACAGGCTACTCTGCTCCTGCTGCAATCGGAACGGAATAACAGGCTGTGGACTCTGGACAAATCGACCGTACCTCGAGTCCTCGAGAGTGCCTCCGCGTGTGGCGGGGAAGGTTGGCGTCACCTTGCCCCGTCGCCCGTCCGCCGTCCTCTCCGCCGGCCGGCGGCACGCGTTCTTACTCCTCGCCACGGAACTCGGCGCCGCAGCCGCGGCCGCGTCCTCTCCATCCCAACTCCCCGGTGTGCAGTCATCAGTGTGGAGTTGGGCAGCTGGGCCGGGCCCAATGTCCGCTCTGTTTTGTCTTGGCCCAAAGTGTTGTTTCAAGTTTTCAGGGCTCATTTCAGTAAGAAAGAGAGAGGCAAAGAGACAACTGCATTTTTTCCCATGGTCTCAAGTTGTTGCCAACACCCTCTAATCCACATTGCAGCACCTACAAAAGCGCTTTGAGCCTCCTCATAATAGCTCCGTGAAAGATCACCAAGTCCATCACCGAACTGTCTAGGTGCTGGAAAACACCAAGAGTAACAAGTTTTCAAGCTTAAACTTTAGAAAACCCAAGTAAAAACATCGTTAGCACTCTGGGCTAAGATGAGGAAGACCACTTCGTCAGGTTCTATTCAACGGCCTCCACTCATAATCCTGGTCCCTTTTGTGCAGGTGAAGCCATTTCTCTATCCCAACCCGCTATAAAGGAGCCCATTTCTAGCCCATCTGACAGCTTAGTATGTGACATACTATCAGAGTTGTTTTAGTGAAAAAGGACTGTGCTGCAAGTTTGCATTGACGCATGGAACTGCAACTGAGGACAAAAAGAGGGACATAGGACATGTCTGTGTAAAATGGATCAGAAATACGCCAAAGAAGATCATAATGCCATCAAACAAAAGGAAGGATTATCCTGTATCTATAATATTAAGATTGTCGTGGAAAAAGAGAGAAATTATTTGTGCTATGCTGTTCCTTATAGGATACTTCGTGAAAAATAATGTGCTGGACTCAATAATACAGAATAGTTAATAAGTAAACATATAAAACTTGGAAGTTTAGTTCCTCGACTTTATTAGGTAACAGTACATGACTCACAAAAACATCTCAGTGATCGATCTAATGATCTTCACCGGTGGCAGGGGTATGATGGTTCATTTTGTTAATTAGTGACTGCCCTAGTGCATGTTCAAGACTGAAGAATGGATGCAGAAAAATATGATAGAGTTCTTTCTCATCATCTTATATCTCTAGTTGCATCTTACACATTTTTAGTACGATGCAATTAGATGATGAATAATACTAAAACCATGGAATGGAAACTATGAAATTAAATGTTGATTACTATTTAAACACCAGATACAGAATGCTCACACACATTCCTAATTCAGAACAGAGTGAAATTAAATGTTGATTACTATATAAACACCAGATACAATAATACTGTAACCATGGAACGGCCACTATAAAATCAAATGCTGATTAATATATAGACACCACCATACAGAATGGTCACATACATTCCTTATTCAGAAAAGGGTTCTCAAGTCTCAACTAAGACCAACATTGTACACCAGTTGCTAGTTAGTAAAGCATAAATTCCTAGCCGCTGTAGCTCTGCTTCTGTGTTGAGTCTTGACCCTAACACTCCATTCTTTTATTTCTCCATCTTTCTCTGATTGATCATGGTACATATATGATATAGAATTTCAGGCGGTAGTGATTTGATGCTTCTGTTTTTCCTTTACTTCCTGATACTAGTTCATGATCGAGCCTTGCAGTTGGAAGGGTGCATGTGCAGCCCATGACTCCACGAAGTGAGAGACCCAATATCGATATCTCAGAGACAACTCAAAGTCCTCATCCTGTTCTTGCAACAGCTTCCTTCTCTTATTAGCTCCATGAAACGTTTGCCATGTGCTTGGCCCGAAGATTCTTGCTCTCTCAACCTGAATGTATGCAGTGCCATGACTAGACCTCCAAAGCATTTGGTAGACTGCCGCTTTCTCATGCTGACAGAAGTAATCTATTGCTTGTGGCAGCATGATCTCCTCAAGTTGTCCCAAGGTAAAGACGGTATGCAAAAAATGTTGCTCCTCATTGTAGATTGCTGCTATTGCAGGAAACTTATCTGCAGGTGACATGTCTTCTGAAGAGCCATGTGGTGCAAAGAGGACATCACAGCTCGGATATGGAAGATCACGTAGAGAATTTTGACATTCGGATAGTGAGGCCATCTGTTTGTTGCACTCTGAGAGCGAGAGTTGGCACCGCAGACGTACTAGAATAACTGGTTCTAGAGAAACATGTCGCAATCCAGATGACTTGTCTAGCTTGCTACCATGACAAAGGTTGTGCTTATCATGCTGCTTGCAACATAATGGGTTTGGGCGAAACCATTGACTGCCCCATCTGTGAGCATTGTCCCAATATTTTTTCTGCTGTGAATCAACATTTGGTACCCACGAGAAGTCTTCTGTAGGTAGTTGCATAAGTTCTTTCCTAATATTTTCAACTGTAGACTTGAAAAGGGGGACAAATAGCTGTAAGCACTGAATTGCAACCCCAACTATGTCTGTACTCTCCGTAAGTTGTAGCACTATAGCAAGGCAAAAATCGTCATCTGGCATATTACGATCTTTTTGCATTAAGTAAAGCCTAACTTCTATTCCATGCTCAGCACTAATAAATGGTGCCAACAGTAGAAACAAAGGGCATTTGTTTGCCCTAATGATTCTGTGTTGTAGTTTTTTGCCAGCAAGAAGGTGCCTGATAAGAGGGTCAAAGGGCATGTGACACCGAGGCTTGCCACCAAGCTCTAGTAATCTCAGAAACTCGCTAGCACCATCTGCATACCACTCAAATCTTCGAACAATGGATCGATTCAAGTCATCGTTGTCGTGGTTAAAGATAGAAGAAATGAATGACCTAGTAGCATGCAGAACTCGCTTAGGAAGGGAGAAATTACTTACTTCCTTTTGTTTGTGTTCATCTTCGAGGATTCTCTGCCCGCATATGTGCAACATGTCATTGCACTCTTGAGCAGCAGACTTAAGCTTCCTACGCCAACGCAACAAGGATGTATCTGCAATATCCCACCTATCAGATGTCTGAAGAACAGCATCCAGCCTGATGTGTGCCATCTCTAGCCTCTCAAGGTTTCTGAACGCAGGTGAATTCTGTTTCTCCTCATATTTTTGAAGCAGACTAGACAGGATTTTGCTAACTGACTCCTGAACAATCGCAGAACTGACAATCTCTGCCATTAGGATTCAAGCATCTGCAGTATCCCTTCCCTGTTCATGATATTCAACATGTAACCAGTATCAGTGAGTGATTAGATACATGAACTTTGGAGCACAGGAAATAATTCAGCTTTACTAATGGGAGAAAGAGCCTACCTTTGATTGAATTGCATGGACGTGAACGGTGGACAGCAATCCTGTGTATAGATATGTCTTGCGGGTTAACCACATCGTGTGGTAAATTGAAACTTAAAAGAGAAGACAATGATGTCCAAGGATTTGAGGTGGTGGGGTGTGGGTGGGGGGTGGGTGGGGGGGGGGGGGGGGGGTGTGCGGGCGTGCCACATACAGAGGGCCAGGGTGTCACGTGGATTATGGTCTCTGCAATCTGCAAGGGAAGCTTCAAGAAGCCTTCGTCAGCAATGAGATAATTCAGTGGTTGTCGATGTCGAAATGTCACGGAATGTCGGGGTGGGGGCGTGGGAGGGAGGGTAGGCAAGCCAGATACAGAGGGCCAGGATGTCACGTAAATTATGGTCTCTGCAATCTGCAAGGGAAGCTTCAAGAAGCCTTCGTCAGCAATGAGATAATTCAGTGGTTGTCGATGTCGAAATGTCACGGAATGTCGTGTTCTGAGGTCAGGAGGGGATATAAATTCTATGCTGTTGATAAGTTTAGAGTATATACCAGGATATAAGTCACAGGTCTAACTTTGAGATAATTAAAGCAATAGAAATTCTTGATACTTAAGCAATAGAAATTTTTAATACTTAAGAAATGTAAATTATTAATTAATATGTATTAAGTAATAACAATTACTTCATATAATTAACTTTGTTTTAAATCTAGAGTTGCACACATATATCCAATTCAGTTTGGCATGATTTAGAGAGATCTCGGTACACATATGTGTGATTATGTTAGACTAACAATATGTGTGATTAGGCAGTTCATCATCCTGAGGCTATTACTGTTAGACTAACAATATGATTAGGTTACACTAAACAATATGTGTGATAAGGGAGTTTGTGATGAGCATGAGAAGTCTTAACTACGAGTTTTATCTAGGGCGTTCATCAAGGTAACGTGGAGCCAAGTACTGCTTGGATTTTTTTTTTTTTTACTACTGCCATTATTGAGGCTAACAACTCCACATTGTTTTTGGCAGCCTCTGGAAGGTCACTTTTGTCACGAGGCATCACCACTCATCAGTAATTTAATGAGCATCACCACTCGATGCCTGCAGCGTGCATTACAAAAGGCGTCCAACCAAATATGAAGTTATTGACCTTGACCAGGGAAAGCAGAAAATGAAAGCAGAGCCGTGTGTATACCTTCTGTTTGTAGTAGATTATTAAAATGTCCACTAGTGAAGGTTTTTTTTTTTTTTTTTTTTTTTGACAACAAGCACAAATATATTATATTAAGCAGCAGCCAGTTTACACAAAGGTCCTCGAAAGAAGACCAAATTACACTGAAGTCCTGAAATTGCAGAGGAGGAAGACATCATCCATGGCGTCGGTGACGACAAAGCCGCCGGTGCAGGGTCGTAGGGGCGTCGAGGACGCATACACCCGGGCGGATTGGCCGCGCAAAGCGTCGGCTGAAGACGGGCCGGTCGAACCATTGAAGGAGAAGCACACCGGCGACCGAAGGATTGAGTCGAAGTCGTCGCCGGAGGTTGAAGAAGGCTTGCACCAGGATCCCAGGGGGAGGTGGCGCTATCGAACGAACACCATGAGGGGATCCACCTCGTTGCAGGAGGAAGCACCACGGCCTGAAGCTGCTGATTGGTGGAGTCGGAGGAGACCGGGGATGCGACCGGGGTGAGGACGAGATGAGAACCGGCATCAGGGACCGGATCCACCCAATAGGAGGCCGGATCCACGAGCACAACGAACAAATCGGCCTCAAACCCGGTCAGATAGGGGGCGACGGCGGTAGAGCTCAAGCAGCCATGGACGGAGTGGGATGGAGATGAGACTGCTTGAGATGGCGATTTTATTTTATTACCACATACCTTGGTAGCGACATCGACGGCGAAGAACGTGCCGAGGAGGACCACGGCGGCGGCGACGACGACGACTGCAACGACCAGGCGGGACGATCCACAAGGGGAAAAAGCCATAAAGGCACTCTACGAACTCGAGGAAGTAGCTACTATACCTAGTGAGAGCAGGGCCCCCCCACTCCCAGCCCGCTTCGGCGAGCTCGCCGGAGGCGGGAGGGAGGGGCCGCCTGGAACTCGGACGGCGGAGGGAGCGGGTTCCTTCGTGGGGAAGGGAACCGGTCCAACCGTATCCTGCCGCTCTACAGCGAGGACCCACTAGTGAAGGTTAAGCCTATGTTTTTGTTGTCATGGCCGGACCTTCCGATCCTTCATCATACTTACTCCGATGCAATTTTTTTGAGAAGTGGGTGGCGAAATTCTTTCACACAGAGACGTGTTTTGGTGTCATGGCCGGACTTTCCGATCCTCTACCATACCTACTCCGTTGCAATTTTTTGGGAAGTGGGTGGAAATTCTCTCACACGGAGTAGACGTGTTTAGTCATGGCCGGACTCTGATCCTCCACCGTACCTACTATGTTGCAATTTTTTTGGGGAAGTGGGTGAAAATTCTTTGACACGGAGTAGACAAACCAACTAAATAAGGTTTTTATGGGTCCCACATAAAGTAGCAAAGGCAACAACGTTTGTTTAGTCGTTTCTAGCTGGTTGATTCTCGCTGCTGCTAATTTATTGTGAGAGAAAAACACTGCTGAATTGCTGGTTGGAAAGTGCTGGTAGACCAAACGAACGGAGCGGACACCACTTACCGTGGGGTTGCCAATATATATAGGGTGTGTTTGGTTGGGTGCATATCCCCAACCAGGCTCCCTGGTGGTCCACTGTCACTTGTTTGGTTGTCTGGACAGGCCTCTTGGGCTGCATAAGGCAATGCAGCCGTACAGGCTTAGCCTGCATGGGTTGGAACGGTCGAATCGGCCGTTCCCCCCTATGCAGCCTTGCGCCAGCCCCGGCCTGCTCCGTCCTCCACTCGTCACCTCCCGTAGTTGTTCTACCGCGCATCTCCTCCGGGCCACCACCTCCACCATCTCCGCCACCCCCCCCCCATCGGCCAAGGCCGCCTGCTTCTCCTCGGCGTTCGCGCGTGCCACCCCCTCCCCTCGATGGCGTCGGCGACGGGCTCCCTCCTCCCGTGTGGTGGCTCGCGCCCTTGCTACCGACAGTGGCGCACAGGAGGTGTCGCGAAGGGGTGGTGGAGGCTTTCCAACCTTGATCTGCACGGTCAGCTCCTCCACGGCCGGCGGCGCACGACATCCACGTCCACGGCCGGCGGCCCGAACCTGGATTTGCACGAGGCCTCCACATCAAGGGCTGCAGCTTCGGCGTCAGCGCCGTTCCTGCTCGCGTCCGCGTCCCTCCCCATCCAATGGAGACGGTGGCCACCCACACCGTAGCGGCGCGACCGTCATCCTCGTCGTTAATGACGAAGATGGGCGGCTAGACGGGTGCCGGAGGGGGAGAAATAGCAGGTGGCAGCTGATGCGCATGCTGGGCGACGTGAGGATCTAGGGTTTCGCGCATGATAGTGTCTTGTGGTACGCGGGAGGTAATGATGGGTTTGATTTGATTAGGACATGTCATTTAGCTGAGTATGATTTGGTTAGTAGATTTAAATAAGTTGCATTTTGTTAGGAGATAGTGAAGTATGTTAGAATTTTTTCATCCTTTTTGATACGGTATTATACATAATTATCTATGGTCCCCTATGGTTGTTGATGGAATCATATATATTTTGTAGATGGAACGGTTAGTTTGTTGTTATTATGGTGGCAAAGTGAAAGAAAATGGGGAGTTTGAATGCATGAAAAAACATGTCGAGTTCTTTAGTGGGCCACCTACATTTGATGCATTGGTTAAGAGGTTTGGATGTCCGGTTAGTTTGCAAGGCAGATTTGATCGTGGCAAGGAAAGACCTCACTATGTGTTGATGGCACTCTCTTGTGAGGAAGAATGGAAGGACTACGTGGAAGTTGTGAAGAGTAGCAACGTTAGGTGCCTAGAAGTTGTTGCCTATAAGGGGCGTGGGGCTCCGGTTGATGCTGAGGATGAATGTGTTGATGTGGAGGTTGTTGAGAACCTTACCCAAGAGGTAGAGTTCGAACAAAGTCCAGTTAGAGAAGGTGACGTAGTTAGTGAAGATGGTGCAATCGGTGATGACTTTGACGAAGAAGGGTATTATGAGGAGGATGCTATGTATGACACTATATCCGAGGGATCGGAGGATGGGGTTGAGGTGGTTGTTGGTGAAGTGGAAGGTGATGTCACGTCATACGATGGTATGTCGGATGATTTGTCCGATGATTTGTTGATGGGTGGTGACAATGGGTGGACGATGCTAGTGAGGACGAAACCGAATGCCGTCGAGGCGGGTTTCATGAGTCCTTACGAGCCACGGGGGACGGGTCATTGAGAATGGAGTTGAATGACGCGGAGAGAAGGATGTTGAGGGCCGTCCATGTTGAGGTACCTTCGGTTCCGAATTACATGGACCTTAGTATGGTGGATGAGGCGGTTGTGACACCGGGTTGTCGATCTTTGGAAGATGAGGTGCACGAGTGAGGATATGGAGATCAAGAAGGGAATGGTGTTTGACACGCTCGATCATGTCAAGTATTTTCTGCGAGGACTACGCCGTGAGGGTTCACGAGGCCTTACCGTGTGACTCACTGCGATAAGGCGAAGCGGTACACGGTCATGTGCAAGTCTCGTTGTGGTTGGGGAGTGTGGGTTCGAAAGGCGAGGAACGAGAAATGGAGGATTCGCAATGTCGGGCCACCCCACGGTTGTCGGTCTTTGAAGGTAAAGAATGTGCATTCACGAATTACGCTAGTTATCTCGGCCGTCGTATTGTTGCTGTGGTGAGGGCCGATAGCGACACATCTGTTTCGTCGCTCATTGAGACTATACGGGGCTTCACTGGTTACAGAGTGAAGTACTCAAAGGCATGGCGTGCAAAGCAGCACGCTATACAGTTGTTGTGGGGTGATTGGAAGGAGGCGTACAACCAAGTGCCTCGAATTCTAAGTGCCATGAAACACTTCAATCCGGCCTTAGATGGTATTGCCATGTTGGAGGAATAGTGGATGACGTTGATGGTATTCCGAAGTCAATTTTGCGAGGGTGTTACGGTGTTTTCCGCGATCGGTTGAGGCGTTCAAGCATTGCCGGCCCGTACTCCTTGTTGATGGCACATTTCTCACGAAAAGTACCGTGGTGTCCTCGATGATTGCGGTTGGAGTTGACCGGACAATCGATTGTCCCATTAGCGTTTGGTTTGGCCGAGAGTGAGAATGATGATAGTTGGTCTTGGTTTTTGAAGAAAGTGCGGCGAATGTCGTCCGTACCTCTCGCAGAATTTGTATGATCTCTGACCGACATCATGGTTTGCTTAAAGCTGCGAGAGAGGAATTAGATGGACGGCCTCCACTTGAGCATCGGTGGTGCATGAGGCACTTTGCTGCCAACATATGGAGTCGGCAGAAGAAAAAGGAAGTTGTGCAGAAGTTGAAGTCTCTTTGTTGTTGTCGTACGAAGGAGAAGTTTGACATCAAACTTGCTGAGTTGGATAAGCTCCTGGAGGACAGGGCTTATTATTGGTTAAAGGATCAGTTGCCGCATAGGGAGAAGTGGGCTCTAGCATTCGATAAAGGTGGCATTAGGTACGGCCTGATGACCACCAATTCTTCGTAGTCCTTCAACAAAGTGTTTAAAGGCATCCGTGCAGTTCCTGTTTCTGGAATTGTGGAGTACTCGTTCAGGAAATGCAATGAGTACTTTGTCAATCGATGGAACAAAGCCAACCGTTGCAAAGAAACGTGGGGCAAAGCGGGTAGGAAGCATCTTGAGATCGCGGAGATGATATCTACCAACCAAGTGGGTGATGTGTATGGGCCATCAAGAATGGTATACAATATATACTCACTGGACGGACTACTCCCGGTGGAGAGAAGCACGGGGTAGGAATTACAAGGTGGACCTTGAGAAGGTCGAATGCACGGGCGTAACATTCCTCGCCTTTATCATGCCCCCGCCGTCATGTCATCACCGCTTGCACATATAGGGGAATAGACCATGAAGATGAGAAGTTCATGTCTCCATTTTATCTCATGTCACACACTCTGAAAGTGTGGGTGTCTAGCTTCGAGCCATACCTAGATCCTACAAGATGGCCACCGTATGTTGGGTTGGATTATGTTCCGGACCCAGAGCTTATAAGGACAAAGAAGGGTAGTAGAAAAAAAAAGAGGCTCCGAGGAGAGATGGACGAATCCAATGGCTACGGCGACGATAAGTATGGCTATGGAGATTTTAATGAGGCAACCGGTAAGGTTCGATGCTCCAAATGCCATAGAAGCGGTCATACCGCCACCACTCATGAGAGAGCCATGAAGGCGCAAAAGTAGGTAGAGATAGAGCACCACTTAGGTATTAGTGGTTAGAAAGGTAATTCTTAGATTTCCAAAATTTGTTCAAACTTTGTACTAGCTACTATCTTTAATCAGTTACATGTAATAATTTTATGTATGATCTAACCTTGTTTTTTTCTTTTGTGATTTGCAGGATGGCGGCACCCCATCCACGTTACCCCCTTCTTGACCGGAACATCGACAAGGACCATCGAGGGCACTTGCTTGCCGACCCGGGGAAAGGTAACTTTGTAAGATGATTTAAGTTGTTCATGTAACTTATTGTACTTGCTTGTACCTTTCATAATTTTGCTTATTGCTGAAATGTTTGTTTGCGGGACTTGGCACCTCTTCGAGCCCGCACCCACAAGCCGATGAAGTGGGACGACCGCTACGCTCCCTACCTGGAGGTGGCGGGGTTTCTTCCTCTGGCCCGTTCGATCGTGAAGGGTCTACCAGAGATGGACGGAGCACTCCTCACTGCACCTTCGTGGACCGGCGGGCGTCCGAGACCCACACCTTCCACCGCCTTGTGGAGAGATGGCGCCGCTGCTTGAAGATGTAGGCATCATTCTTGCGCTTCGTGTGAGCGGGACAAAGGTGGTGAGCGGGACCATTGACACCGACGGTTGGAAGGAGTTGGTGCACGAATTCACCGGCTTGTACCCACCACCCCTTCGCCGGGAAGAGATGGCACAAGACATCAGTGTGAGCTCAAAGTGGTCAAGGACAACTTCAACGTGTGCCCAAACGACGCACCTCCGGATGTGGTCCGAGAGGCATGCCAAGGTATGGTTGTGGCACATGGTGGCTTGTTTCTGTTTCTCGATGGTTCGGAAACACGGTCTCTGGATGGTGCTCCCACGGTTGATGGAGGATTGGGCCCGGATAGCCACGTGCGCTTGGGGGTCCGCGACCCTTGCGTGGTTGTATCGTCGCTTTGTATGGCTTGTGTGAGGTCCAAAGAGGATTCAAACCTAGGTGGCTGCGCCTACTTGCTTCAGATTTGGATTTGGGAGCACATCCCCATTGGGCGGTCACGTAGAATGGCATTAAAGGAGGTAAGTACATTGTGTACATTGGGATCTACATTGTCTCAAATATTATCATTTTTATGTGCTAATGTTGCTTGTTCGCAGCCATGGAACGCCGATGACTGCCGCCCCCCCTTATGCTTCCTGTGGAGCGAGAACAAGTGCGTGAAGGGTGAGTTGCCACGACGCTACAAAAAGTACCGCAATGATCTGGACGTCCTTCTAGCGGATCAGGTTGGCTGTTGTACCCATTGTATTCTTGAATGCTGAAACTTCATATCATGTACTTATGTGTGAGCTACATGTACGCGAGTTGATTGGACACCATATGACGTAGATGAGGTGGAAAACATGGAACTTCCACCAATAGTTCAAGCGGACGGATGCGTGGCGATCAAACCGCCCCCATGATATTCTACTACGTGGTGGAGCACCATCAGCCCCTGAGGTGCAAGAGGTTTAAGCAAGCGGGACTGGCCGCTCGTTGGGTTCGAGCACACAACACCGCACTGCACCAGGTACGTACCTTCTTCGATTTAACTTGTGTTCCGACATATGTTGATATTGTAACCAAACATTTATTTATGCGTTGTCTTACTTGCGGGAATCGAGGAGGAAAAGGTTTGGTGCCACCACCAACAACTTTCTCCAAGCATGCTAGATACGTGGACCGTGGATGAACAAAGAGATGGTGGAACCGCATGCGGTCCCCGGTTACAAGGGCTGCGTTCAATGAGTACCTCAAGTACCTCCACGCCAACACAAGAGTTAAGGTCTGCCCACCGTCGTCGACCATTCCAATTCTAGAAGATGATAGCGACAAAGAAGACCCCTATGATGAGATAACTAGGAGGGCGTGAGAACCACAACAGGCTCCCGTACGTAACTACATGGTAAGCATTCGGATGCACGTAGAAACCTTAGCAAATGTCACTAATGAACCCGCAACGTAACCCCATTTTGTTGAACAGGCAACTCAACTTACTTGGCTTTCAAACGAAGCCGGATACTACCTTGGAGCCGCGAGGGGAACGACAACGGTTGCTTGGGGAATTCGGGCAGAGGTAACTAAAAACAACTTGCTTGCCGACTTAGTGCAATCAACACTTACATTTATCTAATTTGCATGGCATGTTCGCGAGAAAGTGATGAAGTTCAGCCGGCGCATGGCACGCAAGTTGAGCCGCATGCACGCCGATGACGTGCAAGGGTGGCCTACTCAGAGAGGAGAGCCCTCCCATTCCAGGCACGCCACGGCAGTTGAGACGGGGGGGAGCTCTCGTGGTAGGCCTTGTGGAGGAGACACAACAAGTGATGATGAAGAAGGAGATCCAACATATGGGCAGGAGGAAATATGGGGTTCACAGCTTGATGATGCTCCTAATCCCACACAGTATGTTCCTTTTGCAAAGATGGTCAACCAAGATGAAGTGATGACGTGTCCTAAGTCCATTCCTTTTGTAGGTGACGCCACCGCCTAGGCAACGCCGACGCACCAACGTGCGAGGCCCCAGCCGAGGTTGGCACACGCCAATGTTCTTCCGACCCGGGCGTCGGCGCGTGCCAAGAAACCCTACACACCAGCCACAACAAGGAGGAAGTAAGTGTCATGTTCGTCGAACATGGTGGTTGTGTGTATGCTTTTGTGTACGCTTTTCTGAAGTAATATGCTTGTGCGAACAACTATGTGTGTAATATGCTTGTGCGAACAAGTACGTGTGTAATATGCTTGTGCGAACAACTATGCGAAAAACATGGAACTATGTGTATGGTGGAACTAGGCTATTGTCGTCGAACATGCTTGTGCATGCATTCGTTAAAATATGCATGTGTTGAAATATGCTTGTGTTGAAATTCTGTGTTTTTGTGTGAAAAACCTGGGAATTTGAGTGTTGGAAAAATGATTTTTTTTTAAAAAAAACATGGTTGTCGCGCCAAAGTTGCAGGCGCGACAGCCTGTCGCGCCGACTCTGCCGGCGCGACAGCCCCTCGTCGAGAACCCCTTCCTTGAAAAATTCTGCCGAAAAAATTGAATTATAGGCGCGCGCCGGAAGTTTTGGCGCGACTGCTATAATTCAATTTTTTCGGCAGAATTTTCAAGGAAGGGACTCTCGACGAAGGCCTGTCGCGCCGGAAGCTTCGGCGCGACAGGCTGTCGCGCCAAACTTGGGCTCACACCAGGGATGGACGGGGAGAAAACAAAAGGACCTGTCGCGCCAAACTTTCTGGCACGACTGACTGTCGCGCCTAGGTTGCCGGCGCGACTGGCCCTGGTCGAGAGCCCCCCTTCGGTTGAAAATTCAGTCGAAAAAATTGAATTATAGCCAGTCGCGCCAAAACTTGCGGCGCGACTGCCTATAATTCAATTTTCCCTGCCTGAACTTTCAACCAAAGGGCTCTCGACCAGGGCCTGTCGCGCCGGCAACCTAGGCGCGGCAAAGACTTAATTTTTTTTTTAAAAAAATTCTTTGGTTTCCAAGAACAACCAAGCCTTCATCATCTTCGATGCATCATGTATCTCCCTGCAGCTAATCCAGATTTATTGTACAATGCAAAGTGACCACGTACCTAAAACAAAACATAAAAGTGAGCATGTCCAAGGTCTTCTTCCCCATTAAATCTTACAACAAACAAGTGTTCTCAGATTAGTCTTACAACAACATCGATCATGAATTTAGTCTTACAAGCACAAACAACTAAGGTTCGAAAGCTCCATTCCTAAAACAACATAGAAGTCATCGCCATCGAGATTACTTGCAAAAGCGGACAAGCAACACCACAACACATGGAACCACGAAGCCTACTTTCCTTCCCCGGCCAAGAGGGCAACCTCTCCCACACAAAAGGGCTCGGCGGGCTATGGTCCATACGGTCGCACCACTCGTCGTAAGGCCCATCAAGGTCGGGGTCATAACCCCGGAGGATCCCGAGGTTTGTCGGGGTCGGAGTTGCACTCGTACTCGCCCTCCTCCTCCTCCTCCATAGGAGCCTGGGAGATGACCGTCGTTTGGTGGTGAAGGAGGTACTACAAAAATATAGCAACTGTTATTTCAAATCAGTGCAAGACGAACAAACAACTACAAATAGAAGTTTTGACAATGCAAGTACTTACAGGCCATGCGATATAAGTAATCCGGGATCTCCTTTATGGCCTTCCCATTCTTCTCACGCCATTTGTTCTCGCCCTCCATCTTCTTAATGTCTGCCTTTGCCTTCTGCCTTGCGGCATGCCTTTGCTGGCTCTGCCTAACCTCGTCCCAATGATCGTAGCGTTCCTTGTTTTGGCGCCAAAAACGGATGATGTTCTCTTCCGTCACAAGAGAAAAGCGTGCCCTCCTGAACTTCAACTTGCCCATCTCCTCCTTCAAAATCCGCTCATAGTCACCTAGAACATGGTTCCATGTATCGGGACCTAGGAGGCGAACACGGTACAACCGCCGGTTCTAGCCTTAAAGCCATGCGATTTCTCCCTTGAACTGCCGCATCTCCTCGGTGTCCGTTTAATGGATTTATCTAGCTTTAGGAACCTCTTTATCTCTTGACAATCTTTGAAAGACTCCCAACCGCATGTCTTCCCCGCTCAAAACATACGAAGCGGTGAGCAAACAAAACAAGTTGGTGACATCATCAAAACTAATGCTTGTCCACTAACATGGAACTCATTGGGCCCTCCATAAGCATTGCCACAATAGAAGCCAAAACCTAGCTCTGAAGGAACCACTCCTTCATTAGCAACGATGCCACACTTGCACTTTTGGGGCGGCTTCGACAAGCATGGGTATGGAAGCTCGCCTAAGCGTAACTTTTTAATCTCTTCTCCGTAAGGCCACGTGTCTTTTGGTCCATAGATGAACTCATCAAATTCACAACGGGAAACCCACCCTACAAAAGACCATGTTCAAATGAAATTGCAAAAATGTAACCAACGTACATGATATCGCAAAATATAACTCAAACGAATACTTACACGACCAATTTGATCACAACGGAAGAAAGGAACAAACCGATTCGGTTCGCTAGGTTCTTGGAGTCGCGCAACCTCGCCACGGTAGCATCTAGGAGGATTTTTACCCGCTCCGATGCAGCCAACATCTTGTCAACGTTGTTCATCTCATGAAACTTGCGTGGAGCAACCCATGGAACATAGTCGGATGGGGAACACACTTCCATGGGTCGTATGGAAAGAACATGATACGACGATCCCACTTGTCGAACCATCGATCCAACGGTAGAAGTCGCATCCGGTGCCGGGCCACGCCGATATAAACAACGAGAAAAAAGCACGACCGGAGGAGAGAAGGTGTCTTGACTGCTTCACCCATGCCGGAAACCACAATAACATTTTGGTGGCGGTTCATCCGGAGGGTGCAAATCGTGATCACCGTGATTAGGGGGATGGTGCACAAAAGGATCGTCCATGAAACCTAAAATAGAGTCAAATAGATACGAGCTCAATGCAAATGACACAAATAGAGTCGGTTATTATAACAAACCAATAAATTCTCACATTATACCCTAAATGACAAACCTAGAGAAATTGAATTACAAGAACATATCCTTAATAACATTACAATCCATATAACTTATAACATTTTTTATCCATTCTAAACTAACCATACAAATGTACAAATAATGACCAAAAATCTTGCAACCAAAGCAGAGCAAGGTGCAGATGCGCACCGGCGGCGAGCCCGAGGGTCCGGTCGACTTCTGGATGTAGGACACGCTGCGGGAGAACGACGAGGACGCGGCGGCAGGGCTTGCTTTCGCTCTCGCCGTGGATCTTCGGTGCCGCAGTGGGTGCCCGAACGAGAGCTGTTGGAAGACGACATCGTCGAGCTCCCAGGCCTCGTCGTGCTGCTTTGCTTTCTTGCTTTGCTTGCTTGTAGCAGATGGATTGCTTGCTTGCTTGTAGCAGATGGATTGCTCCCAGGCATGCTCGTAGCAGATGGATTGCTTGCTTGCTTGCTTTTTGCTTGGTTCATGGCCATCGTGTCTTGCTTTGCTTGGTTCATGGCCATCGCGTGCTGTGTGCGCTGCTGGATGTCCACCGAATATTCGATGAAATGCATGAATAGAGGTAACCATACCAATTCGAAGAAGAGGTGACCGAACGTTGGCTTGCTAGAGACAGGCCAGCGTTAGCCTGGCTTAGTTTTGCTAGCCAGCCTTGTGGAGGAAATGAACCAAACACACCCATAGTCCCTCGGTGTGATGCAACCTGTAGGCCATGTCTAGTATCCTCTCATCGGGCCATATTGTGGGCCTATATAGAAATCTGAAAAGTGGGTAGGGATTATAAGAATTTGGTTTTTTACAATAAAAATTTACTACGGGTGTTTATTTTAGTTCCCCATGAATGCAAAATTCAAAATGCCAACTCTTTTAGAATGATGAAATGCTAAATGCCAAATTTTTTAGGCGTGTATTTAGTTCCGTCCAAAATGTAGAATGCCAACACTCTCATTCAAAATTTTGCATATTTTTTAAGGTGCGAAATCCAAATGCCAAAAACTCAACATTTTGATACAATTTCACCGGAGTATTTGTTCCATTTTGCAAAATGATCAACCAAAACACCAAATTTTTTGGCAAGAATGGGGAACTAAACAGGCCCATGTTTAATTTGGATCCAATTTCTCGATAGGATATGTGTCAATTGTCAATGAATGCTCTTCGTTCTAAATTTTGGTTGTAGTTCCTTTTTGGGGTCAAAAGTGTCCTATTTGGTGGGAGAGTGTCATTCTTATATATAACCTAGGTTGTTGGATTTTTATAGCCCATGGTAAAATCTGGATATATATAGCTAGCTTGAATCTGTGATGAGCAAAAGATGTCAGGTAGGAATTTTACCTAGGGTGCACCAATGTGTCTAGTTTCACTGAATTCACAATGCATTGAAAATGGTGCGTCCAGAATTTTATCTAGTCTAGATGAAAGTCATCTCTCATCTCTCCTCATAATTTATATATGCCATGTTATCATTTTTACTACTTTTTAAACAATAACAAAACGTCCACTGGGACTTGCCATGCCCATGAGTCATTCAATAATTCACTAATTTCCGCGAACATCGATGAGATCAACCCTCATAACACAATCGACGTCAAGATCTAACCCAGTTTGGATCTGAATGCCATCATCGACATGGAGACCATCAACAACGACGCCCACCAGCTCCTCGATGAAGTGCCCGCTCAAGCGGATCATCACCAAGCAACCACGACAACGTTAGCAACAGCGCCGCAGCACGCGGCAACGCTGCCAGGCGCCTTCACCTTCATCATCGGCGCCCCCGATGACAACAATAGAACCATGCTGCTCCACGACACCACGTCGCACGACGTCCGCGTCCTCGACATCAGCACGCCTGCCGACGTCAATCTGGATGTCGCCTTCAGCAACCCCGACGTCATCATCATGACAACCAAAAACGCACCAGCAGCACCGCCGCAGCATGCAGCCATGCTGTCGGGCGCGCGCACCTTCGTCACCAACGGGACCGACGTCAAGCCAGTGTCGTGCATCAACGTCGACACCGTCGACGACGCTGTTCAGGAGGAATAGCAGGAGGACAACAACGGCTATACCCCGGCCGTCATCATCAAGCTAGACCCCCGACGACAGTGACACCAGCATGCTGCCACGCGACATCACCACCCTAGTCCACCACCTGTTCGACAACGAACTCGAGGAACTCGATCGGTGCACCACGGACGAGGAGGCCGACTGGACATGTTCCTGTGTCAACTACAACAACATCGGCAAGGCTGTGAATGCTGGGCATGTCCATGGCGCCACTATCACCACGGTCCAACCCAGATGGGACCTGACAACGCCAGCAACAACAATGACAATCATGACGATGCTAGGAGCACTGTTTTACTACGTGGCCACACTACTAGGCGTCATCACCTTCGTCACCGGAGCAACCAACATCATGTCACCACCGACTCGTGCCAACCACTACATCATCAACAGCAACCCAACCCCCCCCCCCCGCCCCCAAGTGTTCCATGGGAAGCTCGACCATCAAGGTTAGCGTCTCAAAGCTAAGGAGGCCGAGCGGACCCGCCTCGCCATCAACGACGACACCACCACCGACTTCGCGAGAGCAACAAGCACGTGCACCCCAACCCGCCACCATTGTCGTAGACTACCTTGATCTAGGACGCCAACTATCTTCCGGATGTCAGCATCAAGCCAGTCATCGACAACTACATGCCATCACGCAACATCCGCGATAATGACGTAGCCTCGAACGACTACACCTACTTCATGATCTGCTACATCGACATCAACTACAACAACCACCACCACGACGCCAGCATCGCCATCATCAAGCGCCTTCCTCAACAGGATGAGGGCCGGCTAGCACCATGCAGGGACTTCTACTCCGCCTTCGGGATCATCAGCAACCACCGCTACTACTTCGAGTTCGTACCACCTTACACAAGGTGGAACATCCTCAACGACTCCATCGACGGTTGCACGAATTACCCATGCAAAGGCACCTACCTCTACTCCATGCTCAGCTACATCAACAACGCCTCCAATGTCATGCAAGTCTACATCATCTTCGATGACTATTTCGACAATCGCTTGCCCGATCACTTGGAGGCTACCTTGCCAAGAGCGTTGTCCCTCAACCACGTCAACGCTCCAACTTCGTCGCGAGGACACGCCGAGTGGAAAAGGGGGAGTGTTGTAACAAGCACAACGAGAAGCCCACAAATTGGCAAGAAATTGGGCCAACTGGATGGCCCAACGAGGGAGCAGCGTCGCCGCCACCACGACAAGACACTTCTCGCGGGCCAAAAGGCCACGTGTGAGCATGAGAAGGGCCGGCGGGCCCGTGCCACTGCCGTCGGATACGGAGGATGCCATGTCATCTAGATAAATTAGAAAAATAGAGGTAAATAAAATAGGAAGCAACGGATAGCACCATATTGCCAGTTGCTTAGGGCCTAAATCGTGCCAAGACTATAAATAAAGGCCCCCATGTACTCAATTCAATCAAACCTTGAGATGGAAACTGAAGGAGGCATGGGAGTACATCCAAACCGCTCTAGCTCCAAGCTCCTGAGATGGAAATAAACCTTGACTATGAAAAAATGATGTATATCCTAGATCTCAGGTACAAGCGTCGGCCTCTTCACCTGAAGGTGTGCTTTTTGTACCTTGGCACTTCCCAGAGGATCACAAAATTAACACGGTTAAGTTAGTCAGACGATGGGTGGCAGAAGGCTTTGTGAGTAACTCTGCTGGGCTAAATGTATGAGATGTTTCTGAGAGCTACTTCAACAAGCTAGTTAACAGGAGCATGGTCCAACCTATCTACTGTAGATATGATGGGATTTTATATTGCAGAGTACATGATATGATGCTGGACCTTATTCTAAGGAAGTGCAAGGAAGATAATTTTCTCATTTTGGTAAACGATCTACATGAGGTGGCTGCAAAGGAAGACAAGGTTATTCGTTGACTCACTGTCGACCGGAAAGGTATAGAGAATAGCAGGTTGGCTCATAATTAAGACCAGTGTTGGGAGCCTTTCACATTTGCGTTCTCTTACCATGTTCGAAGGACGACAAAGTGGTACCGGCGTTACTGGAGTTCAAGTTTGTGCGGGTGTTATTCCTTTATTTTAGTTGGTCAGATGAGATTGAAATGCACCTTTTTGGTATCATCAACCAGTTATCCCATCTGAGATATCTAGAGGTTTTGGGACAAAGATGCAGCAGCAATTTAGTGGTAGTAACTCATCAGATAAAGGGTCTGTGGCATTTGGAGACTGGATTTATCTCATCTTATTGTAAACAGCCTATTTGACATTGTTGATCTACCGCGATTGTCCCATCTAAGTGTTGGATATGAAAGTGGTATGGGACTGCCTCATGGGATTGGAAACATGAAACACCTGCGCACTTTGCATGGCTTCCATCTGGGACACAGCTCGTTGGAAAGTATTATAGACCTGGGCAAGCTGACAGCTTTGTCAAAGCTGTCTCTCGTCTACCCTAGATTGGACAATGGCGTGCCAATAGTATCGCTGCAGAAGCCCTATGGATGGCTGCTCTGTCTATTTTGCGGACACATGGTTTTTCCATAGCCATGGTGTAGCAGTTTTTGTGTTGAGTGATTGTCAACATGACAACACAAGTGTGTGCATGTGTTGTGTTCAACTAACTGATGGCACGCGGTTTCGTGTCAAACAACGGTGTCTCTTGGCTTGTGTTATTTGCAGGTGTCAAGCTCGGAGACAGTGATCGACGGTGCGGTGAAGGTCAAGTAGGGCGTGCTGTGCTAACGGATCGGGTGCGGTGAAGGGCGGACGTGAGGCTTGGACTGAGGTACCTTGAAGCCGGGCGGCTAGTTGTGGTGGCTGACAACTGGGACATCGACAAGCGCAAGTGTACACGGCGGGGGATGCGTACGGGCTACGCTACTCGCGGAGGGTTTGGTGGTTTGTCCTCAAAACCATCGGTGACGGTTCGGTGGTTTGCCCTCAAAACCATCGGCGACGGTTTGGTGGTTTCGCCTCAAAACCATTGGCTGCGGGTTTCCCGGATTTGCACCTCAAAACCTGGGCGGAGGTCCCACGCGGACGGACGGCACGTGGCGGCATCGGGGAGATCGCGTGGGAGCGAGGCTACCGGTGAGGAGGCGCGGTGGCCGTCGGATCAAGTGAAGCGTGAGTTGGACCCTTATGCCCCTGGCTAAGTGGTTTTGGCTCTTCATGTATCCAAGGGCAAAAAAGAAATGTGTAATAGGCCCTATAAATAAGGATGAGGGGTTCCCTTCCCCTTCATCTCTTTATCTCTTTCATTTACAGTTTTTCCTTTAGGTTTCCTTCCTGTAGTTTCTTGGTGAGAGAGAGGTCTACAAATCTTTGATTTGTACTCGAACCAAAGTGTGTGGCAAGTAGAGCGTCGAGTCTCTGCTGTTTTCTCTGGGCTTAATCATGTGTCTGTGATTTCTGTGATGGATTTTTAGTTTTCCCGAGCTCCTTTTTCCCCCTCTTGTTCTCAGTGTGATTTCTTCGATTTGAGACCGTTTGAGCCGTTCTTTTTTATTGGATTGATCTATGATGTGATTAGAGAGTTTCCACTAAAGGAATCGAGCTAACTCCTCACGAGGTCAAAGATCCATGCACCGCTTCCTCTAGGTCTCCTCAAGATCCACTTTTGGGCTTTTTGTTGATTTCTCTTGATTTACTCTGATTTGAGCAATGATCTCTTAGAGATAACTCCCTAACACTCCCAGGAACTTCCTTGCAAAGTTTCATGCCAATCGGAGTTGATTTGATTTGGTTTTTGTCTTAAAATCTAATTTTCCAGAAATCTGCCCGCTGATACCGGACAAGTCCGAGATCATGTAGGACAAGTCCGGTATTTCCAACATTTTATTTTGTTGGAGTTTTGGGCTGAATTTTTGTGGAGACTTTCCTTTTGGTGTCAAAAAGCTTTGGTTAAAATTTCACGATTTTTGGACACCGTTTGATTGGGTTTTGGAATTTTCTCCCATAGCACTTCGTGCTGTCTGGAATACCGGACTTGGTCCGAAATGAGGCCGGACATGTCCGAGATTTGCGAGCTGAACCCATATCGGACATGTCCGGTATGAACTCGGACTTGTCCGGTATTGACCTGTGCAGCAAGGTGTTTTTCCCATAATTTGGCAGTTTGATCTCCGATCTTTTCACAGTTTCTTCCGCTGGTCTCGTGGTGTCCCGCTGTGTTCCTAGGGAGCATCCACCCTCTCAATAGGGTCGTGGACATCACCTCTTGGGTTTTTACATTTTGGGGCGTTTGTCGAGCCGAGGACCAAAAGTTTCGAAAGAAATTTTGAGGCTCCCATTCACCCCCTCTGGTCGCCGTTTCCGGTCCTTCATATTTAGAGCTCAGATTGCTGGATATGACATCTAGTCATAATTATTTGGGCAGTCTTGCCGTTGCCCACTGCGCTGATGCGCTGATGAACTCACTTTCACCTCCTTATGCGGGGAGCCTTGAGCGGCTAGACCTGATCCAATGGTCCTTCTCCATTGTTCCTAGGTCGATTGGCCATCTTCACACCTTCAAGGAGTTGTCCCTTGGAGTGAAGCAAATAATCTAGGATGACATACTCAGCCTGCGCATTGTACATGTCCCAACCACAAGGATCTTGATAGGAGGTGGATTATTCACTCTTCTCAAGTGGTTTGATTTCATCTGTGATGGGATATCGTCCCTGACATTTGAGGCTGGGGGCAATGCCCAACCTAGAGCACCTCAGTTTGTCAATCAATGTTCTGGACTGGGACAGGGCTACGCCTGAGGGGCTCCAGCACCTCGAGGGCCTCCAGAAAATAAGTGTACACAAAGCTCGGCGCAATAGCGACAGGAGAAACTGCCACAAGGATGATGAAGCTGGGCTGAGCAGGAGCGTGTTCAAGGATACTGTCGCCGTGCTCCCAACTCGCCCAGTATTCACCTGTCTCATGGGAATTTCTGTAAGGTAAGCTTTTCAACACGCTCGTGCGTGCATCTAGATCTATTTCTGCATCATATATATAATTCTATCCATGATGCTAGCCGCTCGTGCTGGTGAACTAATCTTCTCTATTAAAACATGCCCGACAGATCCTCTGCCGATTGCTGTTCAAAAAAAGATAATCAAATAATACTGATGATGAACTAACTCCTACTATATTGATCTTCGTGCGCGTGCAGACCGGAGGAGTGGGATCAATTAGAAGAAGATCCATGCATTCAAGCTGCCCACAACACATGAAGGCATGCATACATATACTCCCATCAAAGAACAATTTATAGGGTTGTTTACTGTTGTTGTTACACTAATGGTCCTCTTGGTTTAGGGTTTAGGGTTCGTGCTTTCTGGTGGGGAGCTGAGAGGGGTCGCCGGAAGGTGCAATGGATTCCATGGGATAAATTGGTACTGCCAAAGGGTTTTGGTGGTATGGGTTTCAAAGATCTCCGGTTGATGAATCAGGCGTTGCTTGCTCAACAAGCTTGGAGATTATTGGCATTCCCTGATACTCTTTGTGCAAGGGTGTTGAAAGCTAAATATTATCCTAACAGTAAGCTGTTGGATCGTGCCCCGGCCGGTGATGCATCACAAACTTGGCGTGCTATTGAGTATGGGCTGGAGTTGTTGAAACAGGGTGTCATACATCGAATTGGTGATGGAAAATCCACTCAAATTTGGCGTGATAACTGGTTGCCGCGGGGGTATGGCCTAAAGCCGCTTGGTCCACAACGGTTGTGCCGGCTCCGTTGGTTTCACCATCTTATCGATGACAATGGAACTTGGGACGAAACGACCATCCGAAGGTATTTTTACCCGTGTGATGCTGCAGAGATTTTTAAAATTAAGTTGCCTGTGCAGGAGTCCGCTGATTTTGTGGCCTGGCATTATGAGAAAACTGGGATCTTTTCGGTTCGAAGTGCCTACAGGTTAGCTGTCCGGAATTTCTATGGGACTGGTAACATTGGGAGCAGTTCCAACTCTGATCAAGGAAGGGCTGGGTGGAAGAAACTATGGCAGGTTCATGTCCCATCCAAGGTTAGTGTTTTTGCAATGAAGGCTGTTAACAATGGACTGCCTACTCGTGTTAATAAGAAATATCGTCACCTAGAGCAACATGATGTATGTGAATTATGTGGGCAAGAGGCGGAAGATGTTTACCATGCATTGGTGGCCTGCCCTCATGCTAGCCCTAAGACAAGCTATGAGGGAGCATTGGGTATTGCCGTCAGAAAAAGATTTGGCCAAGGCTGATCTAGATTGGTTGATGATGCTGATCTGTAATAATTCCTCAGAGGTATTGACAAACGTTTTCATGCTCTTTTGGCATACTTGGATTATACGAAATAAGATCATCCATGAAAATATCCATCCTTTTATAACAAGCTCGGTCACTTTCTTATAGAGATATTTGGCTTCTCTGAACATTCCTCGACAGTAGGGTGAACTCATGGATACAAAGGGAAGCGTTGTGCTGCTATGACTGCAATCAGTAAAAATCAAAGACCGTCAGCAGCTCAGAAGAGGTGGTACTGGATGCCGCCAATGCAAGGCTCCTTCAAGATTAATGTTGATGCGTCTTTCAATCAGTTATCTGGAGAAGCAGCAGTAGGAGTCGAAATCCGTGATTGGCAGGGATCTCTGAAACTAACTGCTTGGCGCGTCTTGTCACAGTGCAGGGATGCAGAAGAAGCTGAAGCTGTTGCTTGTCTAGAGGATATGCATATGGCGGCGAGATGGCCGGAAACGCCGATGGTGCTCGAATCTGATTGCCAATCGGTAGTCGCCAAGTTCAACACAAAGGGCCGTGATCGCTCGGCGTTGTGGCAAGTTTCGGCGGAGATGCACGATGCGAGCAGTCGGTTGTGCAATTTAGAGATAGTGTATATTAGTAGAGTCCAGAATAATGTGGCGCATGAGTTAGCGCGTTTTGCTAATAGGTCTAGGGAGAGTCAGTGTTTTTTTGCTTGTTTCCCAGAGTGGGTTGTGTCCCTCTCTTGTAAAGATGTAACTTAAGTTCTAATAAAGTTCTTCATTCGAAAAAAAATGGTCCTCCTGGTGGTTCGTCGATAAAAAATTATTCATCACTACTATTTTACTCTACTCTTCTCTACTAGTCGTGTGTAATATTTAAAACCTTGCGCCACAAATAAAAACTCTGTTGTTACTTTGTATGTTGCATTCGGACTGCGATGTAATATTGCAGCCCATATGGCATTGCTTCGTCGGTTCATCCAGAGCTAGCTATGAGTATGGATTTTTTTCTTTAGGAGTCGGGATGTTTCATCAAAAAAAAAAAAGAGAGGAGTCGGGATCATCGGCTTGTCCGTACTAGATGATATATGAATATACAGAAGCTTTTTTTAGATAAAGATGAATATATAGAAGCTAAACCTAGCAATCGTATGTTTCAACAAGGGAAGCCGGCCACCACTAGTTCACATCTTGGATTTGTGAGTGTCGAACTTCATTTTCTTCCCCCAAGACATTCTATTTGATAGAATAATTATTTTTCCATGCATAAATATGTATACATACATGCATGCTATATATGCTAGTACATTTTGATTTTTCACAAGCACAAGCAACTTTTTTCAGTGGTACTAATTATACAAATCCATTCATCTCCGTCCATTTCAAAGGTAAGTTTAAATCGTCAAAACAGTAAATAAATCATATAGCTAGAGGATGGCATGAATAGCTAACCTGGCCTCTCTCAGAGTCAGTCAACCATCCCATCCCAGTCCATTTCTGTCCTCCATCAGTGATGGCCATGGCCCGGAGTCCGAACCCCAGCCAATGGCGACTCACATCTCACGGTGGGCCTGCGTGCAAAATTAACATTAACCATCACTGCACACCACCGCATCGGAACGCACCAGAACACCAGGACATAATCGCTGCTCGGCCGCTGCGTGCCTGCCGCCTGCGCTTGCTCGCTATGGATCAGATCTCAGCTCCACGTACCCATGCGCAGCCGCAGACCCGCAGCAGCCTCGTCGCCTTCGTGGGCCGCGGCGGTGGCGATGTCATTTTTTTTTTTGGAAGCCATGCGGCGGGGCAGCGTTGGCGATTGTTCATGTCACGTAGGGCAGCAGCAGCTGTCCATCGGTTCGCTGCCTCACCCGGATAAACAGATTGGCAGAAGACTTGCTCGGCCCACAGGCCCAAAATAACGGCTTGCCAGTCGTTAGCTACCAGCCCAAACGTAGACTCGAAGCCTGCCAAAGTTGGTGGCCATTGCGGACAAGCAGCCAGCAATTTACAGGGGATTTTTCAATTTCTTTTCCTACCGGAATCCCATGAGACAGGGGTTTTTATGAATTTTTCCTAGTTTCATCTCTTGAGGAGGAACCGGGCTGCTAGCTGCTTCAAATCCTTCTTGGGGCCGTTTTTGTTTGGGCCTGCGTCCGCCCGCTGCAACCGCTAATCAGCCATCAGATAGAGTCCAAAAATTGCTGACATCAGCGTATATTTCATATTTTTTTGGAGTAAAAAAATGTTATAGCTTATAAACTAGTATTAAAATTAAAATTTGATTGCACCATCAAGTTCTTTATAATAAACTCTTCAAAATAAGATTCCATATGGATATATTTCAGTAAGTTTTTTAACAAACATTTATCCCATAATGAATATGTACTTAAAGATAATTGTCGAACATCATATTAATAATAAAGAACATCGTAAAAAGAAGTTTAGAACATCCTATGTATACTACGTAAACAACATGTATATAGAACATCACATTAGCACTAAACGAACTTCGCAAAAAAAAAGTCTAGAATATCCTATGTATACTACGCGAACATCATATATATGCCATAACTTTAGAACACCATGTTAAGATCACACAAACATCACATTAACACTACACAAACATCGATAAAAGAAGCATAGAACATCATATGGTTACTGCAAGAACAAAAGCTCTGGAATGAGAATAAGAAAAAATATAAAAAACAAAAAAAGAAGTATTAATGAAAAATAAAGAAGAATATATTTTCCAGGCGGACTTTCCGGAGAAGGGGGAGGGCTCTTCCTTGGAGGTGAACTCTTCTTGCCCTTGTCAACCCCGCCTTCGCCTTCATCATCGCCATCATCGTCGCACGGATTGTCGCCTTCCGGGGGACAAGATTTTGCAACAGAGGTCGGCATCGGAGTCGGCATCAACTCCATGATCTCAATGTCGTCCTTATTCCATAGGATTTCTTCACTTTCCACTGCTTCAAGGATAGCGACTGGTTGTAGGTGGGGAAGATCTATTTCATATTCTTTATGATCTTGGTGAACCCACATTGGGGTCACGACGACATAGTTGTCAGGTATCCGGCCCCGATACATTTCTGGGACATAGTTGGTCGGATGTACAACTCCCTCGGCCACGACAATCTTCTTGCTCCTGTCGAATGGAATCGAGAGCTGCACGTGCATCATCTCCTTGATGTCATCGATCGGCTGCCTTGGGCGGTCCTTGAGCAGAGCACCATCTGCCCTTGTGGAGCTGGACGCACGGGCACGCTAGCCTGGCGGAACATATGTGACCTCATCGCCACCATCTCGGATCGTTGCTCGTGAAGGTTTCCTTTATTGAAATTTTGATCATATCAGACATGCCTTGCTCGTAGCCCTTTTGAAAGATGTCGGCCTTGTAAATCTACCTCGACTTGAACATGGAAGTGTCGGATTGCCACGAATCAACCGCGCTCCAGCTCATCTTGGACTACACTCCACGTACGTAGTTGTGGTGCTCGGGCTTCCTAGGACCTCGGTAAGTAGGTCATAGCCCCGACGAACCTCGAAGGTCCCGCTGTCCTTGGAGGCCTCGATGAGAGCTTTCTCCACCTCCTCGAACCCGGGCTCGTTGAACTTGGTGGCACCCTCATTGAGCTTCTTCAGAATTTGAGCCCTGGGGAAGTCCTTGCCCCGAGGTTGGACGCCCTCGTACGGATTTGGTACCCCGACCGCTCTTCAGCTTCTTGCCTCTACCACTCTTCCCTCTTGCCGGCAAACCTAGTCATACCAAAGTGGTGGGGCCACTTGTTCTTCTTCGCGAGCGTGCTGAACTTGGCACTCTTTTCCTTTGCTTCATCTGTAGTTCTCATTTTGAAAGCCTCCCTGTGATGATTCTTGATCATATTATATTTGGTACATGGATTCTTCCCCTACTTCAACAAATCTCTGGTCAGCATGATCCAAAAGGATGTCCCGCCACGTGCATGACCCAATCCCTGCACTTGGCCAAATCGGCGTTCGCAACGGGCTCTTTATACCGCAGTGGACGCCTCGGTGGCTGGGCGGCCACGGCCGGCCACCGAACTACCGCAGCGGCCACCCGAGGGCCCCGCTGCGGGACGCCAAAGTGGCTCATTGCACTAATTCATTTGTGGCATAGTGTGTGAGTACCAGTCACCAAATCAATAATAAAATTTAATAAGTGTCACTGCATGATGATGCAACGTGAGGATGTGTTGACTGTGACCACAATTAATATGACTTGCAAAAGGATGAAAGCACAGCGCGCGGTGCATGCGAAACTTCATTTTGTCCACACTTCTTTTATATTGTTCATTCACAAGTGCGTTGTGTAAGTGTAGCGGCCCCTTAGCTAAAGTACAATAATGTCAAGAGTGTTTTAGTGTGCACCGTATGTAGACGCGGATGCATGCACGTTAATCCTGCCTTTTAGAGCGGTGTCCTGGCTGCTTAACCCGATATATATTACACGACGATTAATTACTCGGCCCGAGTCTAATTTCTCGGTCGGTTCCCCACCGCTTACAATATCAATAGTTATAGTCTATAGTGTATATTCTGTAGTACTACTCCGTTGCAATTTCCTTTCTTTTCGTTGACAAGTACATACGCGTTTTTGGTAGCTTTGGGTTGAGTCAGAACTAAACGAAAAACTAGAAATTCGCTAGCTCGCTCAACTCACTCGTTAATCGCTCTCTCGAGATCGACTTGTTTTATAATAAGCCAACTTGTTTTATAATGAGCCAAATCGAGCCAGCTCGTGCTGCTCACTAGCTCGAACGAGCCAAGTATGTTGCAAATGATAGTTGTCTTGTTGTTAATCCTTCTTGAATTCTGTATGGGGGATGTCTAGTATGAGTATGACTATCGTGGAATCATGGTTATAGTCGTGGTGGGCTGCCTTTAAACTCTGACAAAATGTGGATCAATCGATGGACGGATTATATTCTCCTTTGTTAAATTTATAGGTGCTTTGTGTTTGTTGCTCGCATTCTTTTAAAATCTCCATGTAATGCATTTTTATGGTCTGGTCGTGAGCCAAACGAGCTGGCTCGAGCTAGTTAACGAGTCGAGCCGAGCTGCTCTTCTAGCTCGTTAGTATAACGAGCCAAGTCGAGACGGAATGTTAATGAGCCAAGGTGTAATGAGCCGAGCTGGCTTGATAGGTTAAGTTAATTATAAAGGCACCAGGCCTAGTTATTCATGTAAACCCTCCCTGCTGTAGTGTTAAGAGGTTGGACTATGGACTAGGCCTATTAGAAGATGTAACTTATATAGGCAAGAATGATCTATTGAGAAGGTAGGAAGGAACTAGGGTTAAACCCTTTTACCCCATCTCTCTCTCTCTCTGGCCGCCGCTGCACCTTGTCCCGCGCACCGCCCGCACCGCCAGGCCACTCGTCGTCCCACCCGCGCATCGAGCCGCAGTCTTTCCGGCTGACGCGCCGCCGCCGCCTCGTCCTGCCGCCAGCCCTAATTCCCCACTCCAAACCCTAGTGAGGGATCAAGACTGTTACAAATTATCTATAAAAGGGTATACATAACAAAGAAAGGTTCATGTTACAATACAAAATGGAGGTTAAAAAAAGGAACTGAATATACACAATAACATCAACTAATTTTTGGAAGGCGCCTCCACATGGTCACTTTTGCCATCATGAGTATAGTCACCAAGTCAATAAAATTTAATCAGCATTATACTGCACAATGATACAAGGGTCAGATAAAGGCGTGAGAAATCATATGCCAACGAACGTGCCATGCGCAAAGTAAAGCATACGTGCATTCCATTAGTAAAGTAAGTACTGTATTTAACAAGAGCCTTTTCATCCGTCCAATGGCTGAGCCAGTAAGCACCTTCATTGCTAGTGGTCATTCCGTTCACATGATCACGGTGCAGGATTAGGATATTAAGTAACAGATATAGGAGGAGACAAGCGTCGACGACCTGTGGTGGCGGAGCAGGAGTAGGTGACAATTAATATGGCGGCCATACCACCACCAGTAGCCGCAGCAAGCCCTGGTGCCGGCGGCGATGTCTCCATCCGAATGCCCCCTGCTTCTGCGGCGTCGGGTGGCGAGGTGCCGCCACCAAGGGATGGGGAGGGCGGTGGTGCCGCTAACGCTAACCCAGAGAAGCTGCTGAGCCGCTTCGTGCGCTGTGTTGCGTTCGGGGAGTGGGCGGGCAACGCGTTTGGCGCTCTGGCCTTCTTGTGGGCGACCGGGGTCTTGCTTGGTGGCTTCTGCTCCTCTCTCAACGGTCAAGATTTCTGGTTTGCCACGGTCATGATCTTCATCGAATCCTTCAGGTATGTACGCCCGCCACAGCATTGGATTGCATTGCACTATGCTTGTAATGGTTTGTTAACTTTGTTCTTTAATTTGCCATCCGCAGAGAGAACCATAAATAAATAAATGCATAGTGCAGAACTTCAGATCCCCTCTCCCGGAGAGCATGCATTACTTGTTGAAATTTGGCATCCCTGTAATGAGAGCAATTTTTTTTTCTCTTGGGGGGAATCTAATGAGAGCATTATACATATCGGATGTAGTTTTTATTATTTGTTTTGCCAGCCATCGATCTAATGGGAGCAAACACTACTGAATTCACAGTATAATTGCTATTTGTGTGGTCATATCAATTATTTGACTCTGGATATGAAAATTCTTAAAAAACAGGATTTTCAGCCACCGCTATAAACTAGACGGCCAGTCTTTATTCGAGACAACAAGAGCACTCAGATGGAGAAACTCATCTTTCCTTCGCTTGTTGGTGCGACCACAGGAAGGCAATGAAGCAGTTCTGGTCGTATGTTTGTGGCTGAACCTCGTTAACGTATTTTGTTATGATATCATTCACAAACTGGAGATTCTCGATATACTTCGGTTAATTCTTACGACGGTGGTATTTGTTACTTGGAGCTGGCGTCCGCGATGGCCCAAACAGTGGCAAATACGGGTTCTCGCAATTGCCTACCTACTTTATGTTGCTATATACATTGTACGAGATATGTTGCGTCTCAAAGCGCCACAAGTGCCATCTTATCTTATTTCCTTGGTATTAGACATAATAGTGGTTGTCACAGTGCTGATGCCCATCTTGAAGCCCCGGAGAATTGCCCACCTAACAAGTACTCCTTGCGGACGCAAATTAATATCCTTTGCTAAACTTACTTCAGCTTTATGCTTGGCTAGTGGTGGGCTGGTGCTCATACTTGCTGATGACAGGACCCGCTTCTACAACACAATTCTATATAGCCTTAACTTCGTCGAACCATTGGCTCTTCTGGTACTATCACTCGGCAGCCTTCAGAATCATGAAGGTAGCAGCCTGTTTGGTCGCTGCACAGACGCCATCATGCACATATCTTTCATTTTCTATTTCGTGGTATTATTACCAACGAGCGAGGCCTATGTTGCCGTGCCCGGTTTATCCACACTTGCTTGTGCTGGCCTGTCACTGGTGTTACTGTTAGTGTTGCTGCTGAGTGGCAACTTGCAGATACCCGCAGCCGTCGCCCAAATCGTGCTCTCAGCCCTGCGCTTAATAGATCTGCTAGTGGCTCATACTGATTATAACCCGCTGCCGAGCGGCAGTAGCCACAACATGGTGCCAGCAATAGCTGTCTTCTATGTGCTGGCGCTATGTCAAGGATCACTCTACATCGATCATGGCAAGCATTCTGGGCTTCTTGTCCTGCTTTCCTTGCCGATGGCTCATGCGGAGGTCAAAACTTGGTGGAAAGCTCGGAGCAAAGGCGATTGATCAGTACTACGACCGGGCGTACGCGAAACAGATGGAGATGGGCCTGTTTGGTCCAGCAGGAAGCAGGATGACCTTCGCCGACTTCGCCATCGAGTCCCTCAGCTCCAGCAGCTCATCACGTGACTTGCAGGTGGTTGGGCTCTGTGTTCTTCACAACATGCTACAGGAACGGAGGAAGGACTGCAACAGCAAAGACCTCATTCTCAAAGTCGCCAGCTCCAGCACAGCGGTGTCCACATTGGTCGGCATGCTCGCCTGGACAGACGTGGAAGTGGAAGACGAGCACAGCTGTCTTATCATTAGACTGCTGGCCGCAAGGGTCACAGCCGAGCTTGCTGGCAGCCTCAGAATTAGCAGCACCCCGGGCATGTTGAAGCTGTTGTCCTCACTCCTTAATGTTGAAGCTGTTGTCCTCACTCCTTAAGCTTGCCGAGAATACTGATGCTGTGGTGCAGGTGCCTAATCAACAAGGAGGGCCAGGTCATCAGCAAACACCGCTTGCTGTTGCTAATGGAGGGCGGTGGGGCTCTTTGGTCATCTGCCGGTTTTGGCAGCGGATGAAACAGGAGTACTGGTCGGTACCCGAGGAGCCAACCATGTCCTTGACACATCAACATTCTTCACTTCCTGTGCTGGGCATGGTAATTCTCGAGAAACTTGCCCGTGATCTTGATAACTGTGCAGAAATCTTGAATGACGACAGCACAAACCTCATATCCAAGACCATAGGGATCATAGGCTTGGCTGCTAGCGACAATGAGCAGAATGATGCACTGGTTTGTTCATCGCTGGAATTCTTGAGGAGGCTTGCAACCACCGGCGAGAGAATTGGCACAGCACTTCGGCACGAGCTGTGGAACCACCCATTCATGCTGACCTGCCTGGCACGTGTCTTGGAGGAGGACCGCAGCCCTGAAGTTTGGGAACCAGCCATGGATATCATAGCCAAGCTGTCCTTGGACAATGCAGCAGGGCCGGAGATTGGGAGGAATCAAGTGATTGCTGCAAGGTTACTGCATGCATTTCTTGGGCAACATGGACCAACCAACATGTACTATGATCAGTCGCTGCGGAAGGTGTCCGGGGAGGCGTTGGCAAACCTTGCACTGTGGGGCACTGCAAATTGCTCGGTTATCTTGGAGGAACCGGGATATCAGGTCATCAATGATCTCACGAACATGCTTTCTGACAACGACCACAGATATGTTGCAGCAAGTCTACTGCTGAATCTTTCTGCGCAATGCAGGGTCAACCTTCTCATGAGTCATCCACAAGCAAGGACCACTTGTCGTCGACCTTGACCACTGTAAGTCTCTCAGTTTCTGCCTTAATTATATTATTAATTTTTTATACTTTTCTGGGCCTTTTGTTTAAGATGGTGTCTGTTCTTATCAGTTTAATAATATATTGTTAAATTTAAAGGAACCCCTACCATTTTCACTTCCTCATTTATTTTCAATTAGTTCATTTAAATTGTTTTCAAAATTTCAGACTATATATGCGCATTCATGCATGAGACTGGAGGTGTTTAATACTAGATACATAATTGTTAATTTCTATGCATTGGATGCAGGTGATGGAACATATAATGGTTGCCGAGGGCAAACAAATGGAATGCCTCATCAACCTTGCTTCCCAAATTGGTGATGTCTCCCGTGAAGCCTTTGTTCGTGAGCTGGAGTCACAAACCAACAGTGGGGCAGAACTTGTACAGAAGCTAGTTGATACTCTCAACTCCAAGAAGATTCCCAATCCTGAATACCCAAGGATGAGAAGGGTCATAGTCAAGATCGTCATGTCCATTCTGGAATTGTGTCGTCGCACGGTGGAGAGGCTGATGGGAGAAGGGATGGTGGAACAGTTAATGGAATCACTAACCAAGATACAGAGGTCTCCATCTAGAGTGGAAGAATACAGAGTGTTCTACGGCAACATAGGAATTGTGCTGGAGGACGGAGAACCAATGTCAGCTCTCGTGGCCAGAGCCAAAGCGCTACTAGTTCGTCGTACATCTCAAGGTTAGCGAATAATTTTATGATTGCTCATCATCCTTATGATACATTCAGGCTATGGCCATGTTGTAATCTATGTTTTGTTTTGTGTTGTGAACAAAGATTTTCTGACTTTCTGTATTAGGTCGAGGTAATTTTTTAGTATATACAACATATTTGTGTGTATTTCCATTGTCAAAAGTAGTAAGCAATTATTCCCACGTATAAAGTTAAACATTACAAATTTATATGGAAACATGGGATTGATTAATTTTTTGGCAGCCCACATAGCCTGGAGCAAAGCATATTGGGCCGTGCCAGATTAGCACAAAATTAGGGCCAGGCTTTTTGCATGTCCCCAGTTGGCCTGTGCTTAGACCAGCCCAGCATAAACTGGCCCAAAAAAAAGGAAAAGTTTCTTAAAGCCTCCTGAACTATTTGCCATGTTATTATTTTTTTTTTCTACTCAAACTTCAAAACAGGATATATTCCCTGTTAACTCTTAAAACTATTTACAAATTTAAAATGCCTCCCTAATCTCGTTAGAATTGTTTTTTATGTTTTTACTTTAAAATAAAGTGAATACATGATTAAAATTTTAAACCCCAAATATGTATCTAAGCTTTTGCAAAAATTCCAAGAAAACACTACAAGATAGATTGGGACTTCGTAAACCAACATAAAATATTTAAAAAACATAAAAGTATATTTGAAATAATGAAAATCCTGAAAATTTCCCAAAACATTTACACAGTGTCTAAACTTTTTGAAACTTTCCACAAACATGGGATGCAAACTTTTTAACATTAATTTTGTGTTGTATTTTTTGTAGAAACATTTTAAAACACATTTTCATATTTTGTAGTTTTTTCTGACCTAAATCAGGTTTTAGAATCTTCTTAGGATATTTTTAAGATATCAAATATTTAATTTGGGGTTTTTTTTTTCATATCCCAATAAATCTCTATGATGTTTTTTTAATTTATTTTTTCATAAGTTTTAGGAACATTGTTTATGGTTTAAAATCACATATGGGATTTATCAGATTTTTTGAGCTAAAAAGATAAAAATAACTTGAAAACCAATCTAACCCACCACGAGAGATAATTTAAATGATTTTCGAGTAGATACTTTTCGGTATCTAGGATCAATGCTTCAAAAGGATGGAGACATTGATGAGGATGTTAGACATAGAATTTTAGTCGGCTAGTTGAAATGGCGTCAAGCTTCTAGCGTCCTCTTTGACAAAAGGGCGCCACAGAAGCTAAAAGGTAAGTTCTATAGAACGGCGATACGCCCGGCGATGTTTATACAGTGCGGAATGTTGGCCTACAAAAAGGCGACATGTCCAGCAACTGAGTGTAGCGGAGATACGTATGTTGCGTTGGATTTGTGGGCACACTAGGAGAGATAAAGTCCAGAACGACGATATTCGGGATAGAGTTGGGGTTGAAGCAATTGAGGAGAAATTGATTCAACATCGATTGAGATGGTTTGGACATGTTCAGCGAAGGCCCCCTGAGGCGCCGGTGCGTAGTGGGGTTCTAAAGCGTGTCGATAATGTAAAGAGCGGTAGAAGTCGACCTAAAGTGACTTGGGATGAGTCGGTTAAGAGAGACCTTAAGGAGTGGAATATCTCCAAGAACTTAGCTACTGATAGGAGCGCTTGAAGACTAGCTATCAATGTACCTGAACCTTGATCTTTTTTGTGTTTCTTTGTGACCTGTCTTTTCTGGGTTTCACCTCTAAGCTACCCCAACTTGCTTCGACAAAAGGCTTTGTTGTTGTTGTGTAGAAAAAACAGATTGGAATTTTTGCTAGCTAGCAACTTCATGCATATCAGATTTCTCTATAACCGGCTACTGCAGCCCACCGAAATTGTTCTCCTACTACGCCTAGTCCCAGGAAGTCTCCTCGCTCATTTGGTTAATTGCTTTCTCCATTTGCAAAAAAAATCTTTAGAAACTTTAGGTCCTTGGCCTAACACTCAACCACAAGAATCGATACACAAAGCGGTGATGATCATGACCCTATTGAGAGGGTGGATGTTTCTTAGGAACACATCGAATCATCATGAGAGAAAAGACTCAACCTAAGAGACAACACGGGCACACGCCAAGACAAACCGGCAAGACAACACCTTCAACACAACGACGGACTGTCCGGCTAGTTCAGAGATCGGACTGTCCGCGGGTATGGACAGGTTCAGGAGCAGTCACTGCGGACTGTCCAAGGTTTTGGGCCGGACTGTCCGCGGGCAAAATGCAAGAAAACCAATTGCTCGGAACAAGTTCTGGACACTGACACGCAGGACAACGTCGGACAGTCCGCGTGTAAGGTCCGTACTGTCCGTGGGAAAAAGTGCTGAAACACATAGAAACTACACAGAATTTGGACAAACTCAAAACTTGACCTACGGACTATCCGTGGTTGGACCCGGACTGTCCGACGGTCAGCGACAAAAACCCAGACTTTCAGTTGAGAGCTCGGTAATGTGCTTGTGTACCTCGTATTGTCCGCGCCTGAGGGTGCGGACTGTCCGCGTGTACTTTGCCAGCTCAGCCTCGGAAGCTGTGAGGAATTGAGTGATTTCCTTCAGTGGATAGTTTGCACTTACGTCATAGATCAATCCAACGCAAGAAAAACGAGTCAAATCGGCCAAGACAAGAAAACCAAGCTCAAATTAGTGAGAGGAGAGGGAGTTCGGTGAGGGAAAAACTACAAGAAAAATTGGAAACGGAAGAGGTGGGATGAGTGGAGGCATCCCCTCTCATTTATAGGCGTATTACACAATTACACTTGCACTTGTCGATGTCCGAGATGTCATCCACCACGGCTGGCCGCCGGGTCTATAGGTCCCTCGGTCCAAACATCACGTCCACCCTTCACCGCACCGGGTTCATCTGCACAACACATCCTCCTTGGTCTTCACCCACGGTCGACCACCGTCTTCGGACTCCACATCTGCACAACACAAGCCAAGAGACACCAGTGTTCGACAGAATCTGCGTGCCACTGTTAGTAAAAACACACCCACACACTTACATGTTGGCATGAAAAAACCACGTGTCCACAAGTTGTTGCAGCACTCCGCTCCTATCCTGTTGATTAACCCAAAAAAGAGGAGCTAGCTCGTGGAGATACTCTAAAGACGGGTACACCGCGTTAGACGCGGAGTGCCATTGTCACGGTACTCTAAAGTCGAATAAAAATCCACGTCAGGAACAGGAATCATATCTTGGACATGCAAGCCGTCCAACTTCTATTCTTCGTGCTTTCTCTCTACTTTTCCTCACAATTGGACATCACAGGGCATCTACGACGTTTGTACCCATCCACGTCCATCTCTCGCTTTTGTAACTCTTAAGCTAATCTGTTCATAAAAAAACTCTTAAGCTAGCTGTCGCCACAAGCTAGGCATATGCCCTTGCACGAAAAAGGAACGCTGCATTCCATCCATATATCTGATACAATAGGTCTCCTTGCGTGTTGGCGCGTGTGTGTCTATATACTTGTGTTCTTCAACCTTCTTCTCTCATACTAGACACAAGATATGGCAGAACGAAAAATCCGTCTGTACAAGGTTTTGTAGTTCTGAACCTAGTACCTGGGGGCTGCGACGTCGTCTCGATCCGTCGTCCATCTCAAAAGCAAGCCAAGCCTGTGCCACCATGGTAATCACTAGAACACCAAGAACATCGATGATTTACTTTTGTTGTCTACCAAGAACATCGTCTCCTTTTGTTTCGTTGTTCGATTCAGCTATAATCTTTTATCAGCTATAATTGTTGTAGGATCTAGCAGAGAAGTCCCAGCGAGCAGCCTTCTTGTTCGTCGACGAGGATGATGATGAGGAAGATCAGCAGCAACAACAACAGCAGCGCAAGGAGGGAGAGCAGCAACCCAAAGCCAAAGGCAAGGACAACAACAACCCAAAGGTCCCAATGACGACGCATCGGAGCCAGCCAGCCACTCGTTCCATTTCCGGCAGCAGCAGTGGGGAAGAAAGGGCCAGCAGGTGTACCATACTGTAGTGCAGCCGCCAGACACCTGTATATCGGTATGGCACTGTATATAATCATCAAGTAATATTACTGTGCTGTGTTCCTTGCTTAGTCGTATGGTTGTTGATCCCCCTGATCATGATTTGTTGAGTTGGGGGCCTGGTGCGTCGGCAAGCACCAGCAAGACCAGCATGCAGATCATCAAGGCTGAAGATGAACGATGGATCAAAGCTGGAGCTGTTGGGTTGGAAGTTCTAGCTCATGGACAGCCAGAGAATGTTATTGTTTCCAATATGTAGTATATTTTGGTATATGTCGTCACTAGTAGAGAACGGACTTTCGAACCTCGGCTTTAATCCCGGCTATTTTTTGTCCGGAACAAAAGGGTGATTTAGTCCCGGTTGGGGACACCAACCAGGACTAAATCCCCTCCCAACGGCTTTTGCAGGCTGGTGGCAGAGACTGGGAAATTTAGTCCCGGTTGGTGTTACAAACCTGGACAAAAGGTCACACAACCTTTAGTCCCTGTTAGTATTACCAACCGGGACTAAAGAGGACTAAAGGGTGATCTTTTAGTCCCGGTTAGCGTTACGAAGTGGGACTAAAGGTCTTTCACCCGGGGCTAAAGGTCCTCTATGGGTCAATTTAAAAGGATAGCGTACAGGACTCTGTCACATGTGGTGTGCAGCTGAGTTGGTAAAGGAATCTACGCGCAAGGCAAGGGGTCTTGAGTTCGAATCTCACGTAGAGTAAGGGAGGTCTGTTGGATTTCATTATTGCTTCATTCCAAGGATGGCCTTTAGTCCCGGTCCTGGTTGCGAGAACCGGTAATAAAGGCTGGACCTTTAGTCCCGCTTAGGCAATTCCAGTTGGGTAATCGGGAATAAATGGGGGTTGGGAACCGGGACAAGAAGCCGTTTCTCTACTAGTGTGTAACGCTTCAAGCGGCACTCTTGTATATAAACTTTTTTTCTTTTAATGCAAAGATTGCATATTTGAGGAAAAAAAAATTCTAATGCGGAATTCAGAGTCAAGCCAACAACAACTGTATATATATAGTCACTATACGAATGTGTATGTATGTACATTTTACACTCATATAACATATATATATATACTCCTCGTCGGTGGTTGCATCGTGCACAGGATCATATCGTACCTGTTGCTCGCTACCTCTTCGTCGCGCGCATGGGGTCGACCGAGAAGTCTCCCATATTTTAGATCTTTCTCGCAGGGAACATTTGTTTTTGCCAGGAGAGAAGAGGCGCAAAGTGGTTGGCCAAGAGGGCAACGGAGCACGCTCATGACCAAAATGAAGGGTCGAAGGTGGCGAAGGATCTGACGAAGACCGTAAAGAAGGGGTAGCGCCCCGGCAAGGGTCCCAGGCACTCAGGAGCAGGCAAATGCCATCTGTATTTATATGGTGTTTTAACAACATCAGGACAATAATACCCCACGTACATTATAGATACCAAGAATATTCCTTTGAACAGGGGCCTCCCCGACAAAAGGAATACTCTTGGTAGCAATAATAGATGTGGGGTATTATTGTCTTCATGTTGTAAAAAGACCTTATAAATAGTGAATAGGACCTTAATATTTCTGAAATGAGCCCATGGCTATTGTTATCTTTATTTTGGTGTTGTGATTTTGACGACCTACTGTCCAAGACTTCGGTCGAGGACAACAACATTTGACACCCATCCGTGGTTGTTGCTCAAACTATCCGATGGAACCTAGTAATAGCAACAAGATACCTTAGGAAGCTCTAGAATCATAGTTGCCTTCATATATAGGAGATGGATTCAGGTTATAGTGGCCTAACCCTAGCAATCTTCTTTGCCAAATGAGCTCCCCTTCACATCTCTTCTCATTGGGTAGGGTATTTCTCTTCACCACCTACATAGGCTTGGGCTTCCAAACCTATATTCTTTTGGGCTAGGCTCCATGAATGACTAAATATGTCCTTCATTCTACACCCAAATATCCGACCCATTACTACTTTGTTATGTTGACACGAGTCGGATTTGTTTTGCACACAATGTGGCCTTGGTTTGGTAGTGTTAACATGGTATCTTCCACCTTTGCCTCTGCCTCATCTCTCTTCACCTGAGTGCCCAAATTCTAAAAGAGTTTGATCTTAATTAATATCCCTGCAACCATATATACTTGCCCGTTCAAACTCCAGGCCCAACCCACCTTGTGGTGGCTCCCTGCATGGACAATTTTCAACATTCTGAAAATGCTCTTTCATCAATCGTGATTTCCCCCTTTGGGTTCAAAATGAGTCCTTTGCAATTCCCTTGTTGATGTGGCAACAACTAAGCACTTGGTAACAAATTCAGCCATTCCGCAGAGAAATTGGAAACAAACATGTGACCCAAACATATCAGAGGTGCGTCAATGGCCACTTGCTGCCTAGCGAACACCTGACAAATCTCTTCAAGCTCTGCAACCCACCCGAACTTGGTGAACCCCTCCCATAGTAGACGTGTGAAGAAACTCGACGATATATCAATTGACTATGGTCATTGACTTGAGATCTTAATTTGGGTCAAACGATGCGTCGTCGACTTGCTAATCCTTTCTCCTACTTTCATTGTCAAAAAGCTTTGACCTTGTCGGAGCGCATGACACCAAATACGGAAACGGATAGGGGGTTATTTGACCGGTTTTGCAAAATTCAAGGGGTAGAATCTAGTTTTATAGTTTAGGTGAAGTGGTCCACACTGGATAGTTAATGTGTTATGTAGACTTTTTCCCGTTATAACATCAAAACATTGGTATTACAATGGTAGAAAAGTGGAGTTGTACTTATAGAAATAGATATACATTTGTAGTTCCGCTTAAGGGCACTATTGTCATCTTGTTGCCGTCATTATTTTTTCCCCATCGCACGATCGGAACACACGGAAAGTGGGGTGAGGGGCTCGCAGCCGCCGGCGCCTGCGTGCACGGGGCGCACCAGTAGCCTCCAGGTGCCGGAAACCTAGAGGGGCCGGCGGTGTCCATCTTCTGCACTATGCAGGGTCTCGTCGGCGCCGACCTGCAAAGGTCTACAGGGGCCAGCCGCAACTGCTCTTCTCTCCCTGAGCGCTGCTGGCTTGCTGCATCTGTGCATTTGCTAATTCGATCTCTCCATCCCTTGCTTTCATTCACCTGGAAGAGAATGCAGCAGCACTCGTATGTGGATCGGGGCAGCAGTGCTGATGTCTATTGAGACGGCGGCCCCCCTGAGTGTCGAATTGATCATCGAGATGAACTATACTAGCACTGCCACTATACCTACTCTGAAAAGACGGCGTGAATATATATGATGCTAGCACTGCTGCAGACGAATCTGCCACACTAGTTGAAGAGACGGCAACGATGCAAGCACTGCCACAGACGGCGGCTCGCAGCACTGGCAGCGTTGAATAGTACCACGAACTAATCACGCTAGTGACCTATTAAAGTACTATTGTACCCTTCTAACTATAAATTTAGAATTAGTTCTTTTTTTTCTCGAATACGCAAAAGGTTTACGCATCATTGTATTAAGTAGAAGAGAGTTTTACAAGTTTTTCTGGGGTGTTCTCAAAATTTTAAAGAAGAGCCCGCCACCACAGAACGCGTACATAACGGATTACTCACGCACTAAACATTCTAGTTTCCACGCACCGGCCTCGATCCACAAGTCGGCGGTTTGCTTGATGTTGGCGAGCACCTGGTGGAGAGTGGCCTCTGCGCCTCTGAAACATCTTGCATTCCTCTCCTTCCAGATCTCCCAGGCGATGACGGCGACGAGTGAACCTGCCCCTTTCCGCTAGACCCCGTGCCACTTCGCCCTCCAAAGGTCCCACCACTGCTCGATTGACCGGGCTCCGATCCCGGAGGTGTCGGCGTGTAGTGTTGCCAGGATGGCCCACCATACCTGGCGGGAGAAGGAGCACCCGGCGATGATGTGGTCAATCGTTTCTGGCGCCTGTCTGCCGTCCATTGGCGCCTGCGGATGGAAAGCCAGAGGAAGATCCTCACTGGCCCACCAATATTAGGTTCGGGTCCACCACTTAAGTTTCTCCCTCTTGGTCCCTCTAATTTTTTAACCATTAGATCTAGATAGATGGACGGTTAGCTTTTTTTTCCAAACACGGTAAAATTTCTCAAATAACTATACGCAGTTGCACGTGAAATTTGTGTTGCGCAACATAAATGTGGCTAATTACAGCTTGAACAGGAAATGGTCGGCGTGTGGAGCACAGAGGCGCTGACGCGCTGTCGGCTGCTTGTGTGCTATATGGAGTATATATGCTCAAGAGAAGGCGAGTGTGAGCCACTTACAGGCACAGCCAACCGCAACGAATCTGGCTTTGTTTTCCTTGCTGGCAAACGGAGAGCCGAGAGCAGCTTGAAGAAGCATATGAAGCATGTGGTACGTGCTTCTCCTTGCTTTAATTTCCTTATAATATTATTACATATAACGCGACATACTGGTGCATGTTTTCTCCTTCCTTTCTCTAGTTAATTGTAAAAAAATGGTGATGTCACTGTCAGTTCAGTTACTCAAATTGACATGGTGTTTAGCTGACGTTAGTTTGTGGCGATAAATTAAAAGTTGCACCGGGAAATTCTGCTCGTATATTAAACATTGTGTGGCGGCCGAGTTTGCGGCTCACAGTCGAGCTAGAAATGGCCGGCGTGCGTCAAGTTCAGGGGCGGCGCCGTCTGTTTGTATATCATGCATGGAATATATGCTCCGTGTGAAGGTGAGACTTTGGGTAGCTGGCTTACAACCAATGCAAGCACAAACGAATCTTACACTTTGCTTTGTCAGCTGGCAAATGGGACGGCATGAAGCAAGCAATGCATCTTCCACCACGAACTTCTCTTTTTCTCCCTTTCCCTATATATATGTAACGTATAACGCGGAAGTGTTTATCAATTGATTCATCGCTACGAGAGATAGCTCGAGCGTCCGACGCTCTGCAGAGCAATTGGTCCAATATAGCACCACAGCACACCCAGCTCAATCCATCAAGTTCTACATCATGGTAAGTACTGTAATTGAAATTTGTATGTAGCTTACATATTTACATAAATATATATCCTCCGATTCATGCATGCATGGTCATCGATGAATTCTAGCTAATTGGCGCATATCTATGTGTTGCTTTTGGCAGGACCTGATGGAGAAGTCACAACGAGCTCATTTCTTGTTCGAGGCCGATCATGATCATGAGGAGGCCCATCTTCCTGCCCGCCACGCCGAGGAAGACAACAAGGCCAGCAAGCTATGCTGCACCAACTGTGGATTTGTGCTGCCTCCAAGGGACACTAGTCGTCGGTCGCCATCACCGGAGGCAAAGCCGCGGCAGACATCATCTCTGGCCCCCTTCACCAAGCTATGTCGTTAATCAATTAAGCTCCTAGGAATCATCCTTTCAAATTGACCGGAGGAATGAATTGTTGTCAAATAATTATGTTGACGATGATGTCTATTGATTATTAAGGCTCAAAGGAATAGGGAAATATGCCACAACTTGCTATATATCTGGTTGTATTGAACTTACTCAGATGCAATTCTTTTTTTATTTATTATAATGGACATAACAGGGTTTAATTTTCCATTACGAAGAACAATGTAATAGATGATACTTCTTCCGTTCTTGGTCATGTTCTTCACAGGCAACCCAACCAAGTGATGCAGAAGCTAATACGGGAATAATATCTAGTTGCAGGGCACATGATGATGGATGGGAGTCAAAAGATGATATGTCGGTAGCCTTAACACACACCACAAAGTTGTGCCCTTTTTTACAGCATACAAAAAAGCCTAAACTTTCAAAACTTCTCCATACATTGAGTTTGAGATGTGCGGTTCTAATAGAACTTGTCATTTAGAACATAACCCAAATTAAATGGAATTAGGAGGAAGTAAGTTAATTTTATTAGTTACTCCCTCCTTCCCAAATTAAAAGTAATTCCACAAATCTTGGAGAGACCATCTTAAGTTTGACCAAATTTATATGATAAAATAATAACATTTATGATGTCAACTAAGTACCATTAGATTTACATTTAATTATTTTTTTATAGTATACTTATTTGGTTGCATAAATCTTGAGTCTAGTCTCCTACCCACTTCTTGTCCACTTCTAGATGTGATTAAAATCCAATCTATTGCTTATAACACTACTCCAGAACACACAATCACAATCACATTATCGTGTGAAGAGATCGGGAGCTGGGAAAGGATTTTGAAACTTCGACCAATCATGTTTGGACCCTTTTCTGGTGCTGTTATCCCAAAACTTTGAACTGTCACTACTGTATGTTGTCTATCCATCCTCTTGCGCGGGTAGGTTAAGCGCAGTCCGTAAGAAAGGGAGTGCAAGCCTCACTGCACGGTGGTGGCACTGTCGTCTCGTTTAAACTTTGGTTTCCTTTTCTCTGCTCTTTTCCTCTAAACTCTTGAAACACTTTGTATTTCCGTTTTTCAATGAGAAATGGGAATGGGGAGCCCCTGAATTTAAAAAAAAAACATAGAAAACGAGACCAACAAGACATAACCTTGTGATATGGACACTTGTAGAAGATGTAGCCATAATTGGGATCTTCCTTCTTCACCCTAAAGTCCAACAAAAATTGTTGCTTACATTTATTGGAAATAATGAGAGGCGCTCCATTGTAAGTCTTAAACTCCATGTGAGGATGGGGACCTGCATGGGTATGCCATCTATATGACAAGAACTAGCTTTGAACTGGTTGCAACAATGGCGACAACGACATGAGATTGGTAATGAATGTGATGGGAATTGGACACATATAGGCTTCAACTAGATATCACTACTGGTTCAACACATCACTAGATAGTGATCCAAGACCATCACTGCTTATTGAACAATTGACCTAGCAGTGATACTAGAACATCACTACTAGGTGAAGTTTTAAACCAGTAGTGATAGCAGAGCATATCATTGTCGGGTGAAGCTGTGATAGGGCAATCACTACTAGAATCTGGATGAAACAATAAGTAGGATCACTTGTGGAGTATTTCATGGCCATCCGAGTGGGATACGTGCTGGAGTGAATGAGACTACAAGTGGAGTGAATGGTGGAGGCACGTACTATGCTCCTACTGCTACGGAGGAAGATCAATTTATGTTTCTCTTATTGTTGTCAAACTATCAGTTGTAGTTATTGCTTGTTGCATTTTGTTTCAAGTACTAGTAGGCACCAAATGGATGAATGACATGGTTGTACTATGATAATATAACTCTAAATGTATGGAATTGTGGTTATGGATTGGATGAAATGAGTGCTTAATTATGTGTTCATGTCTGAATTTGAATTTGAATTCTAATATAAAACTGTATTTGAATTCAAATATAAATTTGTATTCCAATTCAAATATAAGTTTGTGTGCTGTTATATATGTACTTTCCCTAGAGATCTAATCCTAGGTAAAGATTCCTAAGGAAACTGGCTAGTTTTCCACGTAAGATCAGATATTGCCATCTGAGGAAGTTTCTCTAGGGGAAATGACCCCTAGGGAATGATTGTTTCCCTACCGTTTTCACAAAAACCGTAGGAAAACCCTGTCTTTCCCATCGGATTCCTCCTTATGAGCTTTTCCTATGAAATACCCTAGGGAAACCATTTCCTTACGGTTTTTTAGCCTTCCCTAGGATTATTAACCCTAGGGAAACTTGTTGATTCTAGTAGTGAATGAAATATCAAATTGTCTTTTCAATCGAAGAGACATTTCATCACAATATTACACGGGTTGGGAAATAATTTTTGCTACAATTACATAGAGACAATAAAACCCCTACAATCTTCATTAAAAAACATAGAGACAATATAGAATGTCTCAACATGACAAAAATAGTGTATATGCATACATGGAAAACTACCGCTTTTCCGGTGCCATCACTTGGGATTGAAACCTAGACAGTAATCACCAGCTTGAGGGATTGCTTATATGTTGTAGTACGTAGAATCTCCATATATACTTATATGTTTCTTTGTAATACTTAAGATATCACATTATCTTGTACAACTGCAAGATAGGAGTACTATTTATCACATCTTTATAGTATATTGATACAAAAACGGGCACTACCTTTTACATCTTGAAAAACATATAGTTTTGTGTTTCTATAAAATTTCTTGGCAACACATTTATGAATGTTGAATGTGTTGCATATGTGTGTTGTGATATGCATGTTTTGTTGTGTAGTACTCGGTGGATCAGTGCCCCGTTGGTGGTCGCATGGCCATGAGAGCCTGCATGACTGTGGACAACGCAACCATGGTAGAAATGATGAGTAGAAATATTTTGACTGGGCTGTTGATGTAATTCTTCACCTCTGCCAAATCACGGTACACATGCAACACTCTACACTTCCTCAAATCTTTCAGCACGTCGTCAATGGGAGTATTTCCACTGCGTCGGTTCCACACACACACAAGTTCTTGAAGTAATTGATGACCTGCCATATCAACATTTAGAAGAGTAAAATTCTGTTCCCTAACAATTCCTATATTTATCTACTAGAGTTTAATTAAGTACTTCTTCGTCCAAATAGAAGTGCACTTTACTATGAAATATGAAATTGCAGGCTGACCTTTTTGTCACTTCCAAAGTTGTTGTGTAGTATGCGCAAATCCTGCAGCAGGGTGATGTCCTCCCGCGTACTGACGAGGTTGTACATGAGGAAGGCGTACGTGGTGTAGTGGTCGTGGCCATCGATGCCCACCTGCTGCTCGAACGCAATGAGGTTCTGCAGCAGCGGTGCCGTGGTCTGCTCCACGTACAGCGGCGGGATCTCGAGCCTGAAGCGGTCCTCCATGAAGCGCACGTCAAGCAGCGTCCCATCATGGTGAGGCCCCGTCCCCGTAGTCGTCGTCGTCCTTGTGATCCAGATACCCATGGCCTTCAGCTCCGCCGCCGACGGCACATTCTCCGTCATGTGGCCGTTGTGATTAATGTCGCTAGGGCCGGGCTCATAGGTACACTCACACATGCACAAGCACCGCAGCAGCTTCATCAGCCGGATCGGCATGGTGGAGACGAAGCCCCGCAGGTTTCTCTCCTGCGATCCTCGGGACTTCTCCGCGGCGTTGAACTGGGCACAGTGTGCCAGATGGAGAAGGTGCAGCAGGTGGTCGACCGGGACCTCGGTGTCCACGCCCAGTTCATCGGTGGGCCTCTTCTTTGCGGGCAAGGACCCTCTAAACATGTACCAAAGCACCATGTCCAGTAGCTTGCGCCTCTTCTTTTTCTTGTCAACACTGTGTGGCACGAGGTCCTGTGGCGCCAGGTGTTCAAACAACTCGAGCAGCACAGCGAAGGGAATCTGGTTCTCGAGCAAGGTGAGGTCGCTGCGCAGCTGGGCCGGTTCCCACATTGACTGGTGGAGCTCCTCTTCGTTGGTGCCGCGTGCATAGTTGCACAAGTGCTTGAGGATGAAGCACCCGTCCAGGAACATCATCTTCACCCATGCTTCTGTCGTCATTTCTATGGGACCAAGATCGGCATAGAACCTAAAAAGGAAACAAACATATGTAATTATTAATAACATAAAAATTCTTAACTTCCAAGCACCTAGGATTTGGGTGCCACTAGGTGCCTTACCCAAAAAAGATGCACCTACAATTAATTCGAGCTCCTCACCCACGCCCACACCTTTCCTCTTCTTCCCTAGCTTTGGGGGCTTGGCTGGGTCTCGGTGGCCAGCACCACCCTGTTCTTCCTCAACTGCAGTAGGCTTAGAGGAAGGGATTTGGGGGACGAAAGCCGGCTAGACGATGGGGATGGTGGGAAGGCAGTTTAGGGGCCTAGTGGCAGTGGAAGCAGCTGGTACAAATTAGAGTGGAGGCATCATGGTCGGAGCTCGCGACGGTATGTGGGAGGTGGGAGGGGGAGAAGGAGTTCCTACTCCCTCTATTTATAGTAATATAAGAAATCTAAAGTTTTTATTTTTATCTTAAAAAAGTTTTTATTTATGTCGAAATACCAGGTATTCTTGGCCCTCAACCTCCTGTATCCTTTGTTTTTCAGAAATACTAACCGACACGTGTGTGTTTCTTTTGTCTGTAGCACACAAATTTTGTGTCCGTTGGATCAACAATCGACGCCTGTCAGCGCCCAACCTTCTTGTGACACTGAATTACTGGGCCCACTTTGGGCGTTACTGTTTCAAATCGGGACTCGCGCCTGTCCATTCCCCATTTCTGCATCTTCTTCCTCCTCACTGTTGGTCGAGAGGCGATTGGAGAGGCGACGGCGACGGCGACGGCGCTGCTCCGCCCCTCCCGTCTCTGTGCGTCGCCTCGGCCTCATCAAATCGAGAGGTACCTGGTTCGCCACTTGATCCCCTTTGCTTTTGCGCTTGTATGATTTTGTTTAGGGTTTCGGAAGTTCCGCGGCTCGCCGGGAGCAGGACAGGCGCCGTGCAGCTTGCCTCCCTACTGGGACATCAGTGGTTTGCTTTCCCTGATTAGTGTTGAGTTCTGGTGCTTTTTATTGCTGGGATTGGGGTACGGGTCCTTTAATGGAGATTTGGGGTGCTGGATTTTGGACTGTAAGAGGGCAGCGGGGATCGATGAGGATGGAGATGGTAGGATGAGCACTGACGAAGACGATGCAATACCCTTGTCCGCGTCGGCGACACCTGCGCGGGCCATTGGTGTCGTCGCTTTTTCGCGGCCATGGAAGACGCTGAGCAACCGATGAGCGACCTGGCGCTTCTGTGAGCGGTTGTTGAGAGCTGCTTTGCTTGGATCTAGCGCGATGAGGTTTGGATCAGGCCGCCAGCATCACGGATGAGAGTATTTTTTGCGCCCATGTCCTCTTTGCAGTAGAGACCGCCAAATTTAGTTGCCTATTTTTAGTTCCTGAGCAGTCCTTCCTGAACCAATCCTTTCTGTCTATTCCTGTGAATAGTCACTGACTGCAAGGTTAAGTGTTGTCTGTCATTGGAACACTGATAGAATTGCAGTTCTATTAGCCGGTTCATCCTTGGCTTGCACAGAATTTCAGTAAATGTTTTTGATTCAGTATTTGTGACTTGTGAGACTGAAAGAACTGAGTTTTAGCAGAAGGGATGAATTATGTTCAGATTGTTCAGAAGTATGTGCTTTTGTTTCTGTGTGTTCCTTTTGATTTTGGTTCATGCGATTCACCCACATTTCACATAGCTCATTGTTTCTAGGAAAAAGATATTAGTAGCATTGCATTATGTTATAAGAATTGGGTATTCTAGAACCTGAAGCAGAGCATATTTGTTCCGGATAGTGTCATCCTGAAACTTGTGCTGTGTAGGAGTGATTTGAGAAATGTGACATTTGTAGGTGTTTCTAAAAACCACCTATGTTTGCTCAAACTCGACAAATTGGTCTATATGGGAACTATCTATACTATTAGCTCAGACTTGATAAAGTGCTCAGACAAAACAAATTAGCTTTTCAGTCCTTAAGTTTTGGACATTACGTTCAACTGCTTGCTATTACATGTTTACTTTGTTTCTAAACTGCTATGACTGAAGGAAGCTGCTAGCTGTCCTGAATTTTTTTTTGTATAAATAAGGAATGACATGATAAATGATTCATGGTCATACTTATTTCTGTAAATTGATTGTGAGCAGAGCATTTGACATTTAAATGATTTTCTTGCAACCTGTTTCAAATCTTTTCCTGGACATTTATCGGATCTTCTTGGTTTATTGCCTTTGAGCTTTGTGTTAGTGCGGGTTGATGATCAAGTTGTTTTCAATTTCTTCAGCGAATGAAACATTTGATGAAAAAACAATACTTCAAATCTCTTGCTACATGGAGCATCGTCCAATTTACATTTGTGTAGTGAGCTGTCTTTGGGGAATCCGGTTTGTGTAGTGACTAGCTTTCTATGAAAATTTTTGCTGACAATAGTGGGAGCATTTTCTCTTCTGTTGAGGGTTGATTCTACAATTTTTTTGAATATTTGTTCTCTATACCACTTGTTAATATATCATTAGTAATTCAAACTGCCATGACCTGTCTCAAATTTAGATAAGTTTTGTTACTAGAAAATGGTTTAAAAAGTCCTCCACTTGCTGAAAGCATAAAGTTGTTGATTCCTTGTTTATTTGATATATTTGATTAAAGAGATGCAAAATCTTCAAATTACATTGGATTTGTAATCAAACCATAGTCTCCTACCGTGTTGGTGGTTTCATGTAGGATATAGTGTCTGGCTTCTCTTCTCTGTGTTGTCAAATGTTTGTTGTGTTTTCAACATGTTGCTTTGCAAACTGATTTGCAGGATTGACCAGTGGGAGGGCCTTGCCACAATCCAATAAAAAAATGTGTCTTGTGATTTGTGTTAACACAACCTTTTCTTTGTTTATTGTGATTTGTGCCAGCCCACACCTCATTTTTGTCGTTGTCCTTCTATAGAAAAAATTGCCTCTTGTCATTTGTGCTAACACATTTTCCTCTGTTAATTGTGATTTGTGATAGCCCACACCTCATTTTTGTCCTTGTCCTTTCATAAAAAATTGTCTCTTGTGATTTGTGCTAACACATCTTCAACTTTGTTATTTTGATTTGTGGCAACACATCTTGAACTTTGTAAATTGTGTTTATTGTCCTTCCATAATAAGAAATTGTCACTTGTCTTTTATTTTTGTCCTTGTATTCTGTCCTTGCAAGCAGGACATCTATTTGCCATCTAATCTATGCTTTGTGTAAATGCAGATGTGTTTGGATTTAAGCCTTGGAGAAGCTATGGATATGGTGATAACAAATATCAATTTACAGGTTAGCCCTGTATCTTCTCCAATACTTTTTTGGATTTAAATGGTTTATGAACTTTTTTATCTATTGTCTTTCTATAGGAAAAAGATTGTCCCTCTGTAATTGTGCTTGTCTATTGTCTGTAATTGTCCCTCTGCACTTGTCATCTTTGTAATTGTCTCTCTGCACTTGTCCCTCTGCACTTGTCATTTTCTTTCAACTGCCCTTATGCTTGTTTACGATCTAGTGCCATAATTATGTCTATTGTCCTTCTATAGAAAAAAATTGTCATCTCTGTAATTGTCCCTCTGCACTTTTCATCTCTGTAATTATCTTTTTTGCACTTGTCATCTCTGTAGTTGTCCCTCTGCACTTGTCATCTCTGTAATAATCACCACATCTATGCTAGCACACACATCTTTGTTACTTGTGCTTTGTGCTGACACACACCTTAGTTTTGTCCTTGTTCTTTCATAGAATTTTTTTCTTGTGATTTGTGCTAACATATGGAAATTTCTTCATTGTGATTTGTATCTGTTGCATTTCTAACCTGTCAATACATAGAGATGTCTAACACTTTCTCTTTTCAAACTATTTATAGGAGGCAAGAAAGAAAGAGGAGGAATTTAGCATGGGTCCTCTATTAGTGCTAATGATGAGTGTTAAGAACAACACCCAGGTACCCAATTTATCCTATTTCTCTTCCAGTTATTTTGCTAGCAGTGTGTGTGCATTGTGCTATTAGTTTCTGTTCTTTGGGTTCCATACAAGTTTGAGGATTCCTTTCTGGTGATGTAAGCACCTTAGCCTAGTCTAATATGAGCTATATTTGCCGTGGTGTAAATCTGGACTCTGGACGAACTGTGATGCTTACAGTTTGAGTACAGAAATCAATGTGGAAAACATAGAATTCTTTACAACATTTTTTATTGCAAGGGGCCATCTTTGGGCTGGTGATTCATATTCTTGGTGTTCTAATAGTGAATGTGGAGTCCATGGTTTTTAGGCAATTGTCAAATTTCTAAAAATCAAGTATGAGGGACAGGGGCAGTACCTAACCCTAAACAGTAGTAAATACTGCTTGGGTGTTCTTGCATTTTTCAATAATAGAAATTGCACTAGTAGAAATAAGCAATTTTTTTAATTATTGTTTTGTAATTTGTAATATGTTTTAAACTTTTCTTATTGTGTTTCAGCTGATATTTGTTTGGAGCTTTCTTCACTAAGCAAATCTTCTGGCACACAGCTTACCCATGGCTGTTTTTTTCCAGATACCGGAGTCTACACTCGAGGCAAGCCTGAATACGAGTAAGAGCTTCCTAAACACTTCATCCAGAGAGGTAGATTCTGTTGCATGGTAACTCTAGTGCGCCTGCGACTAGGTGTTTTGTTAGAGGTAAACACTTTGGATTGTCTTTTTGGTACTATTTTTTGGTACTACGATGCAAGGATCTTTAGTTTAGTCTCTACATTTCAGTGATCTTCATTTTAGTCTCTACATTGACTCACTCTACTGTTGCTGGTCCATACACCATGGCCAACATTTAGCTCTGTTGTTTCTATTGGCGATAATGTTGCCACCTCCTTGTAAACGTCATCATTTTCCCTAGTTCTGTGACTGCATCGCATAAGTTTCAGGTGTCGATTTGTTAGACAACTCAAGATTGTGGTGAACATTTGTGTCATGTACTTGTACTATAAAACCAAATGGATTAATACGACTTAATGTGTCTTAAATCTGGTTGTAGCTGCAGCATCTATGTGGGCAAAGTAAATGCTTAGTGTTCAGTTTGGTACAACAATGTAATTTAGATCCTGTTGTCTCTTGTGAGGATGCTAGTGATCGAACAAAAACTGGAGAGTAAGATCGGTTAGAAAAATAAATATGAGTTAATCAGTAACATGTGAACTATTTTTCTGAAAAAAGTTTTTTATAGTAAAAAACGGTTTGCTTAGTTATTCTTTGTTGTTTAACACATTGTTTTTTTTTTTACTCTTTTATGTGGCTGAATTTACAAGATTATCCATTTCAGGGTGCTACTGAAAAAATAGGTGCTGCATGCGGTGATGGCTAATAATAGTTTTGCGGTGAGTATATTCTTCTAAATGGCCCATGTTCTAGGAGCTCACATCTTATAATTAGTTGACTATCATCTATTTGCCTTTTGAACCAGCATAAAAGTTGTTCATATATTCAACATTATAGTTTCATTCTGAAACTTTTATGTGTAATTGGAAAAATCTATTTGAATCTGATACCCACATTCACACTAGAGTTTCTCTTGCTCGTTTGTGTCCTGAATTGGTATGTGGGCCACCAAATGTCATCTGTTGGTGGGATGGATTATCAAATTGTTGTCTTGCTGTCTTGGGTGGCTGGATGTAAACATGCTCCCTTGCAAGTTTCCATGTGTTACTTCGGGTCAACACATACCTCTTTGTTTCCTTTAGCCCATAAGAAATGTTTGTATTGTAGTAGTTCTGTTGGTGTTGGTGTAGTAGTTTCCATGTCACTACAGTTCATGAATTGCTTAACTCCAATGGAGGAAGTTCGCCCTCAAAGGTGGAACTCTTTATTAGAGCAGGAACATGTTTGAGGAAGATGCTTTTTCCTTGAAGGTATATAGTTTGGTATGTGTTCTTCCAGTTACCTTCTGAAGTATCACATGGAGATATTGTCTTGCTGAAGAAAAGCACTTGTTATAGCTCAGTTTTTTTTTTCTTCAGAAAAATAGATCCATCTTTGGGTGCGTGCTACAGCTGTTCTCTCTGATTCCCTTTGTTATTTGTAAAATTCCCTATCAGACTGCTTGTTAGATCCAAATGCTGGCAATATTTAGGTGTGGGTTTGTAGTTCACCTGTCAAACACTGGGTTTTGCTCTGCATCTTTGCTCTATACTATAGCTTGAGAGATTGCTTGAGTTACTATTTATGGGACTATATCTTTATTTCTCTCTCTATTTCTGTCAAACTTTTTGTTATGTAGATATATATGGTCATCAGATAAACAAGACCAGTTTGGGAGAATCAAAGAAAAAAACGGAAGGATATAGTCGTCAAAGTGTAGTTTTCAGAGTGAATGAAACTGTTTTCTGACGAATTGAAATCTGTTGCTCTTGGGTATGCAGGTCTTTTGTCTGACGACATGTTTCACTAGCAAGCAACCATCATAGGGCCCAGTGACAGCCCCTACTCGGGAGATGTCTTCGTCATCACCATCCATTTCCCTCCAGAGTACTCCTTCAAGCTTCCCAAGGTCAGTCAGTTTGTCTCTCTAACACTCCGACCACATTGCATTATTGACTAGTATTAGTTGCACTATTTGAAATGTGCAATGTCTGTATTGATTTTTTGAACATTTCAAGGTGGGACTCTGCAATGATCATGGTTGCGGTCATAACAATGAGGTGAGAGTTATATTTTGATTATTGGCCACTGAACTTCTGGATTTTAGTGTTAGGTTGTGTGATGATGACAGTGCCCCTAGCATGTAGGTGTTCAATTGAGAAACTTTCTCTATTTTGGTTATGAATTTAGAGGAAAGAATGTTGGATCCATCGAATGCATGGGAAATCTGCACCTCTCAGTATAGTGCTATTTCAGGCATCTGATTGAGTTGTACTGATTGAGTTTGTCTAAATATAGGCTACTGTAGGTAACCAATTAGACTCTTTGGAGGAGTTTGTAAATGTCATAGTGATGTCACCTCACTCAGTATCGTTTTTGTATCCTACAATTTGTTATCCTGAAAGATGCAATGGTAGTCCTCTGGATGAGTAGTCTGATGAAACATTATTCTGAGAATGAGTAGACATGTGTTGTGCATGTCTACTTCATTTCCAATTAATTTTTTTGTATTAATTTTTCAGCAAAAATCGTCTGATATGCTTGTGCTGCCACTAATGCACCCTCTGTCTCCAAAAGACTTGTCCAGTACAAGTTCATTCACTATAGTGTCAGTAGCCTCCACACGAATGAGCCAGATTTTTTATTTATATACATATACAATATAATTGCATTAAGATTGAGTACTATTTGCACTATTTGAAATGTACAATTTTTATATTTGTGTATTGTAATTTTTAAGATCATGTACAATATAATTGCATTAACAAGTTAACAAATGGGGCTTTGCTTCCTTGTTTCAACTATATTTGTGGTATGCTTACAATTTCTAAGCAAGCTAGGAATGAGGACTAATTAGTGGTCGGCTTGTTTAGAGGGTTCGTAGTGCATAGCTAATCCTTGTGCATTTGTTTGCTGTAGATTAAGCTTGACAGGTTTTCTAAAATTTGCAGACCATATTCCAACCCTTAGACAACCCGTTTCTTTTGGATTGATTTTGCTAGGCCTAATTGTGTCAACAATGGTGACTAAATGTCTGTCTAAGGTTGGCATAAGATAGTCTGGAAGTGTCACCATATTGACCTTTGTCCTCTATGTTTGTGTAGATACATATAGGGATCTGTTTGTTGTCCTTCCATAGTAAGAAATTGTCACTTGTCTTTTGTTTTTGTCCTTGTGTTCTGTCTTTGTGCAAGTAGGACATCTATTTGCCATCTAATCTATGCTTTGTGTAAATAACGCAGATGTGTTTAGATTTAAGCCTTGGAGAAGCTATGGATATGGTGATGACAAATATCAGTTTACAGGTTAGCCCTGTATCTTCTCCAGTACTTGTTTACTATAAGAAATATTGATTGTGCTCTGTCTTTGTGCTATGGATATTGAGATGAGGAGCCTTAGAGAAGCTATGGTTATTGCTATGATTTAAAGTATTTATAATTTTCTATTTTTTTCTGCTTGTATCGAGTCCAATGACAACCTGAACGTAGTTGCTGTGAAGAATATCCTAACTGTTTCTTGTCCTAATTTGCATGTTCCAGTCCCCAAAGCTATTCCCTGTAAATTAAAAGGCTATCCTTTATCTCCTAATTTGCATCTTAGTGGTTAGTATCAGTTTCTTGATTGCACATTTATAAGTAGTAAATTGCACATTTCAATTACTGCATTTATGGTGCTTTTAATATCTGATCTTTTGTAAGTAGTTTGCATTTTTGTGCGCACATTTTTCAAGACTGCTACTTTCAATTTCAGTTTATTTGTTCGATTGCTTTGGCACCATGAATTGTAGTGTCTATCCTGTTCTTTGCCATTGTAGTAGAGGAAGAAACATGGAAACAAATATAAGTTGTGAGGCAGTATTTTGCTCACCTATGTTTTAGTAATTGATGTCTGATAGATTTGTGAACATAGAACTTGTAAATACATAGAATTTTAGTTGAGGATTGGTGAGTGGGTGTGAGGCTGAATGTAGAATTAACATGGGCCTCTTGTTGTGTTCAGGTTTGTGGGCTACAACAGACAACAACTACAAGTACAGTTATATGGGCTATATATTTTTGGGCCTTGTTGGCACAGAATACAACTTCTACAAGTACAAATACAACCACAACAAAATTCATGTGCTAGTTGCTTCAAAAACACACAGATTTTCAGCTTCCTGTTTTTCGTGTGCTAATAAGAGGAAAAATACATGGATTTTCCTTTGTGTGTCAGGAGTCTTTGTGTTTGCTAAGCTGTCAAAATTTGTGTGCTAGGATGGTAAAAAACACACGGTTTTTTGGCTGGGTGAAATATATGTGTTTTGTTTGTTAAAAACACACGTGTACTCATTTGGTTAAAAACACACACGTTTTGACTAGACAGGCCCTTGTTTTTTTCCAGCAAATATTGAGATTTCCTTTGAAACTTAAGGTGGCTATTCGGAATAACAACTAAACTCCTCTCCATATCCTAATTAGTTAGGGGCAAGGTGGTGTTCTGTCATGCTCGTATTATTGGACGGAGGGAGTAAAATTAGGTAGACCTGTAGAAAACGGAAAATTAGCCCATAGCATCACACCAAAGTATTATTAGCACATTATCCGTCTCGTCCAAACATGCATCCTCATTCCTCAATCCTCTAGCGTAGTTTTATATATAGCGGCATATAGCACAGCTATACTCAGAAATCCAGCCGAAGAGTGTAGACAATAAGGTAGATGGATATACTACTAGTAGATAGAAGTGCATTACTTACTCGCGAATTTCAGTGCTCGTTTCTCTGAGCTTCTGCTCGCAGATTTGCCGGAGCTTGTCATGGGGCTCGGCGCCGGCCGCGTCCAGCAGGAGTTCAGTGGCATACCGCTTCTTGAGCTCCTCGTGGCAGAGGCCGACATGATTGTAGTGGTACGGGCCGAAGCACATGAACTTCGGCGCGTACGCCTCCTTGTTGGCGTCGCGCACCCATTGAGGAACTCGCCGGAGCCGGTAGGGGCCCTTCCGCGGCAGGTCGCCGAGTCCGGGCTCGGTCACCGTGATGGTCTTGGCAGGCGGGGCGGTGTCGCCTATGTGCAGCCTCACCTCATGGCTAGCGGCGCAACTGGCCGCCGGCGGCTGCTCCTCCTCTGCTATGGCTGCTGATTCCATCGATCGATGAGGATGCATGTATGCATGGCGCGGACCGTCGCGTCATGAAGCGGGCCGGCTCAATTTATAGACACACATCGGTCGAGCTGAATGGCTTACTGGCTGGGGCTGCCTTCCATGAAATGGTTATGGTGTGGCGTGGATCGCCGTCGTCTACCTCAAGGAATAGAAGGCGTACGTACCTTAGTTTCGGCCGAGAGCATAGCGTGTTGCCGGCGGCGATCCCAGCCCTACGCCGAGAACAAATAAAGCGCGGGGCATTTCTGCTTGGCGTAATGCTGGTGCGATCAGTAGGCAATAAAGAAAAAAAGATAGGGTTTTTAATTTTTTTCCTCTTCATCATGATCGATCGATCTGAATGCCTTTCTATTTTTGGTTTCTGCTACTCTGCCGGCCATTCCAAGTAAAGGCCAGATTCTTAGCTTGTTAGAACTATATAAACCCCTTCAGGATCCTTTAGCATCACAAACATGAATATGAATACCTAGACTCTTCTGTCTAAACAAAAGGATTTAGGAACCATAGCCTTTAATGGGTTCCTGGACTGAGAAATCGGCACGAACAACTGGGAGCATTTTTTTTTTAAATGAAGGTGCACCTAATTCTTTTGCCCAAGCAGTGAGAGCTGGGACAAGCCTGAGAGATCGAGGTAGCTCCTTTTATCTGTCTGCTGAGCTCCTTTAACTGGGCTCAGGTGTGCCTCATACCTGCTTGACCAGTAGAACCAGCCCGCAAAAAAATTGGTGCAAGCCCATGTAGACACCTGGCCTTAGCAAGTTTATAACATGCAAATCCAGCAAAACGGCAAGACCCTACGCAACCTCCCTCCATCATGACCTCTGCTGAGACCGGGCCTGAGAGACGACTACACGCGCGCACACACACACAACCCAGCCAATCAGGGAGAACTCAACAAGCATCATTTGGACAAAGACACAAACAGCATATACAGTAGCTCTCGAGGCTATGTTCTCAGTAAAGATAATACAAAACGAATAGACCAGTGGCAGCTACTACTGGCACAAGCTCAATCCTAACAGGGAATTTAAAGCTAGTCGCTATTTGATCCTATGGAAGCACAAAAGACTAATTGAAGTTGTGAATAAAATGGTTGGCTGTGAGCTTAGGTTAAAAATGCCAAATCTATTAAACAGGAAATTTGAAAATGAATGAGAAACAGAGGAAGAACAATGTTGTGATCTCCATTTCAACTTGTTGCTGCAAATCATGATCAACACAGAAGGTAAAAGTATAAGAGTATAGGCTATAGTGGCATAAAGTAGCGAAAGTATTGTTTATTCCCTGATGAGCATATATAACTATAATACAGAGCTCTCGCACAGCGACAAAGGCCTAAGGGTGACACACGGTGCTAATAAAAAAACATTGCTAAAGCATAAAGGGGCATCCATCAATGGAACACTGACAAAATCGTGTCAGGATCTGATTCCATTCCCTTCCACTAGCTGAGTGGTGGCAGGCAGGGTCGGTCCCCATGACACTAACAAAGTTGCCTGTGCATCTTTGCTTATTTTCGAAGCAACCCAAAGACACCTCCTCCTCCTGCTCCTCTGTTTCTCCCCATGTGTTGCAGTTACAGTAAGCGCTTTCCTTCTTTCGTTGTAAGCAGCTGATGTGCTTGTTTAGTTGTTTGTCATGTCGATTAATTTCGATGCTCTAGCCACAGATGATTGCCTTTGTTATGTTAGGAGTGCAAGGGAGGGACTAGCTGACATCTAATTTCTGTGATTTGCTTCCTAGCTCGGATTTGGAGATTTATTTGATAACGGTATGGCTAGGATCTTCCTTGTTCAGTTTCTTCTTCCAGATCGACTCGACTCCCACGTCCCTCTTCCTTTCGATCTATTCTTTCTAGCTTGTTGGCTGCCATCTGTCACATGTTGCTGCATCAAGGAATTTGATTCATGTCAGCAGGCATAATCCGGCCGGTCGAGCTGCACCAACATCGTTTTTCAGGAATTTGTTTCACCGTCATACCAGGCCCCGATCGAGATCTTGCACTAACGTCGTTTTTCAGCAAACACAGGTGAGACAACTCCAACCCAGCTTCAACTTATGAGTCTTCCAAATCTCAACCTGCTTCGCTTTCTAGCCACTCAAATACCATGGTTTTCTACAGGACAGTAGTGACCTTCAACTATTAGCTGAAGCTTTAGCTGAGCCATGGCGGCAGCTGCCGTCGTGAGTGTCTCCATGGGGGTGATGAAGCCCGTCCTCGCCAAGCTCGCCACCCTCATGGGCGACGAGTACAAGAAGATCAAGGGCCTACGGAAGAAGGTGACCTTCCTCCAGCGTGAGCTCAGGGACATGGATGCTCTCCTTGAGAAGATGGACAGCGCTGATGAACTCGACCCGCAGGCTAAGAATTGGAGGAGAGACATAATCGAGATGTCCTACAACATAGAAGACCGTATTGATGAGTTCATGCACACTATTGGTGAAGCCGACGACAAGATAGGGATCCTTCGGAAAGCTGCTAAGTATCTGCGGACTTTCAATGATCGTCGACGACTCGCAAATGACTTTCAAGAAATCAAGACCCAAGTGATAGAAGCAAGTGAACGCCGAAAGAGGTACATGCTCGATCAGTGTGTATCCGTTACTAAGCCTGTAATCATTGATCCTCGCATGTCAACACTCTACAAGGAGTCAGCAAGCCTTGTGGGAATTGAGTCCCAAAAGGATGAGCTTGTCAGTTGGGCAATGAATGAAGTCAAACAATTGAAGTTTATGGCAATAGTAGGATTTGGAGGTATAGGGAAGACCACTCTTGCCAATGAGGTGTATCATGAGGTTGGAGGCGAGTTTGAATGCAAGGCATTTATATCTGTCTCTCAAAGGCCACAAATGATTGTGCTATTCAACAGCTTGCTAGATCAACTTGGGATGCAAAAGTACTCCCATGATTGCCAATTGCAAGATCCTATCAACCGCCTCCGAGAACATCTACAGGATAAAAGGTAGACACTAATGATGCTTTTTGTTTAATTAATTTGGAAGGATTGACATCTTGCAACTACATTATGTTCAACGTATGCACCTTTTTTGTAGGTACATCATTGTAGTTGATGATTTGTGGGATGCACATGTATGGAACGATGCCATTCAATATGCATTCCCACAAAGTAATCACTCTAGCAGGGTTATAATAACTACGCGAAATGAGAATGTGGCTGGATCATGTTGCCACAACCATGGATCCATTCATAACATGAAGCATCTAAGTGAGCAAGACTCAAGGAAGTTATTTTTTGGAAGAATATTTGGATCCGAAGATGCTTGCCCTAGTGATTTCAAGAAAGTTTCATGTGAAATTTTAAGGAAGTGTGGTGGTCTACCACTTGCAATAATTACAATGTCTAGTATGTTAGCTTGCCAACCAAGAAGATTAGAAGGACAGTGGGAGTACATCCAGAATTCACTAGACATTAAGTCAGCAACAAACTCCAGATATGAGGACATGATGTATATCTTAGATCTCAGCTACAAGAATCTCCCACGTCATCTCAAGGCATGCTTTTTGTATCTTGGTTCTTATCCAGAGGATCATAAAATTAGAAGAGTTGAGCTAGTGAGGCAATGGGTAGCAGAAGGTTTTGTTACCAATTCTAACGGGCAAGATGTATGGGATGTTGCTGAGAGTTGTTTCAGTGAGTTAGTTAATAGGAGCATGATTCAACCTATGTATGATGATTATGATGATGATGAGTACTATTTTGAGGTATCAAGCTGCAAAGTACATGATATGCTACTTGATTTGATTATGAGAAGATGTAAGGAAGATAGCTTTTTGCACTTGCTAAATGATCCAAAAGCACTGGTAGAAGTGCAAGATAAGGTAATTCGTCGACTCACTGTTGTTGGCTTGGGTGATATAGAGGACAATATCAAAGTGACTGCAACCATTTGCCAGAACCTATCACAAATCCGTTCCCTTACCATACTTGGAGAATCTAGTTGGAAACCTCCGCTGCTTGAGTTTAAGTTTTTACGAGTATTAATCATTCAAAGCTACCACCATAACATTGAAATTAACATGACTTGTGTCAACCAGTTATCACAGCTGAGGTATTTAAATGTTGGAGATAACGTGATCTTGGTGCCTTGTCAAATTCGGGGAATGCAACTTTTGGAGACTTTGTATTTATCTCCTACTGCAACCAGTAGCAATGCATTAGAGATTGTTGATGTGCCGCGCTTGTGTCATCTAGTTGTACCATGGGCCAAGAGGTTACCAGATGGTATTATTGGTAAGGTGAAATCTCTGCGAACTTTGAAGCACTTTATTCTTCCAACGAACTCAATGGAAAGTATTATAGGCATCGGGCAGCTTACAGCTTTGTCAGATTTGGGTTTTATTTTACCCAAGGGGTGTGCACCATTGGAAAAGGAAGCATGTATAGAAGCTCTAAGTACATCTCTTGAGAACCTCTGCAACCTCAGAAAACTATGTATGGCCTGTGATGGAGTTGCTTGGCGTGCTGATGTGTTGGGCTCGCTTTCGCCTCCTTTCCGCAACATTGAGGACCTCATGATCGGGAGATGCACCTTCTCTAGAGTTCCTAGGTGGCTCAGCCATCTCCAGAACCTCCGTGCGTTGAGTCTTGGGGTGAAGCAAATGGTGCAAGAAGATTTTGCCATCATTGGAACAGGGGCACCGTCCCTGCTGTGGCTCAAAATACGGATTGTGGGCACCCTGACAGAAAGGATTGTGATAAGTGGTTCCATGGGATTTGCATCTGTCAATTTTTTCAGTTCGATTGTGACTGTGTTTCGTACATGTCATTTGAGTCAGGAGCCATGCCTGAGCTTCAGAAGCTGGTGTTAGTATTCGACGGAGAAGAATGGGACAAGACAGCACCTGGTGGGCTCCAGCACCTCCCACGACTCAAGAAAATCGAAGCACTGAGGTCATGCTATGAATGGCGGACACGTCATCGTGCAAATCCGGAGCTGATCAGGGGTGTGTTCCAAAAAGTTGTCGACGCTCTCCCCACATGCCCAACGTTCATCTTCGAAGATAATAAATGGCGGTTAAGGTAAAAGTTTCTCTAACCATGCATGGGCGATGGATGTGTCCAAGTATTGGAGTAATTAATAAGTATTGGCAGTTATGTTCTCGGTTTCTTTATTTTTGTTGCAGTAGTAATAAGTAAGCGCTATGTTTGGTTCAGGGTCTTATATTTCTGCGCAGTAGTACTACCTGCTCATGAATCATGAATGTGTCCCCTCCTGTTTAATGCCTGCAGGCCCGTAGAGGAGGCGGAGTGTTCGGAGGTGGTGGATTAATTGAGGTGCAGCCTGAGGACAATGGATTCACAGTTCACTATCAGGCAAGGTCCACCAATGACTCCATATCACCATACCTCAGCTTAATTGGGTTTGATTTCAGTGATGATCAATTTCCTTGTTCCTCCATCTAGCTTGGTATGCCTTGCTGCTGACCTGCTGCTGATTCCTACCCAGCCAGTGGTTTGCCTTGCTATGAATTATCTTCAGACTGAACCTACTGTGTGTATGTTGTGTTTACCTATTTGGTTTGTTATTACCACATCATCACCTCTTGGGTTACCGCTTGTTGTTTGAGATGTACTCCAACTACTTATTATGTGGACAATACTAGTTAACATAGTGATATGGATGTAACAAGATACCGCTTGTTGTTTGAGATGTACTCCAACTACTTACTATGTGGACAATACTAGTCAACATAGGGATATGGATGTGATAAGATAAGATATATATGAGATATTACTATCTAGTTTTTTTTCATGCATGTTTTCTCCGTCGTCTCCATCTTGATGCCCGTTAGTGTCACCAGCTCTGCTCCTACGCAGCTGCTGAATCGACTCGATCAGGCCGCACCTGCTCAGAGGCCGAAGCAAGAGAACGACAGGCCCGCTGCTGAATCGATATCGAGTCAGGCCGGAACTTCGTAAACGTCGGCCCAACCCAAAGTATATCGGCCTAGACTGGAAGCATAAAAGAAAGGCCCATATAGGCAATGTAGCATCTGCTGTAAACTGAATACACGTCTCGGATGCAAACTGATGCAAACTCTTGAAATAGAACCACCAAAGCGATCGGCGACGGCACCACTGGACGTCTTCGTCGTGCGAAGACGTGTTCCTAGTTCCTAGTATCCAGTTCCAACTATCCTAGCTACCAATTCGTGTTCCTAGTATTAGATCGGTGACAGGTAGTCCTCGCAACGCTAAATCCAAAATCTCAGACAAATCCATCACCTAATCTGCAATATGCTACGTTTCATTTGATTACTGATTGGGGTGGAAATGGCGAAGACGCCATAGCTGCTGCTGCCATCTTCGTAGAGGAGTCCATAGTTACGGTTATGTTTACCGGCTGCCGTTCGTGTGGCCTCTGGTTACGTACCTGCACGTTGTTGTCCATCAGCCCAACTTGCTCTGCCTCAGTGTATTTGTGCAGCCGAACGTCTACAAATCATGTCACTTGCAACAATTTACTCCTGAGCAGTGAGACATATTTTTTTGGATGGAAGCCAAACTTAAATAAAAAAAGGCCCAAATTTGTCATTATTTTATTTTTATTTTTACATAAAATTGTACTCAACATTCGTCCTGATTTGCAGGCGAGATTGCGAGGGATACATACAAAACGCACAGACGTATTGTAATTTGGATGCACGGTTAGTAAATAATACTGTGTTTCGAAGCTCGATGATTAGACAATTTTAATGTAGCCACAAGATGACAGACACCTCATCGATGTACCCACGTATACCGGCCAAAATGCCCGAGGACTGAAATGTGAAATCTGCATCCCAGAAATACTGCTGTCCGATCTTCAGACGACAAAGCCATTTTACTTTCTGGATTTGCAGAGTAAACGTAAATTCCTTCTGATGAGCAAATTAAAAGTGTTTGATCTTGTATTGTGCAGTCCTTTTTAGTGGTTTTTTTTAGCTCGACGTAATTTTGGTCCACAATGTATACGCCGAGTAGCATAAACTTTTGGAGATAGACTTCTTTGGGCCCAACCCATTATTACCATGTGTCAATCGCGCCATTGGGCCATGAGCCTAAAAACTGGGATTGTGCCAGAAAAGGAAAAAAGTTTACTTTTGTTCCCTCAACTATCGCAAAAGTTCACTTTTGGTTTCTCAATTTTAAAACCGGATAAAACGCGACCCTCAACTTTTAGAACAAGTGCAAATTACGTCCCTCGGTTGTTTTGGATGGTGGTTTTACTACAGTAACGAGGGTTTTGCTACGGTGTCGGTGGTTTTATTTTTTTATTTATTTATTTACTAGGTAAATACCCGTGCGTTGCAACGGAAAAACATCACACCACGATAGCATATGTACATGTGTATATTATACTGTTACCGATAACTCTATGCATATCGTGATGGACAATTAAAAAATAACTCAAATTTTGATATGAAATTGAATCGACTATAGTGAGTTTGGATTAATGATAAGAACCTCAAGCTAAATCAGTTAACCGTGCCATGAAGAGTCGAGCAAGAGCAAGCCAGCTTTAGATGAACATTAGGAAAGAAAAACAATGATTCAACCTTATGAGTACCCTCCCTTAACAAATAAATAGAATAGAATAGAATAGAATAGAATAGAATAGGGCCAAACAATTTCCTTCAATTTGACTACAGTGCATTGGCTGGAAAGTAGTAAAGTCGAAGTGAACCTCTACTTCAAAGCCAACAACTATGCAAATCCTAGTGCCAAAAACTCTACAAATATATGGGTCACATCTCACAACTTTAGCTTCACACATGATCAATTTGTCACATTCAAGAGGAAGTAGCACAAGTCTTGTGCAAAATAAAATTTGACATCATTGGATCAGATATTGGTTATCCTTGGCTTTTACAATGGAATTGATTCTTTCTGGGGATGGACCAATAGTTTATTTATACAATAATGTTGCAAAAATTTTGCATTCAGAATGACCAAATAATGATCTAGAAGATATCAATGCACCAAGATATCAATACACCTACAAACAATGGTAACAAAAATCACCAATTGAAGCTGAAAGATGGGTATTACCATAGTAAGGCAAACTCCGTCCATTTCATCAGAAAAACAATAATGGAACCTCCAGTACCTCAAACATAATGTAATAAACAAATATTGAAATTGGTCACAAAGTGATTCATTTCATGAAATAGAAGAATTGACATAAACTGATTTAGCTTTAAACAATTTTAGATGCCAAAAACTTTTCATGGGTAGGTATAACCACTGCTCTATTTGAAATATGCATTTGTTACAAAGTAGGCTATTCCAGCTTAAGTAACCACTCAAAAACTATTCATAAATATTTTGATGACAATCGAACACATCCACATATGTTGATTTTCGGAGCAGCTGTGCAATCAGAAAAAAGCAGCACTGCTTATAATATCAAGAAGAGAGAGAGGCCACAAACACTCACCCATCATCATTGTAGAGGGCATGTAAATGCGTACATCCATCATCAGCAGGCGTCTCAGTGAGCACTGAGCAGAGGTTGCCCACCATTTTCATCATAATCGCCATGGAACACCGGCCACCGCATTGGCATCCCCGCAGCATCCTCACACTGCATCACCAATTTCATTTCATCATTACAGTATTCAATAAGTGAGGGCCCATTCAGATTCAGTCGATCATTTCAGAGGATTCAGTTGACCAACCAACCAATCGAGAAACCGATCAATAAAATCACAAACCAAAGAAATCTAGCTATTCCAAAGCGTGTAATTCATCGGTTACAAACTGAGCACATATTGTTTCGAGTCGCGTGCACGGCATTAATTATAAAAGTAGGCTACTGAATGCTACAAGCCTCATACTGAATAAAGAAAGCATGTTTCTTCCAAAATAAAAGACAACATAAACGTGCCAATGCAAGCAGGATTGTTTTTCCCCAACATCAACAGGCTAGTGCGATCAGGGATCGACTCACCACGAATTTTCTGCCATCTCTCCCAACTAAACTGCGCTGGCTATAGCGAATAACGTTGCAGTGGCTTAAGAGACATTTCATGAAACACCATGAAAGCGTCCCCCCGACCCCGAGCAGTTCCAGCAGACAACAAACCTGAAATAGGCAACAGTCAGGAAGAGAAGAAAGATCATCGTCAAAGATGATTCAAACCTTGATGCCGGTGGCCTGGCTGGACGGACTGCCTGCTGGCCTGGCTGGGTACCTTCATGCTGGACGGACATCACTATTTCTTCGGACTGAGGTGATGAACGGACTGCTGCGGGCAACGAAGAAGATGAACTCGTGGGCGGTGAAAAATGGGTAAAAGACCCGGTCGCGAAAAAAAGAACTCGTGGGCGGCACAGCGCTGGAAGTAGGCAAAGTGGCAGATGTTCGTCGCGTTCGTGGGCACCACCGGACGAGGATGTTCCGGCTCTGGAGGTCGATGGTGGTGAGGCGAAGCAGCGGCTTTGCCTTGACCGCGGTGGAGGCGGCGAGGGAGGATCAGAATGAAACATCCTCAATTTTCCGCGAAGGGAAAAATCACAGAATGATATACAACAGTTGATAATCGATTCCATACATCGAATTCTGAGAATACAGAGTACAAATAGAAGGGTTTACAATAATAATTACAACGCCACACTGGCGTAAACAAAGTAAATCTAACATCCAGAACAGCTTGCGAAGGTGGAAGAATAACGCGGAAGCAACTTCAAACTCCAACTTGAGCGCAGGCACGAGACCTTCTAATCCTTTCGATTCCTAGCATCACAGGAAAACTGCACACCGCCAGATGTGTGCAGGTCATGGTCAGCACCGAATGAGCTTTAGTGGAAAAGAGAAAATAAAGGGATCTGGCGATCCTATATTTGGCTGTGGTTTGCATCCTAGCGCATGCGAGGTAGCAACAAGTATAATAATAATAATAATCAAGTTTAACACATTCCCAAATCCCACACACACATCCATCCACCATCCCATCCATCCCATCCACACATCACCACACCTCACACCCCACACACCACACCCCACCACGCTTCACGTGGCCGGCAAGACGACTCCCTCTCGTCAGGCCTCAACGACCCGCAGCCTCCCAGGCTCACGGCCGGATGTAACATACCCATATCCCAAGAAAGGCAGAAGACTCCTCTCCTAGTCAAGCAAGCATCACACGGGACTGGTCCATAGCCAACGAGTTAGCTATGTATCGATCGATCAACCATACACTCTGCAGAGGTTTCACTATTCCACAAGATAGCCATCATCGATGCGGCCACATCTAGGCAGATTCCGATCGCCATAAGCCTAGAATGGATACCATCCTGTCACCCGACCCTGGCCGCCGAGACCGTGAACATAGTACCGTGCCAAAAGGGTCACTATGTGGTTAAGGAGGGTGTGGGCTCCACCCGTACCTCCCGACACTATCCGCTTACACCCGACGTTAATGGCATCCATACTACCATATGGTTAGACCGGCTCCCCTCCCATTGGAGAGCGAGTGGAAAGTAAGCGTCCAATGATCCGGTCACTAGCACTCAAGTCCTTAGGTCTTGGCCGGGACACAGATATCTCCCCGTATGGGCTAATCTTTACCGTCTTTGCCACGGCACCCCCTTTCCAAGGCTCCACCCCAAGGAGCTCACACCAAGGACACCTCAATCCAAACCAGTTACCCGCCACGGTACTCACAAAGCGGGATACCCGGCCGTATCCTCGGCAAGACTCGCTCGAAGCTCGTCGTAATCCCCGTCCGGCCGACTCAACCCTCACCACACACCCAAGACTCACGCAAGACACCGCTCATCACCATAACCACAAGTCCGGCATCCCAAGCCAAACCATTCCCGTGGGGTTCACCACCCGCATCACATACAATGCAAAGTGGAGTTATAATAAGTATGGTGATAATACATGCAAGCACGCAGAAGGGCGGTAATATATATATGTGCGAGCGCAAGGCTGGGTAACATGGTAAAAGGGCTTCGAACAAGGTAATTATAGCTCAGGCAATATCATGCATCATATACTAGCAAAGGAATAAATATAAAGCGCTAGCAGTTCTAAACATGCAATGTCTAATAGGATTCTCTAAAATAAAGGTGCTGCCATGACACCTGCGATGTCGAGGAAGTAGTGGTACGAATCCGACAGTAGGGGTACAAGTCCGTCTGTAGTGGTACAAGTCCGTCTGTAGTCGTTCAGCAGGTTCACTCCCTCGAGTTCATAGTCTCCATCCTCGGATCGTTCCTCGCCCGAATCGACTCTGAAACCGAACGTAATAGTCGCGTTAGCGACTCCTATAGAAGCCACAAAGAAGCAAATCAAATATAGAAGAACCAAATGCACTCAAACATAGTCCCATTGCGTCGGGCTCGATTTTAGATGAATTTACATATAAAGATCATAATTTTCGGAGCTCGTATGAATAAGTTATGAATTTCCGAAGTTTAAACAATATTCTGAAAGAGATAAATTGCTGAATTATATAGGGCCGACACGTGTCAGCACAGGACTAGGCCACGTGGTGCCTGCGGGTCCGGCTGACACGTGGGACCAGGGTGACGTCAGCACTGCGTCATGATGACGTAATCGTTGACCGAGTCAACCCTAAATGGGCCGCTAATGGGCCAGATGGGCCGAACATGGGCCGTGTAACGGGCCGAGTGGGGGGGATATGGGCCGGGTCGGCCCAACACGTGACTTGCTGCGGTTGCGCCACGTCGGCGGTGGGATCCAAAGCGGGCCGTGGTCTACGGAGCTGGTCCATGGTGGACAAGGTCATCTTGGTCCATGGACCGTCCACCGGCACACGGTGCACCGGGTGCATCCCCTTTTCCCCTCTTGGTCCACACGCACCCGGTCCATGTGGTTTCCTCTAGATGGGGCTCGGTCCATGGATTCGTGCACACGGTGGACAAGTCCGCCGGACCCACCGTCGATCACACGGCTCACATGGACCAGTTCCATCTTCTTTCCCATCCTCCATCTTCATCTCCCTCCCGCTTCTCCTCGGTCCCCGCGATGGACATGGCCGCCGGCGGCGCATAGCGGTGCGCCGGCGCCATGGTGATGCTCGGGCCGTGCCGGCGAGCGCACCGGCTCCGCGACGGTTTGGCGAGCACACCAAGGTCGGCTTCGGGGTTCAAGGCGCGCCAACATCGCCGGGCGTGGCGGCGGTAGCTCCACGGCCGGCGCGCATCGCGACGGCTAGCAACGGAGGCGCTTCGGGCTCAATTGGAGGTGCATATGAGCAATTAGCATCATAAAGCTCCCGCTTGACTCGACGGTGGCGGCCAAGAAGCACGACGGTGCACGGCTCACGGCAAGGAGCACGCGGCGGCACCGACGGCATGGCGGCGCGCGGCTCGGCATCGGCGCGGCCTCCAAGGCCTCATCTTCACCCCCAAGAGGTGCCACGGCATGCGGCGGCCCGCGGCGCGACTCACGGCACGGCCCGACGGGCGAGACGGCCGGAATCGGCCGGCGCAAATGGCGCCACGGTGGTGCTCCCGGAGCACCCCCGCGCGGACGCCTCCTCCGGTGGCGAAAGGGGAATTGTCCTCCCGGGGCGTCTCTCGGCGGCGGCGGGCGCATGGGATGCGCCCGTCGCGGCGGACGTGATCCCGGGGTTCCGGCGTGTCCAAGGGTTCCTAGGTGGCCGGTGACGGCGCGCGCACGGCATGGCTCGGCCATGGCGGCGAGCTTGGCGGGCAAGTCCAAGTCGGCGTTTGGTGGCGCCGGCCGTCCGTTTGGCCAAGGCTAGGCGCGTGCTTGTGTGTGCAAGTGTACCGAGAGGCCGGCGGTGGCCCTCGCCTACGCGTCCGTGGTGGGGGACACCATGGCGGCTTAAGCAAGACCGGGATTGGAAGAGAGGAACACGGCGGCTCACGGTGCTTCGCGTAGGCGCGGCGGGGCTTGGTGCGGCGGAGGGCGACGGTGAGGCGATGCACGTAGCCGATGTCGTGGTACGCGTGCGGAAGCAACCCGGCGGCAGCAGCTACCCCGGCGGGGCGTGGTTCCCGGCGTCTTCTTCTCCGGCAACGGCGCCGGTCTTCTTTCTCCTCCTTTCCTCCTCACCTCTTCTCCCTCTCTTGCTCTCGGCTTCTCGTTGGCAAGGTGGCGGCGCAAGGTGGAACAAAGGCTAGGGCTTTGGTGCTCCGAGTTCGGGCTTTTATAGCCGACGGCGAGGACTTGAGCGGCCGCGGACGGTGATCGGCGTCTCGCACTATCGGGCGGCCGGAAGCGTGGCCACGTCGCGGGCGAGCGCGGCGGGGCCGAGGCGTCGCGAGTGCGGCCCTAGGGCGGCGCGCGGGGCGGCGCGTCCGCTTTCCCGAAAAATCGCCGGGCGCGGCGGCATGTGCGCGCGCGGGAGAGAAAAGTGCTCGCGGCGTAGGCGTCTTGCGGCGATCTGTCGGCTCCGGTCGGCCTCTAGGCCGGCGCGGACGATGGGCGTCGATGTCCGCCAGGCGGCGATCGGACGACGGGCGAGGTGGCGTGGCGCGGACGCGGCTCTGGCTTCGCGGTCAAAAAGCAGAGCAAGGGAGCAGGTAGGAACTTATGACAGGTGGGGCCTGCGCGTCATAGACCGCGGCGGCGTTTGGCGTTTAGTGGGGAAGGCCTGTCTGCTGTTGTTCGCGGGCCGCAGCGTCTTGCTGGGCTGGATGTGTTCGCGGGCCGCGAGAAGAGGAAGAGAGGATAGGGTCCAGCAAGCCGGCTCGGTGAGGAGGTGGGAGGATCGGGCCGGTAGGAGCAGGAGGTAATGGGCTGGCCGGCAGAGAAATGGAAGAGGAGGAGTAGCGGCCGGCTCGGGTGGAGGGGAGAGCATGCCGGAATGGGCCACGGCGCGCTTGGGCCGGTTTGGTCGAGCAGGCCGAGCTGGGCTGGTTCGGCTGCTCGGGCCACAATGGCATTAGCCATTTATTTCCATTTCTTATCCCTTTTCTTTTTTCTCGTTTTGGTTTTTCTTATATATGTAGATGTATGTTTGATGCCTTGTGTCATTTGAACAACATATCATGGTGGTCATACTAGGTCATAGGGTAGGTTGGGACATTATTCCCAATATATTATATTTATTTATTTACAAATAAACATATTTAGGTGTTTGTGTCAATTTGAACAACAATACAAAAACTCAAATAAGAACCAAGTCAATCATAATAATTAGGAGGCTTAGAGATGCATAGCTACTTATAATTCAACTCCTGACATCATCTATGAATCAAGGGGGGGGGGGTCCCCCCCTGGTGCATGTACTATAGTGTTGTGGTACCTAAATAGATGACAAGTAACACTAGTCTAAGGCACTAGGCTCATGAAGTGATGAGGTGTAATGCTATGTATACTTCAACATATGTGACTATGGGTAGGTTTCTATGAGGCGTATCAACCGACTAGGGTTAGCATTGATTGCACTAGTTAGACTAGCTAGTTGACCAAGTGTTGAGCAGCCAACTATGGTCTTAGCTCACTAATCATATCCTCTATATATTCCCATGGCTCTATAGTGATCCACTAGGCTATATAGGGTTAGGGCGGGTTTCTCGACTCGGCGTATTGCTAGGTTGTCTCACTAAGTTAGCCTAGTGGGGTTTATTCACCAGGGTAGTTAGGTGGATAGCCTAGCCGAGGTGGGTAGTTCCCATTATCGGATCATCGAGGATCAACATTCCCATGTAGAGAGGCGTTACCACGGGTTGGCAAGATGTCACTAGGCTCACGTAACTAGGGTTAAGTTGTTAGTTACTCGGTAGTGGATAGGCTCTACTATCACGGCTTAGAGTTCAAGATCAATACTCCCCCATGTGGAGTCGAGGTCATAGGTCTAGGGTACTATGTCAGGAGTTGGTGTGGTAACACTAACCACTAGTTAGCTCTAGTTAGGTTGTAGCTAGTGGTAGGGTTTCTACTATGGGCAGGTGAACACGTATACACGTTACACCTTGGTAGTATTGCTACTTTGGGTCCAAATAGGGTCATTAGGGTCTAGGTTCATATCCTAGGAGCTATCATTAGGGCATACCGCATTGAGTGGTTGGTCATGGACTCTCATCCTTAAGTATAGGGGTTTTCCTGAGGTCCTAATCACATGTGGCTTAAGGGCTATATTAAGACACATGTGATGTTGTTGCATCGCAATGCTTAACCACTAAACAAAGGTACTTTGTATGCGAACTAATAGGGTTTCGTACAAGACAGGCAACAAACAAAGGTTTGTTTAGAAAAAATTTTGTAGTTCGGATTTTTGGGATGTTACAGTCCTACCCCCTTATCAGAATCTCGTCCCCGAGATTTAAGGTGTGTAGTACTCCACGAAGTAGTAAGGTGACACTTATCCATGAATCTGACTTCCAGTTCCTCATAGCTTGAAGTAGTTGCTCCATCGAGTTGCAAGAGTGAGTAGTAGAGTCTTGATTTCTTTGTCTAGATCCTTAGTCGATCTTGAGGGTTTACAAAAAGATACTTCAACGATGATCAAGGAGTTGTCACAGTAGGATGTTTCATCGCAGGGTTTAGTATGTGAGAGGAACACATATTAGTTTAGGCTATATCATGTCTTCCTAAATTTCAGAGGTGCGGTTTAGGCTCCTGATTTCGATCCAGGGTCCAGTGGGTTATGAGCCCACCACGCTTCCGCTGCGCCACTCTGATAAGCGTAGTTGCTATCCTTGCTTTTAGTCGGCGTAGCGCTTCAAAGGATCTTGCGAAAGGTATTGCGTGCTTTGCTTTACTTGGTGACTCGATCCAAATTTTGTACAGGGTATCCAAGGTGCATACGCAATTCTAGAGTTATCGGTTGGGGCTGTCGTTCATTGAACCCTCATCGTCATGATGATTTTCTAAAATCTTATTTTAAAATAGATGGTGATTTTGTAGGCCTTGAAGCCCAAGGGAGATTTTTGAAGAGGTTTGAAATCAAAGTGAGTTATAAAATCAAATAGTTTTGAAACGTGGTTTTACTCTTCAAACAAAGCGTGACTCTTTTTCAATCATTTGAAACACGGGTAGTTTGAAAATGGTTCACAATTACTGCTCGTTTTGTGAAACTTGGTTTTCACAATCAAACAAAACCTTTTTACAATTATTTTGTTTAGTAAACGTGTTGCAAAACATTTTGAAGATGAATTTTATTTAAAATAAGTTTGGCTCCTTGGTTGAAATCAAAAGATTTTGAAATAAAACTTGAGCCATTTTTAATTTGCAAGCATCTATCAAAGGTTGGTGTGCAAGGTAAAACTTTTGTTTTGAAATAAAAGACTTTCGCACGTTTAGAAACGAGCGGCTTTCTATCGCACTCGGGAGATAGATTTTTAAATCAGATTAGGTAGAGATACCTACATCCCGGAGATCTTGAAATCATTCACAAGTGTTCTTGTACAGAAGGAAAAAGAAAAAAAAAATAAATCCTTTTATTTAGTGATAAGATGAACTCTCATACAATCTTGAAGACATGTTCAAGCATGTTACATCGAGATAAGATTGAATACTTGACTACATGCTTAGTGAGTATCATTGTCTAGATTGAGGACGGGAGTTGTAGTAGGGGTAATCTTTCTTTCTCGGGCACTTGGCGATCATGTGGCCCATTTTGTCGCATCCATAGCGGTGATAAACACACTACTTGTGATTGCCACGAGGTTCTTTATACCAAGGTTCGAATTGGTGGAGTGGTCTTCATTCCCTTGTTGTCGGCATCCCGAGGTTAGAGTGGTCGGATCCATAGTAAGTGAACGGCACACTTGCCCGTAGAAGTAGGTGCGATGGCGTTCCACATACTTCGAGCCCGGGTACGATATGAGTCGTGATTGCTCTCATTTGTCGTGCTAGTGAGCCACCGAATGATCCATCAATGCGGCATCTCTTCCTTCCATCGACTATTTCATACTCGAGGAGGTCTTCTTCTATCTCAATGGCCTTGTTAATTACTTCTTCAATGGTGTGGTAGGTGCTTCCGGCAAGGACCATTCGGATGCCATCGTTTAGGCCCCTACGGTAGTAGAACAACATATCTTTCTTAGAGTCACGCACGGCGGGTGCGTAACGCAACATGCGGTTGAAGCGGATGTTGTACTCGTGAACACTTCCTGTTCCTTGCCTTACGCTTCGAATCTCTCTTTTCAAGTCTTCCATTGCATCATCTCGGTACATAGTGTTTGCGAAGGCTTCGCTGAACTCTCTCCATGAGATGTTGGTTGGGTTCGAATGGGCATTCTTTGAAGGTGTTCCACCATGTATGTGTGGAACCTATGAGCCGATGGGCTGCAACCTTCACGCTTTCTTCTTCTTCGGTGTAGGAGGTCAAGTCTAACTCTTCTGCCATATCATATAGCCAGTCTACAGCGGTGATAGGATCATTGTCAGTTCCGTCGAAGGTAGGGAGCTTCATCAGAGATGAATTCCCTTGCTCATGTTGAGACTTGTTCGACGGTCCTTCGGTGGGGTTCCATTGGGTAGCAGAGTATGGAGTTCCTCCTTCTCAAGATTGAGTCCCGTGGGTGGCTTGTGACTACCTTGATCTCTCGTCCATGGTGTTTGCTGCAGGGGTCGAGCAAAGTTTCAAGCTACCAGGTTAGTGGTTGGGCATCTTGTTGTATGGGTCATAAGGATTAGGATTCGTGTGCAAGTGACATGATTTATTAGCAATTTTAGCTTGAGTTTAGATGATTTAAACAATTTAAAAACATTTAAATCTATCCTACACTCATACAAAGAAGCATGAAGAACCATAAGATGCAATAAGATCCAAGCACTCAATACATTGGGTTTATTACAAAGCGATATCCTTGGTAGCTACGCCAAGAGATCCGCGGAGAAAACGTACTACACGTAAGTAGCTTAAAATGGTAGACATTCTACTCTATTCATGGCACTGACTTCTAGCTATACATGGCTTATTCTAATCATCCTCTTCCTACCCCTTATCATGATGAGTCTTGTCTAAGATCTAGATAGGTGGGGTCGAAGAACTTCCTTCCATCTACATGGTTGGGCATGAGTCGAATTTTAGCTATGTGCATTGGCGAGCTTCCTCCTATTTCAAGGTGGGTTCGGGCGCGGCCGGGGTGTAAGCAACGATGGTGAGGTTTAAAGGCTCTAAAGCAATTCTTTCTTCACAGGGCTGCTTTTCATAGTGCTTTTAGCAGCTTGGTGTGTTCATGAGTCTATCCTGGAGAAGTAGGTGTTTCTCTAGTAAGCATCGAGGTTGTCATCGGTCCCTTTTGCCTAGATGTGTTCGGCTTCATCCCATTACCCTATGGCACTATTGGAGGCATCGAGGGCACGGGGTAATAGACGGCGGGAGGCCATGCTCGAAGAGTTCGTACGCATGAATAGCCATATGGACAATAAGTTGCATAGCAGTAAGGCTGTGTCTTCTACCTTAGGAATGGTACAAGGCTTTGTTACGGCATTTCCTTTCCTAGGAGGTTCTACAGGGTCATCATATAGTAGACTTCGGCTCTTCTAGGCACTACCTATTTGTGGCCCGTCTATTGTCGTGGGTTCTGACTCTTGAAGCACTTCTTGTAGAACTTGGGCGTATCCATCATGGTACTTGAGGTAGAAGGCATGCTTCTAATAGATCACCATCATTTGCATTGGAGTCCAAGAACATGGTTAGCAAGTCCATTATAAGAGGTAAGCCATGCACGAAATAGTGCAAGGTCGGTAATATAACCGAAGGAAGGGCTGGTTCATCTTATTCTATCGTCCAAACCTGAGGGTCTCGTCCTAGGGTCAAGCAAGGAGCTGATACCAACTGAAACATCCTCAATTTTCCGCGAAGGGAAAAATCACGTAATGATATACAACGGTTGATAATCGATTCCATACATCGAATTACGAGAATACGAGTACAAATAGAAGGGTTTACAATAATAATTACAACGCCACCTTTGGCGTAAACAAAGTAAATCTAACATCCGAACAGCTTGCGAAGGTGGAAGAATAACGCGGAAGCAACTTCAAACTCCAACTTGAGCGCGAGCACGAGACCTTCTAATCCTTTCGATTCCTAGCATCACGAAAACCGCACACCGCCGGATGTGTGCGGGTCATGGTCGGCCGAATGAGCTTTAGTGGAAAAGAAAATAAAGGGATCTCGCGATCCTATATTTGGTCATGGTTTGCATCCTAGCGCATGCGAGGTAGCAACAAGTATAATAATAATAATAATCAAGTTTAACACATTCCCAAATCCCACACACACATCCATCCACCATCCCATCCATCCCATCCACACATCACCACACCTCACACCCACACACCACACCCCACCACGCTTCACGTGGCCGGCAAGACGACTCCCTCTCGTCGGGCCTCAACGACCCGCTCCTCCCGGCTCACGGCCGGATGTAACATACCCATATCCCAAGAAAGGCGTAAGACTCCTCTCCTAGTCAAGCAAGCATCACACGGGATCGGTCCATAGCCAACGAGTTAGCTATGTATCGATCGATCAACCATACACTCTGCAGAGGTTTCACTATTCCACAAGATAGCCATCATCGATGCGGCCACATCTAGAGCGATTCCGATCGCCATAAGCCTAGAATGGATACCATCCCGTCACCCGACCCCGGCCGCCGAGACCGTGAACATAGTACCGAGGCCAAAAGGGTCACTATGTGGTTAAGGAGGGTGTGGGCTCCACCCGTACCTCCCGACACTATCCGCTTACACCCGACAGTAATGGCATCCATACTACCATATGGTTAGACCGGCTCCCCTCCCATTGGAGAGCGAGTGGAAAGTAAGCGTCCAATGATCCGGTCACTAGCACTCAAGTCCTTAGGTCTTGGCCGGGCAGCGATATCTCCCCGTATGGGCTAATCTTTACCGTCTTTGCCACGGCACCCCTTTCCAAGGCTCCACCCCAAGGAGCTCACACCAAGGACACCTCAATCCAAACCCGGTTACCCGCCACAGGTACTCACAAAGCGGGGATACCCGGGCCGTATCCCCTCGGCAAGACTCGCTCGAAGCTCGTCGTAATCCCCGTCCGGCCGACTCAACCCTCACCACACACCCAAGACTCACGCAAAGACACCGCTCATCACCATAACCACAAGTCCGGCATCCCAAGCCAAACCATTCCCAGGGTTCACCACCCGCATCACATACAATGCAAAGTGGAGTTATAATAAGTATGGTGATAATACATGCAAGCACGCGAAGGGCGGTAATATATATATGTGCGAGCGCAAGGCCGGGTAACATGGTAAAAGGGCTTCGAACAAGGTAATTATAGCTCGGGCAATATCATGCATCATATACTAGCAAAGGAATAAATATAAAGCGCTAGCGATTCTAAACATGCAATGTCTAATAGGATTCTCTAAAATAAAGGTGCTTTGCCATGACACTGCGATGTCGAGGAAGTAGTGGTACGAATCCGACGGTAGGGGTACAAGTCCGTGTAGTGGTACAAGTCCGTCTCGTAGTCGTTCGGCGGGTTCACTCCCTCGAGTTCATAGTCTCCATCCTCGGATCGTTCCTCGCCCGAATCGACTAAAACCGAACGTAATAGTCGCGTTAGCGACTCCTATGAAGCCACAAAGAAGCAAATCAAATATAGAAGAACCAAATGCACTCAAACATAGTCCCATTGCGTCGGGCTCGATTTTAGATGAATTTACATATAAAGATCATAATTTTCGGAGCTCGTATGAATAAGTTATGAATTTCCGAAGTTTAAACAATATTACGAAAGAGATAAATTGCTGAATTATATAGGGCCGACACGTGTCGGCCACGGACTAGGCCACGTGGTGCACTGCGGGTCCGGGCGACACGTGGGACCGGGGTGACGTCGGCCTTGCGTCATGATGACGTAATCGTTGACCGAGTCAACCCTAAATGGGCCGCTAATGGGCCGGATGGGCCGAACATGGGCCGATGCGGGCCGAGTGGGGCGGATATGGGCGGGTCGGCCCAACACGTGACTTGCTGCGGTTGCGCCACGTCGGCGGTCTGGATCCAAAGCGGGCGTGGTCTACGGAGCTGGTCCATGGTGGACAAGGTCATCTTGGTCCATGGACCGTCCACGGCACACGGTGCACCGGGTGCATCCCCTTTTTCCCTCTCTTGGTCCACACGCACCCGGTCCATGTGGTTTCCTCTAGATGGGGCTCGGTCCATGGATTCGGGCACACGGTGGACAAGTCCGCCGGGACCCACCGTCGATCCACACGGCTCACATGGACCAGTTCCATCTTCTTTCTCCATCCTCCATCTTCATCTCCCTCCCCGCTTCTCCTCGGTCCCGCGATGGACATGGCCGCCGCGGCGGCATAGCGGGTGCGCCGGCGCCATGGTGATGCTCGGGCCGTGCCGGCGAGCGCACCGGCTCCGCGACGGTTTGGCGAGCACACCAAGGTCGGCTTCGGGGTTCAAGGCGCGCCAACATCGCCGGGCGTGGCGGCGGTAGCTCCACGCGGCGGCGCATCGCGACGGCTAGCAACGGAGCGGTTCGGGCTCAATGGAGGTGCATATGAGCAATTAGCATCATAAAGCTCCCGCTTGACTCGACGGTGGCGGCCAAGAAGCACGACGGTGCACGGCTCACGGCAAGGAGCACGCGGCGGCACCGACGGCATGGCGGCGCGCGGCGGCATCGGCGCGGCCTCCAAGGCCTCATCTTCACCCCCAGAGGTGCCACGGCATGCGGCGGCCCGCGGCGCGACTCCACGGCACGGCCGACGGGGGCGAGACGGCCGGAATCGGCCGGCGCAAATGGCGCCACGGTGGTGCTCCCGGAGCACCCCGCGCGGACGCTCCTCGGTGGCGAAAAGGGGAATTGTCCTCCGGGCGTCTCTCGCCGGCGGCGGGCGCATGGGATGCGCCCGTCGCGGCGGACGTGATCCCGGGGTTCCGGCGTGTCCAAGGGTTCCTAGGTGGCCGGTGGGCGGCGCGCCACGGCATGGCTCGGCCATGGCGGCGAGCTTGGCGGGCAAGTCCAAGTCGGCGTTTGGTGGCGCCGGCCGTCCGTTTGGCCAAGGCTAGGCGCGTGCTTGTGTGTGCAAGTGTGCGAGAGGCCGGCGGTGGCCCTCGCCTACGCGTCCGTGGTGGGGGACACCATGGCGGCTTAAGCAAGGCAGGGATTGGAAGAGAGGAACACGGCGGCTCACAGTGCTTCTGCGTAGGCGCGAGCGGGGCTTGGTGCGGCGGAGGGCGACGGTGAGGCGTGCACGTAGCCGATGTCGTGGTACGGCGTGCGGAAGCAACCGGCGGCAGCAGGCTACCCCGGCGGGCGTGGTTCCCGGCGTCTTCTTCTCCGGCAACGGCGCCGGTCTTCTTTCTCCTCCTTTCCTCCTCACCTCTTCTCCCTCTCTTGCTCTCGGCTTACTGCGTTGGCAAGGTGGCGGCGCAAGGGTGGAACAAAGGCTAGGGCTTTGGTGCTCCAGGTTCGGGCTTTTATAGCCGACGGCGAGGACTTGAGCGGCCGCGGACGGTGATCGGGCGTCTCTGCACTATCAGGCGGCCAGAAGCGTGGCCACGTCGCGGGCGAGTGCGGCGGGGCCAGGGCGTCAGCGAGTGCAGCCTAGGGCGGCAGCGGGCGGGCGGCGCGTCCCGCTTTCCCAAAACGCCGGGCGCGGCGGCATGTGCGCGCGCGGGAGAAAAAGTGCTCGCGGCGTAGGCGTCTTGCGGCGATCTGTCGGCTCCGGTCGGCCTAGGCCGGCGCGGACGATGGGCGTCGATGTCCGGCGGCGGCGCCGACGGACGACGGGGCGAGGTGGCGTGGCGCGGACGCGGCTCGCCGCGGTCAAAAAGCGAGCAAGGGAGCGGGTAGGAACTTATGACGGGTGGGGCTGCGCGTCATAGACCGCGGCGGCGTTTGGCGTTTAGTGGGGAAGGCCTCTGTCATTGTTCGCGGGCCGCGGCGTCTTCTTGCCGGGCCGGATGTGTTCGCGGGCCGCGAAAGAGGAAGAGAGGGATAGGGTCCGGCAAGCCGGCTCGGTGAGGAGGTGGGAGGATCGGGCCGGTAGGAGCAGGTCAAGGCTGGCAGAGAAATGGAAGAGGAGGAGTAACGGGCCGGCTCGGGTGGAGGGAGAGCGGCGGAATGGGCCACGCGCGGCTTGGGCCGGTTTGGTCGAGCGAGTGCGGGCTGGTTTCGGCCGCTCGGGCCACAATGGCATTAGCCATTTATTTCCATTTCTTATCCCTTTTCTTTTTCTTTTTGGTTTTTCTTATATATGTAGATGTATGTTTGATGCCTTGTGTCATTTGAACAACATATCATGGTGGTCATACTAGGTCATAGGGTAGGTTGGGACATTATTCCCAATATATTATATTTATTTATTTACAAATAAACATATTTAGGTGTTTGTGTCAATTTGAACAACAATACAAAAACTCAAATAAGAACCAAGTCAATCATAATAATTAGGAGGCTTAGAGATGCATAGCTACTTATAATTCAACTCCCGACATCATCTATGAATCAAGGGGGGGGGGTCCCCCTGGTGCATGTACTATAGTGTTGTGGTACCTAAATAGATGACAAGTAACACTAGTCTAAGGCACTAGGCTCATGAAGTGATGAGGTGTAATGCTATGTATACTTCAACATATGTGACTATGGGTAGGTTTCTATGAGGCGTATCAACCGACTAGGGTTAGCATTGATTGCACTAGTTAGACTAGCTAGTTGACCAAGTGTTGAGCAAGCCAACTATGGTCTTAGCTCACTAATCATATCCTCTATATATTCCCATGGCTCTATAGTGATCCACTAGGCTATATAGGGTTAGGGCGGGTTTCTCGACTCGGCGTATTGCTAGGTTGTCTCACTAAGTTAGCCTAGTGGGGTTTATTCACCCGGGGTAGTTAGGTGGATAGCCTAGGCGAGGTGGGTAGTTCCCATTATCGGATCATCGAGGATCAACATTCCCATGTAGAGAGGCGTTACCACGGGTTGGCAAGATGTCACTAGGCTCTGGTAACTAGGGTTAAGTTGTTAGTTACTCGGTAGTGGATAGGCTCTACTATCATGGCTTAGAGTTCAAGATCAATACTCCCCCCATGTGGAGTCGAGGTCATAGGTCTAGGGTACTATGTCAGGAGTTGGTGTGGTAACACTAACCACTAGTTAGCTCTAGTTAGGTTGTAGCTAGTGGTAGGGTTTCTACTATGGGCAGGTGAACACGTATACACGTTACACCTTGGTAGTATTGCTACTCTTGGGTCCAAGATAGGGTCATTAGGGTCTAGGTTCATATCCTAGGAGCTATCATTAGGGCATACTTGCATTGAGTGGTTGGTCATGGACTCTCATCCTTAAGTATAGGGGGTTTTCTGAGGTCCTAATCACATGTGGCTTAAGGGCTATATTAAGACACATGTGATGTTGTTGCATCGCAATGCTTAACCACTAAACAAAGGTACTTTGTATGCGAACTAATAGGGTTTCGTACAAGACAGGCAACAAACAAAGGTTTGTTTAGAAAAAATTTTGTAGTTCGGATTTTTGGGATGTTACAGCCGGCGAGGCCGGGGTGTTCCTGGCCACGACAGGCATCGGCTTCGCGAGGGCTCGGCGGGTCGGCGTAGGACGACGTTGAAATTGTGCGCTTCCGGCGCGGGCGCGGCATTTCCTTCCACTGCCACCGGCGGTAAGAGAGCAGGAGGCATGGCCGGGGCGGATTCGTACGCGCGGCGAGGGTGGTCCTAGCTGTGGCTGCTTGTGGGCGTTGAGGTCGGCGTGGCGAAGGGCGGCGGCCTTCGGTGGGCGAGTCCAAGTCTCGGCGGAAGACAACCATGAAGGCGTGGGATTACAGCGTGGGTGCGGCGTTGACGCGGGGAATTGGCGGTGGGCGCGGGTAAGGCGGCGCGATGAGGAATTGGGGGTCCGTGCATTAGAGCAATGGAGCGCCAGCTTTCTTAGATCGTGCGGGAGAGCGAGGGAGTGCGTGGGGCACTCCATTAGATCGTGCGGGAGAGCGAGGGAGTGCGTGGGGCAGTTTCACGCCGGAGGAGGGGAAGCCGTGCGGTCCTACGTAATTAGCGGGCGGTCCGGGGATTAACGTGGAGGCAGGCCGATGGCTAGGATACCATTTGATTCCTTTTAGTTGTTAGATTTGGATTGAATCTTTGAAAAATCATAGTAAATCACAGAAAAATCATAAAATAGAAAATCTAATTTTGCTGGACTCCATATGGGTAGATCTATACAATGAATATATAATATGGTATGCTTTAGTATAAAGTTTTTGCTATATATAAAGTTTATGTGGAGTCCAACAAAATTAGAATTTCTATTTTATGATTTTTTTTATGATTTACTATGATTTTTCAAAGATTCAGCCAAAATAAAAAAACAAAACCACCATCACTGTAGCAAAACCACCAACAAAAACCACCGAGGGACGTAATCTGCACTGTTTCAAAAGTTAAGGGACGCGTTTTGTCCGTTTTGAAGTTGAGGGACCAAAAGTAAACTTTTATGATAGTTGAGGGACCAAAAGTAGAATTTTTCCTCGGAAATTCATCTGCTTCCTCTACAAGGCCGTCTGCGGCGGATCAGGCCCTACGGCCCGTAGGGCCCAGTCCCTAGTCGTTGGCCCAGTAGATAGACATACCTTTGCTCAGGAGCTGGCTGCGGCCTGCGGACGTCATCCCGCCGAGCGCCGGCCGCCCTGCGCCGCACTCCGGCGGTCTCGCACCCGCCCGGCCTCCGCGCTGACCAGCAAACAGATGCGCGCGCAGGCCTCCACGTCGCCCAACGGCCACCGGTCTCGGCCCCGCTCAGCCGCGCTCCAAGTCTCTGGCCTCACAGTCCTGCCCCGGACGATTCCGCGCAGCGGGCCGTGAGCCATACGCCGATTCCGTCTATTAGCTACCGTGTGAGCTCTCAGTTTTCTTCTTCAATTTCTGTACTCAATTTCTATTCAGATTCAATACTTGTATCCAGATTATAAATATTTGTTTCAATTTCTATTCAGATAACTAATGTATGCTCAGTAGTTAATCGTTTTATGACCTTTTTATTTATATATTTTGATCTTGTTTATATGTAGAGCTTGATGAGAGATGGAAGATGAGAATGCACCACCTCACTGGAAACTAGTATTTATTTTCATTTTCATCATATCGTGTGTATGGTATAATATTTTCCTTAGAGGCCTTAGTCTTGAGTGAAAGCCCCCGCGTGTAGTGAGTTTTCATCATGGCCCTAGGGAACAGGTAGCGCCGGCCAAGAATTAATTTTAACATTGGCGTGGATCTTCAGGATGACAGGACTAACAAAACTTCTATATGTATACACTGACCCACTGTTACATCAAAAATAAAGAAAAACTGACCCACTGGCTAGTAGTGGGCGCCAATCTAGAGGCACAAAAAAAATTGATTAACTCGTTGACTGTGAACGATGACTGGACAGCCTAACTAACCTCAGTGGCTAATGGATTGTGGAGGGGGTGCTATCCCTTGATGAACGTGAGAAATGGTGACCATTACCACTCAGATCATCGCCCGGTGATAGTTTCCCTGACCAGCATGAAATAATCAGCAGAATGGCCGAGGTTTTCATTTTGAGGCGAGCTGGTTAAGGGAGGAGAAATGCGCCGAGGTGGTGGAGGAAGCATGGGTGGCTGGTGAGGCATGGGGTGGCGGTAATGTGACTAACAAGCTACGGAGTGTGGCGGCTGGTTTGCACTCTTGGAATGTGAATATCCTCGGTGATCTAGAAAAAAGGATAAAGAGTTTAAGGAAAGATTTGGAGAAATGTAGGAGGTTGCCAATTAGTGATACCACAGTACAACGGGAAGCAGTGTTGGCTTATAGGCTAGATAAGTTGGAAGAACAAGTTGATATCTTCTCGGAGCGAGAGAGCTCACGCGGATTGGTTGGCGAAGGGAGACCGAAATACAAAGTACTTTCACGTTGGTGTTCGGAGAGGAGAAGGAGGAATAGGATAGGAAAATTAAAAAAGGATGATGGGGTTGGGTGGAAGATGAAGTGGAGAAGCAGGATTTCATAACTAATCATTTTGTGCAGCTTTTTCGGGCGGGGGGCGACACTCAACAACTCCTCCAAGCAGTGTCGCCCAAAGTCACCATGGAGATGAACAATAATCTTATGCGCAATTTTTCACACGAGGAGATCAAGACAGCACTTGATTCGATTGGCGATTTGAAGGCACCGGGCCCAGATGGGATGCCGGCCATCTTCTACAAAAGCTTCTGGGACACAGTGGGCGACCAAGTGTCCCGGGAGGTGCTGTCGGTGCTGAACGGTGGGGAGATGCCGTCGGAATGGAATGACACGGTCATCGCTCTCATCCCCAAGGTTGCCGATCCAGATAAAGTAACAGATTTGAGGCCCATTAGTCTTTGCAATGTGGTGTACAAGTTAATATCCAAAGTACTCGCAAATAGACTGAAGCTCATATTATCGGATATAATTACACCAGCCCAGAGTGCGTTCGTTCCAGGACGTCTCATCTCAGATAATATCCTAATAGCGTATGAGATGACTCATTTCTTGCTGAACAAGAAGAAGGGAAGTACAGGCTATGCAGCTATCAAGCTAGACATGAGTAAAGCATACGACAGGGTCGAGTGGAACTTCTTGTCTCAAATGATGCAACGGTTGGGGTTCTGTCAAGGGTGGATCCAGCTCATGATGAAGTGTGTAACATCAGTGAAATATCAGATCAAGGTTAATGGCACACTATCACAGGCGATCATTCCAGAGAGAGGGCTCCGGCAAGGCGACCCTCTGTCACCATACTTATTTCTGTTGTGTGCTGAGGGTTTTTCAGCCTTATTGTCCAGGGCTGAAGCAGATGGTCTAATTTCGGGTGTTAAGATCCGTAGGAATGCTCCCGGCATTTCTCACCTTTTTGCCGATGATTCATTGATTCTAATCCGGCAAAAGGGGAGAATGCTACTCAACTTCGAGGTATCTTGGAGTTGTATGAAAGGTGTTCCGGTCAGATGATTAATAAGTCGAAGTCGTCCATCCTCTTTAGCCCAAACACAGCCGATGAAGACAGAGCGGAAGTGAAGCTGATTCTTGATATACAGAAAGAAACAATGAGTGAGAAATATCTTGGTCTACCAGTCTATATTGGGAGGTCCAGAACAAAGGCTTTTTCCTATTTAAAAGATAGGGTGTGGAAGAAAATTCAAGGATGGAAAGAGAGATTCCTATCTTGGGCTGGCAAAGAAATATTGATCAAGGCCATTACTCAAGCAATCCCCACTTTTGCTATGGGTTGCTTTGATATCACAAAAACCTTATGTGACCGAGATAGGTGTGATGATATGTCGCTCCGGTGGAATCAGCAAGAAGGCAAGCACAAAATACACTGGCTCAGTTGGGATAAAATGATTTTGTCCAAGAAAGAAGGAGGTTTGGGGTTTAGGGACATCCACGGCTTTAACATGGCAATGTTATGCAAATAAGCGTGGCGTCTACTACAAAACCCTGAATCTCGTGTGCAAGAGTTTTGCGGGCTAAATATTTTCATGGACAATCATGCCTCGACGCCAAGTCTCGGCAAGGAATGTCGTATACATGGGGTAGCATCCTCAAAGGTTTTGATCTACTTAAACAAGGACTGATATGGCGGACAGGCGATGGCGAGGGCCTTAACATTTGGTCCGATCCATGGATACCGAGAGGCATGTCTCGCAAGCCGATCACTCCACGGGCGCTAACCCGCTGAGTTCGGTTAATGAACTAATCGACCCATCAACAGGCAGGTGGGACATCCAGCTGGTGAAGGACACGTTTTGGGAGGAAGATGTGCACCAAATTCTAGCAATTCCAGTGCATGAAGGTATGCGGAATAGAGCAGCCTGGCATTTTGATAAGAAAGGTGTCTTCTCTGTTAAAAGCGCCTACAAAGTGTTCCTAACAAATAAGACCTTAGCAAGCCTAAGTGGGGGTGCCTCATCGTCTACTCTGGATTGTGGGCTGGAGCAAGTATGGTAACAAATATGGAATGTTCATTGTGCTAATAAGGTCAGACATTTTATGTGGCGATTCTGCCATAATAGTCACCCACTCCGCATGAACCTGAAGCGCAAAGGCATTCAGTTGGATACAAGGTGTGTTGTCTGCAATAGACTAAATGAAGACGGTGCTCATCTTTTTTTCAAGTGCAAACAAGTTCGTAAAGTGTGGGAATGCCTCGGTATGAGCCAGGAGAGGGCGAGTTTGGCTGAAAAACTGTCGGCTAGAGAAGTGACAGAAGCGATCATGGCGATGCGAGATGAGAAGAAGGCCCTGTGTTGCATAGCACTATGGTGGTGCTGGTACGAGCGTAACAGAATTCGGGAGGGGGAGCCACGACGAGAGCCTCGCTAACCTAGCTCATGCCATCGTGGCTACTGCGGCGGAATGGCGACAATCGAATCTCACCCGGTCCAGGGAAGGCAACAAAATGAAAGTAGATGGGAGAGGCCGACAGGTGACATAGTGAAAGTAAATTGTGATGCCGCCTTTGACACTGAAACAAGAAGTGGGGGATGGGGATGTGTTCTTCGAGACGCAGAAGGTGATGTTGTCAGTGCTCATAGAGGAAGACTTGAAGTTCTGATGAGCGCCCTGCAAGGCGAAATCATTGCGTGTTTACAAGGTACACAGGCTGCTCTCTCCGCAGGGGTCGGTCACGTGGTGATTGAGACGGATGCACAAGCCGTGGTTCAAGCTGTCTACTCAGATGAGTATGCCCTAAGTGACGTTTTCTGCTTGGTTGAAGAACTACGTAGTTTGTTAGTTTGCAATTTTATTTCTTGGCGTGTGCAACATCGTCCTCGGTCTTGTAATAAAGTAGCCCATGCGTTAGCTAGTGCAGGCAGTGTATGTGATCCGGATGAGGAACCAATGTTGGCTTTCATACCGGCTTCGATTGAGTCTGTAATTGCTGAAGATTCAGCTATGTCTGAGTAATGGAAATGCATGTTTTCAAAAAAAAAAAAAAAAAAGGAAAACCCACACTCAAACGAACAAACGCCTCGCATCTAGAGAGCTCTAGACCAACGAGTTGCTAACAACTGCTAACAACCGAATGAAGCTAGCACATTGATTGGGTTAGTTTATTTCTACCTCTCTGCAGCTTTTCGTGCTTGCTTATGGTTTTAGTTTCCAAGCTTTAATTTCGCTCATTTTAATTTCTCCCTTGGCTTGGGCGATTTTGACAGTAGTGCCTTTGTTGATGGATTTCTGTCTTTACAACTGTAGGATTATGATAACCTACTTTTCCTATATCAACAGTTTCTTTCTTTCTTTCTTTCTTTCTTTCTTTCTTTCTTTGCATCCATGCTTCTAGCTTAGCTACGATCCATCTTCCTGTCAAGCATACACAGATCTGATTCTCATGCACCAGTCAATATCATTAAATTAAACCACTTCGTTCTCTCTTTACTTACAGGACCAAAGAGCTAGGTAGCTAGCACATCAAGCAGGAATCAGTTGCACTTTGACCGAGCAATGGCTGCAGCTGCTGTGGTAAGTGTCTCTATGGGGGTGATGAAGCCTGTCCTCGCCAAGCTGGCCACCCTCATGGGCAATGAGTACAAGAAGATCAAGGGCCTTTGCAAGGAGGTGGCCTTCCTCCAGCGTGAGCTCAAGGACATGGACGCGCTCCTTGAGAAGATGGACAGTGCCGATGAACTCGACCCGCAAACCAAGAAATGGAGGAGAGATATAATCGAGTTGTCCTACAACATAGAAGACCGTATTGATGACTTCATGCACAGTATTGGTGAAGCTGAACACAAGATGGAGATCCTTCAGAAAGCTTCTCAGTATGTCAAAATTTTCAAGGATCATCGCCGCCTAGCGAATGAGTTCCAGGAGATCAAGACGCAAGTGATTGAAGCGAGCGAACGCCGAAATAGGTACATGCTTGATCGGTGCATATCAGTTACTACCCCTGTTGGTGTTGATCCTCGCATGTCGGCACTCTACAAGGAGTCGGCAAGCCTTGTGGGAATTGAGTCCCAAAAGGACGAGCTTGTCAGCTGGGCAATGGATGAAGTCAAACAATTGAAATTTATGGCAATAGTAGGATTTGGAGGTATAGGTGTTGGCATTTCTTAGCGCGATTACCAAAAATAGACTTAGAGCCTAATCCTGATAACAGCGCCAGAAACGTTAAATGGCTTTACTCGACATATTTACTAGAAACTGGTTCTAGAGTGTTGCCAAGAGATAGATCACATCCTATTAGAATAAATATCCGCAAGCGCATGGATCTATCGTTGCAGCATTTCACCCGGAAGTATTCAGGGTATCGTTATTTATAATTTCCCAAATGAAGGCATGGGGTAGTTAAGTAATCTAGCATGGGTATGAATACAATATTTAGCATGAGGAGAAACCGACCAATGTGCTATACGGGGGTAAGCATACGGTAATTTGGATAGTGGACACACACTTAGAGCAACCTCAAAGGAATAAAGGTAAAATAAAGAATAAAGAATAATCTACGCGGACGAAGCGGGTCCTATATAGTTAATGCTAGAACAACTAATTCCACATGTTATACAAGTCAAGACTTGACTATAGACTAGGAATATGGGGAGACCGCGGCAACTGGTCTGCCAGTCGATGGCGGCATTTACGAACTCCTACTCAACATGCGAACGTGGGGGATTACAAGGGACGGACAGGGCTATCACCACCTGCCGCCTACCACCTCAACCGTGGCATGCCGACATATCCGAAGGTTCCCTTGCACCCGGGCACCATGCCCGCATACTAAGGAGCTACCAACGTCCCCCCAGGACTCCCACCCTATGGATGGACGAGCTAAGACATAGGCAAACCCGAAGGTACATCGAACCGCTATTCCTCTCCTACAATCTAATCTAAACAAGTAAAACATATGAACGATGAAGAACAATGTAGAACACGATGAACAACTCTCACAAGAACTATGGCCTAGTTCTTGATCATCGAATATATCGTGTACTAGACTATACTCTAGTTCATATGCACGACTATATAAATAAGATGAGAACTTGACTAAGAAAGAACGCTCCATAGATTTATACCAAAGATGTAGCTTTTCCTCCTGGAGACAAGCTCTCCAAGTAGCTTTGCCTAGCTCCAAATGACTAACACTAATGCTAAAAGAACAAGTGAGAGGTGTAGAGATGGCTCCAAATGGTGTGTGTTGGTGGGGGGCCTCTCCTCTTCATTTATAGGGCACTGGAGGCGGTTCGAGGGTAGTGAGGTAAAAGCACCAGCGGAACCGTCATGCCCAGGATGGAAGGCAACGAACTGCCTTGGCCGGGCCCACCAGTCAGCAGGGGGTGCGCGCGCGCCTGGGTGGCGCCTCCCCCTGACCGACTTTGGTCGGTGGGCCTGGGCTGCCTCCTGGGTCGTGTCCTTGCTGGTGTTTCTGGCCCATGTGGCCTCCAGATGGCCCACTTGCTCTTCTAGCTCATTTTGCGCTTTCCGAAAAGCGTACTTTTATTCCGGAAATTCCTGTACTTGGTGTATTTTCTGCAAAACAATATTTTCTCCAAGCACAGGTGGAACTAGGTCAATAGTAAAGATATATGTGCAATAAAATATTTATTTTCTCCATAATGATCTATTATTGGCGGGTAAAAATCGGAGTTAAGGACCGCCAATAAGAACCCCCAAGCTTACCCCTTGCTCGTCTCGAGCAAGTCTTTGCTTTGGGTTGTTGATCAGGGGTTGCTTCGATGCCGATCATATCTCAAGTGTACAAGATAAAAGAGAGCGTTCTACTACTATTTGGATAAATCGGCAATTGTATCTTCTCTATGATTCCTGATAGAGTGGGGCTTCTAATTTTCTCAAGTCTTGGGCGATTGCAAAATAGAACGGTTTCAAAGACCAGTGCTTTTCATTCGTCCCAAGATCAACTTTCAGTCCGAAGGTTTTGTAAGTTTTTATAAATAGACCAAGTTCCTCAAATGACCCACTCGATCGCTCAAAAGTGTATAGTAACCTCACCAAAGGCATTTTAAGATTTTGCCTTCTTCCTACCACTAAAAGCTGAGAGTGGAGTTTTGGGTAGGTATGTAAATGGGCATACTTGTATCACATGTATTGTAAGGTCAAGGATCGAACCTTACGGAGATTAAGCTATACACCTTGATTGAGATGTGCAAGTGTGTGGATGGATGAATGATGATTCCTAATTTTTGTGGTATTTTTGGGTCTCCATGCATTATGACATACTCTCTTTTTATTGGTGGATGAGATGAAGGGAAATGATGGGCTATCAATGAGCAACTAAAACTATTCTCTCATTTTTTTTTTGAACGGGGATCTAAGACTTTTTCCGTTTGCCTACAAGAGTGGTAAATCCTATAACTATATATATCTCTATTTCTTTTCTTTCCTCTCTTTCTTTTCTCTCATTTTTTTCTGACTAAGAACATAGCCCATAACTTTATTGATGGAAAGGATGAGGTGGAGAGAGATGTCATGATGAACAATGCATGGAGAATTTTGCAAACTACAAGAGAGGGGTGCGCGATCCTCAGGGTAAGGGTCAGCATTTTTATTTAGTGGAAAAAAAGTGGTGCGCAACTCTCAGTGTAAGAGTTGGCGGATGGTAAAGGGTGCATGTTGTGCGCAACTCTCAGTGTAAGAGTTGGCGTTTATTTGGTGGGTGTAAGTGAATCTCAATCGTGGGTGTAGAGTCATAATCTCGCGTCGGTAACAATCCGACCGAACTCAATGTACGAACAAGCAGCGTATGAAGGTTCTTATACTACAGATAAATCATATGGCTCTGGTGGGTATTTTGTGATTATTAAGGAACTATTGTTTTTTAAATTTTTGAAACAAAACTCCGGACGTCAGGTTTTCTCAAGGGACAAAGTCATTGCTGTGGTCTATGTCACTATATCATATCGCGCAATAACCTAGACAAGAGTGATTGTATGCAACCCACTAAATCAAGTTTCTAGAGCATGATAATGTAAAGCCGATAAACCCAAATATTAGAGAAAACTCTATTTTAAACAAGTACAAGCGAGACATAAAACAGAGCAACCAATCATTTCAACATGGGTAGAACTAAACATTTCATGGCACATATATGGAATAGAATTTTTTTTTTGGATTTTTCAATGCAAGAAACTTGAATTTAAACATGCTATAATGGAAAATAAAATTGTGAGAAATTAAATATGCAATGCAGGTACCTCAAGTGGGGGTCCTCCCCCAAGCTTATCTGAAGCTCATGGCCCGGGGTTGTATCCACAGGACCTCCGATAGGCCCTCTGCTGCTCTGCTGGATGCGGAGGCTCTGCGCAAGAGCGTCGAACCGCTGCCCATCTTTGCTGCTGCTGCCACAGGGTCGTTGAATGCATGAAGTTACCCGGGGTGTTCCTGATGTCGTTCGTCTGAATCTGCAGCTGTCCAAGGCGTGCATGGACTGTGGCCAGCGTTGGCTCCTGCTCTGGTGGTGGTGAGTCGACAGTGTACTGCCTCTGTCGCTCCCACTCAGCGGTCCTTGCCTCGGACCATGCCCTCTCAGCGGTGTGCCGGCTAAAGTGCTTGCTCCCACCCGAGTAGCACAGGTAGCCACAGTAGGCCTCCCATCCACCATAACCGTCTTTGCGGGAGGCATGCAGGGAGCATGCGGTGGAGCAGGAGAGTCAGGATGTGCATAAGCCTCAGCTCCTCCTCTAGTGGCTCTCGGTACCTGTTCTTCCCTGCGTGCTTCTTCTGCAGTCTTCAAATCGAAGGTGAGCACATCACAGTTATGTAAATAAAGATCCGGGTTAGGTAACCGAATCTTATTTACATAACCGGAGAAGAAGAAACAGATATGATCCTTTCCATCGGCCTTCAAAGTGTGCCCTTGATTTAGGACACGCAAGTCGCAAATCGGCCGATCAAGAGGAATATACTCAACATCGTTTTCATCTAGTGCTCCTACGGCATTGGCAATGCGAGTAACGAGAGAGGTGCAACCGATAGCATAAGACTTCTTAACCATATCTAGCCAGTGGAGGCACATCTCCTTCACAGGAGCGACCTTGAACTTATGAACCATGGCAAAAAGAAGCTTAAGCTCTACAGAATGCACCCATCTAATCTTGCCAGCAGGAAACAAAGTCATAGAAATCCAACAATGCATGAGTCTAAGGGTAGGGTGTTGGATTTGAGTGTTCAGGGGTTTGAAAGGTCCAACTTCTACCCTACCCGAAATCTTTTCCCAAAAAGAATTGCGCTCAAAACCAGGGATGGATGCATCTAGTTTAAGTGCACACTTGGAATGAAAACCTAGATGATGAGCGAGCTCTCTCCAAGTAAGATGATAATCCGTGCCAAACAAACGGAAGTAGATATGCTCATCATCATAATCAAGTGTGCATAAAAACTGGATGGTCAAGAGACGCGAACCTTGCTCATCGATGGGATCGATGTTCTCCCAACCAACCGTCCTCCAAACGGTTTCGAAGTCGGTATCCATACCTATTTTCTTGATGAGGTTGGCGTCGTAGACCGTCGTGTGGTTGAACAGCCGATCCTTGAGGCTATGGTACCTCTGCAGCTCCTGCTGGCCCTCCAGGTCGAGGTACGGGGCGTCGACCGCGTAGATTCCCTCGGGCTCGGGGGTCGCAGGTGGTGCCTCCTCCCCGGACACTTTGGGCTCGTAGGGGGCACCATAGTAAGAGCTCGAGCCCTCACCGTACCCCCACGAACTGTAGTCACTCATGGTGGACTACACAGGTGGCTAGCTCTCGGGTGCGAGAGAACTAGTGGAAGTCGATTTTCCACACCCGAGACTAGCTCTAGCTCTTGCGCTCTTGCTCAAAATTTGATGGTGGAAGCTTGTGGTATAGGAAGTGGGGGTGGAAGAGAGTGAGAAGTGTGAGAATGGGAGGTGGTTGAGCCCCCCGGCCACCCCCTTCCTTTTATAGGCGAAGCACCAGCCGAGGGGGGAGGGGCAACGGCTAAGAGCCGTTGGCCGCCCGCCCAGGCCCCACCTCTGCCGGTCTGGCGCGAGCGCGCCCAGGCGGGCCCCGCTGCTGTCCCCCTTTGGCCGTTGGGCGCCAACGGCTAGCCCTTGGCGCTAGCCGCCCCAGTGCTTACGCGACGGTTCAAAAACATTTTTTTTCAAAAATAAGACTTCTTTTCTTTTTTTTTCTTTTCCAGAGAAGAAGTTTTATTCTTTCTCTCTTTTCTCTCCCTTTTTTTTTCTTTTTTCTTTCTTTTCTTCCGGGCATATATATATATATATATATATATATATATATATATATATATATATATATATATATATATATATATATATATATATATATATATATATATATATATATATATATATTATTTCTTCTACTCTCTCTCTTTTCTTTTCTTTTTTCGAGTAGCAAGAAGATACTTACCGACCTGCTTTGTCGTTGCTCTTATTCCTCCCCCAAGCTTGCTTGGCTTAACAGGGGTGACCAAACCCTGTTGCGATCATGTTCACCGACTCGGGCGGGACCTCGGGTTGCCCCGGGATCCTGCTCGTGTCAGCGTTCGTCGGGATCGCTGCGGCAATCTGGGCGAGTTGGGTCTCTATCATCTTGTTGAAGCTCAGCTGATTCTTGACAGCGGATGATAGGCCCTCTATCTTATTGTTCATGTTTTCCAAGATCTTGTCATTTTGGATCATCTTTTTGGTGAGATTTTCGTTGATCTTGGCTTGGCCGTAAACCAGGTCCTTCAATGAAGGTTGATTCGAATTAAACCCGGAGCGTAATTCGAATTACCTTGGAATGGAGGACGGGGCCGGTTGTTCCGGCCATTTCCTCCACCTTCTTTGCTGGCGAAACCCATTGTTGAGGTAGGCGGCCTCTTCACGGGTCTCGGGGCGGTCATTCCCCGAGTGTCCAGCTCACCACGGACCTCGCATGTCATGCGGCGTCCATGGCGTTGACGGTGCCGGATGCATCACCGATGGCACCACCGTCAATCTTCTTCGGGAGTAGGTCTATTTTGCGGCAAGCATATCCGCCTCCTTCACGGTATGCATGCCTTTTTGTCCCTTAGTGGGGGCGCGGTCCTCCCCCCAAGCTTGGTTCTCTACCATTTTGTTGATCAGTGCCGTGGCACTATCAACAGTTAATGATAGGAATGCGCCGCCAGCTGCGGCGTCCAGGTGCCCCTTCGACATGGGTGTTAACCCGTTGTAGAAGTTCTGGAGCACCAGCCAACTTTCCATCCCATGGTGAGGGCATTCCTGGATATACTCCTGGAGCCTCTCCCATGCCTCAGGGATGGGTTCCAGCGAATTTTGCTGGAAGTTGGCGATTCTCCCCCGTAGGGCATTGGTTTTGCTCATGGGGAAGAATTTAGCGAGGAACGCGGTGGAGCACTTGCTCCATGTGTCAACAGCGGCCTTGTCCTTGTAGAACCAGGTCTTCGCCTTTCCCACAAGGGAGAAAGGGAAGAGCACAGAGCGATTGCATCGGGTGCGACATCCTTGATGACGATGGTGTCGCATATCTCCAAGAAACGTTGAAGATGGGCGTTGGCGTTCTCACTAGGCAGTCCATAGAATGAACTTGCCTGCACCATGGTAATGAGCCCAGTCCTGAGCTCGAAGTTCTTGTCTCCCAAGTCGACAGCGGGCCCGGTGGGCACGTTGGCAACATTGGGGATGGAGAACTCGCGCAGGGACTTGGCCATGGAGTGCGGCGTGGTAGGTGCGACGGTGACTGGTTTATCTGTCGACGGAGTAGCAGAAGAGGAAAGGGAACGAGTCCTCTTCCTCCTTAGGAGTGCCTCCGGATTTGAGTTGAAATTTTCCGGCAGAGAGAAACCGGTCATGCACTATCCTGTTTTCATCCACAACAGGAGAAAACATAAAAGTTAGCCAGTATAGACATTGTTGTTTCTCATTTTATATTATATGTATATCCATATCTTGCTAGATGCTTAACTTCCATGCCTTCCCCAACGCCGCCGAAATGCTTGTTGGCATTTCTTAGCACGATTACCAAAAATAGACTTAGAGCCTAATCCACGATAACGGCGCCGAAAACGCTAAATGGCTTTACTCGACATATTTACTAGAAACTTGGTTCTAGCAACTACGTGAGTGTTGCCAAGAGATAGATCACATCCTATTAGAATAAATATCCGCAAGCGCACGGATCTATCATTGCAACATTTCATCCGGAAGTATTCAGGGTATCGTTATTTATAATTTCCCAAAGGAAGGCATGGGGTAGTTAAGTAATCTAGCATGGGTATGAATACAATATCTAGCATGAGGAGAAACCAACCAATGTGCTATACAGGGGTAAGCATACGGTAATTTGGATAGTGGACACACACTTAGAGCAACCTCAAAGGAATAAAGGTAAAATAAAGAATAAAGAATAATCTACGCGGAGCAGGTAGGTCCTATATAGTTAATGCTAGAACAGCTAATTCCACATGTTATACAAGTTAAGACTTGACTATAGACTAGGAATATGGGGAGACCGCGGCAACTGGTCTGCCAGTCGATGGCGGCATTTACGAACTCCTACTCAACATGCGAACATGGGGGATTACAAGGGACGGACAGGGCTGTCACCACCTGCCGCCTACCACCTCAACCGTGGCATGCCGACATATCCGAAAGTTCCCTCGCACCCGGGCACCATGCCCGCATACTAAGGAGCTACCTACGTTCCCCCAGGACTCCCACCCTATGGATGGACGAGCTAAGACATAGGCAAACCCGAAGGTACATCGAACCGCTATTCCTCTCCTACAATCTAATCTAAACAAGTAAAACATATGAACGATGAAGAACAATGTAGAACACGATGAACAACTCTCACAAGAACTATGGCCTAGTTCTTGATCATCGAATATATCGTGTACTAGACTATACTCTAGTTCATATGCACGACTATATAAATAAGATGAGAACTTGACTAAGGAAGAACGCTCCATAGATTTATACCAAAGATGTAGCTTTTCCTCCTGGAGACAAGCTCTCCAAGTAGCTTTGCCTAGCTCCAAATGACTAACACTAATGCTAAAAGAACAAGTGAGAGGTGTAGAGATGGCTCCAAATGGTGTATGTGTTGGTGGGGGGCCTCTCCTCTTCATTTATAGGGCACTGGAGGCGGTTCGGGGGTAGTGAGGTAAAAGCACCAGCGGAACCGTCATGCCCAGGATGGAAGGCAACGAACAGCCTTGGCCGGGCCCACCAGTCAGCAGGGGGCGCGCGCGCTCCCCAGGCGCGCGCCTGGGTGGCGCCTCCCCCTGACCGACTTTGGTCGGTGGGCCTGGGCTGCCTCCTGGGTCGTGTCGCGCCCCCCAGGCGCGCGCCTGGGTTGCGCCTCCCCCTGACCGACTTTGGTCGGTGGGCCTGGGCTGCCTACTGGGTCGTGTCCTTGCTGGTGTTTCTGGCCCATGTGGCCTCCAGATGGCTCACTTGCTCTTCTAGCTCGTTTTACGCCTTCCAAAAAGCGTACTTTTATTCCGAAAATTCCTGTATTTGGTGTATTTTCTGCAAAACAATATTTTCTCCAAGCACAGGTGGAACTAGGTCAATAGTAAAGATATATGTGCAATAAAATATTTATTTTCCCCATAATGATCTATTATTGGCGGGTAAAAATCGGAGTTAAGGACCGCCAACAACAGGGAAGACCACACTTGCCAATGAGCTGTATCGTCAGATTGGAGGCAAGTTTGAATGCAAGGCATTTATATCTGTCTCTCAAAAGCCACAAATGATTGGGCTATTCAACAGCTTGTTATCGCAACTTGAGCAACCAACATACTCCCATGCTTGCCAGTTGCAAGACCCTATCAATGATCTAATAAGATATCTACAGTATAAGAGGTAATCAAAATCATTAACTTGTTTAATTGTCAACTTATATGAATTGACATCTTTGGAGTAGTTTATAATCTTCTTAATTTGTTGGTAAATTCAGTTATACCGTTAAGTTTTATAGACTAAGATAATTTGCTCCTTTCTCAATAGTAAAAATAGAAATGAACATATTGTATAGCTAAAACAATCATACTTCAGTCTGGACAATTTTTTAGTGGAAATTTCTAATTGATTCATAATTGGGCCATTGTATTTTTCCTTATTTTAATATTATAAACAGTAGCCGTAAAGGTTCCTAGGCAAATGATGCTAGCAAACTATTACTGTTATGGATATTAATTGTTGGGTATATTCCCAGATCAAAAACCAAACTTGGGACTTCTGAGAAGAAAAGGTGGAAGCATGTTCCATTAACACACGATGGCCTTAATTTGATAAATGTTTGTTACACTTTATAAAACTTCATACATATTTTCTTGTAGTATCACATTTAATGTTTGACACGTAGTGTATGTAACCATTCATGTATGCAAAAAATACAACCCGGCATCTAGTATTGCAATTGCATGAGATTTATATATGGTTGGTTCTTCCAATAAAGCGGGAGTTCCTGATACTTATATATATTAAGCTCAACGTATGCATTTTTGTAGGTACTTAATTGTAGTCGATGATTTGTGGGATTTGCAAGCGTGGGAGACCATTCAATGTGCCTTCCCACAAATTAATCATTCTAGCAGCAGGATTATTATAACTACATGAAATGAGAATGTGGCTAGATCATGTTGCCACAACCTTGGATGTATTCATTACATGAAGCATCTAAATGAGCAAGACTCAAGGAAGCTATTCTTTGGAAGAATATTTGGATCAGAAGATGCTTGCCCTACCGATGAGGTCAAGAAATCTTCATGTGAAATATTGAAGAAGTGTGATGGTCTACCACTGGCAATCATTACAATGGCGAGTATGTTAGCTTGCCAAACAAGAATCTTGGAAGGACAGTGGGAGTACATCTGGAACTCGGTAGACATTAAGTCAGCGACAAAGTCTAAATATGAAGACATGATGTATATCTTAGATCTCAGCTATAAGAATCTTCCTCGTCAACTTAAGGCATGCTTTTTGTATCTCGGTTCATACCCAGAGGATCATGATATTAGAAGAGATGATCTAGTAAGGCGATGGGTGGCAGAAGGGTTTGTCAGCAAATCTGCAGGGCAAGATGTATGGGATGTTGCAGAGAGTTATTTCAATGAGTTGGTCAATAGGAGCATGATTAAACCTATATATGGTTATTACAGTACTGAGGTATTAGGCTGCATAGTACATGATATGCTACTTGATTTGATTACGAGGAGATGTAAGGAAGATAATTTTTTGCATTTGGTAAATGGCCCAGAAGCAGTGGCAGTGGCAGAAGCGAAAGACGAGGTAATTCATCGACTCACTATTGTTGGCTTGACAGATACAGAGGACAATATCAAAGTGCCTATGACCAACAGCCAAAATCTATCACAAATCCGTTCTCTTAGCATACTTGGAAAATCCAATTGGAAACCTCTACTACTTGAGTTCAAGTTTTTACGAATATTAGTCCTTCGTAATTATAGTGATGAGACTAAAATTGACGTGACTTGTATCAACCAGTTATCACAGCTCAGGTATTTAAATGTTATTAGAGGAAACATCACTCTGCCTTGCCGAATACAGGGACTGCAACTTTTGGAGACTTTGGAATTATATTGTAGGACCACGGGTAACATTGCGTTAGAGATTGCTAATGTGCCACGCTTGTGCCATCTAGTTTTGCCGTGGCGTACAATGTTACCTGACATGAATATAGCAAAGTTGAAATCACTGCGCACATTGCATTACTTCATTCTTCCAGTATACTCAGTGGAAAGTATTATAGCCATGGGGCAGCTTACTGCTTTATCAGATTTGTGTTTCTTTCTCCCCAACGGGTGTACACCATTGGAAAAGGCATCATGTATGGAAGTTCTAAGTACTTCTCTTGAGAAACTCAGCAACCTCAAAAAACTATACATTTCCTGTGATAATGAAGTTGCTTGGCGTGTGGATGTGTTGAGCTCGATTTCCCCTCCTTTCCACAAACTTGAGGAGCTCTACACAACTAGATGCACCTTCTTTAGAGTTCCTAGGTGGCTTGGCCATCTGCGGAACCTTCGTGAATTGAGTCTTGGGGTGAAGCAAATGGTCCAAGAAGATTTTTTCATCATTGGGACAGGGGCACCATCCCTGCTTGGCCTCATCCTACGGATTGCAAGCATCCTGACAGAAAAGATCGTGATAATAGGTTCTATGGGATTTGCATCTGTCAGATGTTTTAAGTTCAACTGTGACAGTATTTCGTACCTGTCATTTGAGGCAGGAGCCATGCCTAAGCTTGAGAAGCTAGAGTTGGTATTGGACGCAACTGAATGGGACGGGGCAGCACCTGGTGGGCTCCAGCACCTCCCACGACTCAAGAAAATCAAAGCACAGAGGTCATGGTACAGCACAGAGAAATGGTTGGGACGTTATCAAGAAAGCAATGATAAAGACGATGAGGAGCTGATCAAGGGTGTGTTCCAAAAAGCTGCCGACACTCTCCCCACATGCCCAATGTTCATCTTCGAAGATGGATGGGAGCATAGGTAAAGTTTCTCTAACCATGGGCGATGGATGTGTCCAAGTATAGAGCTATGATATGAGTAGTAGCAGTTAGAGCATCTCCAACAACTTTGTAAATTTCACTTGGTATATTTCGCATTTTAGCAACTTGGTAAATTATTTGGCAAGTGAAAAAATGAGTCATCTCCAACAACTTTGGTATTCCAACTTGGTAAAACTAGAGGATGACGAGATAGGACCCGCATGTCATTGCCTACTTCTCCACGGCGCAGCTCGAATAGAACACGACGTTGACCAGCGAGATGGAAATTTTGACTCGCGATTTCTCGACAACGGCTGCACCAAATCGGGTGAGGTTTGATCCTACGCGATCGTAACGAAAAAGCAAAACTTTTGAACATTTCCCATCAAAATATTAAGCACTCTACGGACACCCGGAAGTCGCCGACCTCAGGGAGCTCCGGCATGTGCCTCTCGAGTCTGGGAGCAAGACGAGCATCGAGTACCGCAGCCCAGGGAGCAAGACGAGCATCGAATCCGGCGAGCGAGCGAAGCTAATGCGGCGAGCATCGAATCCGGTGGAGCGAAGCGAAGCGAATCCGGCGGCGAGCGCAGCGAAGCGAATCCGGCGGCGAGCGAAGCAAAGCGAATCCGGCGGCGAGCATCGAATCCGGTGGATGCGCGCGCTGCTCCTCGCGCTCCCGCTCGTCTCGCTCCCCATCCTCTACGCGGCGCTCGGCGCGGCGCGCTCGTGCTCATCCTCATCGCCGGGATACGCGCGGGATACGCCGCGAGCTCGTTACTCGCGCGGACGCTGCCGTGTGGAATCATTGCCGCCGTCGAGCCAAATCGCACGCTGGAGATCCCAATCGACCGACGGCCGCGACAATTGAACAGAAGGTGAAGCCATGACCCTCCGCTCACCGACGGGCCCTCCATGGCCATCACCGCGCGGCGGCGGGGTAGTCGAACGGCAGCGGCGCGACGCTGTCGCCGAGCGGCCGTGGAGCAGCCGCGAGGCGAGCAGCGCGAGCGGGCGGAGGTGCGGCCGTGGAGCAGCGCGAGCGGCGGAGGAGGGGACGGAGAGCGAGCGGGGCGAGCGGCGGAGGGGACGGAGCGCGAGCGGGCGATACGCAGCCAGTCCGCGCGGGATATATCCGCGTGCGAGGAGGAGAGATTTAGCAAGTTGGGAAATATGCCAAGTTGGTTTACCAAGTTGTTGGAGAGCTCTTTTTGTGTTTTTGCCAAAATTATAAGTTTACAAAGTAGATTTGAGGAGTTGTTGGAGATGCTCTTATGTTTCATAACAGTAAGTAGTTATGTTTTGTTCAGGGTCTCATATTTCTGCTCACTAGTACTATTGGCTCATAAACCATGTATGTGTCCCATCCATTTATTGCAGGCCCGCAGAGGAGGAGAAGGAGAGTGTTTGAACATGGTGGATGAAGGTGCATGGTCCTTATGACTCATCCGATCCAGTCACCATATACCTCAGCTTAATTGGATTTGATTTCAATCATTATCGATATCCTTCTTCCTCCATCTAACTTGGAGATGTATGTGCAACCTGCTGGCGTCCTGCTGCTCATCACCTGATAGATAGGTGGCTGTATGTCTGCTGATCACCTTCCTCCATCTAAGTTGGAGAGATGTACGTATGTGCAACCTGCTTCCGGGCCTGCTGCTGATCACCTCATAGTCACAGGTGGTCAGGTGGTTGTCAGCAGTGGTTTGTTAGCTTGTGAAATCTCTTGACGCTGGAAATGTGTGTATGCTGTGTTTACTTATATATATTGCTGGGTATTACCACGGCACCTCTTTGCCTTACCCTTCTTGTACGTTGTCCCACAAGTCTACTACTCCCTCTGTTCCAAATTAGAAGTTATTCCAAAAATCTTATAAAGTCAATGTATTTCAAGTTTGACCAAAATTATAGAGAATTATAAAGATTTGTGGCATCAAATAGGTACTGTCGGTGTTTTGATAAACAGACAGCAATAATAATAAAGAAAAACATGCTCGTTAGAGCTAGGCGAACACAAAGGGTTATACTGCGGTTCGGGCAGAATGTCCCTACACGTCCAGTTTCGGGCTGATGTGTTGCCCGCTCTCTTTGGATGAAGCTTGTAAAGGGGTTACAAACTATGATTGAGAGAGAGCTTCTAAGGAGATCTTAAGTCTCTAGGGAGAATGAGAGAGTTGAGAGAGTATTTGTGTGTATTTGGCTAGAAAATGAGTGGGCTCAATAAGCTAAGGATGCTCATATGAGTATTGGTTCTAGTGGAATTTATCTAGGGTTTATGATCACTTCCAGTGAGCCAGGATGGAAGAGGTCCAAGAGAAAGGGAAAAAGCTCTTCTCCCGCTGGAGGACACGACCCTCCTTTTATAGATCAAGGAGGAACCGTGGGGTACAAGTCGTCGTCGGGAAACCGTTGGTATGACTTCCTTGGCGATAACGGTTCCTTGGAATCGTGGCGGTCATGATTCCCCTTCTCCGTCTACTCATGGCCTCCGCTACAAGCCCTAGGGAGATAGGGTGCAACCGCTCCCCTAGCTGTCGCGTTTCGTGCATCCGCCTTCATCGTCTCGTGCTCGGCCGCCGCAATCAACTTCGGGGGACTGTCCTGTTCTCCTTGTGCAGGGAATAGGAATCCTTCTCCTGCGCCCGACTTCTTTCGCGAGGGCCGGCAGCCGGCGAGTCTAGTTGCCATTGGGTGGTGGCTGCCATCGGGTGCCCATGGTTAGCCCCGTCCACTTTGGCCATGGGGCAGAGCCTTAATCCCTCCCCCGGTCAGCCATTCGTAGGCCTAAGCCTCATTCTTCTCTGCTTGTATGCCAAGAAGCCTTGTATGCTGGCGGGCTAAGAGTCTAAACATGCCGATTCTTTATGGGCTGGAATTTATTTTCCCCTGACAGGTATACTATGAAAATGTCATTGATAAATAATGTAATGATACTTAGTTGGCATCACAAATGTTATTAGCTTATCATATAAATTTGGTTAAACTTGAAATGTTTTGAGTCTCCAACATTCTTGAAGTGACTTATAATTTGACACGGAGGGAGTAGTAAAGTAGGAATCAAGTGTTTGAGTCTGTTACTGTGCAGTCCTATAGTAGTTTGTTCTAGCATAATGTGGTCCATAATTAATCAAGGGTAAAGTTTGTTCATGAAGGCATACACTCCAATGTTGATGCTCATTGTCTAGCTAGGAAATCTGTAAAGTTTTTGGAAGGAACATGTTTGCTTTGTTGCTTATCCTGGATGGAGTTTGCACTAGTCATCCTGATGAATAAAGAAGGGTGACGCCTTGCTAAAAAACATAGGAAAGATATGCACTATTGTTTGGGAGAAAGTTGTAATAATAATAAGGTGGCAGCCACTAGGAGTAATATTGATTGGGAGAGAAAAAAGAAACATGGCGCCGGCTGCTAACATCCAGTATTCCATTGTAGCTAGCGACTTGCAGTCAACACCGATCACTTTCAGTGAAGAAACTTGTGGCATAGCAGCGTCGACCCCTGACCTGGTCCGAAAGACTCCCAATGCAATGCAATGCAACGGTTTGGCGTTACCTCGTTCCACAGCTGGCCCATAGCCATTGAAAGTTCACTTTGCAACGAAAGCGTCAGAAGAAGTTCAGTTTCCACAGAGACAGCGCCGCACTAGCCAATGGCCTGCAACCGCAAGCTTCTCTGTGCCTACTTGCTCGTCTTGGCTGGCGCAGCAGCTGCAGCCCCCGGCGTCGGTGCCGCCAACGCCAGCATCTCCGTCTACTGGGGTCAGAACAGCAACGATGAGGGCAGCCTTGCAGACACATGCAGCACCGGCCGGTACGCCTTCGTGGTCATAGGCTTCCTGTCCACGTTCGGCGGCGGCCGGACACCAGCCCTCAACTTATCCGGACACTGCGATTCCGGCGTGGTGGGTGCCTGGGTGGCTGCACACGCCTGTCGGTGGACATCAAGTCCTGCCAGGCCCAAGGCGTCAGGGTGCTCCTCAGCATTGGCGGCGGCGCGGGGGAAACTACAGCCTGTCCTCCACGTCGGACGCGATGAGCGTGGCCACCAACCTCTGGGATAATTTCCTCGGCGGCAACAGGAGCGCGTCGTCGTCGTCGCAGGTGCGGCCGTTCAGCGACGCTGTGCTCGACGGCATCGACTTCTCGACGTCCAGATTGGTCAAGTCACTTGGACGACCTCGCCAAGAGCCTCAAGTCGCTGGGCGGGGACACGCTCCTGCTCACCGCCGCCCCGCAGTGCCCATACCCGGACGCCTACCTCGGCGCGGTGATTGCCACGGGGCTGTTCGACTACACAGACCTCAAATCCTTTCGGAGATAAATCTCTTTCGGCCCAACCGGCCATCAACACCTGGGCCTGGGCTTGAAATTAATCAGCATCCCCCCAACGAGGCCTGCTCAGCCCATGTCGGCTGCCGACCATCCGTTGGGTGGGATGGGAAAAAAAGGAAAAATTAAGCGACAATGCCGCATAGGCTCTTCGTATGACGTCCCTCAAATTTCTGACATAGATTTTTTTCGAAATCTATATAATAGTATAAAGAGCGTGGACTCCAAAAGCTCCGTATCCTCTCACAGAACACTGTTCTGGCAACAGTAAACGTGAATCCCATCTCCATGCGACCCTTACTTCCAGAACCAGCCCGCGCACCCACACATAAAAAAAAAGAAAAAAAAAGGAAAAAGACGCATCCAGAAGCAAACGACACTCTACATCCTTCGACCTCTTCTCCGCAGGGCACCGCCGCTCCATCTCCATCCCCGCCTCCGGCACCACAGCTACTCCGCATCTGCCGCCGTTCCGTCGCCGACCTCCGTCCCTACTCCATCCGCTGCTTCAAAACCCCTGCTCCCCGACCCCGCGCGGCTGCGCTCCCGCGCCGTCCCTACTCCATCCGCTGCTTCCAAACCCCTGCTCCCCGACCCCCGCGCGGCTGCGGCTCCCGCGCGTTCTGCGCTGCCGCGTCCGTTGTCGAGTCCTCCGCCGTCGCATCCGCCGCCGTCGCCGCCGCAGCCGGCCTCCACCACGAAACGGGCCACAGCCACGAAGCTCGACCTGGGTTCCAAGGAGGTGACCATCTCAGTCCCTTTTCTCCTCTCATCACACTGATAATGAACCGCATAATGTCCCTTTTCTACTGGATATGAGCTTCAATTTTTAAATTAGCACAATCCTTCAACAATTTTCACCCTACTACTTGGAATTTTAAAATTAACAGTCGTTTCATAATTTCTCACTATTAGTTCGAACTTTTCACCTCCTCACAGATATATTTAGTTCTCTGTGATGGTAGCCTGTGTAGTTCTAACTAATCTTGCAAAACCTCAGGGAATTGTTGAGCTCAACTAAGACTAGAATGCATTACAATATTGTTCTTTTTCAGATTCCAAGTCCAAGGTTATGGACACAGGCCGCAAGCGACGACGTGTCCAACTGTCCATCACACCATTGTTCCAGAGCACACCAAGCACACCAACCTAAGCAACACTCATTGAAAATAGCTCTACTGGATATGATAATGAAACTCATAGTGTTGTTTACTCTAAAAATTTAAATGACATATCAACAGATACCCACTCAACTCAGGTACTATCGCCTATATGCAATTTCCCATGTGCCTTTTAATTTCTAAGTTCCTAATTTTGTAATCTATATGTTAGAAAACAATTTACTTACCTGCACCTATTAACATTTCAAATTTTACCATGTCAAATGCTGATTTTAAGTTTACCATCCAAATGAAATTGTTATTTGCAGGTGCGAGGCTTTTGACAGCCCAAATTATTTCAGCTGCTGATCTCGCTACCGTACTAGATGGTGAGCTTTACACTCCTAATCTTACCTACTATTACACCTATTGCACTTAGTAACATTTTCACTGCAACCATCTGCCTCCTTTTGGTGATACAAAGAAGCTTCTTTTTTGTTCTGAACTTTAATTTTGACAATGCTTCATATCTGCATGCTTGATTCAGTTCTCAATGCATTTTGCGGACTCTTGGTATTTAGGCGACATTCTCAGTTCTAAACTCCATTTAACAGGACCTGTACGTACAAGGTACATGTTAAGGCTTTAGGCTGACAAATCTATGCACCATATATCTATCCCTACCTGCATAACAGGTTAGCTATCTTATCAGGATAACAGCTGCACAGTTCGTTCATATATGCTACTATTCTCCTGCAGAAATATATTTGTTGCACAAACTGCGCGGTTCACTAAAGCAGCAGCCTGCTACACTTTGAGTTTTCGCTACTTCAGTCGGATGTGCTGAAACTAAAACACACGTGGTCCTCTTGATGTGTGGCGTGTCGACAAGTATGCTTCATTGATATTCGGTGCTATTTAATTTCTGCAAAGAAGCCATTACAAATGGAGCTTGGTCCAGCTTACTCATTTCCACAAAATTTTTACAACCATGATCATCCTACATACCAATGACATTAGGACCGCAACAATGCTTCAGCTTCAGATCTTCGTAGGTCGTCACCTTTCCGTCATGTACAAACTATAATTATTTGTAACCTATCTACACTATCAGCTCTTCATGCACCTTATGTCTACCCTTTATGTACCTCATATCGATCCCCTTCTTTTTTTTTCGGCAATGTTGGCTATCATGTACATTGTCAACTTGCTGCCCGCGCTTTGCGCGGGCTCTCCTGCTAGTACACAAAATAATTGTGTATTATTATATTAAGAAAAGAGTTTAATCCCTACAAACGATACACTTCTGAAGAGCGCACTAGGTGATCTTATAGCCATATGACTGAATCTTCCTAGCGAAATGTTACAAACTTTGATATTAATTACACCTACTAAGGCCGGTTTCGGTGGAAGTTTCAGCGGAGTTTATATTGTATTTAATGAGGTGCCACGTAGTCAATTTGGATGATGTGGCACCGCAATTTGGTGTCAAGTTCCTTGCGAATACGGCATCATATGTTTTCTTGGACGCGGGGCCAAACTGGAGCTGTCGGCGGCCACGTGCCATCGTCGCATGAGGAGTACTCGACCCGCTTGAAGTTCAGTAGATGCGACAACGGGCGGCGGCAATCCATCTGCTACTCTTGAGTGACGGGGGCCTTTCGGTTGCTACACCGTCTTGCCCTTGATGAAGTGCGGCGATTATATTAAGGGCGAGCTTCACTTGAGCTACACGGTAAACCGTGTGAGACGTCGAGCGTTTTTAAAGAAAAGATGCGCCGGATGCTATCGTCCAATGCAGACAGCAACTTTTTTTCGAAGCGTGCTATGCACGTACTTCATTAAGAGACAATACGACCGGCAACTTTGTGGCACCGGCGTCGGCTGCGACCATCGAAGACTTCGTGGTGCAAAGGTCTTGCATTACCGAGTCCCACAAGTCTTTGGCCATTGCAATCTCTTTGTTTATTTGCATGTTTGCAATCGGAACTAAGAAGATCGAAGAACTCAGCCACACAGCAACAAAGCCGCGCCGCGTAGCCCATAATGACCTGCAACCACCGCAAGCCCCATTGCGCTTGCTTCCCCAATTGGCTTGCGCGCATTTCTGGCGCGGTCCCGGTGCCACGCCGCCGCCCCGTCAACATCTCCGTCTCGGGGCGGAACGGCAACGAGGGCAGCCCTAGCCGACACATACAACACCGGCCGCGCTACGCCTTCGTGATCATGTCCTACCTCGCTGCGTTCGGCGGCGGCGGACACCGTCCTCAATTTGGCCGGACAAGCACGCATGATCCGAATCGGGCGGGCTGCGCGCCTTCTCGGGCCGACGCGGACATCGAGGCCCCCGGGCGAGAGGTGTCAAGGTGCTCCTCGGCATCGGCGGCACCAACTCCACAACAAACTACAGCCCCTTTCCCTCCGCCTCGGGCCTTGAGAGCGTGGCGACCTACCTGCAGGACGGCTGCTCCGCGGCAACTCCCACGTCGCGGCCGCTCGGCACCGCCGTGATCGTGGCATCGACCGCTATCTTGGATAAGCTGCCCGGCTACTACGACGACCTCGCCAAGAACCGACGTCGCTGTACGGGGGGCGACACGCGTGGGAGGAAGTACACACTCACGGCGCGCGCGGTGCCGTACCGGGCCGCCTCCGTTGGCCGCGCGCTCGCCACGGGGAACGTTCGACTACGTTTGGGTACGGTTCTACAACAACCCGGGTGCCGGTCACGGCAGACGCGACTAACACAGAGGCTTCGTGGAAGAAGCGTGGGCCGCGGTCGTTGCCATCGGCGTCGGTGTTTCTTGGCACCCGCATCGGCTCCGCGGGGCGGCGGTGGGTACATAGACCGGCGGGCCGGAAGGGCCGGAAAGAGCGACCGGAGGGGGGGTGAATGGGAGCTTCAAAATTTTCTTTTCGAAATTCGGAGCTATATCCCAGATTCACACACCAGGCAGAAACACAACGCGGTAATGATCACGACCCTGAGACGGGTGGATGTTCCCTAGGAACACAGCGGATCACTACTTGATCGAGATCGATGCAAACGCAAATCTCGACTTCTATCGAGGAGAAGTGAGACAGCAAAGCTCCGGAGTGCGGTCGGCGGAAGCGAGCCTTGCAGAAGCGACCTACACGAAAGCGGACAGCGGAGAGCCAAACGGTGCGCAAAACGGGGCCGGATGACCAAAGCGCAGCCAAAACAGCCACGAGGGCACTCAAGTCGGCTTAGCCGGCAGGCTCGGCTTTGGGCGGCTACGGCGGCTCCGGCCAACACAGGCTATCGGCCGTGGCCCGGTTTTTGGCACAGCGGCTTGGCCCCAGCGGCCGGCTTGGCCGGGTTTGGCCGGGAGAGTCCGGAGGGCCGGTTTTCCTTGGACCCAAGTCGGCTTGGCCGGGAAATCGCTTGGCCGGTTTGCAAGTCGGCCTAGCCGGTTCTTGCGAGAACGGACACGGGAAAAGTCCCAAAACTTGATTTCTCCTCCAAATCAAAACCAAGCTGGAACCAAATTTCACGGGCATGTTCACGATGCGGTTGGGAGCTATCTCCGGGAGATCATCGCTCAATTCGATGAGAGGAGGAAGAAATCACAAAATCCCCAAAAGTGGATCTTGAGCACACCTAGAGGAAAAACTCCATGGATCTCCGATCTCGTGAGGAGTTAGACAAATTCCTTCGGTGGAATCACTTCACTCCGTTCTAGATCAATCCATAGCAAGAAAAATCATCTCAAACGGCCTCAAATCAAAGAAATCGAGTTGGGAACACAAGAGGCAAAAAGGGATCTCGGGAAAATCACAAATTCAACTCAAGAATCACGAGACACATGATTTAATCCGGAGGAAACGAGCGGGGAGACTAGGCGCTGCGCGCCACCTCTTGGTTCGAGTACAAATCAAAAGATTTGCGAGACCTCTCTCTCACGACAACTAGAGGAAGGAAATCCTAAAAGGAGGAAATGGAAATGGAAGAGGTGAGGGGAAGGGAGACCTCATCCTTTATTTATAGGGGCAAGTCTATTTTACATTCCTTCTTTGCCCTTGGATACATGAAGAGCCACGCCGCTTAGCGGGGCATAAGGGTCCAACTCGGGCTTCACTTGATCCGAGCGGCCACCGCGCCTCCTCACGGTAGCCTTGCTTCCAAGCAATCTCCCGATCTTAGCCGCGTGTCGTCGAAATCGCATCGGGACCTCATCCCGGTTTTGAGGCGCAAACCGGGAAACCCGCCGCCGATGGTTTTGAGCGAAACCACCAAACCCTCGCCCGAGTAGCGTAGCCCATACGCGTCCCCGCCGTGTACACTTGCACTCGTCGATGTCCCGTACATCGGCCACGGCTGGCCACCGGTCCTCGGGTCCTCGATCCAAGCCTCACGTCCGCCCTTCCGCCCGGTCGTCGGCCTGTGCACGCCACTACTTGATCTTCACCGGCCAGTCGACCCACCGTCTCGAGCTCGACACTTCGGAGACAACATGAGCCAAGAGACACCATTGTTTGACCGAGCCGCGTGCCACGGTTAGTAAGACTCACATACACACGCCTTGTGTTGGCATGTTGACAATCACTCATCACACAAAGGTCCACACAATGGTTATGGTAAAAACCATGTGTCCTCAATCTCCCTTGATGAGTGCATTGTCAACACCAACATAAACCCGGGACAACCCATCCAAATGACCAAGAGCCAAAGAAAAGCGGAAAACGGGTCATTTGTAATGAGCAAAAGCAAAGTCACAACTTGGTCCCCAAAGACATAGGCAACGGCTCGGCCGCGACCAAGAAAACCAAAGCTAGCCCTCAAGAAGAGGCAAAGGCTCAACACCACTAGCAAGGCAAAGAAAACATGAAGAAGCGCTAGACCCTCAAGAAGAGGCAACGGCTCCCGACACATCTAGCAAGCGGCTCAAGCGGGTGCAACTCCTTGACAAATGCATACTCACAAATGAGCTCTACGGATTTGTGGATGTTTCTCCACTTGTTGGCATGCACTTATCAAGATTAGATCAAAAAACGCAACTCCCCCTCAAATCATGCCATGAAAGAAATGCAAAATGTGAGAGCTTCACAAGTATAGCAATTTGAGTACATGGATGATCTAGCAAGTATGGCAAGTGTATAACAAATGGCACAAGACAAAACCAATGCTCAAGGCGATCGAAGTGGTTACGGAGTATGAAACATAAGCATTTGATCGGGTGTTGGGCATTTTATAAAGGTGTTCACCAAAAAGAATAGCACCTGGCACATGTAGCGGAGATCAAACAAGTGCTAACACATGTATACAAAGTGAACTACCCATTATAACGGTCACACATCATGTCTCAAAGATACACTTAACAACACTTGTAACTACAACATTGATCGAGTTAAAAACGGTAGTTAACAAGGTTTCATTTAGACATGTGTATATGAGAGGATCAAAAGCTGTCCCTTAAAAGATTGTTTTTTATCATGTTTTTCAACCACGCCGAGTTCATCCCTTAGTGCAAGTGGGAAAACTTGTCTCGTCCGCGGTGGTTGTGGACTAGCACTACAATGCCCAAGTTCATCTCACTCGAATGAATGAGAAGCAATCTCGTGACATTGCCGTGGGACGAGAAAGATCCAACTCAAAGCTTTTCATCATTTCTTAGCTTAGACATCAAGTTTTAGCACAAGATTATCAAGAGATCCGAGCTAAGTGAATGACTCAAGAAACATGAGACATAGCAACTCAAGCATACACATGAAAGCAACAAAGGTTCTCACAAAACCTACACATGCTAGTTGCCATCTCGGAGGTGAACAATTTTGAGTTGCATCAAGATTAAAGCGAGTTCACATTTAGAAAACGGGCTTAGCTCATAACATGTAACAAGTGATCAGAAGAAGCCTAAGCGCAAGCTCCAAGATACATACACAAGACATACTAGCAAGAGCATGAATGTAATCAAAAAGCTGCTATAGTCATGAAGCTCAATAAGGATAATATGATGATGAAATGCACTATGATACAAAGGTGCAAAAAGAAGGCCAAAAGCAAGAGAAAGCCAAAAACCATACTATACATCAAGATACGAGACTACCCTACACTAAAAGGGTAACAAATGCTAACTCCGCTCTCAAGTGGGCAAAGCTGGGTTTGATCGAGGGGCTTTGTGAAGATATCGGCAAGGTTTGTTCATGGGTTCTCACGGGCGAAGGTCTATGTCTCCTTTCTCTTGGTGATCTCTCAAGTGATATCGGATCTCAATGTGCTCGGTTTTCGAGTGGAATCTTTGGAGTTCTTAGCAACGCTAATGGCACTAGTCTTTGTCCGAAAGAGGCACTTTCAAAGTTCAACCCATAGTCTCTCAAGGTAGCAACCACCCAAAGCAGCGAGAACAACACGCGGCGGCGGCGCTTATACTCGGCCTCACACAAGTGGATTGGGAAATAGAAAGGCATTTGTGAGAAGACCAAGAGAGATCCAACTGACGAACCCAAAAACTCACAAGTTCCCCGAAGTGGACACTACTCTTAATTCGATCTCGCATAATCGGCATCGAGAATAACTTAGAAGAGAAAGAGATGAAGAGGTTGAGTACCATAGACCAAGCTCGGGAGTGAAGCCGAAGGTGCCGTAAGATGCGTTTGACGGCATTCTTGCGTGCGAAGTGCGCGGTGAAGGCTGGAAGCGTGTGCAAAGCGGACGGCGAAGCTGGATGTCGGGCCTTGTCGCCGTCGGTACGGCTAACGGCCCGTCATCTTTGCGGTACTCCTTAAGGGTCCACGACTTCTCCTTAGATCGGCATCCAAGGCGGTCGTGAGCCGACATGGGAGTTTGAAGTGGCTTGGCATCACCCATGTCGAGCGCTTGAGAAGATCCTTCGTGTACTTGCCTTGATGTACAAATGTCCCTTCTCGAGTTTGCTTGATTTGCAAACCCGAGAAAAAGCGTCGCTTCCCCATCATGCTCATCTCGAACTCCTGCTCATCATATGTCGAAAACTTTGCAACAAGAGCATGTGACGAACCACCAAAAATGATGTCATCGACATAAATGCGCACCAAGAGAGTGTCCTTTGCCATGCTTGAGGAGAAACAAGGTTTTGTCAGCACGACCCGTGGTAAAACCCTTGCCCGGCAAAAAGGACTTCAAGACGCTCATACCAGCTCTTGGGGCTTGTTTGAGACCATATAGGGCTTTGTGGAGTTTAAAAACATGGTCGGGATGCTTGGGATTTTCAAAGCCTGGGGGTTGCCTCACATACACTTCGCACGTCTATGTGCCCATTCGAGAAGCTCTTTACATCCATTTGATCTGACTTGAAACCATTCTTTGCATAGGCTAGGAAGATCCCTAATGGCTTCTAGCAGACATTGAGTGCAAAAGGTTTCCTCATAATCTATCCTAACTGCCGGCGGTACCCACTGAGCAACCAACCTAGCCTTGTTTCTCACCACAACCCCATCCTCGCTCTGCTTGTTCTTGAACACCCACTTGGTTCCTATGGGATGACAGCGAGGTGGAGGTGGCACTAAAACCCACACTTGGTTTCTCTCAAAGTTCTCAAGCTCCTCATGCATGGCATTCACCCAATCTGGATCAGTTAATGCCTCAACCACTTCTTTGGGTTCGAAATTTGCAGCAAAAAAGCAGAATGTGCAAAGTGCGAAATCTCATAAAGATCTGTTGCGAGTGACCCGCTCATTTATGTTACCGATCATGGTTGAAGGAGGATGGCGATCTTGAATGTGTCGCGGTGCTTCCCTTGATGAAGACGCCTCCCCTCCAACGGCGGTAGGCTCCTCGGAGTGCGGCTGGAACAAGGCGAGGAAGCCTCGTGTACGGTCCCGTGGTAGAAGATGTGGCGAGTGGGACCGTCCAACGGAAGTAGTCAGTCGCGAAAGTCCAGCCCAGGGCGGCCGGTGGAGTCGGCTCGGGATCACCCAATCGACGGCCATCGTCTGCTCCTCCTCCACAAAAATGCTCTTGTTCTCTGCCATCATCACCCGCTCTCAAAGACAGAAGAAGAACAAGGTGCGGTCTCGTCGAAGGTGACTTCACAAGTCTCCATGACGGTTAGTCTCAAGATTAAGTACTCGATAAGCATGCGAATGAGATGCATAACCAAGAAAAATCCCGTCAGAAGATCTCGATTCAAATTTTGGCCTTCTTCAAGATAAAGCACTTGCAGCCAAACACCCGAAAATGGCTCTTTTTGGCAAGCGGTCAAACCGCAACTCATAGAGTCTTCTTCGTAAAAGCTCGAAGGAAAATGCGATTTGAAACATAACAAGCGTGTTGATTGCTTCGGCCAATAGCACCTAGGAGTCCTATGCTCATCAAGCATCGTCCACGGCCATCTCAACAAGGGTCCGATTCTTGCGTTCAACAATCCCATTTCTTTGTGGGACATACGGCCCGAGAAACTGATGTTCAAGACCTATAGATGAGCAAAAGGTCTCAAAATGAGTATTCTTGAATTCGGTGCCATTGTCAACTTGCGAATAGCTCGCATGGCATGCTTTGGTAACTCATTTTGCAACCTTAAGATCAAGTCATGAACATGAGTAAAAGCCTCATCTTTGCTCTCCATGAAAAGACCCACGAATAGCGAGAAAAGTCATCAACCACGACCAACACGTACCACTTTCCACCATCACGGCCGGACCCGAAATTTGGACCTACGGTGTCCATATGTAAAAAGCTCTGCCGGGCCCCTTGGTCATCACTTGGTTCACGGGAGGATGAGGGCTGCAATCATCTTCCGTGACACGGATGACAAACAAGATCCCTTCTCAAACTTGAGCTTGGGCAAACCCCGAATTAGATCAAGTGAGCTCAATCTTGCAAGCAAGTCAAAACTCAAGTGACCAGTCTGGTGCCAACAGAGCTACGAGGGAGGAGTTTGCCATCAAAAGCATCGGGAAAAGACCAAATGAAGCGAGAAAAATCGGCCACAGAAACACTTTCCCAAAAAGGCACAATCTTGCAAAACGAGGGTTCTCTCGAGCATCAAGAACACGACAAAGTCTTGGCTTAAATCGAACCTCAAAACCATCATCAGAAAAGGAGAAGACAGAAACGATTGAAGTGCAAATTTGAAACCAAGGCCACATCCTTAAGCACAAAGTTCTCATTCGACGGATGGACCCACGTGAAAGCACTTTACCCTTGTATTTATCCCCAAATGTAATGTATTCACTACACTTCATTTGGGTGAGGCTGGAGCCATTTTGAGTTCCCGGTCATTTGATGCATGAAATCAACTAGGAACCGTGTTATCCGACCCTTCATCCACACATTGCATCAATAGCGAGACATGGGATGAGCAAATGATCCAACTGCTTTGAGGTTAGTAAAGCGAGGAGAAAACCGGTGTTGGCTCATTCGCCCAAGAGAAGTGTTAGCAAAAGCATCATGCATGCCATGTCCCATTTGAGTAGAGCGATCACCAGGCGAGAAAAAGCGTGGTCCGCTCATCTGTGGAAACGAAAGCCACGGTCACGAGATCAAGGTGCATAAGCAAAACACGAACCCAGCTGGGCACGACCACTCCTAGTGGTCTCACACCTTGAGGCCTAGGTCCTTGAGGTGTTACTTTACCTCTTGGCCTATGCTTGTGCCTCTGGAAACGTGGAGCAAACACACCATGAGTAGAGTTATGGAAAAGCTCATACTCATGCCGCTCATCTCTCTCCTCCAAAGCAAAACTCAAACAAGTGACCATCATGGTGACAATAATCACGGTGACCACCTCTTTGGGTGGTGGTTGACTCACTCTCATGGGTATGGATCACTCTTTGGGTTTTGCTTGTTCTTTGGAGGTTTAATAGAGGGCTTCGGGAAGTGTGTCAAGTGGGTTCCTTAGGTGGTTTGGTTTTGGAGTCCACGCTGCTTTGGAGGTGAAGCTTTGGGAGGTTCCTCAAACACCATCTTTCACATTGGGCTTGTTGGTGAGGTGGAGTGATTTTGATCAACTTGGGAGTAGTGGAAGGCTTGGTGGATTTCTCGGATGCACTTATACCATTGTGTTCACCAACCTTACCAAAATCATTTTCACCCTTCCCTGTAGCAAAGCCCAATCCCGTTGTGTCGGTTCCCTGCGGCTGACTCATCATCATGCCAGGCTGTAGTTCCAGCCAAGACAACCAGGCATGGACCGAAGATTTGTGATTTCTTCTTCGGCCCTTTTCTTGTCATGCCTACAAGAGTCTAGTTCTAGTTCCAAAGCTTCACAACAAGCACACTAGAAACTTGACTAGTTTTTTTCTCTAACATGGCAATCCCTGATCATTCTCACCTAGCTCGGACTTGACATCCTCACAAGATTTGCAAGGACTCACAGAAGAGACCTAGCCTTAACCTGCATCAAGCTCATCTACCAAAGCCACATACTTGGTGCACATCAGCTAAGTTCGCCATATGAATAGCACAAGCATCACACTCGGACTCATCAAAGATGTGCACAAACTCCCTAACGAGACTACAGCTCTTTGATGACAAGCTCCCACTTAGCCTTGAAATCTTTTCTCTCCACGAAAGACGACCACGCTTAAGCAAAGCATCTTGACTAAGCAAAGTGATAGTCAAGTTATCAACCTCGCGGCAAGGGACTCAGAGATTTTGTTCTACCTCGAGGCTCGGTGTCGTCTCGTTCTTCTCAATGCTTGGGGTAGACTCGTCGAGTGCCATGGTGCGGTAGCCTCCAAGCTTGGAGTCGGCGAAGCACAGCCCGTTGAACTTGTTCTCGACCTTTTGCTCCCTCATCATCGCTTGGGGGTGAGCCGTTGTCGGGTCGTCGTCGAGATCGAGGGATGCGAGGAAGGCTCATTGCTTCGCCTCTTGCTTCTCCGGGAACTTCTTCTTGACCGCCTCCTTGTCGAATCTTCCCTTGTACTTGTACTTGTACTTGGGTGTGGAAGACTCGTGCTTGTCCTTGCGCTTCTTTGTAGTCGTTCTTGTTGTTTGTAGTGGTTCTTGTCGGCCTTGGGACGGTTAGGCGACGTAGTGGTCGGGATCTTCACACCGAAGCATCCTTGCTTGGTGATGCCACGCCGGCGATTCAAACGGTTGTTGTGAAACCGTGGCTTAGGCTAATCACCAAGCGGCTCGTCGTCCCCAAGAGCCTCCATAAAGCTTCGTAGGTGGACCGGAGAAGACAAGGCAAAAGACAGCTACGTGAAGGGTTAGTCAAAGGGCAGACCTCCACGTGCACCGAGGACCAAAGCCATGGTAGGGGCAGGCAGTTTGATCTCGCACAGCGTGCGATGGTCCAATCTCGGTGGACTTGAGCTTCTTGACGGCTCATCCACGGTGAGTCTCATAGCGGGCTGATTCGATGATCGCGAGACCTTTACTTCCCGAACCCTCCGATCTAGAGCATATAGAAGCTTAAGCTCTCGATGATCGTCATAGGGCATCGTGAGGTTTGTTTGCCCTCATCTTGTTCACGATGGTTTGGCGAGTGAACAAAGAATCAATAGATTCACCATCGATTTGAACAAAGTTCTCATGCTCTCTCTTGTGTGTCTCATAGAGTCGGTCTTGACATGGAAGCGACCCTCGTGGTATTTACGCGGTCCTGGAGCCGGATCTCTCAGCTTGATGTCTGTCGAAGCACGCTCAAGTGCCATCCTCAAGCGAGAAAACAAGGCGGTTACGGCGGTGTTGTTCGCCTTACATGTTGGTGATACGTGCTTGGTCAACACGGGCAGCAAGTACCACGTAGTCGCATTCTCACGAGATCTCGAGCACGCGAATCAATCCCGGAGATGCGCCAACATGCGGATCTTCCCGATAGGGATAGTTCTTGCCATCGAAGTGCGGTGGCTTTCCAAGCCCACGGTTCTCCGCTGATGTCGCCTTCGGGGATCACGGACCGATTAAGGTGAAGTGATCCTTAGCAAACTTACGATACCAATTGAAGGACTGGGAAGAGCGTGAGAGGGGGTGAATGGGAGCTTCAAAATTTCCTTTTGAAAAATCCAGCCTATGTCCCAACTTCACACACCAAGACACGCAAATCAAAGCGGATGTGCCGCGACCCAACTAGTGGGTGGATGTTCCCTAGGAACACGGCGGATCACTACTTGATCAATTGATGCAACGCAAATCTCGACTTCTATCGAGGAGAAGTGAGACGACAAAGCTCAGTGCGGTCGGCGGAAGCATGCGCAGAAGCGACCTACACGAAAACAGGAGACAACCGAGAGAGCCAAACGGTCTGCGCAAATCGGAGACCGAATGACCAAAAACGCAACCAAAACGGCCACGAGGCACTCAAGTCGGCTTGGGCGGGCTTGGAAACTTCGGCTTGGCCGACTGCGGCCGGCTCCGGCCAACTGTTTGGCTATCTGGCACAGCCGAGCCGGCTTGGCTCCGGCGGCTTGGCCGCATGGCGCGGCCGGGTTGGCGGAGAGTCCCGAGAGGGCCGGTTTTCCTTGGACCCAAGTCGGCTTCGGCTTTGGCCGGTTTTGCAAGTCGGCCTAGCCGGTTCTTGCGGGAACGACGGGAAAAGTCCCCAAACTTGATTTCTCCTCCAAATCAAAACCAACTGGAACCAAATTTCACGGGCATGTTCTGATGCGAGTTGGGGAGCTATCTCCGGGAGATCATCGCTCCAATTCGATGAGAGGAGGAAGAAATCACAAAAATCCCCAAAAGTGGATCTTGAGCACACCTAGAGGAAAAACTCCATGGATCTCCGATCTCGTGAGGAGTTAGACAAATTCCTTCGGTGGAATCACTTCACTCACGTCCTAGATCAATCCATAGCAAGAAAAATCATCTCAAACGGCCTCAAATCAAAGAAATCGAGTTGGGAACACAAGAGGCAAAAAGGGATCTCGGGAAAATCACAAATTCAACTCAAGAATCACGAGACACATGATTTAATCCCGGAGGAAACGGTAGAGACTAGGCGCTCCGCTTGCCATACACTTGGTTCGTACAAAATCAAAAGATTTCACCCGACCTCTCTCTCACACGAAAGCTAGAGGAAGGAAATCCTAAAAGGAGGAAATGGAAATGGAAGAGGTGAGGGGAAGGGAGACCCTCATCCTTTATTTATAGGGGCAAGTCTATTTTACATTCCTTCTTTGCCCTTGGATACATGAAGAGCCACACCACTTAGCCGGGGGCATAAGGGTCCAACTCGAGCTTCACTTGATCCGACGGCCACCGCGCCTCCTCACCGGTGGCCTTGCTTCCAAGCAATCTCCCCCGTGCCGCCACGTGTCGTCCGTCCGCACGGGACCTCCGCCCCGGTTTTGAGGCGCAAACCCGGGGAAACCCGCCGCCGATGGTTTTGAGGCGAAACCACCAAACCCTCCGCGAGTAGCGTAGCCCTCTGCCATCCCCGCCGTGTACACTTGCACTCGTCGATGTCCCAGGGTGTCGGCCACCACGGGCGGCCACCGGTCCTCGGGTCCTCGATCCAAGCCTCACGTCCGCCCTTCCGCACCCGGTCCGTCGGCCACGGCACGCCCCTACTTGATCTTCACCGGCGTCGACCACCGTCTCCGAGCTCGACACTACTTGGAGACAACATGAGCCCAGAGACACCATTGTTTGACTCTGCCGCGTGCCACGGTTAGTAAGACTCACACACACACGCCTTGTGTTGGCATGTTGACAATCACTCATCACACAAAGGTCCACACAATGGTTATGGTAAAAACCATGTCCTCACGAGACCTAGTGTCGCATGTGCTGCCGGTGGTGAAGGGCTCCGCAACAAATTACGGCGGCATCATGCTGTGGAACCGCTACTATGACACCGCCACTGATTACAGTGCCAAGCTTCTGAGCAACAGTAAGTAAATAAATACTATAAGGCATTCCTTTACCTGTGAGAGTACATATACTATTGTGCTTACCCTATTTATTTTGAGCTACATGGTTGGGTTAACAATTATACATTAATAACACGTACGCGGTAATGAACCAGTAGGAGTTAAAAGTCACATTTGATTTACTTACAATTTGAATTTTGAATGATATTAGGTACTAGAGCAATGAAATGACTAGGATACCTTCTATAGCATGAGTTAGTGCCCTTCGAAAAAAAAATGACGAGTCACCGTGTGTGATGGGGTAGGGGTAAGAATTCCCAACCTTCATATGCATTGGAGCGGTAATATAAATCGGTAGTATAAATTACCGCTCAAACAGGGTACAAGAGTACACATACTTAGAATTTACAACATCACCAACAAAATTGTAACTAGGAGTATAGTTTTCCAAACGGGCCGCCCGGCACGGCACGGAGGCACGGGGCACGGGCAGGCGAGGCACGGCACGATGCGGCACGGGGGACCGCCGTGCCGTGCCTGATGAAGGCCCCGCCGTGCCCCCATCGAGGCCCA